>JAWWNI010000605.1:0-689917 GCA_034642065.1 Darevskia nairensis
GGTTTCCTATGAGCCTGTGAAGCCAAGTCATCCGTGTAGGACATCACTTTTTCTTTTGCACAAAGTGAAAGCTATGTATTTTAATTTCCAGGGATGCTTTTTCAAACAATGATACACTCTGTTGTGTATTAAGCAATAACACAGTCAAGACGTTTTAAGATAGAGTATTGTGTTGTATTACAGACCTTATTTGAATGTACGAGTTACAGCGGGAATGGCAATCATTTGATGGTTCAGAGAGCAGGATTTGGATCCTCTGCCGGATTGGTTTCCGCGGGAGGGAATCCGTGCCATTGGTTCCCACCAAAATGTATCTTCTCCCTACTAGCCTACTGTTATTATAAAAACCCCGGTTTTCCCCATTCCTATGGCTGTCTCTCCCTGGTTCCGAAATAAAGAGATGTTGTACCTGATTCTCACCTCCAGTTATTGATCCTCACTGACAGAAGTCACGGAATACCGCTACACGACATAACACACTCTTTGATTTGCGAAGGCACGAGATATTCTAAAGGAATGCCATGATTGCAGAAATGTACTGTAGTTACATATACTATAGTTGTGGGGTGGGCTGTGTGCAGGGCTGGCCTAAGACGGTTTGCTGCCTGAGGCAAAGGATAAGATGCTGCCTCTCCCCAATTCAATGTACAAAAACTGACTGGACTAGCAACTGCGCTGTCAACAAGACAATGTCCTCTGCTGCATCTGAGGGCAACAGGATAGCTTAGAACAGACTGCATGACACACAGAGCCCTCTGTCCCCTCCTCATTGCTCTCCATCCTTCAGCTTCCAATGCCTGAAGCAACTGCCTCACTCTGCCTAATGGTAGGGCCAGCTCTGGCTGGCTGGATAGTATCATTATATGATCAAGTAATAATAATAATAATAATAATTATTATTATTATTATTATTATTATTATTATTATTTTATTATTTATACCCCACCCATCTGGCTGGGTTTTCCCAGCCACTCTAGGTGGCACTGGACTTCATTGTATCTAGGTGGAGTCAGATGTTTCCTGGTGCTGTTCTGTACTTTTTGGAGACAGATAGAATCATATAATTGCAGACCCACCAGGGTTATCTAGGAATGTTTTGCCCAACATGGGGCTTGAACCCCTGGGCAGGGGCAGAGGAAGGGGTTGCACACTGAGGGGGGTGACATTCGGTGTGCCGCCCGCCCGCCTGCGACTCTCAAGCCTACCCCAAGCCGCCGGGGGAAGGGGCGGAGCTGTACCGTCTTGCCGGTGACCTCCCCCCCCTTCCCTCTTCATTTTGACAACTCAGAGGAGGCTTGGGAGTCGAGGGTGGGTGGTGCGCCATTGTCCCCCCCCTGCTCCCAGGCTGCTTCCTGGGGGGGGGAGCTTCCCCCAAGCTGTCAAAAGGAAGAGGGAAGGGAGGAAGGCTGCTGACGTGGCTCCCTCCCCCCCCCGAAGCAGCCCACCATGGGCGGCTCGCTCCACCCCAAGATGCTGGTCCCACCCCCTGGGACGCTGACTCCTCCCCATGGCCCGAGCCCCGGGTGCACAGCATGTGCGCCTCTCCGGGTGCTGGAGCAGCTAGCTCCGCCTCTGCCCCTGGAATTAAGTCTCATGCTCTATTAATATTCTTGTCTAGCTTCTGACTGGTGTGTCCTCTCAGCCTTCCATGACAAAAGGCAATTCACAGGGATTGCCTTCACATGGTGAACAGGTCTTCAGAATCCCCAAAGAAGAGGCACATGCACCTTTGCAATACACGTGTAATTGCTGTGTTGACACTGTGTGCCAGCCCACCGCTGTAAGTTTAAAGTTTTCAGTTGCGTACATACCTGCATACCTGCACCCAAACTGCTCCTCATTTCTTATTCCTTTGTCTTTCTGGTTCCGATTAAAGCCTTGGCTAGATGAGCCCTACAGCATTGCAATACTAAGACCAGGAAATGAATGCATCATAAACACTCAATATTTGTTCTGCGAAGACTTCTGTACAATTTGTAAACTTCCATAATCATTCATCTGTTTGTTTGTTTATCTTTCATTAGCTTGGACAATCTTCAGCATTTCTTTGCATGGTTTTGCACAAATAAAAATGTGTGAAGGGCTCAGCTGCTGAAATTTTAAGTGCTAGTCCCTTTCATTCAAAATAGCCATTAACCTTTCAAAATTGGGCTTGGAAATGAAGCAGAGAATCTAAAAACCAGAAAGCAGCTTCAAAACCGATTTCGTTCATCCTTTGATTTCTGCTTGATTTAAAAACCAGTGAACACTGACTTTGGATGCCTCCACAGGAGTCCACACCAACCATATTGCATGTGACCTTTGCATGAAGGTGGGGCACAGTTTACCTCACATATTGAGGATCTTTATTTCCTGATTGTCTCCATGCAAAAATAAAAATGATGGGGGCATTTTGTGCAATTGAGTGCAGATGCACTCTAACTTCCTGGATGTTCCTGGACAGGGGCGCCAACTCCTAGAGGCCCAGCTTTTTTGCCTCCCCCCCCCCCCCGTGGGATGTAACATCACTGTAGCAGTCAAATACAACATTTCCTGTTTGCCCAGAGTGGACACACAAGGGAGTGCTACTCCAGCCAGGAGGACTTCCTGTCACACCTGGTCTGGAGCATCCTCCCCCTGTGTCTGACCAGGTAAGATGGGTGTGACCCTGGCAGACCCTGTAAAGGGGCTAGTCACGCAGCCATCTTCCTCTTATGCCATCTCTTAATGCTGTTCTCTCTTGATCCCTTCTCTCCATTTTCCCTTTTGCTGTCTGCTGGCTCTCAGCCAGCAGCACATGGGCTCATCCCTCACAGAGGATGAACCCACACTTTTCTTTTTAACTGTAACTACAAGCTAAAGCCTGCCTTTAGGACCATACTGTGAACTGAATGTAAGTAAACCTTATCATTACTTTTAAAAGAAGACTGTTGTGTCATTATTGTTTTTAAGAGGGAACTAAAGGGGATTTACCAGGAACAATCCAATCTGGACAAGTCAGACTGGATTGCTTAACTCAAGTGGTTTTAGCGAATCCATCAACTAGCTTCCTGCAATGTATAAGGGGATGTGCTTTGCTACTAGCTCACTAGAGTGAGTAAGGAAGGATAATATTTCATCAATATACCCTCTCTTGCTATCCTCAACATTCCAACACCCCCATGTTCTGAATGATCAGGGGGTGGGAGGAGGCCAAGCATGGAATTCATCATGGTGTGGCTTCAGTGGCTGACTCCTCCTGCTGCTGCCAGTGGCAGGAAGAACAAGAGGAGGCTGATCGTGGAGTCAAGTGTGGTACAGCATGACTTCATTGGCTGGCGGCCTCCTCCCCCCACATAAGGGAAAGATCGGGGAAGCATCCCCCAGCCAGTGGCGGCACCAGGAGGAAGAGCTGCTGACCATTGGGCTGCACTACTGCCACTTTTGACTCTGCCCCCTGACTCATCCTAATGTCCTGACACCCCAACATCGCACAGATCTCATTCATATATATATATATATATATATATATATATATATATATATGTATGTATACCGTCTTTCCCTCTTTTTAAGACACCGTCTTATAATTTTTTTCCCTCAAAAAAACACAGGGTGGCTTCTTTTCGGGGGATGTCTTATTTTTATTACATCAGTATGGTATGGTACAGCCTCCCCCTGCGCGCTGAGCAGGCGGGGCAGAACTCTGCAAGAGGCGTGTTTCCCCCCCGTGCCTCTCACTGGTTCGCTGGCTCCCTGCGCACGCAGGAGGGGCTGAGGAGGCGACGGGAACAATGGCGGCACCACGGCTTACTTTTGGGGTACGTCTTACTTCTCACAAAGGTAAAAAACCCCTGCCATGGCTTACTTTATGACTACGTATTAAAAAAGGGGAAACAGGGTATGTATACATGTATATGTATGTATGTATGTATGTATGTATGTATGTATGTATGTATGTATGTAATCGAAAATGGGATACCACCAGGGCATGGGGGGTGAGGGTGCAGAGCTAAATAGCTCCCAATCTTTTCCAGACTGAAAGGTAGCCCCACAAAAACCTTTGGAAGACCAAAATGCGTTTTCTTCTTCTGGAGAAGGCTGCCCAACTGCCTGTGTGTTGTTCCACCTTCCTTACGAACCACTGGCTGCAAGCTAAAGAGAATCAAGTCAGTATTTGAACACGCTTTTGTTGTTTGCCTTTTTTTCTTGAGCACGGATAATGTGATGGCCTGGGATTCAGACTCAGATGCTGAACCTGAGGGATCCCAGCCTGCACAGGATTCCCCACTCCAGAACCAGCAGAGCCGGCTTGAGTCTGAAGGGTCCTCACCTGTGCTGGATCCTCAGGTGTAGGCATCGGCTGAGTCTGCTCTGGCTCCTGATGGGATGGAGGACCCATTGCCTGCAGGTGCTCCACTCCCAGCCCTGTCAGGG
This sequence comes from Darevskia nairensis, assembly GCA_034642065.1. NCBI lineage: Eukaryota > Metazoa > Chordata > Lepidosauria > Squamata > Lacertidae > Darevskia > Darevskia nairensis. Next base: position 4,396 of record JAWWNI010000605.1, read on the forward strand.
GAAGCTGAGGTTGCCTCTGGGTCCGGTAACCCTCCAGCCTCTCCTGAGCTGCAGAGGCTCAGGGCAGAGAGGCAAAGGGAACTGAGTTCCCGCAGGAGGAGTGCTCGCCTCCAAGCCAGGAGAGGCGAGTCACCAGAGGATCGGGGCCGCCCTATGCCTCGGGGCAGATAAAAGCCGGCCAGCCCCAGCCCCAGGTTGCAGGAGCAATATTGTTGGTTACCAGTTCCTGCCAGTGTTCCTGCTTGAAACCTGTCCTGCTTTCCTGCCTGAGCTCCTGACCCGCCCTGGTTCCCTGCTTGCCTACCTGTTCCTGACTTTGCCTGACTCCCTGCCCTGCACCCAGCTACTACGGACTGCCTTTATGTTGCACCTCTGACCACGGACCGGACTTGGACCTTGCCTTTTGGGTAACCCACGGGACCAGCACAGGCTGCAAGCTAAAGAGAATCAAGTCAGTATTTGAACATGCTTTTGTTGTTTCCCTTTTTTCTTGAGCACGGATAATCTCTGGCCCTGGAAGAGGTTTCCAGGGAACTTGTGCTTCATACACTGCTCCAGATTTGGCTGCCAAGATCAACATCTCTTCCCTGTGGGGTACTCTTCTGTTCTGCACATGGAGTCAGTTTGGTTTTCTATGTCTTTCATAGTCTGGTTTCTTCTTTATATCTGTCTATCTATCACTGTGTGTGACAAGCAGGAGAAGCTTTCACTGAAGGAATACATAGCTGTCTGTCTAATAGGAGCCAGCCCCTCTGCAGGGGAGAAATAAGAAAAGCATAGGAAATGCTAGTATCCTACATGACTGTTGTTGAGCATGCACATGTTCAGTTACTTCCTTAATGAAATACTAATGTGAACAAAACATGGAAAATGTTAAAACGCTGCTTTAAGAGTGTGCCAGCCAGAACACAGTTCTGGCAACTCTCAGATGAGCACCATTGCCATTATAAGAGAACAAGAGAGGTGTTTGTGGTGAGTTCTGATACCTCTCTTTATATAAAAATAGCACTGGACTTTACATATATTTTAGAATATCCTATTAATGCATTCTGTTGTGCATTAATATGTAAACACTGTAATGTTGTAACTACAGTCGTACCTTGGAAGTCGAACGGAGTCTGTTCGACTTCCAAAATGTTCGAAAACCGAATCATGGCTTCTGATTGGCTGCAGAAAGCTCCTGCAACCAATCAGAAGCCATGGAAGCCCCACCAGACATTTGGCTTCCAAAAATAGTTCTCAAGATGGAACAGTCATTTCTGGGTTTGCGACGTTCGGGAGCCAAAACGTTTGGGAACTAAGCTGTTCGAAAACCAAGGTGCAACTAAATCTAAACCGGTGATACACAACCATTTTGATAAACGTTGCAAAATGACAACAATGATAAATACTACTGAGCACCCATTGATTTTGAAAGGTGCAGCTGTTTTGGTGCAATTTCCCCCTTGACTGACCTTCCTTCTTTCCTTTCATCAACGAATAATCTCAGTCAATTGGGATTCGTGGAAGAAATGTCAGATTTGCCTGCTTGCTAACATCACAATGGGCAAATAAAGTCAATTCAGAGTTGACAGTCAGAACTTCCCAGATTAGTCAGATGAGTTGTCCTAGCTAATCAGGGATCACAGAACAAATGTGACTACACTGTTTAATGCAAAAGCAAACAAAGGAGGCTATGTGCAGATATCACTGATATACACAGAAGTCAGTGTACTGTGAAGGCAATGCTTCCTTAATAGGTGGACACTTTCAAAACATTGTCAAGCAGTTATTCAAAGGGTGGAGGCATTCTTCAACACTGCCAAATGTTTTCACAAAAATTGGTGAGTGCTTTTGACTGAGCCTTTAATGCAGCTATTGAATTGTACAGTACACATTTTATGTTTGCGGATCCAACCTGAGACAGGGAAGCTAGCAGAGCCATATTGGGTGCATTATTTATTGGTGCTTCGTGGTGTGTGTGTTTTTTTAAAAAAGAGGTGCAATAGCTGAAGGCTGTGGGTGTGTAAAAATGAGCACATTATATGTAACAGCGAGAGGTAAATGTGGGGCTCTGCTGCTTGGACACACAGAAATTATTTCTGGCTGGCAATTGTGTAGACTGACTCTTCTTATCTATTACTCGAATGTCTACTTCTCAACCTTAAACAAAATGTTATTTTTGGTGTGTTTTGTTCGCAAAAGCACACGTTTCAGATAAGGTACATTTTAAAGACAATTTCTCTCTCTATTTTGGCAGGCAGTGTAGGGCCAATGTGACATTTTCTAGACAACTTTATAGGGTAGACAATGCAGCACAGTGGGAAATTACAGTAGAGACAATGCTACGCAATGGTTTTGGAAGATCATAAAAAGAAGCTTAAGGGCAATTTTGTTCAGATGTGCCATATGGAATGGTTCTGACATTCCCCTTCATATGCATTATGGAAAAGCACGGAAAATCCTTTTGGGCCCTGCTTCTACCCAGAGCACTCTCTGCTTGATGCGAACAGTTGAAGTTGATTAAGTGGGCAATTTATAAAAGGTTTGACCCCAATCTCTTGGAATGCAGGCTGTGTACACATTTCCATTTACTCTGGCTCCAGCGTGCTCCCACTGCTGGTGTTTGAAACCAAGTACACATGACATGAGCCGCAATCCATATGTATTCTGTAGTTTCTTGAGAAATACGGCTGTTTGGTGCGCTTTCCCTGCAACCAGCTTCTCTCTCTGATTTGAAAACATCAGCTGCGGTTAAGCTGAAGCGTGTCTATTTCAGGTTGTGCACGCATAGATGTCAATGCATGTGCAGATCGCAGCTTCATTGAATGGGATTTTGGCTCAGGGAAATTAAGTCAGTTGATGCGCATTGGGTGAAGACATTTCTACCCACTCGCCATTGTGTACAACAATATAAGAAAATGACCTTGAAATACAGCAGGGGAGAGCAACTGCGCTGCTTTTCAAGCTGGTAATGTGTATATGGAAAAAAGAGTGGCAGAAGCACTGACCTCCAGGCCCCAGCTGAAGTAATTGCTGGAATAGCCCCTTACAGTGAAATCCTATGAAATGGGTCATATGCAGCACTGCTGTAGCTCTAGCGCAGCAGGCTTCAGCTTGTGCAACAGAACTTTCTCCTCCTTTCTTCTGCAGCCCCTCAATGTGTCCTCAAAAATCTGCTCCAAGGGGTTAAAGGACCCCTCCACTCCACAGGACACGCGCAGAGAGGAGAGGAGAGGAAACTCCAATTGAGTGAGCAGAACTCTGTGTGTGCAGAATATCTACTGAGAGGTAAGACCACTGAATTCAATAGTACCTATACCGATATAAGTACAGTATTCATAGGACTTAGGGTATCAGGAATTTGCTGGGTTATGTTGGGATGTGTTAGGAATGCACTGGTGCTGATTTACAGATAATAATAATAATAATATTTTTTTAAAAAATATTTTTTATTAAAGATTTTTCATACATTCTTTTACCAGTAAATAACATTTAACATTCATATGTTATACAAGTTTTCTGACTTCCACCAACCCCTTCTTGGGATTTTCACTTTCCTTAACTTCCTCTTGTATTTCATACTCCACTATTACTTTTAATAATCAAATTCAAATATTATTTTCCAAAATTATTTCTGTAATATTTCTTAAAATTAACCTCACAAAACTTCTTGCAAGCCTATTAGCGTGATTTGTTGTTTACAGTTATCTTTCAAATATATCTCAAATTTAGTCCAATCTTTTAGAAATTCCTGGTCCTGTTGGTTTCGAATTCTTCCTGTCATCTTATCCAATTCTGCATAGTCCATTAACTTCATCTGCGAAATAATAATAATAATAATTTTTAACTGCGGGAGGCAGTGGAAGACAGGAGTGCCTGGCGTGCTCTCGTCCATAGGGTCACGAAGAGTCGGACACGACTAAACAACTAAACAACAACAAAATAATAATTTTATTATTTATACCCCGCCCATCTGGCTGGGTTTCCCCAGCCACTCTGGGCAGCTCCCAACAGAACACTAAAAACAGAATAAAACTTCAAACATTAAAAACTTCCCTGATCAGGGCTGCCTGCAGATGTCTTCTAAAAGTCAGATAGTTGTTTATTTCCTTGACATCTGATGGGAGAGCGTTCCACAGAGGAGGTGCCACCACCGAGACGGCCTTCTGCCTGGTTCCCTATAACCTCACTTCTCGCAGGGAAGGAACCACCAGAAGGCCCTTGGAGCTGGACCTCAGTGTCCGGGCTGAATGATGGGGGTGGAGACGCTCCTTCAGGTATACTGGGCTGAGGCTGTTTAGGGCTTTAAAGCTCAGCACCAACACTTTGAATTGTGCCCAGCCCAGTATAGTGCTGCCCATATCTTTAACATTTTTGGCAAACCAGGTTTGTTTATTCGTTCACAATATTTAGATCCTGTGTGCAGGAACAATTTGTTTACTGCTTACTTATTTATCTAATCCTATATAATAAAGTCCAAGTGTCTCTGCGTCGTGTCCCTGTGTCCGTGGGATTACGCTACTGCGCATGTGCCCCACGGACACAGGGATTGGTGCGGGTGCTGATTGGCCGGAGGGCGTGCGGGCAAGCGGCGGCCGTTGCTGAAGGGGCTGCGAGGGGCGAGGGTGTGTCCGTGGGCGCGAGGTGGGCAGAGGTAGAGGCAGGTGGGTGGGCGCGCGGAGAGGAGGAGGAGGAGGGGCGCTTCGGCGGCGGCCACGGCGGCACCAACGGGTGGGACTGCCGGGCAGCAGGCAGGCAGCCAACCGGTGGAGGAGGAGGAGAAGGCAGACGCAGCCGGTGGGGATGCTGAGCGAAGCGGAGAGCGGTGGTGGAGGAGGAGCAGCCGTTATCGGCCCCGGGGACAGCCAGTAATGTTTGACCACATATGTTCTAGCGCCCGTTAATTTAACGGGCTGAACGTCCACTAGTTGAAAATAATTTTGTAGATTGCTTTTGCTTTCCAAGCTGTCAAAGTGGCCTACAATCAAAAACAAAGGCAGGGTGGGGTGGGGTGGGGATCGCTAAATTATACAACTTAAAAAGAATAATAATAAAAAGAACACAATTTTCAAAATTAAACCAGCCACCAGTATCAGCTTGATTAAAAACATGATGAGATAGATCAGGTGTAGAATGTTGTTACACACTTCCTGCTTCCCCCAAGGGCAAGAAATTTCAGGAGCAGCGCTGCTAGGTTTTGTTTCATTTCAGCTGCATACACACCATACAATTAAAGCACCATTAAAGTCGTCGTCCCCCCCCCAAAAAAAGAAAAGAATCCTGGCAATTGTAGTTTACCCCTCACCGACTAACAATTCCCAGCCCTCTTAATAACCTACAGTTTCCAGGAATCTTTTTTTTGGGGGGGGTGCTGTTTTATGGTGTGTCCACAGCCTTGGATGAGAGAAAAGTGTCTCTGCTTACAAAATGTCCAAACAAGATTCTTTAATGATCTCGTATAGCTCTGTCCAGGGGTGCCAACTTGAATAAAATATTTTGGGGGCCCTGCTAAGCCACACCTCACATAATTGATCGCATGATGCAGTGTACACACGCCATTTGAATGGGAATGCCCATCAACGTGGGGGGGCAGGTAAAGGTAAAGGGACCCCTGACCATTAGGTCCAGTCGCGGACGACTCTGGGGTTGTGGTGCTCATCTCGCATTACTGGCCGAGGGAGCCGGCGTACAGCTTCCAGGTCATGTGGCCAGCATGACTAAGCCGCTTCTGGCGAACCAGAGCAGCGCACGGAAACGCCGTTTACCTTCCTGCCGGAGCAGTACCTATTGATCCACTTGCACTTTGATGTGCTTTCAAACTGCTAGGTTGGCAGGAGCAGGGACCGAGCAACGGGAGCTCACCCCGTCATGGGGATTCGAACCACCGACCTTCTGATTGACAAGCCCTAGGCTCTGTGGTTTAAACCTCAGCGCCACCCGCTGTGGGCAGCCCTCCTCAAATACTTTATTCTGGGAGCTGAAGCCCCCACAACCCCTAGGAGTTGGCTCATATGGCTCAGTCACTCACTTGCTCACTACCTCTCAATCTTCAAAAATGCCCGCTGCTTTTCCTCTTCTCTGCCCTCTTCCCTTAGCTGAAGTGTTCTGACATTTCTCCAAGCTCTGATAAGCATCTCATTTTGAGAAAACCACATGCACCCAAAATAGACAGATCTCCCAACTGTCAGGAGACCAGCTCCTAGCCATTAGCACCCTCCCAGTGATGGAACATGAGCTGATCAGGTCAGACAGTTAACTAGCAATCCAACAAATGAATGATCAGTCAGCAGCTTTGACACACCACAGATTATTTAATATTGTTAAATCTGCAGCAGGAATGTCTTCCACCATTTACAAGGGAAGCTTGCAGGGGAGGGAATTCTAAAGCATCTTGGACGCAACAGATGCTGGCAATGGTCCATTTGTTGGTATTTGGAGAAGAGCTTCCTGGGACCTTAAGGGACAAGGAAACTCACAGAAAAGGCTCCCTCCTCTTGAGCATTAATCTGAAATTTTAAAAAATGTTAAGGCAATGTTTCAGTGCAATTTTGCCCCCTACAGGCTATGCAGGATATATAATCAAAACATATAGGTATTTCCAGAGGTGCAAAAGGACTAAGAAAAACTTCATGCCCATCTTCTGGGACTGTGCAAAAACAAAAACCTTTTTGGATTTTATACTTTTGAATATAATGCAAGAAAGCACAGACTATGCAGTACCTAGAAATCCAAAAGCGATTGTTTGCATGCTTTGTTCTGAAAATATATAAATGCTAATCTTCGATTAGCAACCAACTACTCTTTTGACTAAAGTGAAACTCTGAATAGCTCAGCAGTGGGAAAATAAAAACCCTCCAACAACCATACAATGGTTGAAGAAAACTTGGGGAGAATGTCGTGACCTACAACAGAAATGCTTTGAAATATAGTTATCAAAATTTTATTGAAAGATGGGCCCTGTTCATTCATATTTTTTTTGAATGATAAACTTAACAGATGAAATACTGACATATGATCCCTTTATGTTAATTTAATAATTACAATTGTGCAAACAGTTTTCTCCAATCTATTTTATCTCTCATTTCCCACTTTCCTTATCATATTTTGCTTTTCATTGTATTAGGGTGATTGTAAATTTTTTAAAAGTTAAATAAAGGAAGGAAAGTTGTCCTTCCTCTTTATTCTGAGCCCAACACACTTGCAATTGTAGCCAGTCCCTTGAATTAGGCCTGAAGGAAGAAAGGTAATTTTCAGCTCATTCGATACATTAGCGGTCAAAAATGTTTCTGCCTCCCTGCTACAATTAAGGAGGCAGGAAAAGAGCACTATCTTCACACCATTCTTCACTGGCAGTTCCATCTGGAGTGCATTGCGCTAGGCAATCCCCAAGATCACATCTTGCAAATATATAGGCACAATGCAAAGTTCAGCATCATTTATTTCAACAGATGAGTTAAGCATGTACTTAAGTCTCTTGGCTGAAATTTATCGGTGCTACCTAGCCTTATGCACATTTTATCTGTAAGCCTCCTTGATTCCCTGTCAGGGAAAAAGGCTGGGTATAAATGAAAATATAGGAAGGACCCCTGAATAAATAAACTATAAAAATATAGTGAAGGACCCCTGAATGGTTACGTCCAGTCAAAGGCGACTATGGGGTTGTGGTGCTCATCTCGCTTTCAGGCTGAGGGAGCTGGCGTCTGTCCACAGACAGCTTTTCAGGTCTTGTGGCCAGCATGACTAAACCGCTTCTGGCGCAACAGAACACTGTGACAGAAACCAGAGCGCACAGAAACACCGTTTAGCTTCCCGCCACAGTGGTATCTATTTATCTACTTGCACTGGTATGCTTTTGAACTGCTAGGTTGGCAGGAGCTGGGACAGAACAACGGGAGCTCACCCCATCGCCAGGGATTCAAACCGCCAACTTTCAGATCGGAAAGCCTAAGAGGCTCGGTGGTTTAGACCACAGCGCCACCCGCATCCCTTTAATATAGTATTAACAACAATAATGATAATAATAATAAAATGGAAAGGAAAGGAAAACAATAACAACAATAACAAACCATGGGGTGGATTGTGTTTTTACGTTTGTAAGATGCCCAGTTTTTGTTTTTGTTTGTTTTATGCATAAATCTCTAGTACATCCTTGGAGGGGGGGGAATGGGTCCCATACTGAATTTTCTAATTCAGTACATAGATAGTCATCCGGAACTACCCTCTTATACTTTCAGAAATCAAAGCTCTAAGTATGAGTCAAAGATTTAGTCTTATTCTACAGTTAAGTGGATCCATGGTATATTTTTCTCAAGCCACACCCCACTGAAGTTAACAGGAAAAGTGTAATTTCCTTTCTTCTGGTGTTGCATATTGACTTAGCAGGGTGGTTGGGTGGGAAATTAATGGATTCTTCGGTGCCATAAGTGCCCTTATTGATTCTGCTTAAATGTAGACAAATAAAGCTATATACCTAACCAATTAAACAAAATCCGCATTTAGGAAAGACAGTGAATTTCCTTTAGCATGTTCTCCTTCATGGAGAGCACGTGTTGCGGTGGGGGCCAACTCATTCACCCCTCTGTTGCTGGGCGGGTTCGTATAGATGGCCACAGCCATGATTGGGTCCTGGGTTGTTGTTGGGGCGAAGTGACTGTTGCAATTTATGATGGACAGCCATGGGTGTATAAAACCTTTGGCACGTCCTGAGCTAAGCCTCTTTGCTGCGTGCAACGGATCTCCCGCCTGTCCTCTCCCTTTTATTTAGGCCTCTGTGTTGACCTTGCTATGCCTGTCATGGGGTCGTCTGCTCTTGAGGCAGGGGCCTGGTAGGAATTTTTCCAGTTGGCTGATTGGCTGGTGCCTTCTGGTTTTCGCCTACCGCGTAGCAATTAGTCACAACTTGTAAGGTTGGCGGTTAAGCATTGGTTCGTGTGTGTTCGTTAATGGAGGGGCAAAAGTGTGGCTGTGGCTGCCCCTCCAGTGCTGCTGCTGCGTGGGGAATTCCGTTAAAGGAATCCGGGGGCTAAACATGCTTGTCCGAATCCCCCAGTTGGGGGTCAGGGCCATACATGAGGTCCTGGGAGCACACTTGGGGAGAGTCGCTGAGCACTGACCCCCAGTTCCTATTCTCTCCCCAGGGTGTTTTCCCCAATACTGACGGTCGTCAGTTCTGTCCTCTGGTGGGCAGATAGTCTGAACCAATGCCTAAGCAACCACTCACATATGTTGTATTTTAATAAAGTTGTGACCAAAACTGTGCCAAAAACCAAACCTAAATTTATGTCTGTGGCGTGAGTTATTTGAGGGGTGGTTGGGGGACCTCGACACGCAACTTTTCTTTTGTGTTGTTCTCTAATTTGTAATTCAGTTTTCCCCTTCAACATAGCTATTGGTTAGGGAAGATAATCACGGATTGGATTTAAATGCACCATGAATGCACAAAGAGGTCAATAAGCAGGATATTAAAATTTGTAGGTTGTCATACTTCTGCATGACACAGCCCAGTACAAGAGTGTACCTGCTGCACGGTATGCTTCATAAAAATTAAAAGCATAATTTTCAAAACCTGGCCTCTGTGGCTGTAGGCACGCACCTCCACTAGGGAGTCGGCGTGACTGGAATCAATGGGACTTGACTGTAAGAAAACCCGCTTGGGACTGCGCAATCCTCTACATGTCTGCTTGGAATTAAATCCTTTTGTGGCGAACAGGACATGCTCCTTCCTAAGTACATGTGCCTAGAACTGCATGGTCAATTTCCCACGGAACTTTCATTTGACTGCACTAGTACTATTCATGTGTGTGGAGAGTTTAAAAAAAAGAAAAGAAATTCCTGTACGGAATTATCGTGTAGAGTTTCAATGAGCTGTAAACAATGGGACAGATCTGACTAAGTCTGGGTGGGAACTTCAAGCCTGGGAGCCTCCAGGTCTCTCGTTTCGGTCCTTGGGACTCTCTCCAGGCCACGTGGTCCTTGAATGTTTTGGCCAGATTGAGTCCTTGAACTGTAATAATTCCACGAGGGAATGCAGTCCTCTGGCCATATAAAAACAAAAAGGTTTCCCACTGCTGACTTGTACCATGGAGGCAGAAAACAGTAGTGATCTGAACGGAAGGAAATTGAAAATATTTGGTAGCTTCATAACGGACGTAGCAATCTGATTTGTTAAGGCTCGGGTAGGAAAGAAAGTGACTGGGGGGCTTTATTTTCGTCAACTTTAGCAAGAATACTGACTAGCGGATGATTGATAGTTGCTTAGCCGTGACCAGTGAGTAATGGCCGAGGGGAGATCTGAACCGGTGATTTCTGAGCTCACAGGCTTAAATACTTTGCTGACTTGCACGGCAAACAGAAGAATCCACTAGTGACTTGTGCTTCCTGTTTTAAATGCTTTTCTTTTCCCCAGTGGAGGGAGACTCTAGTACACCTCCCCAGAATCATTTTCTCCAGACACAGGGCACTGGAGGTGAAAACCCCTGAGAAAGCTCTATTTGATAACATGTTATTGGTGAGTGAACTGTAATCCTGAAAGTAAAAACACACGGTTCAATAAATCATACATAAGCACACAAGAAAGCTACAACTATTTATTTTCCTATTATATTTGCTACTGCTCTCCCCACAAAAGAATGATGGACTCTCCCATAAGCCCATTATTCAGTAAAGGAAATTTCATATCCCCGGAAAAATTCACACCAGCTGTAGGTGTTCCCAAGGAGTAGTTTTGTGCTAACCCTTGCTGATAAGTGCCATATATTTCATGCCATACAACCGCCTGATATGTTGTAAACTGTAATAAAAGCAGGTGTTTTATTTTATTGTGTGTGTGCACGCGCGTATGGGTGTGCTACTGTTTGCTCTGCGCAGAATTTTTACTGAGGCTGAAGAAAATGGCAAAGAAATAACTGTGTGAGCCTCTCCTTGAGAGGAAATTTACCAAGTATATGAGTGCGTCTAGTATACCTATGTCCTGTTGCACAACCCAGACTGAGGAGAAGTTGTTTCGCAGCTGCTTAAGAATAAGGCTGTGTACACACCATACCTTTAAAGCATATTGAAAGCACACATTAGGTATAAGAGGTGAAGAGATACCCATAGAGGATAAAAGACTTTTTATGTATGCAACAACCGCAGCGAGAATGCTACTAGCCCAGAGATGGAAGGAAGGAGAAGTACCACCAAAAGAATGGCAGACGAAACTGATGGAGTATTCAGAGATGGCGAAACTGACGGGGAAGATCCGAAACCAGGAAGATCAAGTATTTTCAAAAGGGTGGAGTAAATTTTTAATTTATTTTAAAGACCACTGTAAACAGCTAAAATCACTGGCAGGGATGTAATGACACTTGTAATGTGGAATTGAGACGCGGGTGGCACTGTGGGTTAAACCACAGAGCCTAGGGCTCGCCGATCAGAAGGTCGGCGGTTCGAATCCCCACGACGGGGTGAGCTCCCGTTGCTTGGTCCCTGGTCCTGCCCACCTAGCAGTTCGAAAGCACATCAAAGTGCAGTTCGAAAGTACGTCAAAGTGCAAGTAGATAAATAGGTACCACTCCATCGGGAAGGTAAATGGCGTTTCCATGCGCTGCTCTGGTTTCGCCAGAAGCAGCTTAGTCATGCTGGCCACATGACCCGGAAAAACTGTCTGTGGACAAACGTTGGCTCCCTCGGCCAGTAAAGCAAGATGAGCGCCGCAACCCCAGAGTCATTCGCGACTGGACTTAACTGTCAGAGGTCCTTTACCTTTTAATGTGGAATTAACTATGGTAACTATGGATATATAACAGATGGACAATGGTAAAAGATGCAGCAAATTTAATCTTATATATGGAACCCATGGAGAGAGGGAAGGAGGTCCGAAGGTTCAAAAGAACCTTTTATTTTAATGTTTGAAATGGTTAAGTTAAAATGTATAAAATTGCGAAAAAAAACAATTTAAAAATGAAAGAAAGCACACATATCTCCTCAAAATCCTGGGAAACTGTAATTTGTTAAGAGTGCTGGGAATTGTAGTTCTGTCAGCTATAGTTCCTGGGATTCTTTGGGGGAAGTAGTGGACGTCAAATGTGCTTTAAATATGTGGTGTGCACACAACTTTAGACTAGATGGTAACTTTCAAAATATATTAGAAATTGCTTTAATTATCACCTAGGCTGTGAATATTTTCTATGATCATCTGCAGAAAGTATCCAACTCTATGGTAATAATGGTGGATGAGGACTAGTAACATGCCTCTAGTAGAATGTTACTGGATTGAGCTTTGGTCTGATCTGGCAGGACTTTTCTTAAGTTCTTATTATTCTGCTCAAAACTGACAGAAAAGTGCACAGAAATTAAAAGGTAGAATATAAACCACATTTGTGCTAAAATATTGTGCACATTTAGCTGGGGGAAAGTGTCACTGAACTGAATGAGGCTTACTTGAGAGAGAGAGAGTGTTTAATGTCTAGACTGATCAACATCGAAATACATTTAAATGGTGAACAATATACAGTACAATAAAACATTAGATTATAAACATAGTTTAAACCACAGCATAAGATCTTAAACCAGGCATAGGCAAACTTGGCCCTCCAGATGTTTTGGGACTACAACTCCCATGATCCCTAGCTAACAGGACCAGTGGTCAGGGATGGTGGGAATTGTAGTCACAAAACAGAGGGCTGAGTTTACATATGCCTGCCTTAAACAGTACCATACCGTGTCACAACATATACCCATTTTGTACAACGGGTACAAAAAATTAAAAATTAAAATCCAAACTTAAGGTTCAGGAAAAGTCTGGGCAAAAAGATACGCTTTCAGGAAGTACCTAAAACAGATAACTGAGGGTGCCTCACAAACTGCAGAGGAAAGAATAGACATCTTCTGCATATTGTTGACTCCTCAGTAGAGTTGAAGACTTTCCCTGTACATTCAAAACAGTAATTCAGTCATTCACACACATGCATACTGAGGTGAAAATGTGTTTTTAAGTTACAGGTCTCTGTATGTATCTGTTTGCTGTATTTGCTTAGGAAGTCTATCCCTGACTTTTCATCAATGTTTGCTCCAGGACACCTGATAATGTCTAAAAACAATTATTGCAACGGAAGTGTTTAAACTTATACAGTGGTACCTCCGTTTACAAACTTAATTTGTTCCGGAAGTCCGTTCTTAACCTGAAACCGTTCTTAACCTGAGGCGCGCTTTCGCTAATGGGGCCTCCCGCTGCCGCCGTACCGCCGCTGCGTGACTTCCGCTCACATCCCGGGGCAAAGTTTGCTACCCGGAACACCTACCTCCGGGTTAGCGGAGCTTGTTACCCGAAGCGTTTGTAAGGAGGACGGTACGTAACCCGAGGTTCCACTATACTCCCATACCCTCCAACATTTCTCTGATGAAAATTTTGTTGTTGACGTCCTATTCCATAACAATAATTTTACTATTTATGCCCCACATATCTTATTGAGTTGCCCCAGCCACTCTGGGCAACTTCCAACATACATAAAAACATAATAAAACATTAAACATTAAAAAAAATAAAAACCCTCTTCCCTATACAGGATTGCCTTCAGGTGGCTCGGGGGTTCGGATAACTCCATACCCTCCAACATTTCCCCAACGAAAATAGGGACATCCTAAGAAAAAGCGAGACATTTTGGGATCAAATCAGAAATTGGGACAGCTTCTCTAAATCAGGGATGTCCCTGGAAGATAGGGACACTGGGAGGGTCTGTACTCCTGTCTCATTGAGTGGGGCTCAGGGGATGAGTGTAGGATCATGTCTGTTGGTTCTGCCCCCTACAAAACACACAATCTTAGACTGGGTGTGAAGTAGAAACATACAGGCCATGGGTATATGAAATGGATGAACTTCCTCCATGAACTTCCTCCAGTCTTCCGTCAACAATTCTCTCAATGAGTTTCGTAGGTTGTTGTGTTTTTTTTTTTACAAGTTAGGCATAATAGGGTTCAGTTATTGAAAAGTGGAGGGTGAAGGTGTTAGTGCAAGGTTCATGATTCTTACTGTTTTTGCTTTTGGATTGAGTTAATGAGTAAATAGGGATGCGGGTGGCTCTGTGGGTTAAACCACAGAGCCTAGGGCTTGCTGATCAGAAGGTCGGTGGTTCGAATCCCCGCGACGGGGTGAGCTCCCGTTGCTCGGTCCCAGCTCCTGCCAACCTAGCAGTTCGAAAGCACGTCAAAGTGCAAGTAGATAAATAGGAACCGCTGCAGCGGGAAGGTAAACGGCATTTCCGTGTGCTGCTCTGGTTCGCCAGAAGTGGCTTTGTCATGCTGGCCACATGACCCGGAAGCTGCACACCGGCTCTCGGCCAATAATGCAAGATGAGGGCCACAACCCCAGAGTCAGTCACGACTGTACGTAATGGTCAGGGGTCCCTTTACCTTTACCATTAATGAGTAAAAATTGCAGTTAGATACAGCGAGAGGTGAAAGAATTAGGGCCTTCCTTTTCCCCCAGTCCACTGCCTGCTTTCTAACTCCCCCCCCCCCCAGAATGATTAAAGCAAAAGGACATGCATTAGGAGACAGTGAACTTTATTGCGAAGCAGATTTCTACTCCTGCCAATTACTGAATGTTAGATTCGGTAGTTGTTTCCAGTGAGTTTTGCATCACATTTATTACCAGTCCAAATCCTTGATGAACAGACCTTGTTAACTGCTAATATCATTCTCCTGCTTTCCGGCCAGCCTGTTCTCAGGGTGAGAATAAGATGCCATGGCACATGTACTATGTGTGTTATTGTAACACAAGCTGATGTAAATCTTCATGACAACCTGCTTCATTTTTATAACCTGCTTGAATTGAAACAAGTATTAAATTTTAAAACCCTTAATCCTGGATTCCTTCTAGCATTAACTCCTCTCCTATAGAACCAAATGGGGGGACGCGGGTGGCGCTGTGGTCTAAACCACAGAGCCTAGGGCTTGCCAATCAGAAGGTTGGTGGTTCAAATCCCCGCAACGGGGTGAGCTCCTGTTGCTCGGTCCCTGATCCTGCCAACCTAGCAGTTTGAAAGCACGTCAAAGTGCAAGTAGATAAATAGGTACCACTGCAGCGGAAAGGTAAACGGCGTTTCCGTGCGCTGCTCTGGTTCGCCAGAAGCGGCTTAGTCATGCTGTCCACATGTCCTGGAAGCTGTACGCCGGCTCCCTCGACCAGTAAAGCGAGATGAGCGCTGCAACCCCAGAGTCTGCGACTGCACTCTGGGTACCTTTACCTTTATAGAACCAAATACGTTACTAGCCTGTTTCAAATACCTTTTGTTTGGTAACTTGTCGTGTTCTGTTTTTCCTTCCTCTTTTTTAATTTCCAACGAGAAGATTTGCTCCTGGTGCATGTTTAGTGCAAACATTAAACTGATTATGAGTTGCGCAGGAATTCTTTCACGCTTCTGAATAAATCGGAATCTTTTTCCTCCCTGATTTCATCAATATTATTTATTTTTATCTGACAAAATATTCCTTCGCTTTAACCTGCTTGATGCCATTCCCTTCTAATGGGTAATCCTTAAAATAGCAGTTGTCTGCAGTATGGAATTATTATCTACTTTAAATGTCAGCTTAGCGAAGTAACACAATTAAATTGGGTTGGAAGTTGCCTTCTTGGGGCCAAGTCTGTAATGACAGTCTCCATTCAATAAATCTGTTACGTATTCCATGCAAGAGAGGACCTCCGTGGCAAGACAAAAATGATCACATATCATTATGCACATCGATGATCATCGGGAGATTTTTTTTGTTAAAGGAGCAAGCACTAATCTTATGCATTTGAAACTGAAATCACTCAGAAGGGAATGGCAGGGCTGTCTCTGCTTTGCAACAGCGAAGAGATTTAATGCCACACTGTGGAAAAATTAAAATTCAGGTCTTGGCTCGGTGAGGTGCACAGAAGCAAATTGATGGCCAGAGTGCAGAAACTTCTCATACCTGTCAACATTTTAGCAAACCCAAATGACGGGACAGAGAGAGGATTCACACATGCATGTTCATTAGCTGGTAACTGCAACACCCAGCTGGAAATAAGTCACAGATGTTGACACCAAATGTCACCTCGTGTGCAATGGTTCTCTTCCCCGCAACAGAGTTCAGTTAATATACTCAACTGTCACTCATCAAGCGTTTAGCAGCAATTGCACCAATTTTCAAATTAGAGGATTTTACCATGACAACCCCATTCTGAGCCAATCCCATTTTTGCATCCCACATGAAAGTTCCACTCAGTGCCAACTCACCATGAATGTTTCCTTCTAAGGCAGGCTTCCTCAACCTTGGCCCTCCAGATGTTTTTGGTCTACAACTCCCATGATCCCTAGCTAGCAGGACCAGTGGTCAGGGATGATGGGAATTGTAGTCTCGAAACATCTGGAGGGCTGAGTCTGAGGAAGCCTGGTCTAAGGCATTCTAAGGCTGAGCCAGCCCTACCATTAGGCAGAGTGAGTTCAGCTCAGGTGGGAGAAATGGGGAATGCAGGGACAGCAGATTCTCCTTCCTCATTCTCCTGGGAGCAGCCTATCCCATTGCCACTGCTGAAGTAAGATTCAGTTATCAGTATGATCAGATTCTATATGTGGAAAGGAAAAACACCATATTGTACTTCACCTCAGGCAGCAAACAGCCTTGGGCCAGGCTGTTTTGTTGGGCCTTTTCCAAATTGGGCCAAAGAGAGCCCAAATCAATTAATTCAAACCACCCCCAATTTGCAACCCATTTGGTGGTATTCAACTAAGTTTTACCTGGAGTCGACCCATTGAAAATAATGCTCTTGAATACCACCCATTGTTATATATGCTTATACACTGCCTAGAATACATTGCTATGTTACTCTTGTAAGCTAAGAGTGCATAGAATCTCAGCTGTAGTTCTGATCTGGAAGTTTTAACCTTCTGTATCTCTTTCATAGGAAAATGATCCAAAGGAAATTAGGAAAGATATCTTTAATGTTTGCACTATTTTATATCAGATCTCCAACACATGATAGCAACAACAAAATTTAAGAGGTTTCATATGCATGCGTTTAAGTTTTCTGCTTTGTCTGAATATTCTCAGTTAAGCCACTCTTATGAGTTCTGCTTGCAAGATCTTAAGCCTTGTATAGTTTGCATCTTATTTGATTTGCAAAGAGGCAGGGCTCCAGTAAAGAGCTCCTTTTTTTTTCAGTGAAGCACACATCTCAGGTTCTGTCCTGCAAGGATTATTACAGCTGAGAGCAACACAGTACAGTCTCCCGCCATAGCCTCACAGGATACAAAGGGATAGCCCAATGAACACACTTCATGAGCCCAACATAGAAGCAATACATGAAAAACGAGGCAGCTGTAAGGTCTGTGCATATGTGCAAGGGAGTGGGAGGTGGTTTTCATCATTCCCCAACCTGCTGCCTTCCAGATGTTGAATTCCAACTCCCATCAGTCGAATGGCTAATGCTGGAGGGCACCTGGTTGGGAAACACAGGTTTGGCATACGAGGATCGGCTCAGAACAACAGACGTTTTTTATTATTCTGAGCCATTGTTTTGAGGCATATGGATCAGGTTTAAGTTGCTTGCAAGTCCCTGGCAGCGGTGTTTTAAAAACCAAGTTCATTAGTAGGTTTTCCTGCTTAATAGTGGCAGAAATGCGGCTCGTATAAATGATAATGCATTTTCAAATAAAAAATGTCATGGTTCTATTTTCAGTGACTTCTGTTGTAACATTCTGTGGGCAACGGTTCAAGTATGTCTAAACAAGAAAGATAATGTCCTCTCTACAAAACGGTGCAGCATTTGTATGGCAAAGAGGAGGTTGTAACGGCAGGCGATGAGATCTGTAAATCTTTTTCATGCCATAAACAACACATTTTAATGTTGGCACAATGTTAATGTGACCGAAAGACCTCTCATTCCTCCTGTGGTACTAACAATGGCTTCCTTACATACATCTAACAGCACACCAGCGGCGTTTCCTCACAATAACTTTGTAAGTTTTAGGTAGTAATATTGTTTACATGTAAAACAATGGAAATGAAAGTCCAGAAAGGATAAAGCCACTTGTTTCCAAAAAGTTCTCCAAGCATGGATACCAAAATGGTTAATGAAGTGTACCTGAAGTGACTCATGTTGAAAATTATAATCTCAGAAGCCCTTTTTCAAAGCATACTAATGGGGCCTCCAGACTGTCGCTGTTTTGTCGGAGGCATTCAAGTGCATACTAGATATGTTGGTTTGCATAGTTAAACTGCATTGAAACACTCTTGTCCCAGGACATCTGAAAAACAACCTCTAAACCCAGACTTCTCCTCCTCCTCCTCCTCCTCCTCCTCCTCCTCCTCCTCCTCCTCCTCCTCCTCCTTTTTTTTGCAATTAGTAAAATGACATTGAAATGCAATGAAAAGTGTGAGGTGCACAAATGATTATCAAGAACAGAGGTGCCAGGTTTTCCCCAAGATCAAGGGGGCCCAGCGCATGGTGTGCCATGTGCGATGTCACACATGTGGCACACATGGCGTGCATGTGACGTCACGCACGGTGCATGCAATGTCATCTGAAGGAGGCCAAGTGCTCTGGAGGAACCGGCCGCTGAAGCTGTGACGTATGCCAGGCCTCCTCAATATTGAGGGTCAGTGGCGGAGCATAGGCCCGCATTGCCCAAGGTGGGCGTCCTCCTGAGGAGGGCGTGGCGTGGAGGGTGCCCTCCCAGGTGCAGGATAGCCACTCGGGTGACTGGAGTGGCATGCACGCCCTGCAGTCGGGCGGAGTGAGCCATCCATGGCGGACATTCGGCACACCGTCTGACCGCGACTCCCAAGCCTCCCTCAAGATGTCAAAACGAAGGGGGAAGGGGGGAATGCCGCCGGCAAAGTGGCACAGCTCCCCCCTTACCCCGATGGCTCAGGGTAGGCTTGGGAGTCGCGGGCGGGCGGTGCGCCGAATGTCACCCCCTCAGTGAGGGCACCCGGGGCGGTCCGCCCTACCGCCCCCTTCCTACGCCCCTGTTGAGGGTACCTGGCCCCTTTCCATCAAATATGGGGGGGGGGGGTGAAGACACATTAGCCTCCTGGAACTGGTGCGCCTGAACATGAATATGTGTAAGCACCCCACAAGCAAATCAGGATGAAGGCACACTAAAGAGGGGACATAGCCTGATGTTTGCAAACAATTAACGATGAATGATCAACAAACGGGTCATTTGGAAAGAAAACTCACAAAGTGATTTTAACTTAGCTAGTGGTATAGCCCACCCCCCACCCCCGCTGGCCAGAAAGAAACAGTGCAACACCCAGTCTAGAAACTGATTTGATTTAACAACATTTAAGTACTGCTTGGTCGAAATAAAACCTCGAAGTGTGTTACAAAATATATACCGGTAATAAAACATTTCAGTAATGACAGGTTGTAGATTTTATGGAACTCGCAGAAATGTCCCGGAGAGTACGCGACCATAGGGAAGAAGCAGTGGAAAAAGATTGGAAGAAATTTAAAGACTATTTAAAAATGTATTGTAAAATTTAAGTTAGAAAAAGTTGGAATGAATGTTAGACCACAGACTGATTAAACAATGATTAAAGGAAATATGAAGGTTATATTAGATTAAGCAGAAGATAGAAGTAAAAATATAAGATAAATTAAAGAAACAAATAAATTAAAGATGAGAAGAAATTACTAAAAAATAGATAGACAATGAAGCGCAGAGGAGGTGGCGCGAGGAAGTCCCCTTTAGACCATGAATGGATATAATGAATTCAAAAAGGATAATCTTTGTGTGGTGTGTAGTGTATTGTGTTTGTAGTGTATTGTGTTTGCATCAGTTGTTATGTTTGTGTTTGTTGTTTTTATTTTTGATTTGTTGGAAATTTAATAAATATTACTTTTTTAAAAAAAGTAATGACAGGTTGTTTTTTAATTCGAAACCAGTTGAAATCAACAATAAGCGAAAGACAGATTAAAACGTAAGTCACTTTTGCGTGTTTGTGTAGGTTTGCTAAACGAAAAGGTTTGTAGTAGGTGCCAGAAGTCATCCCTCAGCCCAAACCATCCCTCAGGTGAAAAGCGGGTGAGACCATTCTGAGCTCCCCGGAGAAAGGGCAGAATAATGAAATGCAATAAGAAAAATCATAAATTGGTTCCACACCTGCACATGCACACACATGTGTACAGAGGTGTGTGCACAGGTATCTATCCAAACTCAAGTGGGGCTGAGGCAAATCTTGCTGCGACTGCATTCCCCCTTCCTGCTTAACTGGCTCCTCTAACAAAGAGAGAAACTAGGCCGCTATGGCTTGATGTGATCTTAAACTCATGCTCAGTGCTAGTCATCGTTCCATTGTCCTCCAGGTTACGCATTACTTGATTCATCATTTGCTCTGGCATCTCCCTCAGCATGCAAGTCAAGCCAGCAAACGCAGTAAGTCTTTACCTCTTCCTGCTCCTCCTTCCAAGAACAACAATAAAATATGTCACACCCCAAGGCTGTTTGTTCCATCAGTGCCAATTTACTCTTCCCCCACCCCTTCCCCCCCACCATAGACTAGCAAGATGTTTCGTATAAGGAATGTACAGCGGTTTCATATGTTATATTTTGAAACCATGGGTACAGACGATTTCTCAAAATCTCAAAAGAGAATTAAAATCAAACACCGTCAGGTCAAACACATTTTAGACATAATCTTTGGGCAGATCCAAATGCCTACATTTAAAGCACCTCCTGCGGGTTAAACCACAGAGCCTAGGGCTTGCCAATCAAAAGGTCAGCGGTGCGAATCCCCGCGACGGGGTGAGCTCCCGTTGCTCAGTCCCTGCTCCTGCCCACCTAGCATTTCGAAAGCACGTCAAAGTGCAAGTAGATAAATAGGTACCGCTCCGGCAGGAAGGTAAATGGCATTTCTGTGTGCTGCTCTGGTTCGCCAGAAGCGGCTTAGTCATGCTGGCCACATGACCCGGAAGCTTTCCCCGGCTCCCTCGGCCAATAAAGCGAGATGAGCGCCGCAACCCCTGAGTCGTCCGCGACTGGACCTAATGGTCAGGGGTCCCTTTACCTTTACCTTTATCCATCTGTTACAAGTCTATTCCACCTTTCCTGCCAAGGAAAGTCAGAGCTGCAAACAAGAAAACATCAATAATAATAATAATAATAATAATAATAATAATAACAACAACAACAACAACAACAACAACAATACATTAATAATAGTTACAGGTAGATAGCTGTGTTGGTCTGTCATAGTCAAAACAAAAACCAAAAAAAAAAAAAAATTCCTTCCAGTAGCACCTTAGAGACCAACTAAGTTTGTTCTTGGTATGAGCTTTCGTGTGCATGCACACTTCTTCAGAAGTACATTAATAATAGTACTTCTTATTGTTGTTTTTATTGTTTTTATATTTCTATTTTATTTTTCCCTGACAGGACTCAAAAGGCTCCCTATAAATCAAGCACACACATCAGGGAGATGATAACTCTCTGCTTTGCTAATTTTCTATTTTCAGGAAGATTTTTTAAAAAAATGCAAGGGAGCCTTCCCCAAGGGTAAAACTAGACTTCATTTCACCATGGTCATATAGACCCAGTTTGAGAGACACACACACATTTGCGTACACGCACACACACAGGCTGGGGGCCTCAATGGCGCCCCTCTGGATGCTTCACCTGGGGCAAAAACCCCAGCTAGAACCCAGCTTCCGCTCTCCATAGCTACGGCATTGCCTTCCCTACCTGTTGTCTGAAAAGACATCATGTATTTTACAACCTCATCACCCTAATTCCTCCTTTCTGCCACTTTCTGCTTCAGGTGTGGTTGAGGCCTGAACCCTCAAAGCTACATGGAGACATTTGCATTGAAATTGATGGAAAATTACAAACAGGAGTTTCCCTGGGTGGTTTTGGCATATCAGAAGACAGCAACAAACGGAATTGGAAAACAAAACCCTTTTGCTGGCGTAGTGCAATATAAGGTTTGTCTCCTTGCAGCCTGAGAACACAAAGCTTCGCTTCAAAAAAGTGAACAACATTAACTAAACAGGCTGCCAATATCCCTTCACAGTTGACTGCTTTGGTATTTTATTTAAACTTACATGCAGTGCAACTGTGCACAGTGGATGACATGGCCGGCTTATGAAGGATTACTGATTAATGAGTGAGAATGTAGGTACATGCAAGGAGAGCTTCCTCAGAGCTTTTGTTAATGCCAAGCTCACCTATGAGCTAAATTCAATTGCTGGCATTGATTTTGTCAAATAACCTATCTGCAGCTATATGAAGGAAGCTCGATCACAACAGGTTTCCAGTCAGGAGATAAACTAAAGTTAACTTAAGTGCCATGTGTGGCAGCCCAGAGGGAAATTGCAATCAATCAAAGGCTAGCTTTTTTTCCTTGTTGTTCCTGTTCCTTGTTTGGCATCCAAAAGGAAGCAGCTTTTGGTTTGATCCCAAGCCCAGTGAAATCAGCAAGTTCTTCCACGTAGCTGAACTACATAGAATCATAGAGTTGGAAGAGACCACAAGGGCTATCCAGTCCAACCCCCTGCCAAGCAGGAACACCATCAAAGCATTCTTGCAAGATGGCTGTCAAGCCTCTGCTTAAAGACCTCCAAAGAAGGAGACTCCACCACACTCCTTGGCAGCAAATTCCACTGTCGAACAGCTCTTACTGTCAGGAAGTTCTTCCTAATGTTTAGGTGGAATCTTCTTTCTTGTAGTTTGAATCCATTGCTCCGTGTCCGCTTCTCAGGAGCAGCAGAAAACAACCTTTCTCCCTCCTCTATATGACATCCTTTTATATATTTGAACATGGCTATCATATCACCCCTTAACCTTCTCTTCTCCGGGCTAAACATACCCAGCTCCCTAAGCCGTTCCTCATAAGGCATCGTTTCCAAGCCTTTGACCATTTTGGTTGCCCTCCTCTGGACACGTTCCAGCTTGTCAGTATCCTTCTTGAACTGTGGTGCCCAGAATTGGACACAGCATTCCAGGTGAGGTCTGACCAGAGCGGAATACAGTGGTACTATTACTTCCCTTGATCTAGATGCTATACTGCTATTGATGCAGCCCAGATGCAAAGTATAATTCTATAATGGGCGGATGGCTCTTGTCCTAAGGGAGTCAGAGGCAATGAAAGTTGGAGCTAGAAAAGTGGAATCAAGACTGACCTGCTCCAATTTCTCATCATGTCTTAGAATTTCCAATCTTATACAGGCCTAAACAGAAATAGGGATGAGCGAGTACAGTGGTACCCTGATTCTCAAACGCCTCGGCTCCCAAACGCCGAAAACCCAGAAGTAGGTGTTCAGGTTTTCGAATGCTTTTCGGAAGCCGAATGTCCAATGAGGCTGTCAGCTATTGTTTCTGGGGCACCGGCACCAATCAGAAGCTGCGCCTTGGTTTTTGAATATTTCGGAAGTCAAATGGACTTCTGGAATGGATTAATTTTGGCGCTTTTGTTTTTACTATTTATTTTGCGTTTTTGTATTTGAGGCTTTTTTGGTTAATTTGTTTTTGTGACTGTGTGGAACCCAGTTCAGATACTGATTGATTGATTGATTGATTGATTGTGTGACTGCAGAAATGGATAAAAGCCCCCCATCCAACCAATGACTATCATCCATGCAGGGAAGAAAAATATTAATTTTATTTTTATCATCTACAATACTATCTTATTTATTTTATAGTACAGTACATTGGTTATTGCTTTCATTTTATGGATCAGTGGTCTTGTTAGATAGTAAAATCCATGTTTAATTGCTGTTTTAGGGGTAGTTTTTAAAAGTCTGGAGCGGATTAATCTGTTTCACTTTACTTTCTATGGAAAAGCATGCCTTGGTTTGTGACTGACTGACTGATTGATTGATTGATTGATTGATCATGTGACTGCAGAAATAGATAAAAGCCCTCCATCCAAACAATGACTGTCATCAGTGCAGATAAGATTTTTTTTTTTAAATTTTTATCATCTACAATACTGTCTTATTTATTTTATAGTACAGTACATTGATTATTAAGGGATGCGGGTGGCGCTGTGGGTTAAACAACAGAGCCTAGGGCTTGCCGATCAGAAGGTCTGCGGTTCAAATCCCCTCGACGGGGTGAGCTCCAATTGCTTGGTCCCAGCTCCTGCCCACCTAGCAGTTCAAAAGCACGTCAAAGTGCAAGTAGAGAAATAGGTACTGCTCTGGCGGGAAGGTAAGCGGCGTTTCTGTGCGCTGCTCTGTTTCGCCTAAAGCGGCTTTGTCATGCTGGCCACATGACCTGGAAGATGTACGCCGGCTCTCAGCCAATAAAGCGAGATGAGCACCGCAACCCCAGAGTCGGTCACGACTGGACCTAATGGTCAGGGGTCCCTTTACCTTTACCTTACATTGATTATTGCTTTCATTTTATGGATCAATGTTCTCGTTAGATAGTAAAATTCATGTGACATTGCTGTTTTAGGGGTTGTTTTTAAAAGTCTGGAACGGATTAGTTCGTTTTGTATTACTTTCTATGGGAAAGCGCACCTTGGTTTTGGAATGCTTTGGTTTTGGAACGGACTTCTGGAACGGATTAAGTTTGAGAACCAAGGTTGTTTCTCCCATTTTCTCAGTCTTAAGTTGAGTTCTCCACATTTCTACATCAGTTCGTGGTTGTTATTGTTTTAAATCATCATGAAAATTCATCAGCATTTTAGTGCAAATTTCTTCTCGTGTACACATTCTTGTAAGTTACTTTCGCTAATATGTGCACACTCTACAGTAGCATATGCATCTTTATGCAGATTACTTGGCTGAAGAACTACATTGCAAAAATTGTAGCAGCACGAATCTGGAATGATAGCTAATCATAGAATTGTAGATTTCGAAAAGACCCTGAGGGTCATTTAGTGCAACTCCCGTGGAACGCAGGAATCTTTTGCCTGATGTGGGGCTCAAACCCATGGCCCTGAGATTAAGAGTCCAATCCTCTACTCATCTGTTTGGGTTCACATCGTGTTTTCAAAAGTGTGAAAATGCAACCGTTAAATGCAAACTGGGTCCAATTTAGCCATCCTTAGTCATGTTGTGATTTTTTGTCCAAGCCGTGCGGCATCTGCTGCAGCGAGGACTGGTTTCACTTTTGCCTGTCTCACTGAACCGTGAGAAAGCAACCTTATCACTTCCTACATTGAATGTTTATGTTTTACTGTACTGTTGTAATTCTAGCCTTTGGGCTACACTCTTCTAGCTAGCCCTCGAGCTGGAAAGATGTCTTTATGGCAGCTCTGCCAAATGAGCTGGCAGCAGGAATTTTCTCTGCACTATTCCTACAATAAATAGTTTTAGCCTTATTTATGGCTTGTGTGTGTTGTTGTTTCATGCTGGGAACAATCACATATTACTGCGCCACCAGACTGTCTGTAGCCGGGGATGTGCACACACGGCTGTGCTCTGGGTTTGGGGCAGTCTCGCTAACTGCCCCAGGCAGGGTATATGCTGACAAGTCAGAGGGGTTTTAGGAGTTCTTCTCAGTAAGCATACAGAGAGTATTCCCCCCCCCATACAACAGATCAATACAAAAGCAAGTAGAGGTCATTCCTTTCTGACTTTAGTCTGACACACACACACACACACACACACACACTGCACAAGCCTACCAATTTGTTGTCAGACAGTTGGGTGGGGGACTTCATTGACCCAAGCCATTAAAAAATGGTAAAAGGACCCCTGGACAGTTAAGTCCAGTCAAAGGAGACTATGGGGTTGCAGTGCTCATCTCGCTTTCAGGCCGAGGGAGCCAGTGTTTGTCCACAGAAAGCTTTCCGAGTCATGTGGCCAGCAGGACTAAACCGCTTCTGGTGCAACAGAACACCATGATGAAAACCAGAACTCCCGCCGCAGTGGTACCTATTTATCTACATGCACTGGCATGCTTTTGAACTAATAGGTTAGCAGGAGCTGGGAGAGAGCAACAGGAGCTCACCCTTCCGATCAACAAGCCCAAGAGGCTCAGTGATTTAGACCACAGCGGCACCCGCGTCCTTATGGCCCAAGCCATACAGCCAGCAAATAGGTTGTTTAAACCCATCACTTTGTTTTTCCCAAATAAAAACACTGCCCTTTCCAATTTCTCTGAAATTACATAGAAAGTGGGGTGGCAGTTTAAAAATTCAGGAACAGGAAGAAATGAACTAGGAGGAAGGAACTCTGATGGGATGGATATGGCTGCTTCAGGAAGCAGCAGGCCACAGGTTGCCCACCTATGCCTAGTAGAGGGATGGGGCAGCTCAGGCCTGGCCCCTGGGGGGCCTAACGTGACCCGCCAGCCCAGCTCTCAGAACTCTCCCCAGCCCACACTCTTCACTGGCCCCCACTTTGCACATTGAGCATTTTTGCCTGGCTGGAATGTGTCATTGAACTCTGATTATGCCTCTTCCTTGTCTTGGGTGGAGGACAGAAATTGCTATGGGAGCCTGCAGTACCGAGGCAAAATTTACACAAATGTCTCCACCCACATTTGCAGCTGTCCCTGCTCAACCATTGGCATGTGGCTCTTAGAAGTTTGACCGGAAGGAATGGTGACCCTAAGGCTGAGGAAGTTCCCTCTACCCTCTCCTCGTAGTATATGGAGAGCTTGCCACTTGGAGTGAAGGTTCATGTATGTTAATGCTCCCAACCAGAGGAAAAGCTCAAATGGCTTATCTGTGAATCTTGTGAATTCAGTGCCATGTGACTTAGGAAGAGATCATCTCTTCCTTAAAGGATCCATCTCATCCAGGATATAGCCTCTTTGCACCACTGCCTTCGGGTAGAAGATATAGAACAATTAGCTCAAGAACAAATAGATTGAAGAACAGTTTCTACCCAAGAGCTATAACCATCTTAAACGCTGTAACCAGATAATATGACCTTGGAGAGCTATGATGGGTGTATGTGTGGTTTTCCTTGGTGTGTGTGTGTTTTGTGCTGTTTTTTGTTTTGTTTTTTCTTTCTGTTTTTACGGGGGGCATGCAATTTCGTTGCACTTGTATAGCATTGTGCTTGTACTTGTGCAATGACAATAAATTATCTTATCTTATCTTATCTTATCTTATCTTATCTTATCTTATCATGCCTCTGGGCATATGCAAAATGCCTTTTCTTCCCCAGTATCAAATCAAATCAAATCTTATTTATTGCATTAGCCATATGGCCATAGCACACAATGAAAAACCAGGCGGAAACCCGCCACAAGCGTTCACAAAATACAACAGATACACCCTGCACCCTTTGCACAAATACATCTAAAAACTTTAAGTATAAAATCATACTGAGTGAAACAAATAAAACAAGAAGCAATAACGGGGCATGTCGACAGTGGCTATGTCAGGAAGTTACATAGGTCTAGGTCTAGGGCAAGTTAGCCGAAGAGGTGCCCCTGAGTTTCAGTGCCTGTAAAATGTAGATAGCCACACCACATGTGACCAGAGGGTTGGCGTCTACCAATAAGTATTTCATGCGGTCGTCCCCCCGGGCGATGGTCGGCGGGATTAGGAGGAAAAGCCTGGGTCTAACTGTAACATATAGAGGGCAGTAAAAGAAAAAATGGATAAAGTCCTCTATCTGTTCCTGCTTGGCAGGGGGTTGGACTGGATGGCCCTTGTGGTCTCTTCCAACTCTATGATTCTATGATCTTTCCCTTGTTGCATGGGCAGAGTCGAAGCTCCAGTGGAGTATTGGAAAATACACCCTGTAAGAATGCTGTTGGGATGGCGTGGAATCGTGCTAGTGTGAAGGCCCTTCTTAACGTGGGATTTATCAGGTCACTCAGATAATGTGCCGGCGATCTGACTGCCTTCACGCGAGGGAACCACGTGGATAATCTGGCTGCATTGGATAGCGCCAGATCGAGGGCTTCATCCCTAGCTAAAATCCAGTCGCGGATTTTATCTTTGTCCCATGAGGATAGGGCAGTAAGTAAGTAAGTAAGTAACCACCACCACACATATACATTTGGGATTGAGGAAAGGCGTTCCAGGTCTAGGGACATAATCCTTGAACCCCACACTTCTATTTTTTTTAAAAAAAAAAAAAGCAAAGCAAACATTGAGCAATGATCCCATCCCAAGAGCTAATGATGGGTTACAGGGGCACACAACATGCAAAGGCTTGTCTTTTCCTGAAGGCACGCTATCCAAATTCCAACATTATTACCATAAATGAGTTACCGCTCCCTTCATAATCGAGCACAACCCCCCACCCAGAAAACTCTTCCACCCCCTTTTGTGATCTGGAAATTCCACAAACCCAGAACAATATTTTAAACGCAGTCTGTGGAGCAACATCTGTCTCTGAGCAGCATTTCCCGCATTCCTGACCTTGGGCTCCCCACAGTTCTCTTTAGTTTCTCCTCAGGCTCCTTCCTGAACTACTTACATCTTGCTTATTATTTCCCAGGCTTCTCCAGAACATTATCCTTAATCCCTCCAGTTTTCTGTTTAATGTCTCCATCCTTGGTGGCCATATCTCTGAAGTGTTCCTCACTGTGAGGGCAAAAGAGAGGCTGTTTCTCCCAAGACTTGGCAAACAGATGAAACTTCATTAATTTGGGGTGCTCTTCAACAGCAGAGACACCAGAGAGATAAGGTGCACCAATATTTCATCCCCCCTTTTTGTGACTGCCACCATCTGATGGATTCTCCATCCACGACTCCCCCAGCCTATCTCACCTGAGCTAGGTCTATTCACACAAACATCCAGGTGCATGGTATCGGCTCGCATCCTATGGTGAAGTACATCCGGAGCCATATATATATATATACACACAGTGGTACCTCGGGTTAAGTACTTAATTCGTTCCGGAGGTCCATTCTTAACCTGAAGTGTACTTAACCTGAAGCACCAATTTAGCTAATGGGGCCTCCTGCTGCCGCTGTGGCGCCAGAGCACGATATCTGTTCTTAGCAGAGTTCTTAACCTGAAGCGTACTTAACCTGAAGTGTACTTAACCCGAGGTACCACTGTATATATGATTCAGCTTAATCGTTCTTTTCAGGTAATTGCAATGGCATTCCAACAGCTGACTCCGGCACTTGGCAGCAAATATGTTTGCCACAGAAGGATGCCAAAAAAAAATTGTGCAGGCCGAATCTGGAAACGACCCAACGGTCATGTGAGCAGGACACCGATGCACATGCACACACAACATCACACGCACACGCTGAACTGCAGACAGATCTGCTCTGTTCCAGAGCTGAAACTGCTCTCTTTTCAAACATCAGTTTGAAGGCTTTGCTTTTAAAGATGCAAGTCTAGCCTATTCAACAGTAGTCCGGGCTGCTTTTAAAACGTTGAGGTACTGCGTGTCTGATGTTAGCTCTAGACTTCTGCATCTGTTAGTTATGTGTTTACAAAGCACATTGATGAGTATAGTTAAAATGAAGATGTTTAATGTGTCCCCCTGCCCCCCTGCCGCCACAATATACCTGTGTTGAATTTACACTTCGATGCAAGCACAAGTGTTATAAAATAAGCTAAAGCCAGCAGGCTTTCCTGACACGCAGGCTATGTGCTGAATGCAGATGGAGTCTGTCACATTCAGTTGCCTCCAGCTGTTGTTTCTTTGTCTGCCTACCCCAAGTCCAGGATGAAGGAATTTCAATGATCTCCGTTGAAAGGGGCCATACTAACAGGACTTCCTATGCAGCAGGCTTTCATTTCCCTCTGCTTTTTGCACACAAAAGATGAGCTTGTCAGTGCATAACCATTTCCATTGGCTGATTCAGAAGCTGGGGCGAGGGATGGAAAATAACGATGTGAGAAGACCCATTTCATCCTACCTTCAAATGACTTTTTGAGCCAATTGTCTGGCTAGGAGAAAGAGAGCCCTACCCTCAGCATCTGTGGCTGAGTGATACAATGTCCACCATATAATGTAGCCTGATTTCTGAAGAAATGTTTCTTCCTTAATCCTGCTCCACATTAAGGGTGTTAACTGGCCGCAGTATGATATTCAGTGAGTGGAGAAAAAGCTCCCTTTTTCTTTTGTGGAGTCTGAGAGTGTTTTATCACCACTAAGTACCGTATTTTTCCGCTCTATAAGGTGCACCTGACCATAAGACGCATCTAGTTTTTAGAGGAGGAAAGGGGGGAAGCCCTGGGGGGGTTTTGTGGGTTTTTTTTAGGATCAGCTCAAATTTGTGCAGCTTCTTTTGCAAAGAAGAAAAACCCCATTTTTTGAGGATCAGCTCGAATTTGTGCAGCTTCTTTTGCAAAGGAGAAAAGCCCCGATTTTTTGAGGATCAGCTCAAATTTGTGCAGCTTCTTTTGCAAAGGAGAAAAGCCCCATTTTTTGAGGATCAGCTTTGCTTTGCAAAGGGAAAAAAATCCTGTTTTATGGGGTTCAACTTACAGTTCTGCAGCTTCTTTAGGAAAGGGAGCCGTTTCTACAGTTTCCAGATAGATAATCTAATCAGCCAGTCACATGTCGCTGGGGAAACAAACAGCCTCCGTCTGCAGAACATTCAGCAATGGAGGCCTGGGCTGGAAAGGGAGCCTTTATTGCTAGCCTACCTTATCTCTCTCCCGATTGTCTGCTAATCAGCTGCTCAGCGGCTTCCTTTCAACACCCCCTTCTCTCTTTGTAAAAAAAAAAAAAAAAAGGATCTGCTTTTCTCCCCTGGGCAATTTGGCTCCAGGGACCACGCACTCGCTCCATAAGACGCACAGACATTTCCCCTTACTTTTTAGGAGGAAAAAAGTGTGTCGTATGGAGCGAAAAACACGGTATGCTAGCTGACAAATATATCAACGGCTCCCATTGGAGAAGAAGCCACCGTTTACTTGGGGCCTGTTCACACTGGGAAAGTTGTAGCTCAGTCGTTGCAAGCGTTCCGGACTACCCACATGTACAGCTTGCTTCATTGTGGCCTTCTCCTGTTCGGTTGTGTCCCCATGTACTTGACTGTCTGCAGGAGAAATTTCAGTGGGTGGAAACAAATGCAGCGCTTTTAAAAGAGCCTAGTAAACCTGTGCCGAGTTCATGGGGTGTGCATTTGTGTCCACACAACATCCACTGGCATACCTTCGAAGGAAGAGTCTTCTATGCAGACTGCAGCCACCCAATGATATTATGAAGCAAGCATGGCGGGAAACTGTCACTGTCTCCACAAAGGTAGCCACTTACTCAATCTGACCTTGGAGAATTTATTCTGCAGTTCAATGCTTGTTGTGGCTGTTGGGCCAGACGTGGCTGGTTCCTGCTGGAATCGGCTTGGAGCAGCGAGCTCTGACCTCCTTCGTGACCTCTGCTTTCCTCCGTTTTCATTCTTTAGCTATTTCCCATGCTACAGTATGTCTGCCTTTTTGCTGGCTTGTCTGCTGCCTTGATTCCCCATTAGCTGGCAAGAACAGGGGCAGATGGCAGCAGGTGGTTACAACAGAGCTGTCACACTCTGCTTTAGCTGGAATGCAAAAGGGCTGCATAGTTCTGCCGACTATTGTACTGCTACTGGACTGTGGCCAGTCTGTTCTCAGTACAAAGAGAACCCGCAATCCTGTCGAAGTACAAATTATTGAGATTTGAAAAGCTATACTTTCCGTGTATCAGAACCTACCGACAATTTCTTTTTCTAAGCGTTGAAAAATTCTCTGTTGCTTGCCTGCCGTCCAGCCTATTAAAATAGTGCTCATAAATTTAAACCAGGTGTACAAAGAAGACAAAAGAATGTTATGAATGTAGCCTTGCGAAAACGGTTGGAAGTATCTACAGTGCTCCGTTGTGCCACATACAAAGGGAATCCAGATCTTCCTCTTTCCTTCTTTGTTTATTTTCAATCTGCAATTACACATCAGATTTTCCGGAAAGATAAATTTATACAAACAAGAAAGAAAAGCAGGGATTGTATAAACGGGAATGATGGACATACAAAAGGAACCCTGTGTGCTGCTAGCATAAGGCAATCTGTATTTCATTAATAAAAATGAAGTGGTTGGAATCCTTTCTCAGCTTTTCTCTATTATTGGATAAAATATGTTTGGCAGCCTCTTCTCGCCTGGAGGAAAAGTAGCAAAAATCCAACAAGGGACTAATAGATAAGATGCAAAGTACTAAAATCTTGTTCATGATTGCTGGAGGTGCTTGGCGATGCGTTTCGTGGAGTCAAGGAGGCCTCTGCTTTTGTTCATGCATCTTTCTACAGCGCAGAAACTCATCTGAAATCTCCATCTGTGCTGATTCCCCAGCATGTGGTTGGTTTTTCATGTGAGTCCTGGAGGCAGCAAACACCAGTTCTCACTCCCATCATGCAGAGGGTGCACATGTACAAAGCACTGTTGTCAAGCTTCCACATTCATTACACCTTCATATAACAGTGTCAATTAAAAAGGGAACGTGTAGATCACTATGCAAAAGGGGCGGAGAGTAGTATGTACCACTCAATACACTGTACAATCTGAAAATGTTACAGAAAATGTCTGGATGGTCCTAGTTTGTTCCCTGCATCCTTCAACACACATATTTAAATGCTAGGAAACATCTCAGGATTTGCCTGAGCAAAGCAGGTGACACTTTCTGGACACGGGTGGCGCTGTGGTCTAAACCATTGAGCCTCTTGGGCTTGCCCATCAGAAGGTCAATGGTTCGAATCCCCATGACGGAGTAAGCTCCCGTTGCTCTGTCCCAGCTCCTACCAACCTAGCAGTTCGAAAGCACGCCAGTACAAGTAAATAAATAGGTACCACTGCGGCGGGAAGGTAAACGGCGTTTCTGTGCGCTCTGGTTTCCATCATGGTGTTCCGTTGCACCAGAAGCGGTTTAGTCATGCTGGCAACATGGCCCAGAAAGCTGTCTGTGGACAAACGCCGGCTCCCTTGGCCTGAAAGCGAGATGAGCGCCACAACCCCATAGTCACCTTTGACCGGACTTAACTGTCCAGGGGTCCTTTACCTTTTTTACTTCCTGGATCCAGCCAGACCTATTCCCTCTGAAGAGTAATGCAATGTATCCAGCCCATTTTGTCTGTGAATACGCCGGTCCTCATTCCATTGCATATCCGATTTGTTGGACCAGAGGTTGAACAGGCACTTGAAGAAATGTTCTATCATATCAGTGAAGCCGAGGAGACACGGCTTACTTTGCCAATGAATTAAATCGATAGTTGTTTATATACAGCAGTAAAAAAAAATGCATTGACTTGCAAAGCGCCACCATGTTGCTGCACTGATGCAAAAATCACTCCGAAGCGAATGGGTCCTCTGCTGCTGTATCACTTTGAGAGTGAGCTTGTCTTTCACCTTTGCATCTCTAGGCTGAGATCCAAGTTCTGATACAAGCATTGTAAATGACTTGCAGTGGTTCCATCATACGATGGAATCTAATCAATAAATCATATGTCATTTGTTATTGTTCCACCTGTCATATAGCTGTATTTCACTGTCTGCATTTGCAGTGTTTAAGGGTTTTTGTTGTTGCTGTACCTTTTCCACCTCATTAGCTCCGCATTAAAGTGTGGTTATTCTCAGGTCAGAGTAATTGGGGGGGAATCAAATTCCATCTGTTTCTGCCAAAAGTGAGAAGCAGAATGTGGTAATTCAAGAGGAACTTTCTATTGCTTAGATATCCTTTGCCCCTGCAGAACATGAACACCTCCCCAAGTAGAATAAATAAATGAAAAATAAAAACTCCCCATCTTCACCCAAATTATGAATGCCCCATTTCTTCCAGTATATGACAATTCAGTTCCTGATTTTTAAAAAAACCTTCTGCAGCATCTTCAGTTCATGAGCTTTCTAACAGGGATCTAGCACATCCACTTGAACACTCACTTCTGGGTTTGCGGCATTCGGGAGCCAAAACGTTCGACTCATGAGGCGTTCGAAAACCAAGGAATGGCTGTAATTGGGCAGAGCATTGCAGTGGTACAGAGTTTTTCTTTTTGAATATATATAAATTTTATATTTGGCACCCAGCGGGGCCTGAAGTCTACAAAAGACCCTGCCAATTAGGGTCTACAAAAGACCCTGCCAACATGGACATAGCCGGGACTTTTGTTAGAAGGGGCAGGCCTTTTGTGGGGGGGGGAGAACCTCAGTTTGCTATGTATTTTTTATTGATTTGGGGGGTAGCTGCCCCCTGCCCCCCCAACTATGCCCATGTACAAGTAAATGCTTGTTTTTTTTTTAATGATAACTTGTTTATGTTGCTAGTGTGGTGTAGTGGTTAAGAGCGGTAGACTTGTAATCTGGTGAACCGGGTTCACTTCCCCGCTCCTCCACATGCAGCTGCTGGGTGACCTTGGGCTAGTCACACTTCTCTGAAGTCTCTCAGCCCCACTCACCTCACAGAGAGTTTGTTGTGGGGGGAGGAAGGGAAAGGAGAATGTGAGCCGCTTTGAGACTCCTTCGGGTAGTGATAAAGCGGGATATCAAATCCAAACTCCTCCTCCTCCTCCTCCTCCTCCTCCTCCTCCTCCTCCTCCTCCTCTTCTTCTTCTTCTTCTGTAGCTACTTTATAAGCCTCAGGTTTTCACCTATTACACAGTAAACAGTGTGGACTTCCTCATCAGCCGCCTCTCCCCTTTCCTTCTGTAAATGAAAAACCCTTCCCCCCCCCCCGCCTTCCCTGTTCCTTGAACTGACTTGATTGTGCAACCGGATAGTCCCCTTTGCAGTTTCTTGCTAAATGCCCAGTTTTTCCTCCATCTGTAGCATTCATGCAGTCTATGGAGGACGAATGCATTCCTCCACAAGGAAAACACCTCTCCAAACCTCTAAGCTTCTGTTGTGGGCTAGTTTATAGATTCATGTTATTGTCAAGATGCGAATCCTGTAAATTCCTCACTGCTGCTTCCATGGCCACTTCCACCTTTACAGTTTTGTCCCAGATCAGCCACCCATCAGCCAGTTATAGCTTTTCAGTTTTTAATAACTGCGCACACAAGTCTATCTCTCAGCTTCTCCTCCAGTCCAAGAGAACAATTTGAGTAAGCCTTTTTTGAGATCAGCTACATACTCCCTTCCTCCTCCTATTGTGGAATTTGAAGCATTCCACAATTACGTTTGGCCTCGGAATATAGTGGTCAGACAAGCGCTTTTGCAACTCTGCCAAACTTTTATCCCCTGGCTTTTGTGGTTGCAATGAACTTCTTAAAAGGGAGTGAGAAATGCTGCCTTTTGTTTGTCACCCTCAGTGGTTGTGTTAGCACGGAAATAATGGCCCAATCTTTCCATGTATCGCTGCCATTCTTCTCTTCCTGGATTAAATTTCTCCATTTTCCCGTTGGCTGACATTTTTTCTCATTGCCACTGTTAAGCTCTTATTTGTGGGTCCAGAACAAGACGCTGTTTATTGATGAAGAGGCTCACACACAGCTAAATAGGGAAATGAAAGTAACCACAAGAACAAGCTAAAGGGTAGAGCCTCAGTGCCAGCCCAAAATAGCTGCAGGCAAGATTAACTCTGTAATTACTCATTATTGCAGAAGTCCCTTGTGGAGAAACTCAGGTCCATCATATTATCTGTCACCTTTACATGAATGAATCTGAACTTCCAATGTCTAAAATCTCTGGTGGAGGACGAGGATCCTGAGATCACGTTAAGGGTAGCCAGATTCTGTGTGATTGCCATAAAACTTAGGGAACAAGCTGTGCTATCATAATGATTAAGGCCTTAAATGATAATTTTAGATTGTATGTTAGTGACTAAGTTTTAATTTATATATTTTTAAACTGTTGCTATATCTCTATTGTCCCTGTTATTTGTTGTTCAGTCGTTCAGTCGTGTCCGACTCTTCGTGACCCCATGGACCAGAGCACGCCAGGCACGCCTATCCTTCACTGCCTCTCGCAGTTTGGCCAAACTCATGTTAGTAGCTTCGAGAACACTGTCCAACCATCTCATCTTCTGCCGTCCCCTTCTCCTTGTGCCCTCCATCTTTCCCAACATCAGGGTCTTTTCTAGGGAGTCTTCTCTTCTCATGAGGTGGCCAAAGTACTGGAGCCTCAACTTCAGGATCTGTCCTTCTAGTGAGCACGCAGGGCTGATTTCTTTAAGAATGGATAGGTTTGATCTTCTTGCAGTCCATGGGACTCTCAAGAGTCTCCTCCAGCACCATAATTCAAAAGCATCAATTCTTTGGCGATCAGCCTTCTTTATGGTCCAGCTCTCACTTCCGTACATTACTACTGGGAAAACCATAGCTTTAACTTTACGGACCTTTGTCGGCAAGGTGATGTCTTTGCTTTTTAAGATGCTGTCTAGGTTTGTCATTGCTTTTCTCCCAAGAAGCAGGCGTCTTTTAATTTCGTGACTGCTGTCACCATCTGAAGTGATCATGGAACCCAAGAAAGTGAAATCTCTCACTGCCTCCATTTCTTCCCCTTCTATTTGCCAGGAGGTGATGGGACCAGTGGCCATGATCTTAGTTTTTTTGATGTTGAGCTTCAGACCATATTTTGCGCTCTCCTCTTTCACCCTCATTAAAAGGTTCTTTAATTCCTCCTCACTTTCTGCCATCAAGGTTGTATCATCAGCATATCTGAGGTTGTTGATATTTCTTCCGGCAATCTTAATTCCGGTTTGGGATTCATCCAGTCCAGTCTTTCGCATGATGAATTCTGCATATAAGTTAAATAAGCAGGGAGACAATATACACCCTTGTCGTACTCCTTTCCCAATTTTGAACCAATCAATTATACCTAATTGTAAATTCAAATGTATCCCTATTGTGATATTGTATGTGGGATGGAACTGGTCTGTGACCGAAATAATAAATTCAATCAGATGTCCTAAGGATTCCAGGATCAAATCAGAAACTGGGACAGCTTCTGTACATCTGGGACTGTCCCTGGAAAATAGGGGTGCTTGAACAGTCTGCCTTTATAGTACACATGAAGCGGCTTGCTGTATATATCTCTGCTGTTTACCTTTCCCACAGCCTAGCTATGATTAGGGCTAGATGTGAACAGATGTAATGAAGATGAATCCAGACAAGATTGCAGGAAGAGCGGTAAGCAGACATGTGACATATCAGACTGTTTGCTACTGATACAGTCCAGTTCTCTAGTCGCTCACAATCAAATGATCTTGATATGCTCCAGAATACAGCATCTGCCTGGAATTTCAGGACGTGTTTGTTTCCAGGTTTGAGGTTACAAATGCCCCTTGGCAGCAACCTTGTAACACTTATTTACAAAGAAGCGAAGTTACAGGGAGGCAGAGGGCCTTCTCGGTAGTGGCGCCCACCCTGTGGAACGCCATCCCACCAGATGTCAAAGAAATAAACAACTATATGACATTTAGAAGACAGGTGAAGGCAGCCCTGTTTAGGGAAGTTTTTAATGACTGATGTTTTAATGTATTTTTAATCTTTTGTTGGATGCCACCCAGAGTGGCTGGGGAAACCCAGCCAGATGGGTGGGGTAGAAATAATAATAAATTGTTGTTGTTGTTATTTACAAAATTAAAAGCATGGCACAGTCCTGTGAAGAGACTGAATCTGCATCGAGTTTTGAGAAAGCGACTTGCGTGGCACCATCCCTAAGCCCACAGCCCCGGTGTCAGGGATCTGCCTCCCCCTGCCAGTCCAGCTCTGAGTGTTTACAGGGAGCAGCCACCTGTTTTAACTACTGATTCATCTTCGAGTGAAACCAGCAGTTCCTCGGGGGAGAAGCAGTTAGTGGCTGGGAGGCAAGGGGTGCCAGGGGTCCAGGGATTAAGTGAGAGGCCTGGCACCACCCAGCAGGGTCGATCAGGGGGAGATTACGTAGGAGGAGGCATTTCAGGCTGCCAAGATTGTGGTGTTGGCGCCAAAACCGGAGGGAGGCACTTCCGGATTCTGCTAGTGAGTGAACAGACATGATAAGACTGAACTCTGCACTGTAAATAATTTTGGCACTGATTAAAAGAACTAAAGACAAATGGCTTGGCTTTTCTGTTGAACAACCGATAAGGGAACCTGACACCCGGTTTCCAGCCAGGGTTAGCTTAAGGGAAAAAAACCCTCTCTTCCTCCCTTTCCCCATAAAACATGCCAA
Source organism: Darevskia nairensis (assembly GCA_034642065.1). Classification (NCBI taxonomy): domain Eukaryota; kingdom Metazoa; phylum Chordata; class Lepidosauria; order Squamata; family Lacertidae; genus Darevskia; species Darevskia nairensis. The sequence continues at coordinate 42,314 of JAWWNI010000605.1, forward strand.
TTGTAGTTAACTGTGTTCTTACCTCCTCTGCTCAGTTGCAGTTCTGATGGGCATCACCTTACAAATACCTGAGAGAGAGAAATCTGGCCTATCAATTGTGTCATCAGCGCAGGACGTTTGGACCGATGTCCAGCGCCTCACAAATCAGAATGAGCAAGAGGCAGGGCTGGCTTTCCACATCTTGAAGTAAGTGAAACAATAATTTCCATAAGCTACTGTTCCCTGGATTGTTTGGGGAATGCAATGTGCTTTAAATGTATGGTGTGTACGTAAGCCTAAATATCTTGCTAGATCAAGTATAAAACAGGGTTGAGGACCCTGTGCCCCTCCCCCCCGATCCTGTGTGACTCCAGCCTCATGCAGCATGGCTAAGGTTCGGGGTGACAGGAATTGGGGCACCAGCAATGTTGAAGAGGATCACAGCTTTTCCATCTCTAACTGCAGTGCTGGTTAGTCATCTGCCAGCCTAACAACTGCACCACTGGTTGAGTGGTTAGTCATTTGCCCACAACCCTACCAATGTACTTTATTTGAATCAAAATTAGTAATAATAATAATAATAATAATAATAATAATAATAATAATAATAAAGGAAGCAAGAAATAATAGATTTGTGGAAATTGGTTTACATTCAAGATGGGAAATCTGTGGCCTTGCTCATTTAAATGGACTACAACTTCCATCATCCCTGACCATTGGCCACACCGATGATGGGATGATGGGAACTGGAGTCCAACGAGATCTGGATAGGTACAAGTTCCCTATCCTTGGGTTTACAAGATGCAGAGAGAGTTTATCCTTTGGATTACTTTGAATGACCATCCACAGAAAACAACAACAATATTCTGGTGATAAAGCACGACTAAATTGAAGGTTTAATGTCTAATAATATGAAGATGTTTCTTGAGAGATGGCCATATTGTACAGTGATATAGAAGAGATAAGAGAAAGGATTTGTTCTAAGTTGAACAATGATGTAGGGACAAAAATCAAACATGACCCGGGGCTTTGATTTAGATCTAATCATTTGTTGTTTATGTATTAACTATACACATGAATGACAGAAATAATGCTGTCCCTGTCCATCTGACTTTGTCTGTGTGCATTTATGTTGTCCAGGACAATTAATATTCTTGTGGGATGCTAACCAGCGGAGACAATATCATGTAGCGGTCAGTGTGCAGGACATGAAACCTAGTTTCAAGTCCCTACTCAGCCATGAAACTCAGTATACTACGGTACATCTCAGCCTAACCTATCTCACTAAAACAAGAGAATTCCCCATGTATTCTACCTGCTACTGTCCTTGGAGGAAGAGTGGGACACAAATGTAATTTATAATGATGATTTTAGCAGCTGCTTGCTCTCTTCAAAGCAACATGTTTAGGGATTGTCCTTTGGGGGTGGCGAGGAGAAACTTTAATTATTCAGCAAGAGGTAAAATTCAGTTTCGTTTTCTGAAATCCTCTCTCATTAAAGGGTATGTCTGCTGAAAATAACATCCATACTTAGAACTTTGTTAATTTCCAAAGTGCTGGGAGGGAGGGGGAGTAACTAATTAGTCCTCACAGCATTGCTGCAAGGTAACAACATCCCAGTTTTACAACTAGAGCAGCAAATTCAGGAGGTTTCAGTGAGGATGACTCAATGCTCCAGAGAGGTTTATGATGAATTTTAGTCCCACGGCTACCACCCATGTCTCACTCACACAAACATGGTTATTCTTTCTCATTTTTTATTATTACTTGTAGCTAAAGGTAAAGGTAAAGGGACCCCTGACCATTAGGTCCAGTCGCGGATGACTCTAGGGTTGCGGCGCTCATCTCGCTTTATTGGCCAAGGGACCCGGCGTACAACTTCTGGGTCATGTGGCCAGCATGACAAAGCCACTTCGGGCGAACCAGAGCAGTGCATGGAAACGCTGTTTACCTTCCCGCCAGAGCGGTACCTATTTATCTACTTGCACTGCGAGCTTTTGAACTGCTAGGTTGGCAGGAGCGGTGACCGAGCAACGGGAGCTCACCCCGTCGCGGGGATTCGAACCGCCGACCTTCTGATCGGCAAGTCCTAGGCTCTGTGGTTTAACCCACAGCACCACCCACATCCCTTACTTGTAGCTACTTCCCTTAAAAAAAAAAAAGGACGAACTAGAAACTGGGACTTTCTGTTTATGAAAGAAAATGAATGGCTTTCATTGTAATTAACATTCAATTCATTGCCAAGTTACTCTTGAGGGCAGCAAGGACTCTAAGTCAAGAGTTATTCACACAAAAGGTTAACAGCTCCAGCCTTGGTGCACACTTTAAACATGTATACCCAATCAGGCATGCTTTTAATGGCAGGCTGGATTTCCCTACTACTTTTTTTTTTCATATAATGTATTCAGCGCTGACAGCAGAACTCATTCTCTGAGTGTGGATACTTACGTAGCCAAAACAGGAACATCCACACACAAGAGGGAGGTACTGGCAAGATTCGGGGAACCCCAGGATTTGCAGAAGTACTAAAAAAATCTTTAGAAAAAAACTAAGAGGGCAAACGAAGAAAAGATTCGAAGCAGACTAATGAAAACTGAGCATGCTCAGTGGGCACAGAATGTTAACTCTGTGGTGGGGGTGTGAGTGGGATGGAATAGGACGGATGTGGGGAACATTTCCAGCCTGAGAGCAGAATTCCCATGCAGCAAACTTTCTGGATGTAGCCAAAACAAAAAGTAGGTGTGGCCAAAGTGAGCAGGGAGTCTGGCAATCCCAAGCAATTGGACTTGGGGTGGGGGTGGGGATGCTTTTTTCAATACAGTGGTACCTCAGGTTACACACTCTTCAGGTTAAGAACTCCGCTAACCCAGAAATCATGCTTCAGGTTAAGAACTTTGCTTCAGGATGAGAGCAGAAATTGTGCTCTGGCGGCGCGGCGGCAGTGGGAGTCCCCATTAGCTAAAGTGGTGCTTCAGGTTAAGAACAGTTTCAGGTTAAGAACGGACCTCCGGAACGAATTAAGTACTTAACCAGAGGTACCACTGTACTAAGTTCCAGGGTAGAAGAGCATGAGAGAAAGAGTGTGCATGTATGCATTTCGCTTGGAATGTTTTTTCTGAAACTTGCAAGTGAGGAGGGAAAGCTTAACCTCTCTGCACAGAGCACTCCCAGTCAGGCTGGAAAACTGCTCTCCACTGGCACCAAACAGAAAGCTGTTTTTCAAGCCTTGCAGGGGGCTGGTTTTGGGGGAAGGGTTTCCAATGCATGGTGAGGAAAGGGTTAATTATACCCTCACCCGCTGCTACAACAATCCAAAAATAGTCTCTATCATAAGAATTGGAGGCAAAAAATAAAATAAAAAATCCCCCCAAACCCTCCTATTGGAACAGTATGCTTTTTCCAAGCCTAAGTGCAGCAAGGATGATTTGGGGCAAGATAAGGTCTCAGTGCCAGTGGTGTAGGAAGCCGCTCGGGCACCCGGAGAGGCAAACATGACGTACACCCAGGGGCGGGGTGTTGCTACGTAGCACGCATGCGCTGTACATAGCGGGTTGCCGGCGCCTCTGCTCCTGTGCCATACAGACGGAGGACCCTCTACATGTGGCTGCAGCCACGAGCAGAGGATCCCGGCACCATCTGTATAGTGCTGGAGCGGCACCGCCGGCAAACCGCATGCCTTGTCACCCCTGGAGACATGGCACTGGGAGCGCACTGCCACTGCTCAGTGCATAACCATTTCTTCCCTTGCTGCATCCAGGAGCAATGTGTCTGCGTGCGCACACACGCACATTCACACATAGAGTGAACAATGTATCTGCTGCCGGTATGTTTTTATTTGTGTGCTCAATTAGTGTTTTACTATGTGATGTTTTGATTGATTGTGAGCTGCCTTGAGGTGCTCTGGCACAAGAAGGCAGGATACAAGCATCTTAATCACAAAGCGACTGGGAGATAATCACAGATCACAATGTTAATGGGAGATTTCCGTGCTACAAGTGGTTTAGCTTGGACAAAAAGGGCCCACTAAGTCCAATGTATGAGAAAGGAAAACAATCCACAGCACTGGAACAGGCATAGGCAAACTCGGCCCTCCAGATGTTTTGGGGCTACAACTCCCATCATCCCTAGCTAACAGGACCAGTGGTCAGGGATGATGGGAGTTGTAGTTCCAAAACATCTGGAGGGCCGAGTTTGCCTATGCCTGACCTGGAACCTATGGCTCTCCAGAGAAAGGGAGAGAATTTTTATTTTATTTTTTTGCTGAACTGCATCATACTGGCTGGGGCTGATGGGAGTTGGAGTCCAATGAACACTTGAAGAGCCACAGCTTAAATCAGGAGCTGAGCCTACCTTAGTCTAGAGTAGACCAAGGGTTGTCAACCTGGTCCCTACCGCCCACTAGTGGGTGTTTCAGGATTCTAGGTGGGATGTAGGGGGTTCTACGGCACAAGCGGAATCCTCCTTCCATCGAGCACTGTTGGGCGGTAAGGAAATTTTACCATCAAGAAAGATGCATTAGTGGGCAGTAGGTATAAAAAGGTTGACTACCCCTGGTCTAGGGACGCGGGTGGCACTGTAGGTTAAACCATAGAGCCTAGGGGTTGCCAATCAGAAGGTTGGCGGTTCGAATCCCTGTGACGGGGTGAGCTCCCATTGCTCAGTCCCTGCTCCTGCCAACCTAGCAGTTTGAAAGCATGTCAAAGTGCAAGTAGATAAATAGGTACCGCTCTGGCAGGAAGGTAAACAGCATTTCCGTGTGCTGCTCTGGTTCGCCAGAAGCAGCTTAGTCATGCTGGCCACATGACCTGGAAGCTGTACGCCGGCTCCCTCGGCCAATAAAGCGAGATGAGCGCCGCAACCCCAGAGTCGTCCATGACTGTACCTAATGGTCAGGGGTCCCTTTACCCTTTACCTTTACCCCTGGTCTAGAAGACCAACAACTTATAGGAACAAAGATGATAGGAAGATAGCTTGCAACCTGTCCCTTTCTCCCTCCTGAAACACATCTTAAGGGTTTTGTCCCCAAGATAATCCCATTTTCTCCCAGAGCAGTCCGATCCCCGGGGATTGACGATGCCACCCGATCTCAGCCCAGCAAGTAGATCCTCCTCCTTGGTGGGGAAGAGTCGCTCCCAGCGGTTTCGCCTTTCCAGGAACGCCAAAAGGCTGCGACGGCACAGCAGGAAGGTGATTCTGGTTTTGATTCCTCACAGCCCCCTACAGGGTGAAGCCGGTGGGGTGGACAGGCGGGCGGAGCGGGGATGTCTTCCTTCCGCCTCCCACAGCGCCGGCAGATGTTTGAGGACGAAGGAGAGAGCTGCGCGCCCGCGCCCACCCGGAGAACAGCTGCGGCACCCAAAGCGGGACGATTGCGCAGGGGCGCGTCAGAGAGGAAGCGAGGAACGCGGGGGAGTGGCGTTTCCCGGCTCCTCTCTCTGGAACCACTTTCCCTTCTTCTTCTTCTCCGTCTTCTTCTCCCCGCCCATAAGGGACAGGAAGGAGAATCAGACGTTCTTCCCATAGGCAAAAAGCCCGGCGAAGAGGCTGCTGCTGGGAACGGGGCTTCTAGACTCCCGGCACTCCATCGATCCCCAGCAGAGCTTCTGGCCAGGCGGGGCGTGGGAACAGTGACGGGTTTCGGTGCCTCCTGGCCTGGACGCGGCAGGAGTGGGGGGGGGGGGAGAGAGAGAGAGAGGAGCGCCTCCGACGACGCTTCTTCTTATTATTTTTAATATTGTCTGTTGTAACCCGTGCGCCGCCGCGAAGGCTTCTTGGCCAAGCCCCGTCGCCACAACCGGGTGGACGCCTCGCGTTAAACCCCGAGCACGAGGTTGCTGGTGTTGAGAACTTTTTGTCTTCTCGGAAAGACCCTGGAGAGCCACTGCCAGTCAGAGTGGGCAGTACCAGTCCAGAAGGACATGGCTTAAGGTGTTCCCTTTTAGAAAGTGATCAACTCCAGTGTTGGGAACTGTTGTCTTCTTGGAAAGACCCTGGAGAGCCACTGCCTGGTTCCCTGTAACCTCACTTCTTGCAGTGAGGGAACTGCCATAAGGCCCTTGGAGCTGCACGATGAGGGTGGAGATGCTCCTTCAGGTATACTGGGCTGACGCCATTTAGGGCAGGGGTCAGCAACCTTTTTCAGCCGTGGGCCGGTCCACCATCCCTCAGACCATGTGGTGGGCCAGCCTATATTTTGAAAAAAATAATGAACGAATTCCTATGCCCCACAAATAACCCAGAGATGCATTTTAAATAAAAGCACACATTCTACTCATGTAAAAACACGCTGATTCCCGGACCATCCGTGGGCCAGATTGAGGAGGCGATTGGGTCGCATCCGGCCCACGGACCTTAGGTTGCCTACCCCTGATTTAAAGGCCAGCACCAACACTTTGAATTGTGCTCGGAAACGTACTGGGAGCCAATGTAGGTCTTATAGGACTGGTGTTATGTAGTCTCGGCGGCCACTCCCAGTCACCAGTCTAGCTGCCGCATTCTGAATTAGTTGTAGTTTCCGGGTCACCTTCAAAGGTAACCCCACGTAGAGTCCATTGCAGTAGTCCAAGCGGGAGATAACCAGAGCACGCACCACTCTGGCGAGACAGTCTGTGGGCAGGTAGGATCTCAGCCTGCGTATCAGATGGAGTTACATATAACAGGGATTTATGGCTCCCAGGGCCCTACCAGTTCCCTCACCCTGGGAACCCCCAGATAGCTGTGCTTTGACCGCCTTTCATGTTGGCGTCCTTCATACCAGCCGCATCAGTCTCTGCTCTTCATTAGGGCACTTGATTCACCACTTCTCTTTTGGTATATGTTGCAGGCAGCATTGACTTGTAGGGGCAAGAGGCAATTGGCAAGTCAAACTGCATTAATGCTGATGTAATGCAGGAGCTATTCTGTGAGCTGCAATCTCCTCACCAACCACAAAGTCACCAGGAGGACTTAAGCAAGCTGGTATTTGCCTGTTTGCCAGCTTCCCAGCCCTCACCCCCTCCCCCCAATTGGCAAAATTGGTTTAATGTATGACCTAGTCTTAAGAGGGCTGTAGTATGAATTACGGAGCTGATGTATGGGAAATAGCCTGAACACTTGAAATGTGCTACATTTGCTATCTAAGTATTATGATTACAGCCTAGCAACCTCCACCCATAGTTGAGAAAATAGGTACTCTGCCCATGAAATGTGTACCTACATTAAACAGGCGTTTAAAAAAAGTTAACCTGCAACCATTTGATAGTTCAATACTATGCACACTTGGAAATAACTGCCTCTTAATTCACTGGGACTTGTTTGCAAGTAAGTGCTCATTAGACCACACGACTTGGAATCATAAAGTTGTAAAGTTGGAAGGGACCCCTTGGGGTCATCTAGTCCAACCCCCTACAATGCAGGACTCTTGCCCAATGTGAGGCTTGAACCCTGAGATTAAGAGTCTCATGCTCCACTGAATGAGTGAACTAAGAAGTGGAAGGAGTAACTTCCATTATTAGTTGGGCAGGCTTCTAAGTGCATGGCTTTCAAGTGCGAGTGGTGGTGGTGATTGAGTAAAATGCGTATAATGTCTTAGGATACAAATTGAGGTTTATCTCTTCCAAGACTTGCTTCCAGATTTCAAAGTTGCTTCCAGATTTCAAAGTTGATTTCAATCTGTAACCTGTCCCTTAACACGTTTGCACAGAAGTAAGTCTTGCTTCCAAAGCGAAAGGCTTCAGGTTTGCGTCATATAGCTCATCTTACATTTCAGTGGACAATGTCATAAAAGGATCATACTAATGGGGGCCATTAAAAAAACCACAGAAATAAAAGGCTTGTTTGGAGCCTTATGAAAGGATGCAGGATTGCTTAACAGACAAGGTTAATGTTAAGCCAGTGAGGTGTATTTGTACAGTGTACTGTACTTCTCCCAGGCATCCTCACTGGTTTCTTCATCCTCATATGTCCCACTCAGAAGCCCTTAGAGCAAATTCAAAATGAGATACATTTCACAGACCCTCCAAGTGTCCCTATTTTCCAGGGACAGTCCCGGATTTACAGAAGTCACCCCGCTTTCTGATTTGATTCTGGAATGTCTCACTTTTCCTTAGAGAAATGTTGGAGGGTATGGATATATATGCGACCCCTGAGCCAAGATTAGTAACTATACAACGTTTAGAAGACATCTGAAGGCAGCCCTGTATAGGGAAGTTTTTAAAATGTTTTATTATGCTTTTAGAAATGTTGTAAGCCTCCCAGAGGGGCCGGGGCAACCCAATCAGAGGGGCAGGGTCTAAATAGCAAAGTTATCATTCGTAACACTCGCGTCCCTAATTTTCAACTAAGAAATGTCGGAGGAGGGTATGATCCCACTGCCTACAGCGATTTCCCCAAATAAAAACTCCTCTGCCCATGCTCAGAGACACTTTCCCTGGCTTACAATGGGGGGGGGGAGAGAAAGAGAACTCAGGTCTAAGGCATGATGGGAGATGCAATCCCCGCTGCTGCGCTGCGCGCCCAAGGTCCCGAAACGTGGAGCCGGAGCCGAGCCGCGGCGCCCGAAGCTCGCCCCGAGTCCCCCCCCCCCATTCCCGTCACGTCAGCAAGCCAATCCCCCTCCGCTCCCCGGGAAGCCTGAGCGGCTGCCGGAGAAACAAACAACGCGGAGAGGCGCGTCGGAGAGAGACCCCCTCGCCAGGAGCGCGCGGGAGGCTTCCCTCCTTCGCTCGCACTGAGGGGGGGGGGGAACCAGGCGGCGGCGAGGGCGGGCGGCGGCGGGCTGGAGGGCGGGCCGAGAGCCTCTCTCTCCTCCCCGGACTGGTTCCCTGCCCTTGCATTTGTTCTTCTTTTCCCTCCTCCTCCTCCTCCTCGCCTCCCAGTTTCCTGTCTGGCTTTGTGCTCGCGACGGATATGTGCAGCGCCCACAGGTGTGTCTCGTCCGCGCCGCTTTTGCCGGGCCAGGAGCGCGAGAGAGAGAGGCGGGTCGCTGAGGCGCGTCATGTGATGCGCTCCGGCTCTCTTGTGGCGGCGGAGTAGTGCCTTTCCCAACCGCTCCTTCTCCTCCTTTCCTCGGCTCGGGAAGCTGCTCGCTGTCGCTGCCACCGCCGCCGAGGCTCTCGCGCTGATTTGTGGAGGCTGCTGCTGAGGCGGCGCCTCCGCCCTCCTTCCTTTCCCCTCAGAATATGGACAGCAGTCCGCCGGCCCAGCCGCTGGCTGCTGCTGCGGGTCGTGCGCGCTGCCTCAGGGGGCTGCTGGGCTGAGGCGCGGCCACTTTGGGAGAGAGGGAGCGGCGGAGGCAGCAGAGCCGCGCGCGCACAAAGGCGCCGCCGCCGCCACCGACCAGCAGCGTCTTCTCCTCCGTCTGCCGCCTTCCAACTTGGGTAAGTTTCGCGCCCCCCCCCCCTCCCGCCGCCTCAAGAGAGCTCTCCCTGTTGGCGAAGGGGCGGCTCCACCTGTTGAAAGCCTCGAGACCCCTCCCGGGGAATGCTGATTTGCTGAGCCCAAGCAACCTCGCGGGGAGCTTTTTTCCCCTTCCCCTGTCGCTGCTTCTTCCTTCCATTCACTGGGCGGCCGCCACTTCGGTGGCTCTTTCGGCGCGTCGAGGAAGTTGCCAGAGCCGCCGCCGCGATCCCGCCTGGAAGCAGCCGGCCGAGCTGCGATGAGGCCCGGGAGGAAGGGGAAAGTGGACCTCATTGCCCTGGTGGGTTGAATTCGAGTTAACTGCTGCTGCTGCGTCTCCTTTCTTTCTTTCGTTTTTTAAAAAAAATAATTGCTCGTCCTGCCTTGTTCGAGCAGCAGATGGTTCCCATTAAGAGCAAAGCCTCGGCTCTTTCCGCTCAACGATGTGGCTGTGGACTTTGATAGCGCTGCGAGGCTTTTGCGAAATGTGAAACTTTCCCAAGGACTAGCTGCTGGTGGGTGAGCTGTGATGGCTGCTTTTCTCTCCGATTGCGTTTGTAAACCTTTTTTTACATGACCAGGGAGAGGAAGCTTTTTAGATCCCTGTCAAAGGTGTTAGGGGGAAAAAAGACCATCTTATTCAGAGTCTGAGTGAATGTGCGAGCGATTTCTCCGCCTTCCCTTTTAGCACCAGGCTTCTGGAACACCGAGCAGGGTTTTAGAGTGCGTTATTATCCTCGGGAGTTTCGTAATCGCCTCTCCACCATTCACATAATTAAAACCCATTCACTCACATCCCATTCATTCTTGTTCGGCTGCGTGTGGCTAGGCATTGGTGGTTTCAGTGACAATTTTTGACCCTTGGCTCTTGAGATCCCTTGGCTCGGTTTCAGATCTTGATTTGGGGGTTGGAGGCAGGTCCAGTTTCCTCTTGTCACGGGCAGAAATGGCTCGAAACTTTCATGAAGCAGCTCTTTGCCGACTGCAGGCACACACTTTTGCTCTGGGCAAACAGAAAGCTCTTTGCATGTTTTGTGACTCACTCAGGTTTATTTGCTTTGGAGCTGCGCAGCATTCTCTTTGGGGACTATGATCCCACTGAGACTGTCCGTTCACACGCATGGCACTGTGGCCTTTCCAGTTTCTGTGTGCAATAAGGTTCCTAGCTCATCTCTTTCTCAATTTATAAACTGGAATACAGGACACACACCCAAAGGACCACACACACAAGTATGGCTCTCTGAGATAGTGGACTCAGATTCATTTGTCAATTTAAAATCTAACAGGATAGAAAGACTCTCTCTCTCTCTCTCTCTAATGTCTCTCCATCTTTGAAGTTCAGCTGGCTAGGGGATGAGGCTGGTTTTAGTTACATTCCACCAAAAGAAAGACTCCTAACCTATGCTAACCAGTGCTCACCTGTTGTATCTGGCCCTATGCAGAACATTTTGTGTGTCTCTTGCTACAACCTAGAATGTACAGTTGGAGAGAGCTTGATGTCTGCATGCATTCTGGTAAAAGAGAACTTGATGTCTGCTTGCATTTTGGTAAAAGAGAACCGTTCTCTCTGTCTTGGACATTGAGAGAACATTGTTGCAGTAACACAAGCCAGTATTTTGCAGTGTTTGGGTATGTAGGGTGTATATATACCAGCACCTCGTTGCATGTGTGCATCCCAGAGCCATAGACATGTTTACTGAAAAGTACCGGTATGTCCTGCTGAGCTCATTCTCCCCCTCTGATTCCCTCCCAAGGATTACAACTGTAACCTCTTGTTTTGCTTCATTTTTTTATCTTTACGAGTTTCCTATTTATAGGTGCTTCCTCCTCCTCCCCCCCGAATAATACGGAGGATTACAACTGTCAACTCTTGTTTTGTTCCATTTTTTTTAATCTTTGTGTGTTTCTTATTCATAGATGCTTCCTTCTTGCCCCAGAATAGTTGTTTTTTTCTGGTCTATTTCCTAATGTAGAATGTGCACAGTGGCATCAGTCTCCCCAAAGAAGCTAGTGGCTTGGCATCTTTAGTATTGTCACATGCTGTGATGGAGGAGAAGAGAGAAATTTAGTGAGTGGGTAAAAAATGGTGAATATGTTGATACAATGGCCCAACAAATCCAGCATAAAGAGAAGGGTTGGGTTGTTGTTGTTGTTCAGTCGTTCAGTCGTGTCCGACTCTTCGTGACCCCATGGACCAAGGCACGCCAGGCACACCTATCCTCCACTGCCTCTCGCAGTTTGGCCAAACTCATGCTAGTAGCTTCGAGAACACTGTCCAACCATCTCGTCCTCTGTCGTCCCCTTCTCCTTGTGCCCTCCATCTTTCCCAACATCAGGGTCTTTTCTAGGGAGTCTTCTCTTCTCATGAGGTGGCCAAAGTACTGGAGTCTCAACTTCAGGATCTGTCCTTCTAGTGAGCACTCAGGGCTGATTTCTTTAAGAATGGATAGGTTTGATCTTCTTGCAGTCCATGGGACTCTCAAGAGTCTCCTCCAGCACCATAATTCAAAAGCATCAATTCTTCGGCGATCAGCCTTCTTTATGGTCCAGCTCTCACTTCCGTACATTACTACTGGGAAAACCATAGCTTTGACTATACGGACCTTTGTTGGCAAGGTGATGTCTTTGCTTTTTAAGATGCTGTCTAGGTTTGTCATTGCTTTTCTCCCAAGAAGCAGGCGTCTTCTAATTTCGTGACTGCTGTCACCATCTACAGTGATCATGGAACCCAAGAAAGTGAAATCTCTCACTGCCTCCATTTCTTCCCCTTCTATTTGCCAGGAGGTGATGGGACCAGTGGCCATGATCTTAGTTTTTTTGATGTTGAGCTTCAGACCATATTTTGCGCTCTCCTCTTTCACCCTCATTAAAAGGTTCTTTAATTCCTCCTCACTTTCTGCCATCAAGGTTGTATCATCAGCATATCTGAGGTTGTTGATATTTCTTCCGGCAATCTTAATTCCAGTTTGGGATTCATCCAGTCCAGCCTTTCGCATGATGAATTCTGCATATAAGTTAAATAAGCAGGGAGACAATATACAGCCTTGTCGTACTCCTTTCCCAATTTTGAACCAATCAGTTATTCCATATCCAGTTCTAACTGTAGCTTCTTGTCCCACATAGAGATTTCTCAGGAGACAGATGAGGTGATCAGGCACTCCCATTTCTTTAAGAACTTGCCATAGTTTGCTGTGGTCAACACAGTCAAAAGCTTTTGCGTAGTCAATGAAGCAGAAGTAAATGTTTTTCTGGAACTCTCTAGCTTTCTCCATAATCCAGCGCATGTTTGCAATTTGGTCTCTGGTTCCTCTGCCCCTTCGAAATCCAGCTTGCACTTCTGGGAGTTCTCGGTCCCCATATTGCTTAAGCCTGCCTTGTAGAATTTTAAGCATAACCTTGCTAGCGTGTGAAATGAGCGCAATTGTGCGGTAGTTGGAGCATTCTTTGGCACTGCCCTTCTTTGGGATTGGGATGTAGACTGATCTTCTCCAATCCTCTGGCCACTGCTGAGTTTTCCAAACTTGCTGGCATATTGAGTGTAGCACCTTAACAGCATCATCTTTTAGAATTTTAAATAGTTCTGCTGGAATATCATCACCTCCACTAGCCTTGTTGTTAGCAAGGCTTTCTAAGGCCCATTTGACTTCACTCTCTAGGATGTCTGGCTCAAGGTCAGCAACCACACTACCTGGGGTGTACGAGACCTCCATATCTTTCCGGTATAATTCCTCTGTGTATTCTTGCCACCTCTTCTTGATGTCTTCTGCTTCTGTTAGGTCCTTTCCACTTTTATCCTTAATTGTGGTAATCTTTGTACGAAATGTTCCTTTCATATCTCCAATTTTCTTGAACAGATCTCTGGTTTTTCCCATTCTGTTGTTTTCCTCTATTTCTTTGCATTGCTCGTTTAAAAAGACCCTCTTGTCTCTCCTTGCTATTTTTTGGAAATCTGCATTCAATTTCCTGTATCTTTCACTATTTCCCTCGCATTTTGCTTGCCTTCTCTCCCCCGCTATTTGTAAGGCCTCATTTGACAGCCACTTTGCTTTCTTGCATTTCTTTTTCATTGGGATGGTTTTCGTTGCTGCCTCTTGTATAATGTTACGAGCCTCCATCCACAGTTCTTCAGGGTTGGGTTGGGTAGGGCTCCAATAATGGAGGATGGTGAGTGTTGGCTGTTTTGACTTATTACCTGGACAATAATGGGACAATGTGTACCCCTTTGGTGAGATACAGGCTTTTTTGGGGAGTGAAGAGGACCAAAAACCCAGGATTTAGAATGCTAAACAGTAACCGGTTATAGGATCATCTGCACCACTACTCTGTGCAAAAAAACCCAAGGACTACATGGGGAAAGATATAGAATGTATTTATAGTTGATGACCTTAGCTTCTTGTGATCTAATCTGGGTTTGAATTTGCACTTTAGCAACCCATGAGTTAAGAGAGTTTAAGTTGTATCCAGTGATAAAGATAATGGATTCAGAATAGTAACTGAAATGTAGCACTCGGTTTATTGATACACAATGTTTAAATCTGAAACTATTATCTCCGTAAAGAAAACAATGTTACAAATGTTGAAGAGGGGGGAAAATGGCAACATAAAGGTAAACACCATACTGAGATATAGTACTTAGAAAACAACACTGTTTAAAAGTAGCATTGTGATTTCATTGACAAAGCAATAAATTAGAGGAATTTGAAATTAGAGGAAGTAATATGTAGATGATCATAATCCTAACTAAGGCAAAATGTAACTGGGAACCCAAGTTTTTAGGTATACCATTGCTCATTCCAGTATATTCTTCAAAACAATTAACGCTGTGGTTCCACAGCTGCTTTGACATGTGTTGCTATCTTACTTCTTAATAAGGTAAAAGATGATATACTTATCAGGTCCTTAAAACCCAAGATGTCAACGCTTCATGTTGTCAGTCACTGTGATTCATCAAAAAGTTGCAAGAAACTTACACAGAGTTAAACTTTTCGATTATTGACATCCATTTCGGTCCATTCCAATGTTTGCTGAAGTTGGTAGCTCCTTGGGCCTAGCAGGGGTCAGACTAACAGCAACTTCACCACCAATTAAATTATATTGCTCTGTTATCCCAGATATCTATCGCTCTGCAGGAGGGCTCAGTGTGCTTGGGTGGATGAGAAACATTCTTGTGTTGCAGAGTGAGATTGAGAGATCTGAGTATGCCATAATTTTCTAACTACTGAGTAGTGATAGATATGCTGGTTGATATAGAAATATGGAACACAGGCTGTTGATTCCAGAGAAACAAATAGTGGAGGGTTTATAGACACTTATTTTTCAGCAGAAATTCTTCTGAAGCTTCAGTTAACCATAACCAAAGACGGAATGGCATGGATTTTATTTCACATCAAATGTTGCTCTTAGAACTAAGTGACAGAGCAAACATGCCAGGAAAAGAAATAACAGCTAGGAGACAAAGCAAAAAAAAAAAAAGAAAGAAAGAAAAAGCAGATCAAGTAGGCCCAGAGGTCTCCCTGATGAGCCACGTGGCGCCTGTGGGGTCACATAGTAGGTTTTCCTCAAAATGGCATTCCTTAAAACTGGCATTGCCTCATTGAACATCATTTGGCAGGGGTTTTTGGAGCAATGCCTAAGGTAGAACATTTTTTGGGGGGGGAGGGAGGCAGTCCTTCAGGTATTTACCCCCAAACAATGTAGGGTTTTAAAGGTAGCTGAATTGAAATTAAATGGGCAGTCAGAATTGAATTGGCCATCAGCGCACAGCATACTGAACTGAAGAAATATGGACCATTTGGTTAGGTGCTACTTAACACACCTGGCACATGGGTGGCGCTGAGGTCTAAACCCTGAGCCTCTAGGGCTTGCTGATCAGAAGGTTGGCGGTTTGAATCCTAGCGACGGGGTGAGCTCCCGTTGCTCTGTCCCAGCTCCTGCCAACCTAGCAGTTTGAAAGCATGCCAGTGCAAGTAGATAAATAGGTACCGCTGCGGCGGGAAGGTAAACTGCGTTTCTGTGCGCTCTGGTTTCTGTCACAGTGTTCCATTGTGCCAGAAGCGGTTTAGTCATGCTGGCCACATGACCCGGAGAGCTGTCTGTGGACAAATGCCTGCTCCCTTGGCCTAAAAGTGAGATCAGCGCCACAACCCCATAGTTGCCTTTGACTGGACTTAACTGTCCATGGATCCTTTACCTTTTACACCTGGCAGTAGCATCCTGCACAAGTTGAAGCTTGGGTGTTCTTCAAGACCAACCCCATGTAGAATGTGTAATCAAGAGGCACGAATGACATTTGCCAAATCTGATGGATTTTATCCTATGTATCAAATCTGCCCTATGCTCTGCTGCTGCCCTTAGGGTTATTGTGCTCTTGCATTTTGCAACGCCAAAGTAGTGTAACTAAATACAATGCAAGCTTTCTCCTTTAAACCTACAGGCAGCTGCTGTGTACGGTATCTTTTAATTGAACTGAGAAATTTGCCCGGTGCTTTGCACTGGCTTCAGCCAGGTAGTACTAGATAAATAGCAGTTGCCACAAGCTTTGAGTGCTGGACAGGTGTGCATTAAGACAGTTGTGGGCATATTTGCAGGATCTACTTTTATTTTACTATATTGCTGTTGGACTGCTGGCACTGCTTGAAGGAACACACTCACACTTAGGTGAATAGAATCATAGAATTGCAGAGTTAGAAGGGACCCTGAGGATCATCTGGTCCAACCCCCCTGCAATGCAGGAATATGCAGCTGTCCCATATGGGGATTGAACCTGCAACCTTGGTGTTATCAGCACCCCGTCCTAACCGACTCAGCTATCCAGGCCCTCCAGAATACGCAGATTTCGTTAAGGCTAACTGTAGCTGATGGAGTCCTTTTGCTGTATTGATTGTTTTTAATTGTGGTCTTATGGTGATTATGTTTTTTTGTTCTAATGTATATGCTTATAAACAGGCCTGGGATCTTAACTGATGAAGGGTGATTAAGAAATGGAGTAGATAGTAATAGGAGGAAAAACAGAAGCTCATGATCCACTGACTGGAGTTGGCTGCAAAATAGTGTTTGTGTGAAATGCAGAGCCTGATGTAAAATGATGCGTCAGAGGATGGCACCAAATTTCTACAGTGTTCCATGAACCATACACTGGGGTAACCTGTATATATGAGTCTGCAACCACATTTGAGTTACTATGGAACAGAGATTCCAGGAGAGAAGGAGGGAGGGGTTGCAGAGAAGGATGGTGGGCTTTGGCTATTTCTCTTGCTAACTGAGAGCCAAAAAACCTTGCCAATCTACTGCAAATCACCCAGTGATCTGCTAATAGATCGAAATGTACCATCTGCCCAATCCTCTATTAGGTTGGCATGAACAAAAATCTAGAGTTCCTGAAGAAGCAAATGCTATTAAAGTTGCATGTTTTGCTCAGTATTAAGCAAGCAAGGAACTAAAACCTCATGCAATCTATCGGTTTTATTTTCTGTTTGTTGTGTGAGAGAACCACAATAACTCAGTATTACGGAGCTGATGTGATTTCAGTACATCATCAGTGCAGCAAAGAAAAAGTACTGCTATAAGTGTACCCTTGACAAACATTAAAAAGTAAGATACCAGGCAGACTCTTGTCTGAAAATTTAAGGGCTGACCATGTTGACATTCATAGAAATAGTGTTTTTGATTGGGCCTTATGGTTTGTGTATAGTTAAATAGTTTTCTGGCACAGCATGCAGCTTCGTGGTCCTAAAATGGTTGCAGGAAGATTAAATGAATGTTTTCTCATTCTGTTGTACTTGGTCAAATTTTTCTGTACACAATATGCAGAATAATTTTTATGGTTTTTAAAAGTAGCTACTGAATGTGCCCTCCTTGCTTCCAGTGTAGGATTTGAATTTTAGAAAACAAGGAGAGGCAATTGGGAAATGTCTTCAGTTTAAAAACAGATCGACCAATTATAATGAGCCTCAAATGTGAGTTGTCCCCACACCTTCAAGGATCTCAATGATAGTGAGCTGCTGAAGGTCTGCCCTTGAACTTTCACCATTGGCTGTTTTGCCTATTTTTGGTTCTCCCACAGCTATACTCCATTGCACACCCTCAAGGACTGTGTAGGCCTGCTAAACTCTTTGCTAGCAAGAAGCCAAATAGGAAGAACAATAGTATTGAGCTTTCTGTCTCACATGGTGCTTCTTAGTTCAAGCTCTGGTAGAAGAGATGGTGAATACAGTTTGGCTCAAGTGGTCTTTCCACCCATGCAGATGACGTGGGAGTGGGCAGCTGTTTGGAAACTGCAGCTGTTGTCACTGACTATCTCAACATGTACCAGTGCCTGAGTCACCCTCCTTGCTTTCTATTACTGTAGAAGGGGATTTGTGCAAGTGAGGTCTAAAGTATCTTGAACTTGGCACGATTTCAGAAAGTTTCCAAACAGACTTTGAAATGTTAGTTCCTATAATGCTTCAGGAATTTGGATGAAATAACTCGCAGCAACTTGTTGAAACCTGTTTGGATCCTTGCCTTGTGTGGGAGTATAGGAAAACATTAGTACCTCCTAGTTTGGGGAGGTGGAAATGGAGGGCAGGTTGATGCCATAACGTGAAATAAGTCTTAATTCAGTGAACCTATCATTGAAATACCTGGCAACTCAAAGGAGCAGTACAGTATGATAACACTTACCTTCCTGATTTCTGAAATCTTTAGCTATTTTTTTAAAAACAGGATTTATGCCATGAAGTTCTGTAACAGTTGGAGCGCTGCCAGAAAGTGGTTGCTGCTACACTGAACAAATATTAATAGCAGTCATTTTATGCTTGCCATTCTCCTAGTTATTCTTCCATTCTCCAAACAGAATACAGTTCCCCAGATGTTATGCAAATTCACTGCAGAATTACACAGTTACCATATTTAAGACTTGATCATAACTCATGACTTCAGTGTCTAGGTTGTAGATTTTCATGCATGGGAAAATTCTTGCAAAATTAAACCACACACACAATCACACACACAGTGTTAGAAACAAAGATATATAACCTAGGCACCAAATGGCTCCTTAAACCAGGGTTAACAGTTGCCAAAACAGAATGCCTAGTTGCCATTTTTGGACCAGACATCTTGAAAGTTGTATTTTTCAATATGACTTTTGGGTTCCGGAAATTCATCCTGATTGTGCAGATAAAATACAATGGATAAAATTCTACAGGATGTGTTTCTGTTGCGTGAAAAGAGTCAAGGTTCAAGGATCCCCAGGCATGCACCTCCAGATGGTGGAGACGTCAGGTGCCATCCAGGCACCTGGGTATCTTCACATGGTTGCCAAGTGGCTGATAGCAGGGTACAAAATGTGCCTGGTGAATTTTGAACACCACACACACACATAGACACCTCTGGGGTGTTTGCAACTTAAGTTATACTCAAAGTAGACCCATTGAAATTAATGGTCCTCAGCGAATTGTGTCCTATTATTTCCAGTGGGTCTGCTCTGTGTAGGACTAATGTTGAATGCAGCCATTTATTTCAAATTAGTCCTGGAAGTGCCAGAGGGGCCCTTTCTTTATGGCATGAGCAGCACTGTAGTGCAGCTCCTTCCAGTTCTGTGAAGATAACATCGGAAGCCACAGGCTACAAGAAAGAGTGTTCCACATTGCTGTCTCTTGTCACACTTGCTTCTGTTTCTAGGACCAGCAGCATGTGTTCCCATGCTATGAAGATATTTTGTGTTCATTGGGTTGTTGACTAATACCAACCTTTTAACAGAATGAAGAAACTGGTGAAATCATTTTATACTGTTTTACAACCGACAGTTCAATGAAAGGAAATCAATGGAGGGCTAGGTTTTGTAAGAGTGGCAGAATCTTATAGTTGAACATGTAGAGATTGTGAAGAACCATTATCCACCTCTCTCTTTGCAGACCATAGTGTGCCATAAGCAAAGTGCTGCAGAAAGGTTGCCTGAAAAAAAACACCATTGGATAACTCAAATCAAGAAGGCAAGAGGCACTCTATAGGAAAAGTCAAAGAATGAAAGTAGCATGTCTGTTTCACTTGCCCCGTTATGAAAATCGCTGAAATGGTGTGATGCAGCCTATGCTACCTCTTATTTTTATATCTGAGTGGAAAGAAAACTGGAGTGTTACTTAGTTCAGGCTATTGCCCTCCCATGTGCTAGGGGAGTCCTGCAGTGTTTTGTTGTATCTGCTTTGGGGAAATCATTTGGGGTATGTTTTAGCAACCCTTGGATAACTGCACATACTGGAACACTTAATTAAAGCAGATAAGTATTATCAAAGATTATTATGCAAAGTCTAACATGGTTCCAACTTGGATTTTACAAAAATGAATAAATCAATGCAGATTATATCGAAATCAATAATGTGTGTTTTAAGAATTTAAAATTGGATTTTAAGTGCCTTGCTCTATATTCTCTGGAGGAAATGCTATGCTGACCTGAATTAAAAATCTATCTCTTGAACAACAGATAATGCTTAGCTAGCTACTAGCTTTTCCTTATGACCATGTTTTTATTATCGAAGGAGTTTCTTTAACACTGTTCAAGTTATAATTCTATTTGCACTTACTTTGGAGTAAAAACGTTGCAGCAGCCCTTTCCTGAAAAAACAGTCAGTTCCCCAAAGCCTGTTGGGACAAGAAAGAATATGAGGCTTACTACCCATATTTGACACATTTTGGTGCAGAAATACCACCACAGTCGGGATGTGATTCTATGTTAGGAAGCAGCGGGATAGCACTTGCGTTGCACACAGAAGTCCCTGGCATAGCTGTCAACCCTCCCTTTTTTGGCGGGAAACTCCCTTATTCCAATGCCGTTTCCCGCTGCTATCCTGGATTGTTGATATCCCTTAAATTTCCCGGATTTCAAAGGAAGCAGCTCCTCTCCCTCCCTGCCGGCCAGGGAGGCTCCTCAGCTGCGTTGCTCAGCTGCCAATAAGGAGTCTGAGACCGACTGGGGGCGGAGCTTGCATGCCTTGTGCAGCCAGACCCTCACGCCCAACCAGACAGACAGCCTGCCTGCCATCTACGCACTCGCTCTTCCGCTCACCCGTTCATGCGCAGCCTCTGGAGCGCAGGGTGGCGAGGCTACTTGGTGCCATTGCACTGCCCTCGCGGCATCCCTTATTTTCAAATCTGAAAGTTTGAAAAAATCCCTTATTTTCAAATCTGAAAGTTGACAGCTATGGTCCCTGGGTTCAATTCCACTGAGTTCTACAGGACAAAAAAATTGATAGCGGCTAATGTGAACTCATTGAGACACCAGCCAGATGTATATTGTTGTCTATACTAAAGGCACCTGAGAGATTCAACAATATCTAAAGCTGTAACAGCATTTATTATCTGCTATGAGTGTCCCTATGGTGAGGCCATTAAAACAATGGATTTTTTGTTGTTGTCATTATAATACTTTTTATTTTGTTTGTAACCTGCCTTGGGAAGGTGTGGAGTATGAAATCTTCATCTATGTCTATGTGAACCCCTGAGCCTTGTAAGCAAACTCTAATCCCTTGGCTTATAAATAAATAAAGCAAACTCTAATCCCTTGGCTTAGTTAAAAGTTGAGATAAAAAAGGTGTTTGCCTGACCCCCCCCCCCCAAAAAAAAAGAGAAATCAAATAAGGTACCAGGCAAAGGCTTCTGAGGAGGGCGTTCCACAGTTGGGTCACAACCACGAAAAAAAGTTCCTTTCCTCAGAAGATCTCAGAGTCGTACATCTCAAAGGAGAGCACTTTGAATTAGGTCCAGAAACAGACTGGGAGCTGGTATGCCAGTAAAACATTCATAATGTTCTGGGGAGGCATTGGGCTAGTGTATACATAACAAAGCCTTGCAGCTATATTTTGAAATAAAGTTTCTGGGCCTTTTTCAAAGGTAGCCCCTTGCGTAGCATAATGCAGTAGTCAGATCTGAGGGAGTTTACCTACCCTCAACAAAGGAATTGATCATTTGGTTCTGAAAGGCCATTTAGTTCACCATTGCTAGACTCCTTGGCTAGATAGTTCTGCTTTTTTCTCCTTTGCCCCAGTGTTCAAAGCTTCCATTGTTCTAGGTGCATTTTGCAACAGGGAATTTTATTAGTGCAAGCTGTTTATGAGCTCTGGGGGCAGTACTGTGCCTAAGATTTAAGATTAAAACTGCAGAGTGGAAGGAAAGGAGGACCTTTTTCTGCCTCCCCACTTCCAGCTACTCTCTGAAGACTGGAGAAGAGACCCTCTTAAGAATATTAGGGGGGGCAGGGGAAGGACTAGAGCAGGTATCCCCAACCTTCAGCCCTGCAGATGTTTTGGACTACAATTCCCATCATCCCTGACCACTGGTCCTGTTAGTTAGGGATCATGGGAGTTGTCGGCCAAAACATCTGGAGGGCTGCAGGTTGGGGATGCCTGGACTAGAGCATGTGAAAAATGAACATAATATTTTAGCTGCAGTTCATTCATTTTCAGCTTTGTATTCTTGTTGTTAAAAAAGGTGCACCTAAGCCAAGCATAGGCAAACTCGGCCCTCCAGATGTTTTGGGGCTACAACTCCCATGATCCCTAGCTAACAGGACCAGTGGGCAGAGATGATGGGAATTGTAGTCCCAAAACATCTGGAGGGCCAAGTTTGCCTATGGCTGGCCTAGGCATTCCATTGTTGCATCCATAACCTCAGTTTAAGGTGCCATTTAGCTCCTAGCTTTTATATCTCAGTTTATAACACTTCTTTGCCCACTAATATTCATCTGGTGCACTCTGCTGCCAAAGTATTCACCTCTCTCCTCTCTCGGAGCATTTGACTCTGCTTCTCAAATCCTTTCACTAGGTTCCTGTTTTGCATAGCAGAACTCCCCATGTCCTTGTCCCTCGGTATCTGTCATACCTGCTACTTGTAAAGCTGAATGTGTGTATATATATGTAATGTGGTATGCATCAGTTACAACAGTTGCTGTATATAATTATAGTACAACTTGAAGCATCCTTTTCCCACCTTCAAGGGGATGCTCATCAATGAGGTCCAAGCAATTGCAGCAAGCAGTTGTTTATCACACTGCCAGTAAATACACTACATTTTTTTCTGGAGTCTGGCTGACTAATGCAAAATGGACTTCTTGAGACTCATCTCTCCTGTAATTGAAAACTTTTCCAGAGTGGGTATTTGTTGCCAATCCAGTTGGATTATTATCCACATCGTGATGATTCTTGGCTTGAGGAACTCCTGGGTCTTTTTAGTGGTGCAGATGGCTAGGGCAGTCCAGTCAAGACTTCTGAGAATTGCTCTGGTGGTTATACTGGCTTGCAGCTTTCCTGACTTCATGCTGGGAAGCTAACTCCTTTAGCTTGCTCTCTAAAAGTCTCATAACAAACAGGTTCTCATTGCAAATGTCCCTGGCTTTTTCACAGAAGCCAGTATCTTGTACTGCGATCATAATTGCATTATGTTACTGGCATTTTATTAAAAACATGCTTTGAATAACACATGTTTTATGGATTTATGTGAGAGCTGATGCTGTCATGCACTGCTGGAGCAGCCAAAGAAGAGCATTCTCATTTCTTAAATAATTTCCTACTTTTTAATCTGATGATCAGCAAACTATTCTTTGGACTGCAAATACGTTGAGGAACTTACAGCTTTATGAAGTCCCTCTTGATTGTTTTAATGGGAGGGGAGAGTAAACCACAGCTTGGGGTGCCTCTTCTCTCTTGCTAAGCCCCTCCCAAAGTCCGCTGACTTGAGTAGGAGCAGTGACAGAAAGAAGTGGGGGAAAGGGGCAGTACTGGGGTGGAGAGAAGGATTTTGATATCGCTGCTCATAATGCATTTGGTGGTCCAAACATAGTCCTGAGCAGTGTTAGAAACTCAAATATATAAGCTTATCGCCAAGTGGCAACTTAAACCTAGGTTATGGTTGCCACAACTGAATGTCTATGGGCCTTTCTTTTTAATCAGTGAAATAGTAATAATAATAATAATAATCAATTTTCATTTCTATACCACTTTATGTTTTCAAGAAAAAACCCCCTCAAACATCTCGAACATCAAATCAAAATGGAATAAAAAAAATTCAAGCTTCAAGGAAAATATTTCAGGTCCTTCTCTAAGTGATATTTCCCCATATTTATTTACCTACTTAATTTGTAGAGCTGTCCTATAGCAGAAGTGCTCTAGGGAGCCAGTGTGAAGTAGTGGTTATAGTGTTGGACTAGGACCTGGGAGTTGAGGGTTCAAATTCCCCACTCAGTCAAGGGATGACCTTGGACCAATCACAGTCTCTTAACCTACCTCACAGGGTCGTTTAGGGATTAACTGGGGGGGGGTGAACCGTGTACTCCTTGGAGAAAAAGGTGGGGTATAAATGTAATAAATAAGCTCTTCTGTTTACCTGCTTAAGAAAGCTGGAGGGGCCAGCTAGATGGGAGGTGTCTGTTGCCAACCTGGCATCCAGATATCTCCACGGGGGGTGGGTGGGGGGGTGCAATTGAACCCACGCCAGACACAAAATGGCTAATTTTGAACACTGGTGCACTTCAGGAGACAGTGGCTCCTCCTTTCCCTCAGCTGTCGCTTAGCAACAGCCCTTAAAGGAAAGATGGGAAGCAGAACTCTGCTGTGGAGATCAGTTCCATTTGGCTTCTCCTCTCTGGGTTCATTAAAGTTGGTCACCATAGAAGCTACCATGTCACTTTAGGAACTGCTGCTTTCCATTTCCCCTTCACATCCCTTTTGTGCTGCATTTCTTGTAAGCCTGTTGGTCAGAACTGTTGTGTTTTTATTGATCTTCTTGGGAACCCTTTAGGCTAAAGGGCAGGGTTCAGAATGATTTAAATAAACAACACCTTTAGTATGACAACAAATTAATTACCGGTATACAGCCCACAACAGACATGTGTATTAGCCTAAATCCCCCATACACAACAGGTGTTTGTCTATTACGACCTAAGTGTTTACTCAACCAATGTGAAAAAGTGGGCAGGGAGATTTTTATCTAAGCCATTTATTTTAGCTAAACCAATGGTAGAGTCCAGGGGTGTGCAGCTACTCCTTGGTTTATTTTTCCTGGCTACAACTGTGCTCTGTGTCTGTCTGTGTGTGTAGGTAATATTACCCCAGTAGCTGCTGAGCAAAAGTGGTTGTACAAACAGTCCTTTTCTAGTGTTATTTAGCAAATAAATATTATGTGTGACTCAGCCCACAAAGTTTTATAGAATTGTTCTCTTATAAAGATTGAGATCAGAATTTGAATACTAAGTCCTTGGGTGCTTTTCTCTGCCAACGGAAGTGTGAAGTTATGTTTCAAAGAATCCCTCAAATATTAATCGACACCTTTTATTTAATGAAGCTGTGTTAAAATACTGCCTTCTAATTACCATGACTTGAGAGATCAGATCTGTTTGTTTTCAATAGGAGGCCAACACATACAATTTCTTTGTTAAATACATCACCAGAGGATTGTTCGCTTGCCATCTGTAATGGAATCCCGCAAATTGTTAAATCCTGTCAGATATGATTGATATACCATAGTGGTTGAATGAACTTGAGAGGGTGGAAACTTTATGCTTTGCCTATTGAATATTAAGGGAATAAGAGTCATAGCCCTACTTGTTCTATTTCCTCCTCCAGTGGGAGTGGGAAAGCACTTCAAAAAGTTTTTAATATGCATGGTGGGCCACATTAGCAGTCTAACTTATTTTCCCCTAGTGAGTTACTTAACAGCTGATAGAAGCTCCAGTTGTAATGAATGCACACCAGTTGTTTTTTTTAAACGGTATAAATTACAAATTCAGATAAACAATTTAAATTTCTTTTGAGCACCCCCCCCCCCCCGAAACTACACATGCATTTAATTATTTTATCTTAAAGGCTTTTATTCAAGCAGAAACTACCTTTGTAGCTAAATTGCAAAAAAGTTAGTAAGGTTCTACAGGAGCAGACTTGCTCAATATTAATTGAAGGGAGAGGTAGTTGTCCCCCCCCCCCAAAGTCTGCAACTTTCACTTAGCTTTGCTCCTTTTGCAGGTGGACAGACTTCACCAGAAGGAGCACGACGTGTGTCACTTTGCATTTCTTAATGCAGAAAGTATTGATCTGATGTGTTGAGATCTTTCCTATTTTGATTAGCACAAGGGGATTCTAGAGGCTACTAGAAGCTTCTCTGTGTGAGACAAGCGGGCAGAAACTTCATGATTGTTTGGGTTATACCTTTTGGGAAGATGGTTTGAACTAGTTCTCTTATCTCTTCCAATTAAGGTCATGCTGACTATAAATATATAAGACCAGAAGGTGCCTGGGTTTTACTTTCTCTTTCTTTCTCTCTTTTGTTCTGGTGTGGTGTTCTGTACATAGTATGCTTGGTGTTAAGCAGGGGTCGGCAACCTCCAGCCCATGGGCCGGATACGGCTCACGGAGGCCGTTTAACCAGCCCATGAGCCGTCCAGTTACTGGCACGGTGCAGGGACTTGTGCAGACGCTGGAAATCACATCTGCGCAGGCATCTGGGCATGTGCAGAAGTGATTTCCTGCGCCGGAGACATGCCCTGACACCGGGGGACTCGCGCAGATGCTGGAATTTGCATCTGTGCAGGCGTCTGGGCATGAGCAGAAGCCATTTCCAGCGCCTGAGACATGCCCTGACGCCGCAAATTGCTTCTGGGCATGCGCAGAAGCGATTTCCGGAGCTGGGGGACATGCACAGATGCGATTTCCGGCATCGTGTCTGCGCATGTCCGACCCACGGACAAGCTCCGTGGGACGCATCCAGCCCATGGCCGGATAACGTTGCCGACGCCTGGTGTTAAGGTTTAGTCTTGTTATAAGTTTATAATTTTTTGTAAGTGCTGCAACTGGATATTTTATGGACTGTGCCAATCCTGAATGTATGTGGATGTGTGACCATTAGGCTCTTTTGCCTTCAGCACAAGTAAAACTCTGCTGGATGAAGTACTATTGCCTCTGGTCTATTTTTGGAAACTCTGCAACATGTTTTAAGTTTTTCTTCCACACATACGACAATGTGGCCCCCACCAAAGGTGCTACCCCTACCCCGTTACTGTACATACTTTTAGAGGAAAGCGCAGATTAAGTTGACAGCATGTTTGAAGGGCTTTGAAAGCAAATAAACCATCCATGTGTGTATATCAGTTACATAATAAAGCACTTCCCTGAAATCTGATGACTTCTAAGCTTAGCTTTTTCATTTTGAGGAGTTGGGTGGTTGAAAATTTCAAAACTGAAATGTTTGACTCTTAGAATACTCCGTTATTTCAGGAAGCTTGCTTAAAAATGTGACAATTCGCAGCTGACCTCCGCATATATGTCACTTTTCAGCCCTTCATTTTAGCTATAATTCACTAGGTCAGCTTGTTGTACAGCTGGTACCTGTTACCCATCCTCATCACCAAGTGTTTGCGTCCCACCTGCCATCTGAAAAAGCCCCCGCTCACTGTGGTCTCCTCCAGCAGCAGCAGATGCTAAGGGGCTTGCAGGGCTGCCACTGATGTCCTCTGACTCAGCCCTGTACAGATTGCCGTTGCAATTGGATATAATTGGGCAGTTGCATTTTTGAAAGTTGATGCATGCTGAGCTCAGCATGTGCCAACAGTGGTTGTGTGACTCTGCCTGCGCACTGCTGGAATTGAAACATAGTGCAGGTTGAGGCATGCATCACCTGGATCTTTATTCAATTCAGATTGGAGGGACTGGCACTCCTCCTTTTCTCCCCAATTCTTTACATATAGGGATCTATTACTTTTGAGTTAAGAAATATGGGAATTGAAGAAATCTTAACTACATAGATCATGAAGGTGTGCCGCTTCTCTGTGGAATGGCTTGCAATTATGCAGCATATAAAGCAGTGTTTCTCAACCTTTTCTGGGCAACGGCACACTTGTTTTATGAAAAAAATCTCGCGGCACACCACCCACAAAATGGCGGCGGCAACGTCGCTATGGTATGTAGGTTTTACTGTATGTAGGTTTTATTTTATTTGTTTTTTATCTTATATTTTGGAAATGTACATCCAGTTTTTTCCCCTTTAAATTATTTGAGGGCCCCCCCCCCAGCCTAAGCTATAGCTTGTAAATTTCTCCGCGGCAGCAGCGGCATATAAATATTTCTATAAGGCGGACAAACAAGATTCATCTCGCCCGCCGCCAAGGGGGTTGGACTTGCCTCTCTCTCAGCGCAGCCCTGGTCGCGTCCAGACAGAAGCCAAGAGCGCAACAGGTTCGCACCGGAGAGCTTGGTTCTTTAACTCCGAGTAATCCCACTGCCCGAGGCGGCCGCGCTCATTCACTTCCCAAGGATGCGCTCCGAGGGACACTGACGAGCGTTGGGGACGGATGGAACTCGCAGGCTCCCTTCTCTCTCCCTCCCCTCCCCTCCTCATTATGTTCTTCTCCGCTCGGCTTCTGTTCTGAGTCCCGTTCTCTTTCCTCACCCCTCCGCCAATCAGGGTCCGGCGACGTTGCGAGTGCCCCGGCTCCGATTGGCTGGCGTTGCACGCGCCGCCTGCCTATTCCTTTTGTGTATGCTGAGGGGGAAAGAGAGAACGCAAATACGTGTGTCTGTCTTTCGCCCTCCCTCCCTCCCTGCTGGCGTGCGATTGGCCCGGCTTTCAATTTGGGGAATTTTTCCCACGGCACACCAGGCAACATCTCGCGGCACAGTAGTGTGCCGCGGAACAGCGGTTGAGAAACGCTGATATAAAGGATGCTCTGGTAGTCAGAAGACACTGTTTTTGGAAGAAAGAAGTTACATTTTCAGTCTTAACACAATGCTGGGTAGTTCTGGCCATGCTAAGGATTACCATTCTGTTAGAAGCTGTATAATGTTGAGTGTGAACTGAATATGGAAGATTACCTAAATTGTTTTTTTCAGAATCCCAGCATTTCTCCACTTTTTGTTTCTATGCAATTTTTTTAAAATAAAAAAACCACACATCAATATTTTAATGTAAATTACTTTAGGGATTATTTCTCTTTCACAGGCTAATCCTGTTATCAAAACATAGTATCTCAACTGCTGCATAACACTTGAGCTTGCTAATTATAATTTTGCAATCTGTGTTGCTTATACTGCTGCTTTTTTCAAAGATTATCATGTACAGGTATACCCCTGTAAGGACTCTTGAATTTTCTTTCCCCAGTTGTGTCAATTAGTCATTATCTTTTCATTCCAGTCCTCAGGCCTGTAAATATATACCGGTAAGCACATTTCAGAAATATACACAATGGCTATATTTTTCGTGAAACACCCCCCCCCTTTCAAATGTCAAGAAGCCACAAGCCAAACTTTGTCACATGTAATATAAATAAATCTACTTAAATGAAAATTCTCTAAGCAGAAATCAGCCTGGAACTTTAAACCATAAGTCCAGTTGTTGGTTGTTGTTTTTTTAAAAAAACAGATATTTATATGCTATTTTTATGCAAATTGTTTTGAGCCCCAAGGTGACATCCTGGGGGGCTGGTCAGATCAGGATGAGGAATGGGAAGGGTTTGAGGAGCTGCAATGAACCCAGGGATTGACCCAGCTCATTGGGGCAGGATGTGTCCAGGTGCCATGAGGCATAGGAGCTGTCAGAGAGAGAGATGTGTCGAGCAAGGAATGCTAACCAGGAGAGGGGCTCAGTCAGAAGCTTCCAGCCACATTGGCCACTGCCACTTCTACCCACCACCCCAGATTCAAGCCACTGGATGCCAGCCCCACCTCCAGCCTCGAGGATGCCTCCAGAGCTGTCCCTCCATCAGTTCCTACCGTTGGGCCTCTGCCTACTCAGGAGACATCAGATACTCAGGCTAAATCTGGTATGGTGCTGTCTCCTCCTGCGTCACCTAGGAGAGAACCAGGTACAGACAGACAGCTCAGATCCAGCCCACTTTGAAGGAGTTAACATTTGCTTTCTAGATACTTCTTAAAAAGATGAAAGCTCAGAGTCTGTGAGTCCTCCCTGGGTGGTGCCACATCACCTATGGGCATTGGGTTGGTGACCACCACACTACTGTGGTTAATTAAGGGACATGGCAGGAGGAGCTTCTAAATTCCTCTTTGTTAGAGTTAGGAGGACAGCATGAAGTTGGGGCTTGCTGTGGTTCATTTCCACAAGAGTGAACCACGGATTGGTCCACAAACACACTCACACAGGTGATTTAATTGCACATCATGCTTGAAGTTTTCGTTTGTTGAGGCTGCGTAGTGTGAAGAGTAAAAATGCCTGTTACAACGAAAAGAAAACCCATAAAAAACATCAAAGTGGAAATCTATGTGAGAGAAGAACATGCAGCGGCAAGTCTAGCTTCCAAAGTCTCAGTGGAAATGAGAAATGTTTTGCCTGTTTTGCAAAGGGGTCGAGCGTAGAGGGAAATGGGATCTCTTTGGGAGGGCATTCCTTAGTCCTGAATCTACTGCAGAAAAGGTTTCACTTTTTGTTTATGGCATTCAGGCATCCAAAAAAAGAGCAGGGATTTACTGGATAATCCTTAAATTCCCTCAGGTGGGTGGGGATCATGAAGGCTTTCTGAGGTATATAGGGCTTTAAAAATAAAGTAAAAACAGCCTCTTGATTTGGGACCAAAATGAAAGCCAACTTACCGGTAAGTTGTTTCAAAAACTGACCAGGCTACATGATATTGCTGAGCAGTGAAGCTTCTGAACCTTTTTCAAAAACAGCTCCACTTGAAATGCATGATAATCTAATCTAAAAGTTTCCAAGGCATGGATGGCAGTGCTTGAGGCACTAGACTATTTATACTTGATAAATGACATTTTAAGCCACATCTGATACCGGGTCCATTGCCAGGCCCATGATGAGCACCCCCCCCCCAGCATATAAACCTTCATGGAACCAGATTAGTCCCCTTCCAGTGAGAAGACGACCACACAACTAGACCAACTAGATTCAAACAGCAGTTAAAAACCAGCACAACACTGTAAAAAGAAAACCCAACATGACTTAAGAGAAGTAAAGGTGTCGGCCAGCGCTTGCAAAATGCCTTGTGAAACAGCAGCAAAATTCCGCTAGGTTGAGGACATCCTAGCATGAATGACCCAATCTCTCTCTTGATATGGCATTCCACAGTCTGGGCTGCACAACAGAGAAGGCAGTGCTCTGCAGTCTCTTCCACTCTGGGGAAGATATGTAGGGGAAGACTTCCAGAGGTAGCCTCAGTGAGCAGGGAAGAATTTGTGGGAGTAGGCATTCCAGGTGGTGTACAGGGCCCACGATACTATGTTATATTTACAGATGGATAGCCTGTCCTAAGAATGAGATCATGTTTGTTAATCCTCCCCAAGTCATCTAAAGCAGTCCCTTCTCTCAACATCTTATAAGTAACCATGCTAGCAGCAGAGTCCCATAGGGTCTCTCAGGTATGGGTTCACTTGTATTACAACCGGTTAATCTCTAGTTAATTCTACAGATCTTAGGCATGCATGTCAATAGAAAAGCTGGGTCTGTGCCTAAAACATCTAACACCCTACATTTTAATGGGCAGTGCAAGTCCTTTTTTATGCCACCCTTTCTGTAAAGGTCCAAATTACTTCCACGATCGCTTTACTGCATCTAAATTTCTGATTTGAGTTTACCCAGCTCTTTAAAAAAAATGATGTGTTCTTCTCTTGAAACTCACATCCAAGAATGTAACAAAAGTGTCTCTCTCTCCCCCCCCCCCCCGCAACACCTGCATACAAGATTCACATTGACACACTGGTAGGTCCTGACCTACTACTTGGGGAATTGCTTAACTAGCAAGGAGAGCTTGTAATGTAGTATTTGCCACACACTTATTCCTTTCCCTTTCCTGTGAGCTCACTTCATCACCCTTGGCTTTTAAATCCTGCAAATGGGGTGATAATTTTTAAATAAACAGCCTCCTTGCCAGTTTCTTCCCACAGAATGTGTAAAATAAACAGAGTACCTTTGCATTTTATTTTTGTATGCCTTCTCACTTTATTTTAAGGCAGTCTAAACTTTTGAACTTTTTTCAACCTCCCTCTCTCTCTCTCTCTCTCTTTATATATATTTAAGAAGTGTTTTCTTTAACCGCCATTTACATATATGGATTAGCAGACTTGATTGTTGAGAAATATGCAGCTGTTAAATAAAAGGCACACTTTTATAATTCGCGCCACCCCACTCCCACCCCCCAAATTTTCTTCCATCAAAGACTGGGTTAATGGAGAGCAAGTTGTAGTTTAGGAAATATAATGGTGCAGGCATTCTGCTTTTGGGAAGCTCAGCTTTTTTGTTTTTTGGTGACATTCCCCTTTTGCCTCTGTATTCTCTAAACTTGCTTTGAAGAGATTGACTTGCATACATTTGCCCTAAACCAGGGCTACAGTAGGCCTGGGCCCAGGGGTCAGCAAACTTTTTCAGCAAGGGGCCAGTCCACTGTCCCTCAGACCTTGTGGGGGGCCGGACTATATTTTGAAGGGAAAAAATGAACGAATTCCTATGCCCCACAAATAACCCAGAGATGCATTTTAAATAAAAGCACACATTCTACTCATGTGAAAACACCAGGCAGGCCCCACAAATAACCCAGAGATGCATTTTAAATAAAAGCACACATTCTACTCATGTAAAAACATGCTGATTCCCGCGGGCCGGATTTAGAAGGCGATTGGGCCGGATCTGGTCCCCCGGGCCTTTGTTTGCCAACCATGACCTGGGCAATATATCGATATATCACCCAGGACTGGTATGTGGGGGCAGACTGTGATGAGAGCTTCACTCAGCAGTATATCGCTGGTGAAACCATCACCGCTTTTGAATTCCTCTGTCTCCACGAAGAGAGCTGTGGCAGTTTCACCCGGCATCTCGCCGGCTGGGGCCAGTGCAGCTTTTTTTCAACATTGGCGGTATATCGCCAAACCGCGATGTTTGGCTGGCGCTACACCGTGATGTTGAAAACTCAACACCACCCAGCCCTAGGCTACAGCTAGAGACCGGTCATCATTTTCAATAGATGCTTTATTAGATTTCTTTATGTTTTCTAATTTTGTCGAAACAGTGCAACCAGCTGCTTTTAAGGCCACGTTTTCACTTTGCCACTCTCAATTTATTTCCAGTGTGCCAGTTCCTGGGGGAGGATTTGCAGGCTTCTGAACTGTGTGCTGATCACCCTTTGGCACACTCCAGACTGGTGATACTGTAATCTTTTTGTTTTTATTATTATT
Organism: Darevskia nairensis; assembly: GCA_034642065.1. Taxonomy (NCBI): domain Eukaryota; kingdom Metazoa; phylum Chordata; class Lepidosauria; order Squamata; family Lacertidae; genus Darevskia; species Darevskia nairensis. The sequence goes on from JAWWNI010000605.1 coordinate 74,811, forward strand.
ATTATTATTATTATTATTTTAAAAAGCACCTTGGAAGGTGATGAGAGAAACCATGATACTATCATTAAAATGCTGCTTCCACTCTTTGGCAGAACAACTGTATCACAATTAGAACGCTGATGAAGATAATCTTTCAGGAAGAGTTCATGAAAGTCTTCTATACTGACATTTGGAAGAGTGCCTCTCCCCACTCTAAGACCTCAGAACCACCTGAGAGTTCACCTCTTTGTTGAGAATCTTCATCTCTTCTGGTTTTAAGTTTCAGAAGTGTTTGAACTATGTTTTCTGAAATGAGCTTGCCCTTTGAATAGGTCTCTTGCAGTCAGGTTTAAACTGCCCATGACTTAAGTGGCCTGCTGTGAATCTTCATGACACATGGGAAGAGGGAAAATGCAGCTACAGTACTTTCCAAGTTAACCTAGATCAATGTGTCCTTGGAAGAGTCACTAACAAAATACAGGGCACCCTGTGCTTCTCCTTGATTCAGGGAGCATGGCATATTCTTCCCAAGAGCTAGTTGCCTAATTAAAAGCAGGATAGAAGTATGTCTTGTTTTAGCCTTTCTACCTGGGCAGGTGAGCTCTCCCACAGTTGGAGCTGGTGTTCCTTTAGACTGAGAGCTGTTGTTTCGGCACACAACAGTTAGGTAACGGTGGTTCATAATGGGAAGAACCTGGTGGCATTGCCTCTTCTGAGAATGGCTAAGGTCTAGGTTCTGTAGCACCCATGGATCGGAGTAAATTGGGTGTGTGAGACCTTGAACCATGAAGTGCTTCACTGGACATGAGTTTTGGCTGGGTATGATGTTGCTTCTGAAACAGTGGGGTGGTAAAGGAGGGCTCCAAAGCCCCCTCTGAAGCCCCCCCCCCCGGTTCTTTTTGAGAACCAGTCTTGGGTAGTGTTTCAGGGGTTATTGAAACAGGGTCTCCATCTATGCAGAGGGGCACATCCTGCTCTGCCTTCTTTTTGAAGGAAGTCTTATTAATGGATAATGGTTGAGTAGTGGCTTGTCCTGACAAACAGTAAGAATGTTTCTGTAGATTGGTCGTTCCTGTGTAGAGAGAACTTCTGGTCTGACTTGTACATTATTAAACCAGAAGGCTAGAGACATAAGTCAAGGAAAGTATGATGACTGTAGCTCTTCAGCCTGAAGAGACAGGCAGGGGACTATTGTTGGTCATATCTGTTGCTTGCTACTTGTTTGAGGCTATTTTTTTCAATAATTGCTAAGTTCTGATAGCAAGCAAGCTGTATTTTACCATGCAATTATGAGTTCCAACAGCAGTATTAAACGTTTGTGTTTTATTATGGGATGCCCATTGGGCAGCATGTTGATATAGTGGGGAATTTTTTTTTTTTTTAATATTTTTGGGAACAGAGAATAGAAACTAGGCTGACAATTCAACAGGTATAGTGTTACAATGAATGCCTCTGACTCCTTGCTTAAAGCTAAATAATAATAATAAAATAATGAAGGTGGTCTGCTAGTGTTCTCTCTCTCCTCTGTGGAGGGATATTCTATCTCTAGTATTCCCCACCTCCATGCCATTTAGCAGTGAGGTAATAACCTTCTCATTTTTCCCCTTTAAAAATAATGGAAGCTCTAAATGCCTTTGTGACTCTGGGAGCAGCTATGTATAATATTGATAAGTATTGTTTCTTCGTCTTTCATTTTGACATTGCTTGCTGAATATAAATAGGAGACCATAAACACTGACCCAGCTACCTGAAGCTCCCACATGGGAGCTGATTGAAGCGCTAGAATTTCAAAGCAAGAATGTTGCTTCTCAGTTGGGCTGTTTCCTGCTCTGCGTTAGAGGTTAGATGAAGCAGCAACCGCTTCACGTTTGCTTAACAAGTTTTACTCTATCTTCCAATCTCTGCAAGACTAGAAATATACTGTGTAAAGGTCCCCTTCTTAACATGCATTAAAGCATACTGACTCTCTTTCAAATCCTCCACCATCTACCATAACTTCATCTGCAAAAAGCAAACAAACCCAAGATGCCCAATACACAAGGCAGATTTTGTAGCATATTCTTGAGAAAACAGAACTATTAAATAAATCAAAACACTATAATGCCTTGCCTCTTACAGATTCTCTTTTATTGCAGCTCAGATGCAAAGAGAGAGAGAGAGAGAGAGAGAGAGAGAGAGAGAGAGAGAGACTAGAAACCAGCAGGGAAGTGCCTAACAGAGAATGTAGTGGTACAATGCTCATTTTTTATATATAAAGTTGGAACTCTGAATTTTTAAACATCTCTTGCAGGCGGGAAATATTTTGACAAACAGCACAGTAGCCTTGTAAATAAAAAGAAAGACGAGCAATTAATGCTAGCCGAACAAAGAGGATAACCTGTCCATATAACATTTTAAAGATGTTTGTTGACGTTTTCATTAAAGCATGAAGATGGTTATTTGAAAATGCAAAAGGTGGCACCCATTCTTTCCTGATGCCCTTTTAAATAAACAGTAAAAAGCAGCTGCACAGGTTTTTCAGTTGTTTTCTACTTCAGTATAATCTGTAGAGATTGTTGCGGTGATGATGTAGATGCATGCTTTTTATATTTGTTTAATCCTGGGTGCAGTAGGCAGGTACCACCCAGTGCAATGCAGATTTGTATATCTTGTGGGAGCCATAGAGCTGGTTACATTTGCTTTCTAATGAAACATTCCTCAAATAATACGTTAACCAACGTTCCAGAAGCTTGTAAACAGCTATATGTATGCTAAACAGTAACTCGGTCTTAACGGTTCATTCTTAATATGTGGCGAAAAGTCTCAGCAACTTTTTCTTCTCTTGTGAAATGGATCAAGTAGTGCAACTTCCGCCGTTGGGACGTTTTCCAGAGTTTTAGGAAACCCTGGGAATATCCCAGCAGCTTTCTGAATAATGATCTGGATTTCCAGTCTGGGGCTGGAAAAGGCATTATAATTGCCATGGGGATGTTTCCAGAAACAGAATCACCCCAGATGCAGTTGTTCAGAGTCGCTCGCCACTTTAGATGGCTTGTCATCCCCTGGAGTGGTTTCAAGTCTTCAGCAGCAGCCATTCGAAGCATAAATTTGCATGTGATGCAATGACCACCTGCCCTATGAATCATTCTGAAAGTTAAACATCATGCTGAAAAAAATCGCCTTAGGAATGTTGTTTCCAGGAGTGGCATTATGTGCCTTGTGATGTGTGACCTGGTCTTGTTTCCGTTGTGTTCAGTGGGGTTTTCTGCCAAGTCATACCTTGGTTCTCGAATGGAATCTGTTCAGGAAGTCCGTTCGACTTCCAAAAACGTTTGAAATCCCAGCTTCCGATTGACTGCAAGAGCTTCCTGCACTCAAATCGGAAGCTGCAGAAGCAGCAGTCGGATGTTCAGCTTCCAAAAAATGTTCGCAAACCGGAACACTCACTTCTTGGCAGGGTGGATTTGATTTAAATCAAATTGATTTAAATCACGATTTAAATCACGATTTAAATCACTAGTCAGTAAGACTTGATTTAAATATTTTTTTTTTTACAGAAAGACTCATTCTTGCTGGTATAATCTTAATATTTACAACCATATGAAGGTTTCATTTTTGGAATAATACATTTTCAGAGTAGTTTTTACAGCTATATCAAAAATTACTGATTTGGTTATACTACTAGAAATACATAGACAGATAATTATGAAATTATGGTGAGGTTTAATAAGTTAACTGTTTATATTTGGACAACTTTTCTGCTGTACTTTATTGGAGGGAGAAAAATAATCATTTCCTTAATAACCATTTAAACAATTTATTTAACTAAAACAATAACATGATAGCATATGTATCCATGTTTGTTAACTGATGTGGTTAAACATTTTTTTAAAAAAACTTTTGAGTTTTAGCACACTTGATAAACTTAAAACAAATACTTATTTCCCGATTAATAGCCTTTGGACTACAATGTAACTTAAACAGAAGACTATATTTAGAAAGATTTTTCCCCCAAAAGCATTTTATTTTAAAAATCCGATTTAAATTAAATAAAATCGATTTAAATAAAAAAAAATCTGATTTTTTAAAAAAAATCGTTGATTTTTATCCACCCTGCTTCTGGGTTTGTGGCATTCGGGAGCCAAAACGTTCGACTCATGAGGCGTTCGAAAACCAAGGAACGGCTATAATTGGGCAGAGCATTGCAGTGGTACAGAGGTTTTCTTTTTGAATATATATAAATTTTATATTTAGCACCCAACGGGGCCTGAAGTCTACAAAAGACCCTGCCAATTAGGCATGTGCAAGGACATGGACATAGCCGGGATTTTTGTTAGAAGGGGCAGGCCTTTTGTGGGGGGGGGGGAAGAACCTCAGTTTGCTATGTATTTTTATTGATTGGGGGGGGTAGCTGCCCCCTGGCCCCCCCAGCTATGCCCATGTACAAGGAAATGCTTGTTTTTTAATGATAGCTTGTTTATGTTGTTAGTGTGGTGTAGTGGTTAAGAGCGGTGGGCTCGTAATCTGGTGAACCGGGTTCGCGTCTCTGCTCCTCCACATGCAGCTGCTGGGTGACCCTGGGCTAGTCACACTTCTCTGAGGTCTCTCAGCCCCACTCACCTCACAGAGTGTTTGTTGTGGGGGAGGAAGGGAAAGGAGAATGTTAGCCGCTTTGAGACACCTTCGGGTGGTGATAAAGCGGGATATCAAATCCAAACTCTTCTTCTTCTTTTTCTTCAAAGCCTCCTTTGTTCTGCTCTTCATTTGTTAAAATCTCAATTGTTTTGGATAGTCACATTTGTCTTGGGGTGGTGTTCTTTTAGAGGTCTCACTGTGTGATGAACTCATAGTTGCCAATTTCTCTTTCCCAGAATGCCCCATTTATTGCACCACAGTGGGGAAAATGGCAGCTCCAAGCTGCCTCCTTGAATGCACTGGAGGGAACAAAATGGTGGCTGCTGGGGAAGGAAATGCCTCCCCACCTCAGAATGAAATGGATGGGCATGAATGGACGTACACTTATTCCTCTCTGCGTTCATTTTGGGATGAATGGATATTAACCCTCAATGGTGGACCCCATTCAGTTCACTTTTCATTTGCTGTAAAACAAATGCATGCTTCCATCTACTCTTAATTTTGTAATAACTTTCTTCTCATAATGCATTTGGTATCCATACATAATTTTAAAAAATAAAAAAATTGACCTGTTACATAACGCAAGTAGATTTTATAGTATGGGATGTTTCAGAGTCATAATTTGGCTTGGGCATCTGTTCAGTTTGGACAAAATGTGATATTTTAATGCAGCTTCTAGGAAACATACATTAGAAACTAAGCATCTAAGACTGAGTGTATTACTTCCTGACTCTTTCTCTCTCTTTTAAGGGATACATTCCATAGGGGATTACTGCTAAGCTGTTTTATTCATAGGAATGCCAGAAATTGTTGGCTGCCAGCTGTTTCTGAGCGAATTTTATGGCGCATCTTAGAGATACTTATGGAAAAATACCAGGGGATACCTCTCTGCTGGCTTAACTTTATTCATTGGGTGGAACTACTGTTTTTCAGTAGACAGTATGATGCAAATAGAGGCTGAAATCTCTACCCAAGGGGGAGCCACATTCATATTAGATCCTGTTCTAAAGCTGGGTCGTGGATATCCTTCTTAAGGAATCGTGTTGTGTGGTTGTGGGGCAGTGTTCGAAAATAGCCAGGTGCATTTTGCACCTGGTTATCAAACACTTGTGACCAAGTGAAGATGCCTGGGCGCCAAGATGGTGCTTGGCATCTCCACCATCTGGAGGTGCATGCCTGGGGATCATTGAATCTGGACTGTTTTCGCACACTTAATACCGCACCCTGTAGAATTCTATCAGTTATATTTTATCTGCACAATCAGAATGAATTTCAGGAACCCACATTCTTTTTCTGTGCAGGCTGAGCAGGAGCACTCACCATTAAGAAAAAGAGATAGGAATAGGCCAGGATATATGTGGACTGTCCTTGGATCAGTTTTCAAAGTTTGTCACCTGAACTACCGGTAGCCAGATGTTTAACTGAGAATCAATCACAGTCTGTCCATCATTTGAAAAACAAGACTTTAGAGCCGTCTTACCCTCAAATGGCAACTAGACATTCTGTTTTGATGACTGTAACTTTGGTTTAAGGCAGTGATGGCTAACCTTGACACTCCAGATGTTTTGGGACTACAACTCCCATCATCCCTGACCACTGGTCCTGTTAGCTAGGAATGATGGGAGTTGTAGTTCCAAAACATCTGGAGTGTCAAGGTTAGCCATCACTGGTTTAAGGAGTCATTTGGCGCCTAACTTATAGTCTGGTTTTACTTAGGAAGACATGAGGACAATCAGCTGTTCCTTAGCAGGTCTTAAAATTAGGTAAACACAACCTCAGATGAACAACAGCACATGACATATTGCATCGTGTCATGATTTATTTAAAGGCAAAATGGAAAAGCCATGTGTGAAAAACTAAGTACACCTTATGACAGCTTGTTGAACCACCTTTAGCAGCAATAACTTGAAGTAATCGTTTTCTGTAGGACTTTATCAACCTCTCACATCGTTGAGGAATTTTGGCCCACTCTTTATTACATTGCTTCAGTTCATTGAAGTTTGCTGGCATTTGTTTAGGCACAGCTCTCCTTAAGGTCCTGCAGAGCATTTCAATTGCATTGATGTCTGCAACACTTTGATTCTTTTTCAGTCGTTCTGTTGTAGATTTGCTGGTGTGCTTGGGATCCTTGTCCTGTTGCATGACACAATTTCGGCCAAGCTTCAGCTGCTGGGCAGATGGTCTCACATTTGACTCTAGAATATTTTGGTATACAGAGGAGTTCATGGTTGACTCAATGATTGCAACGTTCCCAGGACCCGTGGCTGCAAAACAAGCCCAAAACATCACACTTCCACCATCATGCTTGACAGTTGGTATGAGGTGTTTGTGCTGACATGCTGTGTTTGGTTTTCACCAAACATGGCACTGTGCATTATGGCCAAACATCTCCACTTTGGTCTCATCTGTCCAAAGGACGTTGTTTCAGAAGTCTTGTGGTTTGTTCAGATGCAACTTTCTGAATAGTTTCTATCCAAGAGCTTTGATTGCACTAAATAATGATCTCAGGGCCAGTAGTAAGAAATAGTAAGCAGTGAGTAGTAAGGAACGAGATAGGTTTAGGTCATGTTATGTTTTTAATAGGTTATGTTACATCTGGATTATGTTATGTTATGTTTTAAATACCCTATATACTCAAGTATAAGCCTAGTTTTTCAGCACATTTTTTGTGCTGAAAAAGCCGCCCTCGGCTTATACTCGAGTGAGGCAGGCAGTGGCTCCTATGAAGCTTTCCCAGGTTTTTTTGTGGTAAAATTGGGTGCCTCGGCTTATATTCGGGTCGACTTATACTCGAGTATATACGGTAGATTATGTCTTAATAGGATGAGAGTGTTGGAGATATGTGCAAATGTGTACGGTAAATCCGGTCTTTGGGTGTTTGATTTTCGTTGTTGTGTATATTGTGTATATACGGACAATGACAATAAATTTATCTTATCTTATCTTAACTTTGTAAACCTAAGCCGTGCTGCCATGTTCTTTTTAGAGAGAAGAGGCTTTCTCCTGGAAACAAACAAACCATACTTGTTCAGTCTTTTTCTAATTGTACTGTCATGAACTTTTAACATTTAACATGCTAACTGAGGCCTGTAGAACCTGAGATGTTAACTCTTGGTTTTTCTTTTTGCAATTTCTTTGAGCGTTGCACAGTCTGACCTTGGGGTGCATTTGCTGACACGTCCGTCCACTCCTGGGAAGATTGGCAAATGCCTTGAATGTTTTCCACTTTGGAATAATCTTTCTCACTGTAGAATGATGGACTTTACATTGGCTGGAGATGGCCTTATAACCCTTCCCAGTTTCATGGGCAGCAGCAATTGCTTCTCTTAAGAGCATTGTGTCGTCTTTCCTCCTTGGCTAAAACACACCTGAATGCTCCAGATCAGCAGATTGCTAAAACGTCAGCTTTTATAAACTTACTGATGATCAATTAAGCTAGGGCGTTTGATTAGCCGCACCTGTCTTCTACTTAGCCTCTTAATTCCTATGGAAGCAATAAGGGTGTACCGTATATACTCAAGTATAAGCCTAGTTTTTCAGCACATTTTTTGTGCTGAAAAAGCCGCCCTCGGCTTATACTTGAGTGAGGCAGGCAGTGGCTCCTATGAAGTTTTCCCAGGTTTTTTGTGGTAAAATTGGGTGCCTCGGCTTATATTCGGGTCGGCTTATACTCGAGTATATAGGTACTTCATTTTTTTTACACATTATTTCACCATTTTGGCTTTATTTCTGCCAAATAAATCATGAGACGGTGTAATATGTCATGTGTTGTTGTTCATCGGAGGTTGTGTTTACCCAATTTTAAGACCTGCTAAGGAATAGGTAACATATGTAAAACCACAGAATTCAAGAGGGGTGTGCTTTCTTCTTCCTATGACTGTATATATCTGACTTTTAACACTGTTGTAGGGTGTGTATGTGCTTGCCCTTTGGGTCTTTAAAATGGCACGGAATCCTTCCTTTAACAGAGTCACATTTCTGTCAACTGAGCTGAGAATATTATGCAAAATTGTCCACTTTGAAAAGAGCTTAGGAGTATAACCTGGTAATAATTTATCTGGGAGTAAGCCTTGTTGGGCATGGGGGAAACTTAGCATTGTTCAAATATGTTTTATATATGCTATAAGCCGCCCAGAGTGTGTTGAGTATAAAATTATTATTATTATTATTATTATTATTATTATTATTATTATTAGCTTATGATACCTTGCACTGCCACAGACTGCCACAGCAGAAGCACAAAATGCAGCAAGACTCTTTTGTATTCAGTTCCTTTTATGTTACATAGATACGATGCTTGAGACGGCAAATGGTAGTTTCTGAATAAATGCGCTTCTCTTTCCTGCCCCAAATATAGTTACTGAGACATTAGGGTTATAGTAATTTCGAAATCCTTTCATCAAATGGATTTAGCAGCGTGTGGGTGGTGCAAAAAAATGTACCCGAGCCATTTGTTACACCAAGTTAGGCATGTGCTATTCTGTCCTGTGAGAAATGCAGCATGCAGGGTACAAAGGCATCTCATTCATCAAAATGTATCACAGTGTCACTAATTCTATTTTTGAGTTATGAATTGTGGGCGAATTTATGAAAGATGCCTGTTGGAAGAACCCATCTGTCTGAATGACAAGATGTTAGGAGCTGTTTGTGCAGCAGACATAAAGGCTGTATGGCACAAAGATTAATTACTTCAAAATATTTAAGTAAAACTAACTTTTAACATCAAAGGGAGTTTGCACTTAATCCGGCACTTCTGATTTTATATACATGACTTCATTTTTTACAGTGCTTTGCTAGCTACTGAAACTTCAAAGTAATATTACCACTGCATTATCTAATTGATCCAATAGCACTGCCTTGGAGACTTCAAAGTATTGTCTCCTATTTTATAGGTAAGTAAATAAAAGATTGAAAAGTCTGAACCATCCCTTGGATAATTAAGCCACAGGCTAAACCCATCTGTTATCTGTGCTGTGTGGGTGCCCTTTCTGCATGGTTTGTTTTCCTAGCCTACCTGTAGTGTTTGAAAATGCATGTTTACTACCCCAAGTGAAGTCATGACCATGCCATCTGCCCATTCATGTAGTCCCCTTATTTGGACATTGCTTGTGCAGTGTAAATTAGGACTGAGTGGAAGCAGCGTTCATCCTTCAGAGGTAAAGCATGGGTGGTGCTGTGGTCTCTAAACCACTGAGCTTCTTGGGCTTGCCAATCAGAAGGTCGGCGGTTCAAATTCCTGCAATGGGTTGAGTTCCCGTAGCTCGGTCCCAGCTCCTGCCAACCTAGCAGTTTGAAAGCACGCCAAAAAGGTGCAAGTAGATAAATAGGTACCGCTCCGGTGGGAAGGTAAACGGCGTTTCCATGCGCTGTTCTGGTTTCGGTGTTCCGTTGTGCCAGAAGCGGCTTAGTCATGCTGGCCACATGACCTGGAAAAACTGTCTGTGGAGCAGACAAACACCGGCTCCCTCGGCCTGTAAAGCGAGAAGAGCGCCGCAACCCCAGAGTCGTTCTCGACTGGACTTAACTGTCAGGGGTCCTTTACCTTTACCTTTAAAGTGACAAGATACCTTTCTAAAGTCAGTTGAACACCAATCATTGGTTTGGTATATCAGATTGGTGAGTGTATCTGCAGTGCTCTGCAATTGGCGTTGAAATTTCTCAAGTAAATTTGTTATGTTTCTAGTAAACATGTTACGTTTCTGTGCTAGTTAGATAGAATGCTAGATGTTTTCCTATAGAAGATTTTATTCATTGCAGACTACTTGGTTCACTTGAAAAATGTCTAACATTGCTGCGTTGTGTCCATCGTAGTTTGTTAGTATCACCTTAAAATGATATCTAGAATGCCAGACATGACTACTAAGGTGTAAAACTCAGCTTCCCTGAAGATCTGTGCTAGTGGATGCTCTTCACTTAGATGGAATGTTTCTCATCCTTTGCACACGTATGTGTGAATCAGATGCAGTGTCTCCCAAAGGACAGGTTTTGCTGAGAGTTGTCCAGAGGTACCATCATATATGTGAGCAATAAAAAAAGGTCAGGGCAACCTACACCCGTTATACAGAATATACCGGTAAGCCTGTACAGATTGGATGCCAGACTCCTATTTAGTTTATAGACGCTTTAGTAAATTATCTAGCAATAAAAGAAATCTTCAAATGTGATAAGCCTTTGGCATTGCAGCTGTCTTGGAGCTTAGGAAAATGCATAGCTATTGCCAAGATTTCAAGAAATAACCCTTTTCAATGGCTGTTTTGGGTTTACAGACATGCCTGCTTTGAAGAATTTGCTGTACAAGTAATTACAAAAACATTTAGATGATGGGAAATATGCAAGTATACTGCTGATAACAAACAGTCAGTATTTCAGCATTGCAATTTGCATGGCCTACAAACCTTTTAAGATTAGTTTATTTTTATTGCCATTTTTTTCTGAGCTGTGTCTTTCTCAAAGTGCATTTCAGTTACATATATTGTTCCCAGGGACTTTCCAGTGTCACAGGGCATATTTCCTGTTCTTCTTATAGTGTAACAATTATGCATTAAATGGCTATTATTACCACTGGACTAGCCTTGCCAGAAGGTCACTGAAGAAAGCAGAACAGGGGTTTGGTGAACCAAAACTCCCATTACAAAGTACCCCACTTGGAAGTGCTGTTGCAGCCACACACATTTCCCTCATACTCTGTGCCTTGGTTGGCAACTGGAAAGAGAGGAGAGAGAGAGAGAAAGAGAGAGATGTTGATATGATCACAGTGACAGTGAACAGGGGTCAGCAACCTTTTTCAGCCGTGGGCCGGTCCACCATCCCTCAGACCATGTGGTGGCCCGGACTATATTTTGAAAAAATATATGAACGAATTCCGATGCCCCACAAATAACCCAGAGATGCATTTTAAATAAACGGACACATTCTACTCATGTAAAAACACCAGGCAGGCCCCACAAATAACCCAGAGATGCATTTTAAATAAAAGCACACATTCTACTCATGTAAAAACACGTTGATTCCCGGACCTTCCGTGGGCTGGATTGAGAAGGCGTTTGGGCCGTATCTGGCCCCCGGGCTTTAGGTTGCCTACCCCTGGACTAGAACAATTAGGACCATTTTTACAAGTCTACATCTTGGAATTTACCTCTTGATAGAAATGAAAATGCTGCTTAATTAGTTAAACATGGATTTGTTTCACTGACAAGGCTTCATGATCCTTTTGGAACTGTAGTTAATTGAGCTTTGGCATCTGTTTGCAACTGGACCAAGTAATTCTTGGCCATTACTTAAGTGATACAGTAGAACAGTCAACAAATAAGTGAACAATTGTTACGTGGGCAAAGCTACTGTCCACAACAGAATTGGACAAATTGGTTTCCCTGTTGCCTGCATGGACTACGAAACAGTTTAGTGTGGGATCTAATTGAGTGTTAAGTCCAAGTTGTGGCATTGCCCTTTCACTTTAGAATTTCTTGGAATGATATGAGTATTGCAACTTGGAAATAGTGTGAGCAGAGTGTCCCAGTAGAGGTAATAGAATAATGGTCTTTTCAGGCATGAAGAGGTTTTAAATGGATTCATGACTGCAGTCCACATCTCGAGACATCTTCTAATTATAATGAGGTAGGGCTGTATTTGAATTTTGAATAGACAATATTGTATCCATAAAAATGCTGTGGGTTAAACCACAGAGCCTAGGGCTTGCTGATCAGAAGGTTGGCTATTCGAATCCCCGCGACGGGGTGAGCTCCCATTGCTCGGCCCCTGCTCCTGCCAACCTAGCAGTTTGAAAGCACGTCAAAGTGCAAGTAGATAAATAGGTACTGCTCTGGTGGGAAGGTAAACGGCGTTTCCGTGCGCTGCTCTGGTTCACCAGAAGCGGCTTAGTCATGCTGGCCACATGACCCGAAAGCTGTACGCTGGCTCCCTCGGCCAGTAAAGCGAGATGAGCATCGCAACTCCAGAGTCATCCGCAACTGGACCTAATGGTCAGGGGTCACTTTACCTAGGGCTGTATTTGAATGGACAATATTGCATCCATAAAAACGCTAATTAATAGTGCTCTCTTATCCTTTTAAAATATTAGAATTCCTGTTTATGTGCAAGTACGGAGGGCAAAGAGTAGCTGGCATGCTTTGTAAAGGGTGGGCAACTTTTTTGCTTTCTTTCGAGGGCTGCATTCCCTTGGGGAGTAATCTGTCTTGGGCCTCGTGCTTGTGGTGAGTGAAGTAGAGCCAATGATGGATTTAGCCAGAGACAAATGAGTTCCAGATCAACTAAACTTGAATAAAGATAAGTCTTGCTTTTACTTGCACTATGGCAACCTCAGATTAGAATTCACAGTCCTGTGTAGGCCTATTCTGAGATAAGCTCTAGTGGCGTTGATACTATCAACAAGCATATAGGTAATTTTTAAAATTTTATTTCAGCAGAACAAGACCAATAAACTTACTGTTCTGAAAATAACTCCTTTCCAACTTTTGTGTGCCCCCCCCAAGACCTACGTGGCAGAAGCCCACCAGCTTAGTAGGGCTTGTTTTCCTGAAGCCGTACAGCTAGGGGGAAAGTTTTAAAAGCACACACATCAATTTATATTTATCTGATAAAATATTGCCTGATCCAGTCGTTCTGAAATTACCGTATTGGCCCGAATATAAGCCGCACCTGAATATAAGCCACACCTTTAAAATTCAAGGGGGGGGGAACAAAACAAAACAAAATACCCAAATAGAAGCCGCTCCCTTAAAATTCCGCAGGCACTCACACCCGTTCCTTTTTATTGTATCTCTGTTTCAGCAGCGATATCGTAATAGCCAATTTTTGTAAGGCCGCGAATTTAAGCCGCGCTTTTAACTTTTCACCGTCGGAATTTGGAAAAAAAAGTGAAGCTTATATTCAGGCCAATACAGTATATAGAAAAGGGTGGAGTGTGGAATGTTTTAAAAACCAGGTAAAATAAGAAAGAAATTAACAGGCAAGAATGAACTTGGTGGGATGGAAGAACAGGGCTGCTTTAGGGGTCATCAGATGGGGGGGGGGCTCCACACATAAAATTAGCTTTTGCCCACATGTGGCTTCCAGAGTGTTGGTTGTCCATCTGTGTGCTCTAGGTGATGAGATGTTTTGCTTGGGTTCAAATTCCAGGCAACCATGAAGCTCGGTGAGCAATTCCCTTGCAACATAACTCAACTCACTGTGAGAATCTGATTAGCTCTGTAAATGTTACTCCTTGAATGAATAAGGGCGTGTGTCAGGGATCTGCCCACCCCTGCCAGTCCAGCTTTGAGTGCATACAGGGACCCGCAGCCTGTGTCAACGACAGATTCCTATTTGAGTGAATCTGGCAGCCCCTCTTCGGGGGAGGAGCAGTTAGTGGCTGGGAGCCAGGGAGTGCCAGGTGTCCAGGGAGTTGCTGAGAGACCTGGCACCACCCAGCAGACTCGCTCGGAGGGGGAGGCGTCAGTTCCGGCACCTATCTCACATAGGAGAAGGCGGCAATTCAGAATGCCGAGGCTTTGGTGTTGGCGCCAAAACAGAAGGGGGGCACTTCCGGATTCTGCTAGTGACTGAGCAGACATGATAAACTGAACTCTGCACTGTAAATAGCTTTGCACAAAATAAAGAGACTTAAAGACAAGATGGCTTGGTCTTACTATTGAACAACCGATAAGAGAATCTGACAGCGTGCAAAAGTATTATGTAAAACCAGCTATGCCTGCCAACCACATTGGGTCCATTGGGTTAGTGGGGGATTCCCTGTTGCTGCTGCTGGGGTGCTGCCCAATTGCCACTGACTTGCTAGGGTGCTTCCATTTATGTTCCCTCCTCCAATAAGTTTGTCTCCCTTTACATGTAGGTAGCTGTGTTGGTCTGCCGTAGTCGAAACAAAATAAAAAAAATTCCTTCCAGTTGGTCTCTAAGGTGCTACTGGAAGGATGTTTTATTTTATTTTATCCCTTGTCACCATTCAGAAAGAATTTGAAAACATTCCTTTTCACCTAGACATTGGGATACAGTACTGTTCCTGGCAACCTGGAAATTATTAGCTCTGGGGACCTTTGCAGAATAAGCTGTAGTAAATTGGAACAAACAAATAACTGTTTATCCAAACAGGTTTGGGTATGGTGCTTAGTAGAGGTGTAGACAAACATGCATTTTGTTACATTTCCTTAGCTTATTTGTTTAGAAGAAGAAGTGTGTCAGTGTTAAGTGACCCTCACATTAGTGTAGTCTAGTCACGTACTTGGTTCCGTTGAAGGTGAAACTAGGGACAAACTTAGTGACCGTTGTGATGTTTACTTGCTTATACACAAGTGCTGCTCAGATAGAAAAGAATATAAATAACCCTGCAGGTGCCACCACTTACAGGAAGAAAATAATTTTCTTCGCTATTTTTGTTAGGGGAGCATTGTATTTTATAAACCCAAAGGTGGTATGTTTCACCAAAATCTCCAATAGGTGTAATGAACACCACACGCTTAAGAACATGTACTTTGAGGCCCATGCCATGGATTTTCAAACAGCTTCCAAGTCAATGTGCTTGACAAATGCAGATGTATCCCTTGGCATGTTCTGTGTCTTCAGCTGTGTGTGTGTGAAATGTGTGGAAAATAGGAGACACATGCTGTCATGGCACATTCTCTTGTCCCACAGAAACACCTGGTTTGTAGAAAAGAAGGTGTGCCCCACCTCCATTCAGCTTCAGACATGCATCGTGAGGCCACCACCTTAGAAAGAGGCCCGTTGTCCCTTTGGTGTAGTTACAAGTGGGTCTGTTTCAGAGTGCTGAAGCTTGCTTTCAGTCAACTAGCACCTGGGGCTTTCTGACAATTGAGGTATGCAATCATGGTTAAGTGTACCTGAGATGTTTATAAATAGTAATGTCCACAGGAGTTTTCAAATCAATAGCGTGGGATGATGAGAGGGGAAACTACTCAGACAGAATCATCCTTTGCACTGGCTTGTGAGGCGGGAGGGGGGGGGGACATGGCCAAAGTGTGCCTCATTTCCAAATTAAGATGCACGCATGCACACAATGAAGAGAATCTTGCGCTGCCTTGACAACTACTTGCTCTTCTCCAGGGAGAATCTTGCCTCTCAATAGAGAATCCTTGTCCTGTACACTTCTGCATTGGCTGTGGCAGTGCTTCAGTCTTCTCTGTAGGAATAAAATATTTAATTTGGCCTAACAGCAGCTGAGTAATAATCCAGCAATGTACAGCACTTCTTCAGTTTAGCCAGTCTGCCTCAGATTCCAGCTGTTCCACTGGCACTTCAGAGGATACAATCGATTTCCAGGCAGCTGTGCTCAGGCATCTTTTGATTTATTTATTTTTTGTTCCTTGTTCTGCATATGACATTCACGGGAGATGGGGACTCCAGGATATTTGTGTGATCTTATTTCTACACTTTCAGTGGAGTGGTGTTGAATAGAAGTGATAGGCTGCTTGGAGCGGAATGAAATTAGCTAGGATCTCCGTCTGGTAGCACCAACCAAGAAGTTTGGCCAATAAATAGGATTACATTTAAAAAATAAATAAATTAAACACCCTCTGGCACCAGTACCCTGATTTGTCTTCTGTTTTCATTATAACCTTTAAATTTGTAGCAGCTTGGTTTTTAACATGGCGACACTGAAAAACTGTCAACCGATCATTTTTTAAAAAGTGTATCGCTCATAGCAGACAAGTTGCTCAAAGTATTCCGTAGTACCCGGTAATGCAAACTTCAGCAAAGGAGAATGGGGAACTTATTTTTTCCTGCAGTAGCTAGGAGAGGAAGCTGGAGGTAGGAACAGTCAGTGCTCTCATTAACACCCCTGGTAAGCTATTAAAGTGGAGGGGTAGGCAGGCTTTCTTGGCTGCCTACTGAGCAGCTGAATTCGCTGGGCAGAGATGGTGTGCACAAAAGTGAAAAAGCATTGTTGGTTAAAGGGGTCATAACAAAGGCAGAGGTGCTGCGTTTTCTTTGACAACCTCTAAACTCAGCGGGACATCAATACATCCAGTATAGTATCAAGTATTTACTTCCCAATAGTCTAAAAACAGCTGCTCCTAGCGTAGAGGTTTCTTAAAGGGGGGGGGAGGTGAGTTACTCAGTTTTATCAGACAAAAACATCACCCACACCTTTCTTCCCCCCCTCCACCACTCACCTCTCATTTATAGCAGAGTTTGATTCCCCCTCCCTTGCCACTGCCTAAAAATCTGAACTGTAGGATCTTCTGTGTTGGAGAAGATGCATTTTTCAGAGAAGAATGTGCTTATTGGAGAAGGGGCACCAGAATGCAATTAAATTAGAAACCTGCATGTTTTTGAAGTGCCATATTAACAGCCTTGCCTTTTACTCCCCAGAGCCTATAAAGAGTTTTAATTAGCACATTTAATTTTTTAATGGGCCTGGATGAATAAATGGACCTACTGTTTTGTATTTTAAAACTGAGAGTTTGGAATGACTGCACGACTTGTATTAGAACATGAGAAGAATCTGCTGGATCAGGCCAGTGGCCCGTCTAGTCCAGCATCCTGTTCTCACAGTGGCCAAGCAGGACCTGTATGGTACAACATTCTCCCCTTCTGTGGTTTTCAGCAACTGGTATTCAGAAGCTTGTTGCCTCTGATAGTAGAGGTTGAGTATAGCCATGAGGGTTAGTAGTAGCTGCTCATAGCCTTATCCTCCATGAGTTTGTCTGGTCCTTTTAAAAAAGCTATCCAAATTGGTGGCCTTCAGTGCATCTTATGTGGAAGCAAATTCCATAAGAATTTGTGAAGAAGTACTTTCTTTTCTCTGTCCTGAATCAAACACTCAGCTTCATTGGATATCCCCGAATTTTAGTGTTATGAGAGGGGTGTGTGAGAGCTTTTCCTATCAGCTTTATCCACTCATTTTATTATTTAATTAATTCATTAAATCATCCACTTATGGGCTACATCTTTCTGAATATTAACAATCTGCTCTTCTTAAAAAAATCTTCTGGTGAGATACACGCATTCTATCCTTTGTTTCTTATTTTTCTCCCTTTAGTCAAACAAGCCCTATAGTTTCACTACCACTCTCACGTTTCCGGATAAAACCGCTCCAGGTGAGATCCCGTGTGACGTTAGTGCAAGAAGCAGGAGTGTTGGTGGTGTTGCACAAGCTGTTTTTGTTGCACGAGCAATGGTGCCGGGTGTAAGTAGTCTTAACAGTAAAAAAAAAAAGTGATACAGCGGGTTAACACAGTGCAGTGCTTTCAACGGCCCAAACTATTGGATTCTGCAGTTGTGCTGTGCTAGAAATGGGACTTCTGGGAGCAGAGTGACTGTTGTACCAGTGGGTTGATCTCATTCTCTCTGTATGGAAGCTGCTAACTCTTGTTCTGTGGGAACACACCAGGCAACGCTTCAATATCCTGTGGTACGCAAGCGTGAAACAAATGTGTGAAAAGGTACACTGCATGTGCAAAAGGCTTGGCAGTACTGAAATAGAGAGTTGGTAGTATCCAATGGGGGCCCAGGTGGCGCTGTGGGTTAACCCACAGATCCTAGGGCTTGCTGATCAGAAGGTCGGTGGTTCGAATCCCTGCGACGGGGTGAGCTCCCGTTGCTCGGTCCCAGCTCCTGCCCACCTAGCAGTTCGAAAGCACGTCAAAGTGCAAGTAGATAAATAGGAACCGCTCTGGCGGGAAGGTAAACGGCGTTTCCGTGCGCTGCTCTGGTTCGCCAGAAGCGACTTAGTCATGCTGGCCACATGACCCGGAAGCTGTACACCGGCTCTCGGCCTATAGAGCGAGATGAGCGCCACAACCCCAGAGTCGGACACGACTGGACCTAATGGTCAGGGGTCCCTTTACCTTAGTATCCAATGAAGTAGACCTGCTAGCTGCAAGGATTTCCACTTGTGCAATGGAATGTCACCCCTATCCTCTCCCCATGCACCTTCCCCAAATCTGCTCCACAGAGTTGTGGAAAACCCCCAAAATAGATTTCAGACAAGACCACATGGTAAGAAGGGGGGGTGACAGTTCCATAGAAGTGCCAAAATCCATTGTGCTTCTGGATCTACCTCAAGGGCTGCTACCTCTTATTTTATGTATTAAATTTGTCCTCTTTGTTTTGCTGGAGGTTGCAGGTGTATATTTAATCTCTGTCAGAAGAATGCTACTAAATTTGAGCAGAGATCACAAGCTAGGAGTGGGAATTTGTTCCTTAGAAAGCATACCTCTTGGCTCGGAAGAAATATTCCTCTGTATTGGGGTTTTGGAACCCAGGTGGTGCTGTGGGTTAAACCACAGAGCCTAGAGCTTGCTGATCAGAAGGTCGGTGGTTCGAATCCCTGCGACGGGATGAGCTCCCGTTGTTCAGTCCCTGCTCCTGCCAACCTAGCAGTTCGAAAGCACGTCAAAGTGCAAGTAGATAAATAGGAACCGCTCTGGCGGGAAGGTAAACGGCGTTTCTGTGCTTCTCTGGTTTGCCAGAAATGGCTTAGTCATGCTGGCCACATGACCCGGAAGCTGTACGCTGGCTCTCGGCCAGTAAAGTAAGATGAGCGTCGCAACCCCAGAGTCTGACATGACTGGAGCTAATGGTCAGGGGTCCCTTTACCTTTATTGGGGTTTTATCCAGTTGCAGAGGCTAGTGGAAAAATGAGATATTCGAAATCATCACTTTACTGGCTGTCCAAAAATCCCTTGCTGTTGCCAGCATTCTGTTAGAATCCCTGGGGCCTGTTTCTTACGTCTTCTGCTTATTCCCTATAGGTTCTCCACCCGCCTCCAACAAGAGTCTTGCTTTCAGGATGTAATTCACACTTCGCTGTATCCCAAGGTTACAATAGACCACAGTATGGCCATGCTGTGTTTAATTAAACTGCTTCTTCTGCATGCCGCATCACCAAACCTCTGTTCTTGCTTAGAGCGGCTTCTCGTTCCTCAGTGGAAGCAAGATGTGCAGGTTCACCTATCTTCAAGCACGATTGCACCAATACTGTGTAGCACTCCTTTCCAAAAGTAATATGAAAGCAACTTTCAGTGTGTCTCAAATGCTAGAAACAAACCTTGTCACCACCTTGAAGAACCGGCTCCTTGGAGCAAGGCGATTGTTACTAGCACACAGAATGTAAACAAAAAGATCCCCTTAACTGGTAATTTATTCATGATGCAGTTGTCCGCCGCCTAGTAGGAAGAGTTTCACTTCTCTGTCAAAGCTTCTCCATATCTTCAAATATTTCGTCAGCTGTCCAGCATGTTCATTTCTTTGCAAGAAATGTCTCCTCTGCGATTGCTATGCTCCTAGGCTCCCAGCTACTTATTAGTGCAAGAAAAACAGGGGATAAGTGCTTGAAATGGGGTGGGGGGGGGAGGGAAAGATATGAAAAGAGGGAAATACGTTTTTGTTAGAAAATGTGTGCCTTGCTATTGGCAGTTTTTATTTATAATAGAGTGCTTGCTTTTCAGCTATTAATTTCGTATTCTTTGTAAAGATCAATATTGCCTCTGTTCTTGCTTGTCCCTTGATCAGCTTGTAATCCAAAGCCCATGTTGTGCTCCTGCTCCCGTAAGTGCTGTCAGTTCTCTTAGGAATCTGCCCTTGATGATGATCAATGGCTCATAGTGCTAGGCTACACCTGGAATTGTAAGCCGCTGGGCTGGTCATTGCATTGCAAGACAAACGAGTGATTCCACCCCCGCCTAACCGTTGCGAAATGTGCTTGTTTCACAAGGAAAGGAAGCTCTTCAGCTGATTCTGCTTCCTTAGGCGGCTTTGCATTTACCCCACTGTGAAAAAAGGTTTCATCTTGCAATTTACTGTATAGAGAATGTGAGAAACCCAAGGATGTGGCTAACCAAGCTGGAACCTACTTAGTCATCTGTGAACTAGGAGCAGTTTAGAAGAGTTGTATTGGAACTGCCTTGTCTAAATTGTGATATTCCTCTTTTCAACAATAGGAGTGGAGACTATGTAGGTTTGCATCATGTTGAGTATGCTTAGTATTTGCATGCTGGTTTTATGTTCTTCTAAGTCCTTTATGGACTAGGGGTGCATTTCACACACACACACACACACACACACACACACACACACACACACACACACACACACACACACACAAACTTTTTTTTGGCAGATATTTGCAGAGTGCATTTTTATTTAAGCTCTGAGCTGAATCTGTGAGACCCTTGTAATTGCTTTTTAAACAGACTGTAGATAAGGGTTTAGTCTAGATGTGACTTAAAGCACGAACACTTTTTACTTAGGCGCAAAGAACAGGAGTAGAAAAGACCAGCAGAAAACTCCACAATGCTAGCTTCCAATGTGACAGACTTATAATGAAAGTAGTTATTCTCCAAACAATATGCTCCTATATTTAGTGCCATTGCTCTGCTCCATTAATGTTGCTTTCCTCCTATTGGTTCAAGGTTTATAGTTGATCGTTAAAAGCTTTTATTGCAGCCTTTAGAAAGATGATTATACATAAAACTGACACCACTGCCTTCCTGGGGAATGCTCTTGAGGAACTGCTTGGCTGGCCGGGATGAGCCCGAGAGAGCCTACTCTCTATGAAGTGACATTAATGCATTGCTTCCCATCCGCTCCAAGCTCCCCATATCCTGGGATGGACAGGAAGAACTGCATGCCTGTTGTGGCTGAGCCATGAGAGACGGCCTTGGCTTCAGAGCTAAGGTAGCCCATGAAGTCAATGGCTATTTTATAGACCTTTAAATTGGTTGCATTAAATATCTCATGCTTTTCATGTTTTTCATTTAAAACTAAAAAAGCTTCTTTGGGTCACTGCTCCAGCTGTGTAAAGCAAAGGGAAGGAGTCTGGACCAGGGATGGAAATAGCTGTGAAGAAGAAACTACAGTAAAACTCTCCCACCTGTGTGCATGCCACCCATTTGTTGTTGTTGTTTAGTCGTTTAGTCGTGTCCAACTCTTCGTGACCCCATGGACCAGAGCACGCCAGGCACTCCTTTCTTCCACTGCCTTCTGCAGTTTGGTCAGGCTCATGTTGGTAGCTTCGAGAACACTGTCCAACCATCTTGTCCTCTGCCGTCCCCTTCTCCTTGTGCCCTCCATCTTTCCCAACATCAGGGTCTTTTCCAGGGAGTCTTCTCTTCTCATGAGGTGGCCAAAGTATTGGAGCCTCAGCTTCAGGATCTGTCCTTCCAGTGAGCACTCTGGGCTGATTTCCTTAAGAATTGATAGGTTTGATCTTCTTGCAGAGTCTCCTCCAGCACCATAATTCAAAAGCATCAATTATTCGGCCACCCATTACGCTTCTGCAAATCATTTAAACTTCTTGGCTACCCAAATTTGGTTGTCTGTCCTCCTGCATTGTAAAACCCAAGGTTGATACTGTGCATGTTAGTTAATATAAATATATCATTAAATATTTTGGGGCATTTCTCAAGTAGTAAGTAGGCATTGCTCTGGAATTCTGAATGGCCTCATATCTAGTCCCTGTCATGAGTGTGGCAGCCAAGCGGGTTTCTAAGCATTTAAGCACAAATTGCATAAAACTTCTATTTGGGTCATAATGGGTGTGGGAGGGAGAAGGAGAGAACCTTTTCATCTCCAATTTTAATTCAAGTGCAAGTGCTACTTGAGTCGAGGAACGTGTTAAGAGGGAAGGGAAGAAGAGACCATATATAATCTGCTCTGCAAGAGAATGAGCATGGCATAAGTGATTCCTGCCAGTCTGTCAAATGCTGTACATTTCAGACTAATCTTCCTGTATTTATACAGAAGATTGCTTAGTGTGACAGACAGGTAGCTCTTTCATTGATGGCATAATCAAAGCACGTCTGTTTTGTCTCATCATGTCTCCATTAATCAGAAAAAGAAAATTATGGGTATGATTTTTTTTCATTTGGAGTTCGGCTGTTTCTCTGTTAGAGAAAGCTGAATAGCAGAGATGCTGCATAGCAAGTAGGTTTCATGAAAGTGAATGCGTGTGGCAGGAGAGAGAGAAAGAATTTCAGTTCTTCCAATACTTCCGAGCTACTGGTAAACCCCACTTCTAGTAAAATGATTGTAATGTAAGTGACGGAAAGAAAGCTCTACCATCAGTCTCCAGCCACAGATCCAGTTACAGGTAGGTAGCCGTGTTGGTCTGTCATAGTCAAAACAAACTAAAAAATAAAAGAATTCCTTCCAGTAGCACCTTAGAGACCAACTAAGTTTGTTCTTGGTATGAGCTTTCGTACACTTCTTCAGATACCAGCCACAGAGTAACTCTCCAAATACATAGGTGGAAATCCGATTTATAAGTTTCATTCTGGGACCGATCCTGTTCTTCCCTGATGCGGTTTGTTGCAGGTGGCGAAAAAATGATCAGTCCCCTGGATGTGATCACAGTTGTTTGACTTCTTGAAGATTGTTTGAAACACGGTATTATAATTGGATCAGTAAACATTTTATGTTGATGACCTTTAAATTACTGTTGCAAATCGCAAGGTTAAACAGCTTGGCTTGTTAAAAATAAAATCCTATTAGCTTCCTAGAGTATCTAGACTTTTATTTATTTATTTATTTATTTATTTATTTATTTATTTATTGTTGCATCTATCCCCCACCTTTCATCCATGGAGGTACATGATTCTCTCCCCACCCCAAAAATATTATCCATACAACAACCTGTGAAGTAGGTTAGGAAGAGAGTTGGTGACTGGCCCAGTATAACCCGGCGAACTTCATGGTTGAGTGGGGATTTGAGCTCTAGTCTCCCAGGTCCTAGCCCAACACTCTTAATCTACTACACCGCTCTCACTTCCCCGAATATACAGATTCTGGTAAGATTTATAGGAATTAATTACCATATTGCTGAAGTTATGCTTAGCAAAGGTGCAGAAGATTCAGAAAACGAGCTGATAGTTATCTTTATTCAAGCTGAACAAGAAGAGATTTAGAAATTTCAGTGCCTCAGTGGAATGGGATTCAGTTGGCCAGCTTTGCCACTTGCCAGGATAAGACCGCTATAAGGCTGGCTTTGTTTTACATTATTAGGAAACAAAATATGGCTACTTTGTTGCCAGGTGCCTAAGCGCTTGCTGATGCCATGGTTTCCAGGGGGAAGTGGGCCTAAGATTATTCCAGCAAGTAAGGCTGATCCAACTCCATTAGTAGCTAATTCTGTATTAACATTACATTTAACTTTTAATTGAAGGATGGCTTTGGCATTTAAACACTGGCTGCCCCATTCCCTTGTGTGCCTTCCTCCCATATTTTGCAGTTTTTCTGATGTCAGAAGCGTTGGTGTGAATAATTAGCCATAAGCATTACTGTCTCTGAAAAACACAACAGAGTTAGAGTTTTTTAGATGCTCCAAGCAACCGCATCCAAAAGCAAGCCTATGCCGTACAAGCAAAACATATGAGCTTATTGCTGTTTTCCAAAGGGCCCTGCTGAAGCAGGCTAAATGCCCTTTGTAAATTGCATCACTCCTCCAAAAAGGGGGGATATTGCCCCACTCTGGATTATAGAATAGTTCCACCCATGAGAGCCCAATATGGTGTTGTGCTTAGATAGCTAGGCTAAGGCCTGGGAGTCCAGGGTTCAAGGCCCTACTCAGCCATGAAGCTCATTGGGTAACTTGGGGCCAGTTACAGTCCGTCAGACTAACCCAACTCACAGGGTTGATGTGACGGTAAAGAAGGAGAAGAGGAGAACCATGTGTATCATGTTGAGTTCCTTAGAGCAGTGTTTCTCAACCCTGTGCCTCCAGATGTTTTTGGCCTACAACTCCCATCATCCCTCGCTAGCAAGACCAGTGGTCAGGGATGATGGGAGTTGTAGGCCAAAAACATCTGGAGGCACAGGGTTGAGAAACACTGCCTTAGAGGAAAGGCAGGGGGGGACAATAAATAAGAATAAAATAACTTTCCTGTTGAACTACATACTAGGAACATTTGGTAGCAGCGTGAAGACTAGGCATACATAATTTGTATAGTGAACTGGTGGCTAGAGCTGGGCGATATATCAACATATCATCCAAAACCGGTTTGCAGTCCACATCGTGATATTGGGTTTCATAATTTCTGAACTAGCAATATATCGTGAATCGTGATGTGTGCGCGTTTGTGCGTGCTATGCAAAAATCACAAAGTAGGGAAAACAGTGAACGCCTCTACATAGCCAATGCCTCTACATAGCTCCATCCTCATTTCAGTCATTGTGATTATACAGTGGGACCTTGGTAATCGAACGGCTTGGCTCCCGAACAAATCGGCTCCCGAACGCCGCAAACCTGGAAGTGAGCGTTCCAGTTTGCCAACGTTTTTCGGAAGCTGAATGTGTGACGCGGCTTCTGCAGCTTCCGATTGAATGCAGGAAGCCAATTGGAAACCAATTGATCTGACTCCCAGAACACATTAAATTCAAGAAACAATGTACCACTGTATCAGTATATTACAATGCTTAGCTGGTGATATATCATAATGGTGGCATACCTTTAAGCTTGGCATTTCATGGAATAGCTACTTTTCCCGAGGTAGCTGAATCCATTTCAGCTATGGGCAAGAATCACAACCACTTTCAAACTTGTGTTACAAAGGGATGGTTCTGACTGGTTTGAATGGTTTGGTGAAGGGGGCTTAGTTGGTCCACTGTAACCCAACCTGCATTTAATAGTGCTTGATGTGAGCTGCATTAGAAGGTGTAGGGAGCAAACAAACATTTCCAAGGCAAGAAGACAAGGGAGGGCTGATCTATGCCTGGCTGTACTCTGGTTCACTCTGCTATACTCTGATTTTATCTCCTTAGAGATAAACAATTATTTTCTTATTACTTAAGACTTAAAATGCTTTGAGTTTTTAATCTGGGCGTTTCATTAAAAGGCATTACATCAGCACCTGATAAACGGGACAGTAGGTGTTGCGGGCATTAGTTACTGCGTTCCTGGTATGAGGAATTACTTGGCACGCCCGAGAGAGACATGTTCAGTTGGTGGAATCCTTGCCCAGGGTTATGTTGATACTTGCCTCGAATAACCACCAGTCCAATCCTTTCTTGTTTTTCTTTATTTTGGAGGAAAACTATATTTGATATTTGAAATGAACCCATCTGTCACTTGGGCTCTCATAACTCAAAGATGCATCATTCTTGTAGCTAAAAAAATAATGATGACTTCCGTATAGCTTACCCAGTCTTTAATTGAGCAGCTAACATACTGCAGATGCTAATCTACCGTGTTTCCCCTATTTTAAGACACCGTCTTATATATTTTTTCCCTCAAGAAAACGCACTATGGCTTATTTTGAGGGGATGTCTTATTTTATTACGTAAGCCCAGCCCCGCGTTTTCCTTGGCGCCCTCCAGAACTGCACCTATCACTATGGCTTATTTTCGGGGTACGGCCTATATTTCGCAAATGCGAAAAAATCCTGCTATGGCTTATTTTATGACTACGTCTTAAAATAGGGGCAACAGTGTAGGTCTAGGAATTAGAGTCAAAGCTGTTGCTTCAGAATGTCCTTTTCCATGTAGTGACTCACATTGAGGGGATGCCTCTTTTCAGGTGTGCAGTATTGCTGTATCATAGGTTGTGTACAGCAACCCATCTGTGACAGATGAAAACAGATAATTTTCTATGCTCTTACATGAAGGCAAAGCTCACTATAGGAATTAGAAAGCCTGTAGTGTTAATAAGCGATTTCCAGGCTGCACAGCGACTACAATTACAGGGTCTGGAAACCAAGCCTTATGAGGAACGGTTGAGGAAGCTGGGTACTTTTAGCCTGGAAACGAGGATACTGAGAGGAGATATGATAGCCATCTTCAAATATCTCAAGCGCTGTCACATAGTGGATGGAGTAAGCTTCTGTTTGATCTCTTGCTCAGACCAGTGGATTCAAGTTACAAGAAAGGAAATTCCGCCTAAACATTAGGAAGAACTTTCTGACAGTAAGAGCTGTTCAACAGTGGAACAGACTCCTTTGGGAGGTTGTGGACTCTCGTTCCTTGGAGGTTTTTAAGCAGAGGTTGGATGGTCATCTGTCATAGATGCTTTAGTTGAGATTCCTGCATTGTAGGAGGTTGGGCTAGGGATCTCTTCCAACTCTACAATGTTAGAATCCCTATTTCATCATGAAGCTCAGTGTGTGACCATCAGCTGTTTTATTCTTCCCAATGTTATTGTGTGGAGAAACAGGTGAAAAAGTTCTTTTTAAGTATGCTGCTCTTAACTTGGATCTAAATCTAGAGCTAAATATTTTGGCAGGCAGGATTCTCAGTATGTTTCCCCCCCCATCCTATAAACCAGTTTCCCATATGGTTGGATTCTCCCAGTGATGGGATACAAATTTGGCATGTACAACTGAGGGAGAGGGAGGGAGGTTCTGTCCCTGTTTAAGAGAATAAAGGTAAAGGTAAAAGGACCCCTGACCGTTAGGTCCAGTCGTGGACGACTCTGGGGTTCTGGCACTCATCTCGCTTTATTGCCAAGGGAGCCGGCGTACAGCTTCCAGGTCATGTGACCAGCATGACTAAGCCGCTTCTGGCGAACCAGAGCAGCACACGGAAACGCCGTTTACCTTCCCGCAGGAGTGGTACCTATTTATCTACTTGCACTTTGACGTGCTTTTGAACTGCTAGGTGGGCAGGAGCTGGGACCGAGCAACGGGAGCTCCCCCCATTGCGGAGATTCGAACTGCCGACCTTCTGATCGGCAAGCCCTAGGCTCTGTGGTTTAGACCACAGTGCCACCCACGTCCCAGATGTTTAAGAGAATAGGGTGAGTGAATTACTGTGCCTCAGCTTTAATTTCTCATCTGTAAAATGGGACATTTGATTTAGAGACATGATTAGAGTCAAGTGGGGCAGGAGCGAGGGCTTTGCAGTGTATGCCGTGGGGAAACTGCTGACCACTGCCGCCAAGATTGAGTAAATGGCTTTTTCTTTCCTCTCGAGACCGTTTTCCCCAAGCAAAATATGCAACATTCCATCATCTAGCTATTTCATAAGTAATTGAAGGAACTGCTGAAACACTCTTAAGAGGAAAATTCCAGTCTCCCCGAACTGCTGCTCCGAATGATTAAATGTTGGTAGTACGTTTTTAATATGTCTGAAAGTTATATATATTCCTCAATTACTTGACTGATAGTATAAACCGTTGGATATGAAACATTTTCTGTGTATCAATTTTGTTCAGGTGTAGTAGGGATGGAGAAGAAGCAGGCAAATAGGTTTCGTATACGTGTTCTGGAAGCAAAGCTTTCGGGCTGCTGCTCTCTTGAACAAATGTCCAGACCCGAAACCTGTTCGCTGGTGTCTATAGCCAGATTGTGGGCTGCCCTAAGCTATGCTAAGTTACTGCTTGCTTGCGTTGGAATAAAGCAGAAAAAGTGGTGGCTTAGGCTGCTTACTTAAATAATGCTTCCCTGCAGTGGTGTCCCAAGCTATGCAATGAGGAATTGCTATGATTCCCAGGGCCCTGCATTCAGTTGCTTCTAAGGTTGATTCTTCTAAGGTTGATTCAGTCGCTTCTAAGGTTGGGACGTGGGTTAAACCACAGAGCCTAGGGCTTGTCCGTGTGCTGCTCTGGTTCGCCAGAAGCGGCTTTGTCATGCTGGCCACATGACCTGGAAACTGTACACCGGCTCCCTCGGCCAATAATGCGAGATGAGCGCCGCAACCCCAGAGTCTGTCACAACTGGACCTAATGGTCAGGGGTCCCTTTACCTTTAAGGTTGATTCAGAATTGCTGTGTCACCCATAAGCATGTAAGCATTCTGAAAAATAAATAATGGCAGTATTGAAATGGTGGTGACGATGAGTACAACAGAGTGTGAAAAAGAGTGAGTAGCTCAAGTTATGCGTATTTCAGTTTTCAACCTTATCTGCAAATGGGCATGAAATCCGTCTGTCTCCCTCTGTTACAGAAAAGCACAGCTTTGCCAGGTCCTTAGCAATCACCCACTATGTGACACATCAGTGAAACCAAACCTTCCACTAGAAGGGAATTGCATTTGAGCACCGACAACCAATTAGCTTGGTAACATTAAAGTGTAGCCTCGTTTTCATGCCTCTTTTGGGACACCTTAGAAATGCATTTCAAAGTTTTATAGCTTTCCCTGTGAAATTACCTAGAGGACTGTCTGATTATAATTTTTTGGAGTCATTCGTAAAAGAGTAACACCTGCACGGCTTCTAAAATTGTA
This sequence comes from Darevskia nairensis, assembly GCA_034642065.1. Taxonomy (NCBI): domain Eukaryota; kingdom Metazoa; phylum Chordata; class Lepidosauria; order Squamata; family Lacertidae; genus Darevskia; species Darevskia nairensis. The sequence continues at coordinate 103,529 of JAWWNI010000605.1, forward strand.
CCTTCGTGAAGGCACCAACTAGCAATTACCATTCTGAGTCATTCTCTGCTGCCCACTGCAGCTTCCTAGTAGGATTTAATTAAAATTCTGTGTCCTAATCTGGCAACGATCAAGTGTTAGGAGCCAAAGACAGGTCTTTGCCCGTGTTACTTGGAATATATTACTGTCTCTAAATGTGGCATCTTTCTACCTCATCGTATCTTGGTGCCTCCCAAATATTTAAATACAGATACAACATTTTAATCACTCTTAGCTTAGAGGAAAAGCATGGTGACAAGTATACAGAGGGTTTTTGCATGTTGTGAATGGTTAATCTAATGTAATCATAATTGACTATTTAAATAATAACTCTGGGGAAGTTGTCCACCTCCTTCTTTGATCCACATTTATCCCTGACACCATTTGTGCATCTCTTTTAGAATAACAGCCTGTTGCTGGTTATTTAAAAACAGAAACAACAACAACAGCAGCAGCAACAACAACAACTGTGCAAGATATCGAACCCAATTTGTGCAACTAAAATAATAGGACGCGGGTGGCGCTGTGGGTTAAACCACAGAGCCTAGGGCTTGCCGATCAGAAGTTCAGCGGTTCGAATCCTCGCGACGGGGTGAGCTCCCGTTGTTCAGTCCCTGCTCCTGCCAACCTAGCAATTTGAAAGCACGTCAAAGTGCAAGTAGATAAATAGGTACCGCTCCGGCAGGAAGGTAAACGGCGTTTCCGTGTGCTGTTCTGGTTCGCCAGAAGCGGCTTAGTCATGCTGGCCACATGACCCGGAAGCTGTACGCCGGCTCCCTCGGCCTGTAGAGTGAGATGAGCCCCGCAACCCCATAGTCGTCCACAGCTGGACCTAATGGTCAGGGGTACCTGTACCTTTACCTTTAAAACAAATAATAAATACCAAATGAAAAACAGATATTACCAAATGAAGCAAAGGCATTGCAATGTGCCCCTGTTACAGTCACACTCCAGAGAGTGACCTCAGAACATTCACCAGCAGAGGCAGGGTTGCAGGCACTGTGGAGTCCACAAATGGAAAGTCAAGAATACAGAATCAATCCTAGGTCCAAAATGTGATCCAGAGTCAAGGTCATGCTATAATCCAAGGTCAGTATCACAGGAAGTTCAGGCAAGGTATAACACAGCAAGGAGGAGGAACTAGAATGAAGAGCAAGGAGCCAGAGACCTGTGTTGTTCTGCGGCAACAGGAAGGCTCAAGAGGGGAAACGTTGTATGCTCTCGCCTCCTAGACCACACAGCCATATGGTGACTTTGGATCTGTAGACACATGCTACCTCACTCTTTGGACCCAAACCTTTTGGCACTGGCACTCCCAAGGAAGGTGGCTCCATTTCTTCCTCTGATAGCTCCAAAGATTCTTCAGCTGGTCTTAGCTTTGCCTTCACCTTACAAGGGGAATCATCAGCACTGGTTCTAGGGGACCCTGAAGGTCCTGCATATCCTCTACCTCATCTTCTGAGGACTCAATAGCAATTGCACTTGTGAAATTTGACATGTCTGTATTTTATATCAGGCCAAAGGCATGAGCCTATATATGTACCTACTAGGTTAGATCCAGTTCTGCTGAAGACCTGGATTGGAAATGTAGTGCTACAGTACATAGCTAAAATGGCAAATAATTGTATTGATGCATCCATAGAAATGCACACAAAAAGATTCAAATCCATTTTTGATTTGGGGTGGGGGGTAAGGTAACTGCTGATCATGCTAAGGTTTTGGGATCTGCAATAGGATTCAGAGCAAGGGTCAGCAACCTTTTTCAGCCGTGGGCCGGTCTACCATCCCTCAGACCATGTTCTGTTGCAGCCACACACATTTCCCTCATATTCTTTGTGTGTGCCTTGGTTGGCAACTGGAAAGAGAGAGAGAGAGAGAGAGAGAGAGAGAGAGAGAGAGAGAGAGAGATGTTGATATGATCACAGTGACAGTGAACAGGGGTCAGCAACCTTTTTCAGCCGTGGGCCAGTCCACCGTCCCTCAGACCATGTGGTGGGCCGGACTATATTTTGAAAAAATAAATAAAAAATGAACGAATTCCAATGCCCCACAAATAACCCAGAGATACATTTTAAATAAAAGCACACATTCTATTCATGTAAAAACACCAGGCAGGCCCCACAAATAACCCAGAGATGCATTTTAAATAAAAGAACACATTCTACTCATGTAAAACACGCTGATTCCCGGACCGTCCGCAGGCCAGATTTAGAAGGCGATTGGGCCACATCTGGCCCCTGGGCCTTAGGTTGCCTACCCCTGATTTAGAGAGTGTTTCCTTGCAAGCAGAGGCTAAGTTACTGTGGCTTCCCATTACTAGGAGGAGCCTGTATGAGGATTCCCTCTCTCTCTGCATTTACATATTGGGAGAGGAAAGTTTCCCCTCCCCCTTTTGAAATAACCACAGAACCCTATTAACTTCAAAATGTGATGGGCCTGCACAGCTGCATTTCTGTTGAATCCGGTATGTCCTGTTCTCTTTCGATGCAGGAATTGGTCTCTGCCAGCATGTTCCAGTGCTCAGGCAGGCACGATGGGAGTTTTAATCCAGCAGCATATGGAGGGCACCACATTGGCTACCACTGTTTCAGTAGTGCCCTAACCCACAGATCCTTAAGCACAGAGGGGCAGACTATAAATGCGTAGTATTTGTGCAAAATTCCATGTGCTCATCTGTCAAAGGATGGAAGCCACAGGCAGCACACAATAAGGTTTTGTTCTTTTAATCAAGAGGGCTCAATTTAACAAAAGTTCCAAGGAACAGTTCCTTAATGGACATATGCAAATTGGTTCTTAATTAAGGATCTGGGTGGTGGGGATCAGGTGGAAGGAGACAGTAAGGATAGCTTTGCAGGGAGTGTGGGGGAGAGACTGTAGCTGCCTGGTAGTAACAGATGTGGTGTGTGTGTTTGTGTGTGTGTGTGTGTGTGTGTGTGTGTGTGCATGTGGATTGGGAGCTGACTGTTGCCGATGACAGCAAAGAAGTAAGTAAACAGGAAGAGCCAAATGTCAGAGGGGAAGAGAGGCCATAAAAAGAAAAGCCACAGAAAACCCTTCTGAGATGCAGGCCCCAAAAACTTGAGTCCCAAAATAATAGCTATCTGAAGCAGTGAATTGTGAGGAGAGGGACTGCTTTGGGGTGTGGGCACAGCTTGCTTGTTCATGGCAAACCAGATGAAAACAGGCGGGTTCCTTGCATTTTAAAGCTGCAAAGAGAAAGATTGAGCTTTCAGCTAGGTGAGAAGGAGAGCATTTACCATCCAGATTTTATTAATGTGCCCTTATATCATTTCACCCTGCCATTTCTTAAAAGGTCAATAATTAATTCTCCCACTCCATCACATACAGGCAGCATCAAGTCATATTTTTTCTTTACATGAATAGGCCAATATTCCTATGGCATGGACTTCTAATTTAAACGTATTCTTTCTCCTTTTTTTTTTTAAATAAAAAAAGTATATTCTCCCTTTCTGCCAATGGCATTCAAGATAGCTTTACGAAACATCATAAAAATACAAAACACCAGCAGAATAAAGACTGCACCAGTATAAAATTATATAGCTAAAAGCAACAATAAAAATATTATGAACACCAGAGAAAAATAATGTGAGCACCAGAAAAGCAAATGGTACTACGGAGAGTATTCTGGTTTGATTATAGTATAAGGTAGCTCAAGAGGCTGGGTGTATGTTTGTGAGCCTGCATCTATTCACTAAGGGCAGCAAAAGGAATGGAATATTTTTGTCCTCTGGGGATATCATGCAAATATGGGGATGATACGCCAGCCACTAAAAACCCTGATCTCAGTGAGACTTTGTATCCGGCCACACCAATTCTCAATGTTCTCAGTTTAGCACTGCTAAATTGAGTAAACATTCTTTAATCTTGTTTCCTGATTTTGGATTTGTGTATCCCAAATCCATAGCTCTTAAATTTTCCTTGACCCTCAAAACATCTTTACAGCTTTCTTCTATGCCCTGACTATGGACATTCCTCATGAAATAATTACGATATGAACTGATTTGTGTGTCTTTTCCACCTCTCTGTTTCTAGATTAAGGACTAATCCCAGAATATTTCTTAGAATCTTAGTTGAGAGCTCTCACCCTGTTTTCTTTAACCTCAACTCACAGGGAGACTTTTTTTTTTAATTGCTCTGATCTAAAACAATTGAAATCCCACTTTTGAAGTTACAAGTCGATTGCGGTTGATGTGAAATATGTAATCAAATAAATCAGTTTGCCTCTTTGAATGGCATGCAGGACCGTGCCCAGGGAAAGTAAGTCTGGTCATTTCATTTATTTATTTTTAGAATTGAAGGGTATATGTGGGATCCATAAACACAAAGTATATATTTATTTCCCAAAGTTATTTTAATAAATTGCATGGAGATTTCGTCATTGTGCAAATGAAGACTTCTCCAACTTTGACGCTTTCATCTTTGTTACATACCGGTAGTTAACGAACCTTACTGATTAATGTGGCCTTTGTCAGTATGGTGTACCTAATAACTGGCGCAAGTGTGTCACAGCTCCAGCTGGATTTTGGACCTGAACATTTGTGGAGCTCCCACCACAGCTTCTGCCCATTGTCTCTCTTCTTCTGATGAACTTGTGAATGTATGTGCTTTAATCTAAGGATTTGTGATAAACATGTTATTTCAAGCTTCCCAAATGCCATAAAAATGCAAGGCCTTTGATAATAAAAACACAAGGTATGCAGAAGGTGTAGATTGCTCCAGACAGGATGCAAATAACACATCTGAATGGCTCATCTACATCAATACAAAAGACAGATCCAGCCGTCTGCGTATGTTTACAGATGGATCTGTGGATTATGCCGTCAACATTCTCATACAAAATTAATCTGCTAACTTTTATTACGAAACAGGGACCTATCCAGTTCTGTATACCTTCTGGAATCAATAAGGTGGTTGGATATCTTTACATGGAATTACAAACCACTATTTCAAATGCTTTAAAAAAAATGTTGTGTGGAACATTATGGAGCAGATAATTTGAAAGCATTGGCATTTTCAAATTTTCACCCCCCCCCCAAAAAAAAACAATTTAGAAGTTCTCACAAAGATTTATTTCACTATTTATTTCACTTAACAGGCGACGGGTATCATTCCATAAAGCACAAAACTACTGTTCCCTAAAGAAATTATAAATTTATGGCCAGTGAATTGGTATTCCATTGGATAGTTTTAAAAGGATAGTGGGGCCCTCACATTGTCTCCAGTCCTTCAAAACTTAAGTAAAAATACTTTGGACTTCTTGTAAAGTCTTTATTCTTCTTTATTGAATAATCAGATGGCTTCTTACACCCCCCCCACCCCCCGTTGAATAATGTGCTGTAGGTTGCGTGAGGAGAAGGTCTCAGTCCTGGGTATGGTGTTGGAAATATCTCTTGGGCATTACCCAAGCGATAGAGGATCCTAACTCCCATGTCTTAGAATGTTTCTCTTCTCTTTACCTACCCTTTAGTTGTATGTCTTGCTAATACTAATGATTTTCTTTGATGGTTATGATTGCTTCCCCCCCCCCAAAAGTGTTGTTTACACAATAATTCTCCTTCCCACGGTTGGAAAGAGGAGCAGGGTTAGTCTTGTATATACAGCACGTACCACCTTGTGATTTGTTTTTGTTTTCGCTATGACTCAACAGAACAATGAAGGCAATTTTTTGTTGCTGTTAATTATATCTGAGGGTTTGTGGCTTATTAATAATACTCAAGACTTGTGTTGATCTATACTCCTTAGACATACTAATCTGGCAGTATTTTACAACCCTGACTTATGAGAGTCTGAAATGGCAGGATGCAGTTCTGGATCGCTGGTCTGCAGCTGATTTCTCCTCTTTGCTTTTAACAGGTCTGAAGCAACAACATGTGAGGCTTATTGAACAGGGCTCGCCAATACGCTTTTTTCCTGACTAGAACTGGCTAACCTTGACACTCCAGATGTTTTGGGACTACAACTCCCATCATCCCTGACCACTGATCCTGTTAGCTAGGGATGATGGGAGTTGTAGTTCCAAAACATCTGGAGTGTCAAGGTTAGCCATCACTGGACTAGAATATCCAAACTTTGGGCCCCTCATAACTCTTAATTCATTTTTACTATTAACCATATTCAAACTCCTACGCTCTGGCTGCATTCAGATATCAGAATTGAGCGTTTGGTTTATTTGTTCCCTCCCTAGGACAACTACAAGGAGGAGCTTTGAAAGGTTTTGCTTCCTATTTTAATTAACCAAAGTTTAGCATTACAGCTGAACACTTACCTGTGGGTAATCTTGTGCACACACTGTACCTTTGAAGACATCGGAAGCACATTCTCTTCCTCAAAGCATTCTGGGTACTGTAGTTTGTTATGGGTTTCTGGGAATGGTAACTCTGTGAGGGGTAAACTACAGTGCCCATAATTATTTTTTGGGGTGTGTGCGCGCTTTGAAAAATAGCCAGTGCTTTTTTTCAGGGGGTACTCAAGCATATGCAGTACTGGCACCCTCTTTTTGTATTTTGTTTTTAAAAAGTGTAGCAGTTACTGTTTTTGGTTAAAATGTGTGACATTTATTGTAACAACTTCATGGTTAGTAAAAGGTAAAGGGACCCCTGACCATTTGGTCCAGTCGTGTCCGACTCTGGGGTTGTGGCGCTCATCTCGCTTTATTGGCCGAGAGCCGGCGTACAGCTTCCAGGTCATGTGGCCAGCATGACAAAGCCGCTTCTGGCGAACCAGAGCAGCGCACGGAAACGCCGTCTACCTTCCCGCCGGAGCGGTTCCTATTTATCTACTTGCACTTTGACGTGCTTTCGAACTGCTAGGTGGGCAGGAGCAGGGACCGAGCAACGGAAGGTCACCCTGTCGCAGGGATTCGAACTGCCGACCTTCTGATCAGCAAGCCCTAGGCTCTGTGGTTTAACCCACAGCGCCCTATTTTTCTAGGGGGGCGAGGAAGCACTGACTACCGGTATAGTTAATGATGATTTGATGTGGGCATGCTCCAGAATAGAAGTTTCTGAGCTCCTTCTTGCAGCTGTAATAGGTGGGAAATGAAAGGCTCACCAGTGTCATTGTAAATATTTGATATTTATTGTGATATCTGAATGCAGCCTCTCTCTTAACAATAAATTTGGAAAGTAGGTGTCAACTATAATAACCTTGGGGCAAAGCTTCTCCCACCAGCAGAGTGTAATGTGCTCTTCCCTGGTGAGAAATCTTTGCATCAAACTAAAGGACTGTTATTTTGAACTCTTTCTTTTTTACTTTTTTACTTTTACTATGTAAACTTTATCTTAAGTATATGAGTTAGGAATAAACTAATGTCCCAAGTTTTGACATGGGTGGTTTATACTATGGGATGTTGCTAAACTGGCGACCCTGGACCAAGGGGACACAATTTTTTTCTGGCCTCTGTGGCTGTATAAGTTTTCTTTCTTTGACCTCTTAGTTCCTTTTGAACAAGTGGTAGCTCATATTAGCTTTTTGGCACTGATCCTATGCCAGGAAACCACTGATGTTCTTTCCCATTGTGAGGTTCAAAGAATACTACTGTACAATGCACCCTTGGGATGTGGTGAGCTGGGCAGGAGCATGGTGATTTTAGTATGGAACCATAAACAAGACAGACCAGTTAGAGGTAGGTAGCCGTGTTGGTCTGCCGTAGTCGAAACAAAATAAAAAAAATTCCTTCCAGTAGCACCTTAGAGACCAACTAAGTTTGTTCTTGGTATGAGCTTTCGTGTGCATGCACACTTCTTCAGATACACTGAAATCGCACCAACAAATTAGAAGACTGGACATCACTAGGTGCCCACAATCTGACTGGGAACTCTGAGGTTTGAGCATGGTTCCCCCAAGATATAACATAGGATTCTATTTTTTATTTTAAAAATGCAGTGATGAGATAAGATAATGACAATGTGGCTGAGATGCAGATTGAGAGGGAAAAAATGGAGAGGAAAATCAAGACAGAACAATAGGTAGTATAATATCACTCTTCCAACACCTCAGGCTGTTTCCTCTTGATAGATATACATATAATTGAACTCATGTTAGTACAGGGGAGTTTAGTTTAGATTTTAAAGATGCTGCTGTTTCTTCTGGCATGAAAATCTTTCAGGATTTATGTTTGTTCAGATGCTTTTGCCCTAGAGGATCTACTTGTTTTTCCCAGCTATGTTTTGGATTTCACAACTCTTCGGGAAATGCTGTCTGACCTCGTGTTATCTCTTCTGTGTCCCTGGCTAATTTGTCTAAATCTGATGCAAAGCCAGCTCCCGTCCTTATTCCCTGCTGAGGGCCGGACTTGCAATGCCTGACACAAGCTTGTAGCATGGTTCTGCTTCCCTAGGCCCTCTACCTTGAAATTTTAACTTGTCTTGTGGCTAGTCTGAAATGCATTTGGGGGTTTGGGGACTTGGCTATGATGGATATTAGGCCATGTGCACACGAGAAAGCCAAATCTCTCTCCCTGTATGGTCTGACTGGTCAGAATAGCGATGGGGAACCTGTTCCCTTCCAAATACTGGATTCCACCTCTCATGACCTCCAGCTAGCACTCCCAATGGTCAGTGATGGTGGGAGTTGTGGTTCAATGGCGCCTAGAGGGCCACAGGTTTCCCAATATTGGCGTTAGAATGTAGACCAGGGTTTCCCAAACCCTGGGTCTCCACTGTTTTTGGACTACAACTCCCATCATCCCTAGCTAGCAGGACCCAGTGGCCAGGGATGATGGGAACTGTAGTCCCAAAACAGCTGGAGACCCAAGTCTGGGAAACCCTGATGTAGACAAACTACCATTTTAATGGCTTTAAAATATTTCTGGGCCAAAACTGCATACCGTATATACTCGAGTATAAGCCGACCCGAATATAAGCCGAGGCAACCAATTTTACCACAAAAAACCTGGGAAAGCTTCATAGGAGCCACTGCCTGCCTCACTCGAGTATAAGCCGAGGGCGGCTTTTTAAGCACAAAAAATGTGCTGAAAAACTAGGCTTATACTCGAGTATATACGGTATATTGCTGCATGTCTGTGTGTCAGAATCTACTGCTTTCTGTCAAAATCCGTTTACTACCTCTTGATTTTGTAAACATTTGATCACAGACTCAGTCCTTGAATCCCTGATTTTTGCTAAATGGCTCTTTATCAGTGGTATTGAAGTTAGGAGTGCATTTGCTTGTTTGATATTTTAAAGCTTTGGGGGAGATTTGTGAAGGCATTCCGAAGGCACACAAGGATTTGTCTTGATTATCCATTGAAGAACCATTGTTCTGCTCCAGCATCTGGAAAAAAATACTGGTCTTAACAAGGTATTTCCGTCATGTCGAACCACATAGTTTTACAATATGCAGTCACCTGTGAAATGTGTTAATAGTTAACCTGCTGAGAAAGTATAAAACCTCAGGAGATGAAGGCTTATGCTGAACAGAATTCAGGAAGTAGGTGAAGACTGGTATGGATGTGTCAAAAATCAGTTTAACCCAAGTTTCACTTGTAGAAGTAAAGTTGGAACAATTTTGTTGACTGAATAATACATATATTTCCAGGTGATCCTTATGGGATATGCTATTTTTTGTCATACGGTGATTAAGAATGCAAAGGTTTTTTTGCACAACTTGCAGACTTAACATATAGAATAAGAGAGTAGGAAGAACATACGTTTAAAGAAGATTGGAAAATGTTTGTTGAGTATATGGAAAATAAGTGTGTACAGCTGAAAACGCTGGCAGCATTAAGATAAATTCAACAGTGTAAATAATCTTTGACGGATGTAATAAATGGAAAACCGATTGGAATAGTTTCTGTAAAATATGCCGGGATATAAGATATGCAAAATGAACCATGGAAAGAGAAGAAGGGAAGTCATTGATATTTTAAGTATGTAAAATGTTTATTTGAAATAGTAAAACATTATATATATATATATATATATATATATATATATATATATATATATATATATATATATATCTCAAAAGTTTTGAAGTGTACACATGGACATAGTTTACCACTATTATCCACATTCCCCCTCTCCTGACTATGATCTCACTTTAATACAAATTGACCTGTAACAGAGAGGCAGCAAGAGGGTGTAGCTGTTTTTCCCTTTTCTTAACACAGGATTGGTGTAGCTGACTTTTTTTGTCCTGTTCAGCTGAGCTGATTCTGTTCTGAATCCATGTTAAATTGACTCCTGCTGTATTTCATGATTAGTCTGAGACCCTTCTTTGGGGGCAAGATATGCAGAGGGCAGCGACACAGCAATGGGTCTTTTCTGTGGTGGCTCCCTTGTTTTGGAATGCTGCTCCCGGAGAGGCCTGCTTGGCACCTTCATTGCATATCTTTAGGTCAAATCAAATCAAAGTTTATTGTGTTAGCCATTTGGCCATAGCACAAGTAATAAGTCCCGGCAGTAGCCTGCCATTCTTATACATTTGCAAACATCAGATATAAAATCATAGTAAATAAAACAGGTATGATAAAAACAATAACAATTATGTAAACTATTGGAAAGTTTACAAGTCCAGGGCTAAAGGAGGTTAACCTATCGAGGTGGCCCTGAGTTTCAGGGCCTGCAGCATATAGATGGCCACGCCACGAGTGACTATGGGATTGGCATCCACCAATAGATATTTCAAGTGGTCATCTTCCATGGCAATGGTCGGAGGAATTAGTAGCAGGAGCCTCGATCTTATTGAGTCATAGAGAGGGCAGTGGAAGAAAAAGTGGGCAAAATCCTCTATCTTTCTCGTTGCACGGACAAAGGCGGAGGTCGAGAGGAGTGTTGGAGAATATGCCCTGTAGGAATGCTGTGGGAATGGAGTGAAAGCAGGCAAAAACATTCCTCTTCTCCAGAACATTGACTTAAGAAAACAATCTAAACTGTGTGTGGTTTTTTCTTTCTTTCAAGTTTTTGTTTGTTACTATGTTATGTATTTTTGTGTTTTTATATTGCAAATTGCCCTGTGATCCTCAGATGAAGGGTGGTGTAGAAATCTAAAAAATGAAATAATTAATTAATAAATTAAAGCATCTAGCAGACCTTGATAAATAACCCTGTTGCTGAATTAAAATGCTTCCCATTTTGGAATGGCAGATCAGTTGGTGGTACTGCGATGCGGTAATGGTACAGGGCAACCATAACTACGTCTACTCAGAAGTAAGTCACACTGAATTTTATTTATTTATTGAGCTTATTTTCCTTCCACACTTCCTCTCAAAGGAGCTTAGGGGCTTTCTGGGGTGGGGCATGATAGCAGGCAGCTTAGGACAGACAAAAGGCAGTATTTCATCACACATTATTAAGGCATGCACTGTCACAAGATTTGATGACCACCAACTGAGATGGCCTTAAAAGGGCATAGTGGCAATTAGTCTTCAGAATGAGAGAGGCAGTATACCACTGAATGCCAGCTCCTTGGGAACAACATTGGGCAATGGGATATTGCCCTGCTTGTGGGCTTCCCAGACACACGACAAACAGGATGCTAGACTGGATTGGCCATTGATCTGATCCTGCAGCACTCTTCTTACATGTTGGGAAGCACTATAGCTAGTCCTCCTTCCGCTGCCCATACAAGCAAGACTTCTGCATCTTCTGCTACTGGACTGGATTTCACCTTGAGCAGAGACTTGCAGGATTATCTGGCAAAGTCTAAGACAAAGTACAGCAGTGTTTTGAAATGATCATCTGCATTCTAAGAGAAAAAGACTCTTATTTTCAAAAAAGGCTTAGGGCTTAAACTTTAGGCTGGACAGAAATGATGGACAGAAGGAGCAGGGTTCTTGTTTTGAACCTATGTATCTGGTTTCAGTAGGCAACTGAGATAATTTTATTTTCCTACGAGGAGTGTGTTTATTGGTCTTGTGTGTGTAAGCATGAACACTCATGGTTGGAATTCGTCAGTATGTCAGGGAATAACAAAAATACACCAATCAGACCTGCTGGCAAACTGTTAAACTCTCCTACTGTTTTGTTTGCAAAGCATTGTAAATTGTTATCAAGTTTGATTTGACTTTTATGCTAGGAAGACAAGAGACCCTTCTTTTTCCTGGAGGTGTTCCTTCCCTGTCAAGTTAGTCAGACTAACGAGATAAATCAGTTTAACCCACAGTATCAAAACTGTCCGCCTTTTTCCTGTACTCATTTGGAGCTTTCTACACCTGTGCCAGTTTTCGGCATGAAACTATGAGATCTAACAGCTCAACTGTTAGAAAAAAAAGAAACTACTACCGTATATACTCAAGTATAAGCCAACCCGAATATAAGCCGAGGCACCCAATTTTACCACAAAAAACCTGGGAAAGCTCCATAGGAGCCACTGCCTGCCTCACTCGAGTATAAGCCGAGGGCGGCTTTTTCAGCACAAAAAATGTGCTGAAAAACTAGGCTTATACTCGAGTATATAGGGTACTCCAGAAAGTCTCTTCATAAAGATCAAATATATTTCTTGCTTTGTGGTTAATTGCGAACTTTTAAACAAACCTCCAAGAAGCCAAAGCAAATAAATGAATCAGCCAGTGCAGAAAGTCAGTCAGTTTTTAAAAAATCTAATAAAGATTTACTCATGGATGCAACGTTTCAACAGTAGCTTTGCCACGGTGCTGCTGCTAAGCATGCTAATAGAGCTTGTTAAGCAGCGCTATGGTGATAAAGCTGTTGTTGATATTTAATATTACATCAGTGATCTGTAGCAGAAACCAGGCATTGTGTTGCTGGGCAGCACCTTCTGCGGAGTTTAGTGTTGCCTTCCAAGAATCTTAGTTTAGCATCGTTAAGTCCGGAACCAAGTATCCTGGATTACAACAGATAGTTGCTAACAAGGCAAATTCGAACCATGGGTCATGAAAGAAGTTTGTTTAGCTAACCGTTGCTCATTATAAATCAGGAAACCTGGTTCATGTGTGTAAAAGTAAGCCAAGGTTCTTCAAAAGCTAAACTTGATTGTTCTCCTTCTCCCCCTGCATAGTTGGAAGAAGGTAGGAGAGGGTAGTGTGCTAGACTTGATTGTTCTCCTTCTCCCCCTGCATGGTTGGAAGAAGGTAGGAGAGGGTAGTGTGCTAGACTAAAACTTTGCTTGGGCTTATGAAGGCTCACCCACATAGTGTTAAACCTTCCCCTAACCCCATGCTTTCCAGATGTTTGGGAATGCAGCTTCCATTGGCCCCAGCCAACATGGCCAGTGGTCAGGGATGCTGCGAGTTCTATTCCAAAACAGATTGGGAAAGGTCATGGTTACAAGTGCTATTTTTTTCTAGAAAAAGAGGTGCTGGAACTCGCTATGAATGCCTCCCTTGTTCTCTTATAATGGCGATGGCGCCCACCTGAGAAGCCTTTAAAAAGTACTGGTTTAAATATTATAGTAAAGGTAAAGGGACCCCTGACCGTTAGGTCCAGTCGCGGACAACTCGGGGGTTGCGGCGCTCATCTCGCTTTATTGGCCGAGGGAGCCGGCGTACAGCTTCTGGGTCATGTGGCCAACATGACGAAGCCGCTTCTGGCAAACCAGAGCAGCACACGGAAATGCCGTTTACCTTCCCGCTGGAGCGGTACCTATTTATCTACTTGCACTTTTACGTCCTTTCGAACTGCTAGGTTGGCAAGAGCAGGGACCGAGCAACAGGATTCGAACTGCTGACCTTCTGATCGGCAAGCCCTAGGCTCTGTGGTTTAACCCACAGCGCCACCCGCGTCCCTGCTTAAATATTATACATACATTGAATTCTGTAGAGCTTACTTTAGAGTTGGCAGTGAGATTGCTCCATGAGTGCCATATGAATGCTGGATATAGATATATTTTATTTCCCCCCCAGGAGCCACTTGTGCATGCTTTTCTGGGTCATGGCTGTAATATATTCAGCCCTTCTGTGGATATGTTTGAATGCCGGGTGGTTCCTGCTGAGAAAATACCAAAGATAGTTATTTTGCAGAAAGAAAAACCGCCTCATCAACTAGTTTTTTTATATATAAAAAAATCTAGCTCTAATAAATAATGTTCCACAGCACATATTTGAGGATGGTCCAAGTACTGTTATGCTTCTTGCATTCGTCTTGCAGTTCATTGCACAGCAAAGCCAGCATTGCACTCGCCAAGCATGGCTATTCAAGGACCCTAAAATGGCAGAAATGTCTGCCAGAGGCAACAAGTCGAACATTTGCTGGACTTCGTCCAGGAGGCTTGTGGTTTGTAGCTTTTTCCGACGAGGGAGAAGTGATTAAGGATGCTAAAAACTGGATGATAACAGAAATATCTGATGATGAATCTCTATCCCTAGATGCAATTACATTTAATTTAATTACATTCGTGTGCGTTTCCATTCACATGCGCATCCACACGTGACTGCATAGATAGTTGTATGGTCTGTGAAGAGTAAAGCATATGGATGAAAGCCGCAGGGTTCCCTTGATATTTTAAGATGATGTTTAGGGCTTACTTTAAAAGAAAAATACTTGAGGCTGCAAAAGAAACTGCTAATAAGCTGAACTGTCATACCTCCTGCAGAAAAGTGTAAAATAGGCATTTAAAAGCAGAACAGTTCTATAAATGCAGATTATTTTCCACATCAATTGCAACTTTCCCCTACAATTAATTGCTTTAATCCAGCAGTTTTGCTGCAAAGTGGAAAATGGTGAGGTGTTTACCCTTTCTACTGTAGTTTAAAAATGAGGCTCAGGAAGCAAATTGTATTTTAATGGGATTTTTTTCTGAAATAAGCTTATAATAATGACATCGTGGCTTCCCTCTCCCCCACTCCGCATTGCCTTATCTGATCAGTTACACCGAACAAGACGTGCGCTCGCCTTAACTAAATTTCAAAAGTATGCACACGGATGCCTGCACAGATTGATGTGAAAGGTCTGAACTGGGCTAAACGGGTGGGTTGTTTTGCAGTATGTCACTGTCTGGCAGATTCTTGGAATCTTTTCCACTTCACCTGCAAGCTGAAAGGTTCTGTGCTAATCTTCCAGTGCCTGCACTGTCCCTTTGCTAAGAAATCTGTAATTATTCGTGCTGGGATAGCCACCATGGTGCTTTCCAGATGTTACTGCACTAAAACGCCTCATGTCCCTGACTGTTGTCACTCTTCCTCAGCTCCTGTGCTGCTTATAAAACAAACCAGAGACTGGCTTTAGCCGCCCCTACCCAAGGCTCATGGTTTGTTTCTCTACAGACTACCTTGAGCGTCACAGTTTTGGTCTTGACTTACTGCTCGTGGCTTATTTGATGGAAACAAACCACGAGCCTCTGTTCAGATCATGCAAAGTCCTTTGTGGACTTTGTGGTAAGGGTTCTCTTCTGGGATAAAAGTATAGTAAACATTAAAAAAAATCTCTCTCTCTTCAACGTGCCCTAGGTCTGCCATTTGAAACAAGCCTGCCGCATGGAAGGTCTGGTTCCAAGTATTTTCTTTAATTTTTTGCGATTTCTACTAAGTTCTTGCCTTTTATTTTGCATTTATAAAAAATCTGCTTAATATAAAAGTGTGTGTTTATAATATAAGTGAGTGTGTTCGCTGCTGAGAAGGAAATTATGTAGATTGCAGCCTTCTGAAAAATATCCCAGTGCTGTCAATGATTAGGGGGTGTGAAACTTGGAGACTTGGCCAATTTAAACTGCTTGAACTCTGCTGCTGAACCTCTTCAGGTAGTGGGTGGCAGCTATATTTTAAAGCATTTAAGGGTTCCACCTTTTCCAGGAGATGCCGTTTGTTTTCAGTTTCCTATCCCACATTGCTAGTGATGCCTGTGTTAATTACTGTTTTTAAATGGAGAAGGTTGGTAGGGGGTATGGTTTTACTAATTGCATTCTAGGGTGAAATTATATGATTGAATGCAGAGGAGATGAGCATTTAGAACAATGCATGATATTGGTTTAAAGGCATGATATTGTTTTTGGACACTTATGTGTAACCAGGAGCTCATCTTTCCCTGCTGTGGTTCTAATTGTCGCATAATGACAATCCCCCCCCCCCATCTCTCCTCCCAGTGTATACAGGAGATGACAGCCTATACCTGCCTACCATATTGCATGTTCAGAAGTATGTTAGATGTCTTGCTGTTTTGCCAAAGTTGTTGACTATCCCATTCCAGCAGACCTGGGTCATGGGAGGGAAAAAGTTAATCTCAAATGCAATCAAAGTTAATTCTTGAATTGAGGTAATGGACTCCACTGTTCCTTCTGCAAACAAGGGCAGGCATTCCTAGATTAATGAGGTCCGTATTCCTTGCGGCAGGTTAATTTATTTGAGTCAACACTTTATAAGAACACCTGAGCACTTCTCTGGCAAGGAACTAGGAGTTGTGTTATAAGAGTTAACCCTAGCATGCACTTAGATTAAAGGAAATTGCCTATAGATGCAAGTCTCTTGGCATGAGGTTGCCTATAAGAAATGTGCCATCCTTCCATAGTTTGGAAATTATCATACCTATAGTAGTCCCAACATTTTGGCTCAGTTTGGGCATTAGTAATGGCTAAAAGGTAAAGGTAAAGGGACCCCTGAGTGCTAGGTCCAGCCACGGACGACTCTGGGGTTGTGGCACTCATCTTGCTCTATAGGCCGAGGGAGGTGGCGTTTGTCCGCAGACAGCTTCCAGGTCATGTGGCCAGCATGACTAAGCCGCTTCTGGCGAACCAGAGCAGCGCACTGAAACGCCATTTACCTTCCCACCAGGGTGGCACCTATTTATCTACTTGCACTTTGATGTGCTTTCAAACTGCTAGGTTGACAGGAGAGTAATGGCTAAGACCTACGTAAAACAATTGAATGAAAATTCTGCTTTCAGTACAACTTGGTCACAACTAATTGCGGTTTGACTGGAATCTGAACCTTTAAGTAAAACTAATGTCAAAAGATCTGTGAAGAACAGTGTTACATTTGGGTTTCAGAATTCTAGGGCCTCTCTTTGAAATCCCCCGATTTATGAGCATGAAAGTCAGTAATTTGGTACTTCTTATGAATTTACTTTTCGTATGTTTTAGCTCATTAGATTTGATCAGCCTCTGCCTCATCAACACATTAAATTGTGTCTTTAATGCCCCTGTTCTGAATTTTATTTTTAGGTCCAATTTGCAGCTGTTAGCCTGTTTGATCAGTGACTCTTAATGAAAATTCAAAGCAGGTTTTGATTATAAAGTTTAATGTCTCCCCAAAAGCTGTTAAGATTTAATGGGTTACATCTGTATCTTTCATTAATGGGCATTTAAAACAGTATGCACCTGTGCAATTACTCGTTAGAGAAGGTAAATCAAGAATATTATCTATTTTTACGCAGTGTTTCTGTTTAGTAAAACAAACAAAACACCTTTCAGAATATGTTGTGTGCTTTTTTCTCGGTGCTGGAGCCAAGATGATTTCAGGATGGAAAAACTGACACATTTGTGTGTGCGTGTTGTAAGGTTAAATTAGTCCATGCAACAGGTCCATTAAAGCCAACTACCCATTTGACCAATAGATTCCCATGCTAGTCATTTGTGGCACAGCGATGACCTGTAAGAGAGACAAAGGCTGGCTTATTTTAGTTCCAGGGACGCGGGTGGCGCTGTGGTCTAAACCATGGAGCCTCTTGGACTTGCTGATTGGAAGGTCCGCAGTTCGCAACAGAGTGAGATCCTGTTGCTCTGTCCCAGCTCCTGCCAACCTAGCAGTTCGAAAGCATGCCAGTGTGAGTAGATAAATATGTACCGCTGTGGCGGGAAGGTAAACGGTGTTTTCGTGTACTCTGGCTTTCGTCATGGTGTTCCGTTGTGCCAGAAGCGGTTTAGTCATTCTGTCCACATGACCCGGAAAGTTGTCTGTGGACAAACACCAGCTCCCTCATCCTGAAAGCGAGATGAGCGCCACAACCCCATAGTCGCCTTTGACTGGACTTAACCATCCAGGGGTCCTTTACCTTTTACCTTTTTTAATTTGGTTCCCCAGAGACAATATTTACTCAGCACAAGTATGGGGCTGCCTGCTAGCATGGCCATCACCCCCTGCCGAAGTTGTTGCCAGACTTGCTCAGTTCCTCCTCCTGTATTGGATCTTGATTCTGTAATAGGCCGAAGTCTTTTGCAGACCTCAGCCTGATAGGGCATGTAGCTGGTGCATCTTACATTTTGATGGTGCAGCTAGACGTTGCTCTTGATGGCATTAACTGTTGTTATTTCTCCAGGGAAACTGGAACAACGGGCATGCTCCCTGCTGGCCCAAACACCTCCGGCCGAACTGCCGGTCGAACTTCAAACCCCTGGAACAGCAGCAGAAACCAGAGACCTAGCTCCAGGAAGCTAAGCACTCTTGTACAGTTCATTCAGCAGCAGAAGATGCACTACAGAGGCTGGCATGAGCGTTTTATACAAGCATCTATTAGGCGAACATGAGGGCAAAAGAATGCACACGTGCAGTCACCTCCTTGTTCGGAAAACCAAAAAGAAAGTACAGAGTGAAGAACAGAGGTTCCCAGCAGCACACTGGAACACTATACAGACATGTGACAAGCTTCCGTCCCCAGTCTGTTGTTAAGGTGGAATGGGAATTACAACATTAACACCTTTCTTCCTCCCACCCACGTTGTGAAATTAGATTGGGCATTTCCCTGACCCTCGGTTCACATCATTGGCCACTGGTAGTGACGAGGGGAATGCACAGTGTGATGTCACAGAACTGATAAGGGTGCCTACATAATAAAATGGAGCTGCAGTTTTGGGAGGCTGCCCTGTGTCAAACCCAAGTACAGTGTTACCTTGGTTTGCAAGCAGTCTGGTTTGCATACGCTTTGGATTACAAACACGTAAAACCTGGAAGTGCGTGTCCTGGTTTGCAAACTTTTTTTGGATTACAACCCATTTTTGGGGGGGATTACGAACAATTTTTTTTGGGAGGTCCCATTGGCGAAAGCGCGCCTTGGGTTACAACCTGTTTTGGTTTACAACCGGACCTCTGGAACGGATTATGGTTGTAAACCAAGGTACCACTGTATCTTTGTTGTTGTTGTTCAGTCGTTCAGTCGTGTCCGACTCTTCGTGACCCCATGGACCAGAGCACGCCAGGCACGCCTATCATTCACTGCCTCTCGCAGTTTGGCCAAACTCATGTTAGTAGCTTCGAGAACACTGTCCAACCATCTCATCTTCTGTCGTCCCCTTCTCCTTGTGCCCTCAATCTTTCCCAACATCAGGGTCTTTTCTAGGGAGTCTTCTCTTCTCATGAGGTGGCCAAAGTACTGGAGCCTCAACTTCAGGATCTGTCCTTCCAGTGAGCACTCAGGGCTGATTTCTTTAAGAATGGATAGGTTTGATCTTCTTGCAGTCCATGGGACTCTCAAGAGTCTCCTCCAGCACCATAATTCAAAAGCATCAATTCTTCGGCGATCAGCCTTCTTTATGGTCCAGCTCTCACTTCCGTACATTACTACTGGGAAAACCATAGCTTTAACTATACGGACCTTTGTTGGCAAGGTGATGTCTTTGCTTTTTAAGATGCTGTCTAGGTTTGTCATTGCTGTTCTCCCAAGAAGCAGGCGTCTTCTAATTTCGTGAGTGCTGTACAGCCACTGTATCTAGTTCTGCCCTAATTGTAATCTTACGAGCAACACCTTTTTCAGGAAGAAGAGAACCAAACCCCTTGGCCCTTCCAGTCATTTTTTACTCCCAATTGTTCCGACAGTGTTTTGGTATGATAAACAAATCTATCTAAAGTGTTTGTTTCTGTTGCTCTAATTAGCTAGCATTTCTGCTCACCCATAGAAAATAGGATGAAAAGTTTCTCGGAACAAACTAGAAGAATTTCAATTAACAGCTTCAATAAACACACAACTGTGGCGGGGGGTGGGTTCTGTGCGTGTTTTGTAATTCCAGAATTGGACACATGTTCCTTCCCAGACATTTTTTTTTTTTTTTTTTTGCCTGAAGGTTGATAAAAGGAAACTTATTCATTTTATGCCACTTTCAACATTCTCCGCATTGTATGTAAGCATAGTGCCCAAACCAAAAATTTAAAGCACTGTTATACCATTTAAACAGCCATGGCTCTCCACCCCTGAATCCTGGGAACTCTGGTTTGTTAAGAGTCCCTAGCTAGCAGGGCCAGTGGTCAGGGATGATGGGAATTGTAGTCCCAAAACAGCTGGACACCCAAGTTTGGGAAACCCTGGTCCAGTGGTTGTACGTGTTTTTTAGATTGTAAAAAAGTGCTGTGCGGTGCCAGAGATTTACAGTGTATTGTTTCAGTTTGGATATATCTCATTTTAGGGGTGAAACCTATGTCTGGGGCCAGCATATAATGGACCGATACAGTAGTTCTCCTGAGCATATATACAAATACATGATTTGTCTCTCGGTGTGTGTGATAAGCTGATGGTGGTTTTAATAAGTTGTTGTACAGCTTGCCACAGAAGTTGGTGCAGTAAATTTCTTGCTACTTGGTTTCCTTCTCACTCATACTTTTAATTATCAGTATCTGTCACACTCGACTACTAATTAAAAATGATTAGTTTACAGCTGGTTTAGCAGTTGATGAAAAATTGATTCTAAAATTAAAGTTTCCCCGAAGGCAGGCATCTTCAGATTCCTCTCTCTGAGGCCTTTATTATTTCTGTAAAGATTCAGGGGTAAAAATTGTTCTGTACTACATGGCTTGGTTGCTTGAATACTTTAAAATGCTGCATATTTATGACACTTGCTGCATAACACACAAGGCGGCAGGTTAGGGAATGGTTTCAGTTTTTCAGGATGCAATTCTATACATTCTTACCTGGAAGGACACTAACTGATTCTGTAGGACTGTCTTCTGAGTAGTCTTGCATAAAGGGAGATAATTAGTGCCCAGTTGGAATGATATGCAGCAGAAGAACTAATGACCAGAACATGGGAAATGTTCAATCAGATGTTCAGATGGATTTCAAGTCCACTTCAACAAGATGTTCAGTGAAGTTGGTCATACCATAAGATGACGATCTTTTGATGTGTTTGATTTCACTATAATTTTATTCAAACACCTTCTTGCTTTTATGGTGTCTTTCCCTTCATCTTGACTAGTGCCAATAGTAAACGAAACATGGTGTCATCGAAGTCATATCCAAATCCCATTAGAAATATTGATATAATTTGTTCTGAAGAGATTTGATAAACTAATGTGACCCCATCTTTGCTTACATTCTTTGTTTCTGCGTTCCCTGTGTATGTACAGTATTAGTTTATGGAACAAATTGCAAAATACCTTTTTTGTTGTTGCTCTTATTGTTACTCTTCATTGTACCATGTAAATTGCACAGAACTCAATAATATGCATGGGGCGTGGTTGTCACTGTGGTCTAAACCACTGAGCCTAGGGCTTGCCAATCAGAAGGTCGGCGGTTTGAATCCCCGTGATGGGGTGAGCTCCCGTTGCTTGGTCCCAGCTCCTGCCCACCTAGCAGTTCAAAAGCACGTCAAAGTTCAAGTAGATAAATAGGTACCGCTCCGGCGGGAATGTAAACGCCGTTTCCGTGCGCTGCTCTGGTTTGCCAGAAGTGGCTTAGTCATGCCCCAGAAGCTGTACGCCGGCTCCCTCGGCCAATGAAGCGAGATGAGTGCCACAACCCCAGAGTTGTCCGCGACTGGACCTAATGGTCAGGGGTCCCTTTACCTTTACCTTTACCTTTACCAATAATATGCATATAGAATATATTGTATAGCACAATATTTCCATTACACTATCAAGACCATATGTTCTATTATATGTAGGAAAATTGTTATGAGTCAGTTAAGAACTGGGCTCAGATGCCGTTCAAGTGTTCTCGTCATTGTTAAAGTATATCTTGCTAGGATGCTGAAGGTTCTCAAGTGTGCAGCAAGACTTTCTGCAAATGCAGTTCCCTGCTCTGTAATGAGACTCAAATCTACAAGCTTTAATCAGGTTCCTGAGCTTTATTGGCAGTTCAGGATTTTTTATACTGGGATCAAAGGACTGAATATAAAATTCTCCTGCCTTTGCAAACAGGTTCTATAATGTGGTGAAATATGGATAGCAGTTCCACACACTTGAGTTTAGTGAAAGAGCCTAGCCGCCTACCAAGAGGTGTCAACCCCTCCTTTTCCCCCTCATCATTTCTGCACATGTTATCTCTTCTGATGTTTACCTTTAAGTTTTGTTCAGCATTGTGCAGTAAGACTTTGATTACTGCGGTTGTCTTCGGAGCAATGTAATGGGATCTTCCTCTGCCTCCAGGATATTCTTAGTGCAACAAGATAAGGTTCAATGTAGAACTTTCTCCTATTTGAGAGAGGATCACAAACATAGCATATCTCTTTAACTTGATGGATACCAAGGATGCTAAGTTGATACTGGCCAAGCTGTTATAATCTTCCATGCTCCTATGCATTATTTTAGCCACTGACTTCTAAGAGCAATTTTCACTTCTAGTATGTGACAGGTTTACTTGGTAGTTCCTTAATCAATGAGACATTTCAGCTCATCCCTATATAATATTTATGGTTCACAGGGGAATGCTGGATTGAAATAAGGGCACTTGCCTTTCTCCCAGTGGCACGTGTATAGAAAATGGCTTTAAGGGTTTCGAAAAGGGCTGGGTTACTGCCATATAATATGGGGAAAACATCACTCCATCTCATAATGCAACATCGTGTTAGCTATTGATAAACAGGTGTAACCGTTGCTGTTCATTTATTTAATTGATTACATTTGCACACTGCTTATTCTATTCTATCTTATTCTGGGCAGTGTACATAAGCAACAAAATAAATTGCAGAAGCATAAAACCTGAGAAAGGGGAATTTGGTGCAAAACCTGAAGCACCCAATACAGTGGTACCTATGGTTACGAACTTAATTCGTTCTGGAGGTCCATTCTTAACCTGAAACCGTTCTTAACCTGAGGTACCACTTTAGATAATGGGGCCTCCCGCTGCCGCCGCGCCACCAACACGCGATTTCTGTTCTCATCCTGGGGCAAAGTTCTTAACCCGAGGTACTACTTTTGGGTTAGCGGAGTCTGTAACCTGAGGTGTTTGTAACCCAAGGTACCACTGTAGATCATAATTAAAGGTGCAATGCTAGCCCCTTTTGCAGTGGGCTGGGGGCTGGGGTTGAATTGGACAACAATGCCCCTTTCAACCTATGTCTCTCTCCATCAACAGGTTCCCTTTGCTCCTAAAGCAGCTCCACTGCCATTACATAATAATAATAATAATAATAATAATAATAATAATAATAATAATAATTTATTATTTATACCCCGCCCATCTGGCTGGGTTTCCCCAGGACATCAGTAAGCCTGTTGAAGAATGGAATAAGCTCTACCAGCTCCAGGCAATTGCAACCATTTGCTTGCTGCCACCACAACCCTTTCTTTCCTGGTTAATGTGGATTTTGGCGGTAGATTTTGGCAGTGGCTCCACTGCTCCATTAAGCTGTGCTAGGATTGCGCCTTAAGGGACCTTTATTTGGCACATAAAAGGCCATGCCGTTGGTACCAGTGAGAACCTCTGGGGAGGCCAGTCCATAAGTTGCTGCCTGCCTCACTTCATTAGACTGGGGAGCCTGGAGAAGGTTCCCCAAAGAAGATGTCAAAGTCTGGGGAGCGAAGTATGAGCCAAGTGATCTTTCAAGTGCCTGAAGAAATGCTTTTGATGGATCTCCACAAGAGATTCTGGGAGGGAAAGAGGCCTGTCTGTGCTTCCTAAGTCTTAGACTATGTTGTGCTAACCCTCCTTGTTCCATGATTTTATTAAATCCAAATGGCTCATGTTAGCTGCTTCTAAAGTCTATTCATGAAAAGTTCTGGAGGGGTATGATTTCAGCATGCTTATTATGTTTTGTTTTCAAACCAGCCACATAACATTGCTATCTAGAATAAAGCTTTCTTGTTCCTTGAGCCATAACAACATCTTCTATGTTTGCGCAGTAGCTAAGAAGATATAAAATCTAGCTATTCCTAATTTTGCTTGTTCCCCCATTGCTAGGAATGAATGTAGTTAATTGGTGCAGATCTTTATTTTCAGAGTGATTTCATCTCTTTGTTTTATAGCCTAGCTATCTTGTGTATAATGTGCTCCTAGATCGTCAAAAGATGCCCTCTGTGGAGGGTTGATATATTTAGAGCCATAGAGTGTGCAGTCATTTTAGTGGTCCCTCAGGTGGCATAAAGTTTGCAACAATATTTTTAGTCAGTTATCACCTGAAGTTAGCGTGTTAAAACTGTAGTCAATAAACACGAGTAGTGTTCGAAGAAGACTTAAAAAAAAACACACCAAAAAAACCCCCACAAACCCAACTAGAAAGGAATGTGTGTTCTTAAAAAGAGTTTTTGGATCGCTTGCAACTTGAAAGATGAACTTGAGAGGCAAAGGATGATTGACTTGTATTAGTGAAGGGAAAGAATCTTTATTCTCAGCTGGAAAAGAGAGTGCACAGTCCTTTGAAGCATTTGTTCAGACTGGAATAAGCTGACCTTTAAGATTTTAAGTGAGTTGAAATCAGAATCTTTACTGTCAGTGCACTTGAAGATTAAGAAGACCTGGATTTACTCTAGAACTTCTTAAAAATGGACTTCCATTATGTTGATCAGATTTGTTACAATACTAGTCCAAACAGGAGCTTTCCCCCATTGTAAAATTTAATCTTTTCCTTGTGGTTCCCCCCCCCCCTGCAAGTAAATATTCTGTACAGTTCATGGTAGAGTTTCCATCACAGTATATTATCCTAAATAAAAAAATGTATCTATTCGGGCTGTTAAAACTATATTGCAGAAATGTCAATTTTGATAACACAGGTGACTATATGGTATTCTATATCTAAGCATAATGTGCATATATTTTATAAGGGGCTATCTTCAATGAAGCAAATATTTATGGTGAAAAATAAAGTCCCTTTGCATTTGGAGGTACTGTAGCAAACTATTTGTGTTCATATAGGCACCTGGGTACCAGATGTAGGTTATTGTGCAGAAGGTGTTTTTGAAAGAATTGGCATAATTTCATTTTGGATGTGATTTTATTCTTAGGTGGTATACTACAGAACCATTTTAAAGGCTAGAATCCAAAGAAATAATGTGATTGTGAATCAGGAAACCAGATGTACATCAGGAAAAAATTAATCTGCTGCTGCTTCAGGAGAGGCTAGCCTCTTAAAACATAGCCCAGTGGCTTACCTCTTCAGGAATGGCAGCTCATGGAGAGAAATCGCACAATAAATCTTTGGCTAGGCTACCTGCTTTAGTGTGCTTACTTGCATGTGGATTGACTAATTAGGTTGTGGCCAATATTAGTAGTTCATGGATGGTATATCATGGCTTGGAGCAGCTCATGAATATTGAAAATCCTAGAAAAGCTTATAATTTTTTAATGACCCTTGTTGAAAGGTCGAACGCAGCATTTATGATCTTACTTCTCTGCAGTAATTAGCAGTCAGAATGAATAAGTGTGCCAATTTCATAAAATAGCAGCTCATTGGGGATGTTGAAAATTAATTCAGTCCTCCAATTAGAACCACCTGTATTGTGCTAAACGACAGTTTTCTAGCTCTGTAAACAAATAGCTTTTGTGACTTAAAAATAATAATAATTTGGCAAAGTTTCCAATTCATTTCCAATTTAGGGGAAAAAACCACAATTGCTGTGCCAGACTCGGACATTTGTCAAAATCCTATTTCCTGAAAGGTACCGGTAACCTGAACTGTGTTCTTATATTTATACCTGAGTGAAGATTTAGTAACTTCTAAATTGCATCTTAAGTAGGTATGAATTAACAGTTAAATAACTGGAAGAAGTTCACCTATGCAGTCAGTATTGCTTTTATGATCTGGTGTGTGGTGACATTTTACCTGTTGCACAGAGCAATCCTAAGTGCAGGAAGAGGGAGAGAATGAAGTACAGCAGCTCCAAGTTGATATTGTTAATGGGCTTGATCTTTGGACCTCTGAGGAGAACAGGGGACCTTTGGACCCAGTCCTCTTCCCCATAATATATTCTTTTGGGGCCTACAGCCAGTGGTAGACTGATGCCAGTGAACTTTCCATGGGTGTACCAGGTGGCAGTGGGTTGAAGCACTACCAGTAGAATGGCATTTCTACAGTATCCTATTGTCTCCCAGCCAGCAGATCTGGGTGTTGGAAATGTTCTAGCAAGCCGCAAGGATGAACTTGCCAAGACTAAACTTATCGTTGAAAGGAGATGGTGGGAGAAGGAGGAATATAGTAAAATGGTTCAAGTCTTGCAGTGTTAAACCATTTTAAATATCTAAGAGAATATAGCTGTTGTTACATATATGGACACGTTTTGCAAACTTTCCCTTTCCATTTATATTTTCTCAGAGCTAATTAGAGAAACGACATCTTTTAAAACACCATTTCTAGTCTTTTGATGCTGTTCTCCTTTTGCTCACTTGTGGTATCTCCGTAACCTAATATATGTTTTCCCATTCACTCCGCACAGAGTATATTCTATTTCATATAGCCATCCCCATTTAAAACTGTAAAGGAACTGAATATTCAGCTCTTTGGAATTGGATATAATTTTAGAGCTATTGTATTTTTTAAAAAATTCTTGTAATGTGGAGTATTCTACTCAAGTAATTTAGTTCATTGAAATTGTGTGTTTGAGAGAGAGACTACACATTCCAAACTAATTTTGTAACTCTTTTCGCCCCATATTAGATTATAATTTTCTATAGTACATGTAAAGCATAACCGTGATTATTAAGGGAGCTGAGTTAAGGTCTGTTGCTCAACACCAGCTACCCTTCCCTGGGATGTTTATACATAGACATGCCAGCAAAACTTGTACTATCCCTCTGCAAGTAGGCTGATTATAAAGACATAGCAACATTTGCCACATTCAGACATAATGTTTTTAACCATAATGAAAAACCTCACTGTAAATCAGAATAGGTAGCCAGATACAATTGTTTTCTCATAACCGTTGTTAAACATTATGCCTGCAGAGGGGCTTTTAGAAAGAAAACCGCACTGAAAACACTTCATCTCAATATTTCTCAAAACATTCCTTCTCACTTGTTACATCTTCTTTATTGATTATGATGCATAAATTACCATGGAAATTGCCTGTAGTTCAGTAAACCTGTGTATTGATCATATACCTCTGAGATACTTCTTGGTTGCTACTTTGTTTTGCAGTTAAGATTATTTTCACTGAAATAGCTTTTCTGCTTTTTATTTAAGCCAACGTGCTTCGTAGTAATTCACTAGCTTGTTCAGCCAAACTGGGACCTGTTTATACCAGAGGGAGGCATAACGTCAGTGGTATTAGCCATAAATTTTGCCATATTTCCTTCCCGCTGGTGGCAGAATACTCTCCAATATACGATAATGGGAGCAACTGCTGCTATTAACTACTGTAAGGTTGAGTCTTGTATGTCCCTGAAATCAATTAATTCTACAGTGGTATACTGCCAGTCTAAGGACTACTGCCAAAAAAAGAAAAGAAAAGAAAGTCTAATCTCGAATGCGCCCATAAACTGCTAGCAAGGCCTGTGGATAAAAACCAGGATGCAGAAGTTGTACAGTGTTATTTTTAAACGTAGACACTGAACCGTCAGCAGTGGAAAAGCAGTTTCGCTTGGAATAAATGCTTCCAGACCCAGAACCACCCACACGATAAGGGGCTTTTGCCAGAGGAAATGAAATATAATGCATCCTACACTTCTCTGGGAATGCTCACAGGCTATGATATCACTAATATAGTGCCAGCCATCAACTGCAGACTCGAATATATGGCTTTAATATAATGGCTCTAAATTAAATGTTAAGTTGCTTTCCAAATGCATAATTAACTTAAGGAATTCCGTAGCACAGGTTATGGTGATGGGCACTCCCTTAGATCTAGACTTAATCCTTTTTTAAAACTATCTATCATTTTTCATCAAGTTATGACAGCTAAATGGAGCCCCGTGTTTGGAGAATAGCACATTCCTGAATACCAAATATGGTGGGCTAACAAGAACAGAAGGTTGTTGATTTCCTGTCTTGCCTGTGAGATCCCAAGAGCCATGTGGTAGGCTTCTCTTGGGGATAGGATGCTGGACTAGACCTAGGTCTGATCCAGCAGATATATTTCTATTTCTTCTTAGATTACATTCACAAGAGTTCCATCATTTGCATATCCATAGTACTCTGTAAAGTTGCGTAACACACAGCCCATTACTATTTTTCCCCAATTATATTTTAGTTTAGTTTAGTTTTTAAATCACATATACATTCCAGTAATGCATAATAGATTTTTTTTCCTTTTGTTTGGTTGACTTCCCATCCCATTTCCCATGGTGATTTTAATTTCTCCCCCTTGCCGTGCCCTATCTTCTCCCTCTTATATCATGACAATAACACAATAGTCATCTAATTCCTTCTGTTGCACATAGTTCAAATCCTACTCGTGAATTCATCATATTATATTATGTTTCTTTAAATTGTCCAAAAAAGGCTTCCATTCTTCTGTAAAACAATCATTGTTAGGTTCTCTTATTTTAGCTCAGGGGTCAGCAAACTTTTTCAGCAGGGGGCCTGTCCCCTGTCCCTCAGACCTTGGGGGGGGGGACTATATTTGGGGGGGGGAACGAATTCCTGTGCCGCACAAATAACCCAGAGATGCATTTTAAATAAAAGGACATATTCTACTCATGTAAAAACACACTGATTCCCGGACCGTCTGCGGGCCGGATTAAGAAGGCGATTGGGCCGGATCTGGCCCCCGGGCCTTAGTTTACCTACCCATGGTTTAGCTGTTAGTTTTGCCAATTCCACATAGTCCATCACTTTGCTTATCCATTCTTCCTCGGTGGGAAAGCCCATCACTAATATTTTAATAGATTGAGCAATTCCAATGAATATTCTGAATAGGAACATAGCAGGCTGCCTTACACTGAACTGCGCCCTTGTTCCATCTAGCACTTATGGTTTGCACTTACTTGCCATCAACTGCCCAGGTTTTCAGACTGGAGATATTCCCAGTCTTATCTGGAGATGCCAGAGATTGAGCTCTGAGCTACGGCCCTTACCCAGTAGGAGTGCTACAGCTGTTTTCTTACACAGCAAAGCTAGCCTCAATGTCTTCTTTCTTCCTCCACCTTCTAGCACCCTCCATTCTAGGGATAGGATATCAGAGTTTGTGCATGCATAACGCAAAGGAATCAAACGTGGTTGTGGACTGCTTTGCTTGGTCATGCGGAAAGTCCCTGAGTGTCTTTGCTTCTGTCATTTAAGTAATTCGGTTAAAGCATACACTTTAATCCTATTAGTATTCCACTGTTGTTACAGGGATGGCTCAAGTAATCTTGCCGTCTTGCTTGGTAGCAAACCTGGCTATGGCAGAGTCTCCTGTTTGACAATCCAGGATGACATAGATTTCAGCTTCAGCAAGGGAAATTTAATTACTTACTACCTAGACAAGCTGTAAACACACATTTAATTGCTTACAATGCAGACGTTGGTGACTTCACTTAGCATGGTGTGTGTGTGTGTGTGTGTGTGTGTGTGTGTGTGTGTATGCACGTAGACTGACCTGGATCTGAAAAAGAGGTTATGCAAGTCTCCTTTGTAAATCCCAACTGACTATTGTGGTAATAATGCACATTGAGAAGAGGAAGCACCCAGAACATCAAAACACCTCTTTTCAAGGAGCTGAGCAATTAAGAAGGGTTAATTGAGTGGCACCTGAAGGAAGGTGGGGACTGGATAAGTAGTGAAATGTGAATATCACACATGGATCTCTCTTGCTGGAATGGTCCAATTTGTAGTTGTATCTAGTTGTTTCCCTCCAGTCATGGAAGGACATTTGCTGCAGTGGAGACTTCCATGAATGGAAGGGGGATGAGGATGCAACTTTTGCAAATTCCTCCTTTCTCCTACAGCTTCCCACTCTATTCCTATGGTGTTCTAAAGCCCACCCACCCAACGCAGATTTGGAGGAGGTGCACAGAGGGCTGACAACAGAAAGGGGAATTGATGACAATGGCCTGTCTTCCTCCAGTCGCAGCAGCCTTTTATGAGTGAAGACACACAACCCACTAACTTTAATGGAATGCTGATTTCTGTACTAGTGTATGTCTTAAAACTGTAGGATTTTGTGGACTTTTGGGTCCTTGGAGAACTTGCCTAGTGACGTTCCACACGTTATCTGTCATACAGTATATGGAGAAATTACTGCTGAAAATTGAATGTCATGTGAAAGGATGCACAGGTAGGCAGTCATCATGTTCCTTACCTGCCGTGAGTTGCATTCAGTAGGTTTGAGCAGCAGAATAAAAGGGAAACATGAATTAGTTCACATATGCATGCTCATCACTTGATGGCAGCACCAAGGGATGACTTGCCTGAAAGGGATAAACATCAAGAGTTTTCATAGGATCCAAAATACAATTGTTTTCAAGAGAACTGGTTCATGACTCCCACTGGGAAGCAGGTGCTGAACATGGATGTGAATTTGTCCTATCTCTCTAGCCTTTGTTTTCATTGTGCTCTAATTTAGTATGCCCAAAATACACATTGTATAATAGTCACCAAAAAGTGCATTTAGTTGACTTCAAGTGAAATATTAAGTGTTAGATAAAACACACATTAAAGCCAACCTGACAAAACAAAGTACAGTCGTACCTTGGTTCTCCAACGGAATCCATTCTGGAAGTCCGTCCGACTTCTGAAAACGTTCGAAAACCAAGGCGTGGCTTCCAATTGGCTGCAGGAGCTTCCTGCACTCAATTGGAAGCCCCACCGGACCTTTGGGTCGCAAAGAACGTTCGCAAACTGGAACACACACTTCTGGGTTTGCGGCATTCGGGAGCCAAAATGTTTGAGTCACAAGGCATTCGAGAAACAAGGTAGGACTGTATTTTGTTTTGACAGATTGCCTTTAATGTGAAGCTAATTAATTAAGGATCATCTATATGTGGATATTTGAGAGGAAGCTCGTTCAGTAGCCAGGGAAAGCAAACTTTTAGATCTGTAACTGATCTGGAAAAAGTTGAGAAGTTTTATAGACCAGGGTCTTTTTTTGTTTTGTTTTGTTTTGTTAACATTGCTGGTGTTTTTTCTATTTTGTTTTTTGCTGGGATACAGGAATAATCACACTGTCCTATAACTTGGGGAAGATTGCATCTGAAAATGACTCTCTTGAAGTCCATTGTAGACTGGATATACTGTAGCGTTTTTGCTTTTCATTTATAGAAATGAATTGTTAGGAGGGGAAATGCATACCTGGATTTGTCTATGGAAGTCTTGGTAATTCCGGGAGGTCATTTTCATTGTAGCGGTTTCACCCTGAATGAGCTCTCAGCATCTGATGTTTTAGTGAGAATCAACACATTTGTTCTGCAAATTGCTATTCAACTTGGCAGAACCTAGATCCTATTTCTCTGGTAAGGTGCCCACTGCTATAGGGAACTCGTTGCTTTCAATGACCTTTTCCATTCAGTGTCATTCTACTGGGTTGATCCACAGGTCCTTATTATCCATGAAGACTTGGGAGTCCGGAATTCTGCACTTGCATATTGCATAATTTTGAGTTGTGCGGTTCCTGAAAAATGGTTTATTATGCAAAAACCATATACAGTGGTACCCCGAGTTACAAACGCCTCAGGTTACAAACGCTTCAGGTTACAAACTCTGCTAACCTGGAAGAGTTACCTCGAGTTGAGAACTTTGCCCCAGGATGAGAACGGAAATCGTGTGCCGGGGGCGCAGTGGCAGCAAGAGGCCCCATTAGCAAAAGCACGCCTCCAGTTAAGAACAGTTTCAGGTTAAGAACGGATCTCCGGAACGAATTAAGTTCGTAACTAGATGTACCACTGTACTCATCTTAAACCCACGCTTGCTATTACTTGGTATTGATATAGTAAGTGTAAGGGCTCGGGGTTGTCTCCTCGAGAGTAAAGAGCCAGAAACATCCGTTCTTCTAAAGCTAATACTTTATTTACAAACTATGTACATCGGAGCGTTTAAGATTCATGTCCGCTTGAGTCGGTTCCAGAATCCGGGAGTGGCTTTCGCCGGTTCCTCCCCCAACATAGAAGCTTTGGAATTCCAAAGTGTCGCCTCCTTACGCTTTCCCCCCCTATGCATTTGGGGCGACGGAAGTAGCTGACCACTTTGCTTCTCAGACCACTCAGATGGTGCTGAGGCTCTGTCAGCATCTCTGACCCTCAGCTCCACTGCACTGCCTGGCAGTTCCTGCTCCTCACCACTGGGGCTTTCCTTGCTATCCCCGCTGGACTCTGAGCTGCTTCCCAAGAGAGGCTGCACTTCCCTCCACCCCTCCTTCCCCGTCTCAAGAGCCTTGCGTGAGGTCAGATCCCTGACAGTAAGACTCTGATGTTTGAATATTTTGTGCATCTTAGTAGCCTGAAGAAAACTTATCTTCATAACAAGACTGAGTTTGGAGTCCTAAAGTTATGGGTTTTCCCTACTTGATTGAATCTGCCTGGCTGCATCAGGGGGCAAAATTACACAGTGAGAGGCCTGCCTATCAGCCTCTGTTTCTATTCTGCCTGGTCATTTTGTAACCTTTATAGAAGATTATGCAATAGTTGGTACCTGTATTTTCTTACCTCCTCTCACCTTCATATTCCTTAATAAGCAGAGATAACGAATGCGCATTTTTCTAACACAAGCATCTCCCTTGCTCCTAACTTTATAGTGTGAACAATGAAGCCAAAAAACCTCTAATAGACCAGTTTCCCATTTCATCCAAACTGGGTAACTGGTTTGACACAAGGCAGGTTATTAAACCAACTTGAAACCGCGGCTTAATATCCCCGACTTCTTCCAAAGTTGGGAACAATCGT
This sequence comes from Darevskia nairensis, assembly GCA_034642065.1. Classification (NCBI taxonomy): domain Eukaryota; kingdom Metazoa; phylum Chordata; class Lepidosauria; order Squamata; family Lacertidae; genus Darevskia; species Darevskia nairensis. Next base: position 136,327 of record JAWWNI010000605.1, read on the forward strand.
TTCCCAGTTTGAATGAAATATGAAACTATGGTTCGTTAGAGGTGTCCTGGATTGATGACTTGCATGAAGGAGTGAGGGGGCTGCATGTATGGTGAAAGGTTGGTTGATGTCTCGTTTTATTAAACTGAGATTGTCTGAATTGAGTCGTTGGCTGTTTTGAAACTGTTACTAGCCTTTACCAAAGAAAGAGAAGCCAAGAATATATATATATATATATATATATATATATATATATATATATATATATATAGTTGTCAAAGTGAGCAGCAGTCTTTTTAAAAATAAACTGCTATGTGCTTGGATATTTACAAATATGCGTTCAAGTTTTTAGGAATTGTTATTAGTACAGTAAATACGTACAGTGTGTGCATATTACAGACCTACTTGTTGGTGCCATAATATTGCCTTGGTGTATATGGCCATCCCATTTTAAATAATGCTTTAAATCCTTAACAGAAAACTGCTTTCTTCCTCCTGCCTTTGGATTGTTTCCTAATTAAATTGTCCAGGAGCCAACTTGTAACTATTGATTTAGTTAATGCTGAACTTTGGACCCAAGCTGTTTAAACAGATTACACTCTACTTTTATCAGAGAGAACTCCCCCTCTGCTTTTTAACAAGGCTAGTTGGATTATTTGTCTTATTTGATTATAACACAGCACGTTAGAGAATAATCTTGAATATTCAAATTATGACGACTGCACCATTAAGGTAATGGGTGCACTTGTGGGGCAAATGTGCGCACAGTTTCTTTCTCGAGCTCCTTCATGCGTTGGGCATAGATCAACCTATCTCCACATTTTGGAATTTTGATAGCACACACATCAACGTAAGCAATTTGTGAATCAACTTGACCACGCTTTGTGACTATGTAAATAGATGAGCAAGGATGCACAAATGCGCTTGCCAACTCGCCACTGGTGAGCATGTTGGCGAGATGAGCAAAAGAGATACCGGTAATTCCTATACTGCTACCCTGTGAAGCAGGCAAGTACCGTATTTTTTGCTCTATAAGGCACACCTGACCATAAGACGCACCTAGTTTTTAAAGGGGAAAAGCCCCATTTTTTTGAGGATCAGCTCAAAGTTGTTGAGCTTACTTTGCAAAGGAAATAACCATGTTTTATGGGGTTTAACTCACAGTTCTGCAGCTTCAGGAAAGGGAGCCATTTCTAGTTTCCAGACAGATAATCTAATCAGCCAGTCACATGTCGCTGGGGAAACAGCCTCCCTCTGCAAGGGGGCGGGGCTGGAATCTCTCTCCCTTATCTCTCTCCCCAATCGTTTGCTGAGCAGCTGCTCAGCGGGCTTCCTTTCAACACCCCCTTCTCTCTCTTTTTTTAAAAAAAGCATGATCTGCTTTTGCCCCTGGGCAGTTCAGCTCCAGGGACCACACATTCGCTCCATAAGACGCACAGACATTTCCCCTTACTTTTTAGGAGGAAAAAAGTGCGTCTTATGGAGCGAAAAATACGGTACTTTTTCACACAGTGCATCATTAAACAGGTAGTTATGGCCACCAACCTGAAGGGCTTTAAAAGAGGGATAGACAAATTCATTGAGATAAGGCTGCCAGTGGCTACAAGCTGTGATTTTGTACTGCCTGCAGTATGTGGGGCAGCATGCCTATCAGTACCAGTTGCTGGGGAGCATGGGTGCAGTCTTGTCTTGCTTGCAGACTCCCCAGAGAGGCACCTGGTTGGCTAGCATGAGAACAGGATGCTGGGTTAGTTGATACAATGCAGCAGGTCCATTGCTGTGTTCCAAAAGCATAACTTGTAATAAGAACATATGGACAGTCTGCTGGATTAGGCCAATGGCCCTTCTTGTCCAGTATCCTGTTCTCACACTGGCCAACCAGATGCCTGTTGGAAACCAGGAAGCAGAATATGAGCACAAGAGCACTCTCTCTTCCCGTGGCTTCCAGCAACTGGTATAATGCTTGAACTGTCACTGTATAATTTAAAGCAAAAACTTAATAGCAGCCATCATGGCAGGTGAAAGTGCTGGGTGGAACACTTGAGCTGTGTCTTGGCCTAGTGTAGCAGTGATCTTGCAATTGTCCTTTCAAGAATAGGGTATTTTAGTGATACAGTCAAGACGTAGGCAGCCACATAATGTGTGGGTGGTTTTCAGGTACGAAGAGTCTCTGGAATGCAACCTCTAAATAAAAATTCAATTCATTTGCAGGTATTGTAGGGTGTGTTGATGAAATCTATGTTTTACCATTCAGGAGTATTTCCAGCATCCTGTCTTTGAAAAGTAGCTGACAGTGTGTTGGTTGATGTAAGAAGGAAAAGGTTGGCAACCCATTTCACCGACAAAATAGGGACTTTCCCGTTGCAGGCAGTGATGCTTCAGCAGCACATTCATTCATTCATTCATTCATTTATTCATTCATTCATTCTTTCATTCTTTCATTCTTTCATCCAGACCACCACTCATACAAAATAGCAAGACAGTGCACAACAAAATAGGCAAATATAATAAAACATAAAATGCCATGAAAACAATATAGGGGAAGGTGTTCAGTGAAATATAATGCAATGTGTAATTACCACCAACTGCATATTTAATTTGGGTGGGTGGGAGCGACAGTGCAATGTTTCAAAATGTGCTTGAAATGCCAGAATCTTGTTATGCACCTTTACATTGATACCTTGGCTTCCTTCTGCCTGCGTAGTGTTCCTTGCCTGTTTTAAGAGGATGTTGCCATATCTACCATGCCAACAGATTGCAGTCCAACTTGCGGGGGAAGGGGGAACAAACCGTGGAAACAAGTCATGGCACAGTGACAGCTGCAAGGTACCTGAGTTGAGGTTACTTCACATGCCATGTTCACCACACCATTCCAACGTCAGGAAACATGAGAATGGGCATGACCCGTGGAGCACTCATCTGAAGATAAAATAGCAGCTCCTTAATTAGGTGTAATCACTACGTAAAGTTGAAAAGCACTTCAAAAGTACTGGATTAGGTATTGGGAAATTTAACCTTTTTGCTATACATACCATCACTTTAGAGATGCTCCTTAATGTATTGATAAAGTTGTTGTTGTTGTTGTTGTTTGAAGGCGCTGTAATCATTTGTATTCAAAGCATATCTTTTGGAGAGAAGGTTGTGAATCATTTTTAAAAGCCTACCAAGCGCTGCTCTTTCAATTTTATTCATCCATCCATTCTTTCCCATTATATCCCACCTTTCTTACATCATGAAACCCAAAGTGGCATAAATGAGGTCTCCCCTCCAGACAGTGCCTAAAAACCCTGACTTACCTTCAGCCACATAATGATCTCATGTGCTCAAACTATGCACTATGATTCTAGCAGTTGCTTATTGTTATCTCTCCTCTAATTGCCCCTATAAAATATATTTAGATAGATAGATATATGACCAACCACTGCCTTGTCAATCTTACTTAGTGATCTGGTTTTATTATTTCAACAAACCTTCTAAATTGAGTTATTTATCCCAATTGGCATCTGTATTGAATTTGAATTGATATACCGGTATATGCAGTTGTTTTAACTGGTTCTGTTTAACTGTTTTATATAGGTTATACAGTAGTTACGATGATGTCATTTAATATTTAGAAAATGTTTATGTGGGCCACATTTCAATGAAAGGCATGTATCAAAGGGAGGTAAACTGCAAAATGAACTTTACAGGGGGAGTATAATTACTTTATACTCAACAGGCCTCTGACAGAAACATTGAACATCCTTTAGTGAATGCCATAGATGTTCCCTGACATTTTATGCTGGGGAAGAGTCCTTTGGAATGACAAGCCTTGTGCGAGAAATGGTCTGCATGTTGTCTATTTCTAGCCTGAACCTAGGGACCATTGGCATTTCCAACTCCAGGCATCCTTTGTGGATGTCATAGCATGCTCAGTGACAGGCAAATATATTTCTGGAAGCTGGTTCTGTAATATTGATGACTTTAAATACAGCAGTGAAGTGGGTGGTTTGCAGTCGGGAAGTATGTGAAATAAATATGTATCAGCTGCTCCTGTGAAATGTCTTCATGATCTCGGGTGGGTTTTGGGTTATGTTTTCAAGAGTTCTTTTCAAGCAGATGTGGCTTTTGTTGTTGTTATGGGTTATTATGGCTTTTTTTTAACCTGTATGTGTGTTGAAGCTTTTCACAGAAAAGCCATCAGCAGTAGTACATTTTGTTTCGTATAAAAAGGCTATAGAGCCAAATGGGAAATCTGAACTTAAAATGACTTCATTTTCGCTTCTGCCCTTGTATGATGGAAAGTACTGATAGACTTCCTTATTATGATCTGGTGTGTACTCATTGAAGATGGGAGTAAAGAGGGCAGAACATCAAAGTAAAATGTGTTGGCCTTAAAAAAAAAAAATATTGCTTTAATACCAACTGTGTAAATATTGAGTCAAGTGGTAGCAAATCACATCTTCACAACTCTCAAACAAAGGCTGATGTAAGAAATAAATGTTTCCATTGCAAACTAAAACATAGCAGCAAAAATCCAGTTTTAAAACGTTGTGCTTGGATTGTTTCCAAATCGTTGCTTTCCTCACACCCTGTCCTCTCTGGAAACTGACTACAGGTGATGCTGCTACCAGGACTACCTTTAAAAATTATTGATGCCTGGTTGATATCAGGACTTTTCTGGGCCGCTCCAAAGTGGTATAATAGACGTACTGGATTAGACAAATAGTAGTTTCCAAAAAGAGAACTGTTTGGGTGGTTCTACAAGCTGGGTGATGGGATAGTGGCAAATAGAAACTCTTAGCAGATCTTAGCAGCTGATCACGCAGTAGCAGGAAATTGATGGGTTGTCTTAGGAAAGAATTCTTTTGATAACCAAGATGTGAAGCTGATATATTGCTTCAGGACTGGTCAGAACAGGGGTCAGCAAACTTTTTCAGCTGGGGGCCGGTCCACTGTCCCTCAGACCTTGTGGGGGGGGTGGCGGACTATATTTTTTTGAGGGGGGATGAACGAATTCTTATGCCCCACAAATAACCCAGAGATGCATTTTAAATAAAAGCACACATTCTACTCATGTAAAAACACGCTGATTGCCGGACCGTCCGTGGGCCGGATTTAGAAGGCAATTGGGCCAGATCCGGCCCCCGGGCCTTAGTTTGCCTACCCATGGGTCAGAACCACACCCATACCTTACTTCCTAAGGTAGGAGAGTGAGAGAGATTGTTCTTGCATTATGCCCTATATCAGCCAGGTTTTCAGTGTCTAAAGGGGCAGTTTTTGACCACTGCAAGCTACATCATATATCCTCCCTTTGCCCCAATGATTCCTCACAAGCACACTGATTATCCAGTACATTCTGTATTCTAATAGTTCCCCCATTTTTTTTATTATTTTTTTAATGCCTAGCTTCACTGACATCGGGCATGGTGGCTCATCTCCACTTTCTAAGGAAGCAGTTTGCTGTGCATGCTGTCACTTATCAATGGCTGTCAGAAACCATTCTGGCACCTCTCCTTTTTATGTGTTGTGGTAAGCCAGTTGACCCCTCTTGCAGTAATGACATTTAAATATAAAAATTCTGGATGAGAAAAAAGCAAAGGGTTTTTCTTGGGGGGAGGAGACCCTCCAACATTTGATCATAGTAAAAGTGACAAATTGCTTCTCTTAAGCTTCATTGCTCAAGATGATTTACAAGACCTTCACAATCAGTTTTAAGGAGCTACCTACAGTGCGGTATTGCTTTTGGAGATAGATAGCATTAGCAACAACAACAAAAATACCCACCTTGTTAGTACAGTATACTTGAATACATGCTGTAAAATACAGTTTTGTTTATGGAATGTGTCAGTTGAATTTTAAATTAACCTGAGCTTGCACTCTTATAAATAAATGTAAATTTATGTGTGCACTGTAAAAGATCCTTTTGGCATTTGATAATTGTCACCCAGATTCTGTGGCAAAGCTGGTGCCTGCAAAGCACTGTTTGCTATTTGGTAATCTGGCAAGTTAACAAATTCTTTGAGTCATGCTTCTCTATTCATTTCTGTAGGAATCTTATGCTTCCATGTTTTAATATAATTTCACTTATTAATTCAACCCTGCGTGCACATGTTATCAGCTAACAGCCATTATCTTTTAAATATTTTTACATAAGTTTATATCACTAATGCTTTTGCCGGGATGCTAAAAATAATTATATACCATTTTGCATAATTATATACATGTGTTTTTACTGTAGCGCAAGAACATAATTTCCTTAGTAATGCCTTAAGCGTAATGAGATGTATCTCATCTTATTACACAAGCTTCTCGCACCATGACAAGTGTGCTTTGGCTGTCTCCATTGTAACTATGTGTATGTGCAGATATGGCAGGATGGGATCATCACTGTGGTTGCACAGTGATCCCAAGTCACCGGCTTCTAGGCTGGGAGGAAAACATTGTTTGGCAATTGCATGACCAAGTTGGAGCACCTTGGACACACAGGGTCAAACTTGCAATCCCCACCTCCACTCTTTCCTGCCCTGGATCAGGAACAGGAGACAAACCCTTGGCTGTAGTTTGAGGAAAGCACCCATAATTCCTTGGTCACGTGGAAACCAAATTGGCTTCGCTGCCAAAATAAGCCCCAGTTGTGGATCACTGGATGTATTAATATTGTCCTGGCTCGTATGAAACACTAAACCGTGGTTTGATAATAAACACACCAGGTGGAATGACTCATTGGAAAGCCTTTGGCTTGTGTACTCACCCCCCACCTCCTTGCTCCTCCTTTCACATGGGCAGAAGAAGGACAGTCTGCCTGCTTATTATCTATGAAACAGAGATTGTGGTTTATAATGAATTCTGACCAGTTTCTAAGCAGGCCTACTTCAAACTCTGGGCTATGAAACCGGCTTTTTAAAACTGTGATCTAGCCACGTTTCTGCAAAACTGGAAGTAGCTAGCCATGAGGTTCTTCTTGCACACCAGAGAGTGGGTCCAAGGCACAATAAGTAATCTTAAAATGTTTTTGACACTTAAGAGTGCAACTAGCCTAGGCTTTTGCATGTAACTTCATGCTGGGTTTGGACAAAAGGAAGTCTTGGAGTATGTTTGTGTGTGTGCGGTTTCAGTAGATTGAGTTCCAAGCTAGCCATAGACCCATCGTAGTCAGTGTTAGAAACTCAGATATAAGCTGGGCACCACATGGCTCCTTAAACCAAGGTTGCAGTCACAAAAACGGAATATGTGGTTGCCGTTTTGGGGCAAGACGGCTCTAAAGTCTTGTGGGTTTTCAAACGTCGTTATAACTTCATTCCTTGCTCCTGCTCAGGCTGCACAGAAAAAGAATCTTGGTTCCTGAAATTCATTCCAATTGTGCAGATAAAATATAATGGGTAGAATTCTCCAGGATGGAGTATTAGCTGAAGGCAGCCCTGTTTAGGGAAGTTTTTAATGTGTGATATTTTAATGTATTTTAGTGCTTGTTGGAAGCTGCCCAGAGTGGCTGGGGGGACCCGGCCAGATGGGCGGGGTACAAATAATATATTATTATTATTATTATTATTATTATTATTATTATAGTGTGTGAAAATGGTACAGATCCAAGGATTCCCAGATGGTGCAGCATCCTGGCGCCCAGGCATCTTCACTTGATTGCAAATGACTGATAGCCAGTTGCAAAATGCTCCTGGCGCCTGATCTTAGTTACTGAAATATTTACAGTGGTCTGCATTGCAGAGCTGCCATAATCTGTGTTGGCAAGAGCCCTACCAACCTGCAATAGGGTAAAACAGTGAGCTGCAGGGTTTTTGGATATCATGCTCAGCCCAACCTGCACCATACATAGCACTGCAGGGTTGTTTTAAGCGTCTCTCGTATCTTCATCCCAACCTGTATTGCAGCAACGTTGTTGCAGGTAAGTGATTCAGCCTGGACCTTCCCTATTCAGTGTGAACTATGCAACAGGATTGCCATAGGTTACTCCCAACCAAGTCCCTGTCACCTTAAGATACGAATATTGAGCATTTTCTAAAACAAACTTTAACAGTTGTAGGCAACGGTTGAAATCCGCCAGGCATATTTTGCATCTGGCTACCAGCCAAAGGGGACCCAGGTGGCTCTGTGGGTTAAACCACAGAGCCTAGGGCTTGCTGATCAGAAGGTCGGCGGTTCGAATCCCTGCAATGGGGTGAACTCTCATTGTTTAGTCCCAGCTCCTGCCCACCTATCAGTTTGAAAGCACGTCAAAGTGCAAGTAGATAAATAGGAACCGCTCTGGCGGGAAGGTAAATGGCGTTTCCGTGCGCTGCTCTGGTTCACCAGAAGTTTAGACCACAGCTCCGCCTGTGTCCCCAAACACTGGCTTTAGTAGGTGCAAAAAAGTAGTTATAAGATGGTATTATGAGCCACAAGTATATCTTTGAGACAACAGGTCTCAAAGCACTCTTCTTTCATTCCAGCAGAGGTGTATTACAGTGTTGCTATTTGAAGGTCAAACTTAGGAGATATCTGACCTCTCAAAGATTTTCCAAATTTACAAGCAGATCTGGACTATGCCACTGAGAAGGATGGGAGTTATTGTTCGCCCTCTGCTGCCTCTCAATGGCAACCAGGAGTCTGAAAGTTCTATTTGTTGTTCAGAGGGAAGCATATGTTATTACCTATGAACCTGTATGTTTTGACTTGCCTGCATACATGCAACAGTGTCAAGGGGGTGGTTTCCTTTGGGAAATGAGGGCGGGGGAGTAGTAAAGCTTTCCTTGCTCAGTGCCACAGATCTGAATTGGAGGCTTAATTGGAGATGCTGATCAAAGCAAAGCAAAACATGAGCTTATGTGCACTCTTGCTTTGCTGTGCCGTTGCCACTCCTAATGAAATTATGCTTAAAATTCCAAAAAAGTCATCTTTATTAATCTCAGTTTTTAAAAACCCACATCCCATAGTGTTATTTTTTGCAGGGAGGGGTCTTGCTGCAGCTAAAACGGACTCTTAGCACCCATTCCCAACTTCTAAATGGCTTAATAAAACACCTTCCCTCCTTATTAAGTCCTATTAAGATAATCAGCTGGCAGATGGAACCATTGTTCTTTGCAATAGTCATGCTGTGGCATTATGTGTGTCCTAGACCCAGATTTTTGTTTGTGAACCAGTTGTTCTGTTGTACTATTTGAAATACCTACAGCGTTAGTAAAAGTTCCCTAAGCACAACATGTCCACTGAGCCTTATCTGACGGAGAATGATTAAATGGCAGATCTCCATGGAACACTTCTTGACTTCTTGATTCCGATGTTTTTTGCTGTTTCACAAAATGAATGGTGCGGTTCCCCAAGAAAAACAAATAACAGCAATGCTTGCACCTAAATAAACACTCACCTGCCTTAATACTTTGTGCAATTACGGAGTAAGGGAATTATTCACTTACTGTTCCATAATGGTATCGTGAGCCTCTGGTCTCATTGGTTTCTCTTTCGGAATATGTGCCAAAAATAAAAATGGTTCCAACCTAAAACTCACCAAGAGGTTGTGCATGTGTGTTTTACTCTTGCTGCCGTCTAGTTTTAATATTTCATTGTTAGGCATCTAATTTTCCCAGGCACCAGTGAGCAGCTGAAACTGCTGAACAAATTGCTTGCACTAAGACGGGCATCAGTTTGGAGCTGTATAAATCTTGTGCCATCAGGGTGCCTAGCATACACCATTCCTATTCCCTTTCTTTCCAAAGATTAAGTGTCCCTTCTGTAAGAGGCTCGTTCTCGTTCTCTCTCTCTCTCTCTCTCTCTCTCTCTCTCTTTCATTTACCACCTACTAACAGAGCCTGCTGAGCCTCAAGGCTGACTGCGAGACTGTTCTCTTGCCTATGCAAATGTTGAGAAATCGTTCTTCTTCTGACAAAATATATGATTATTTTCTCAGGTTCCATTGACGATTATTAGGGTAAATTGAAGCTCATTTTGTGGCTGTGCTTGAAATAAATGTTTTGCAGTGGGCCATTTCAGGTCCCAGCGTTGTGTAGCTGATGCTTTGTGCTGGGGGATTTAGATGGTAATTGAAGATTTTGAAGAAAAAAGGATTTCCTAGGAAATTTTATAAGGTGAGGCTATCCAGCTTAATGCAACTACTTGAAACCCAATGAAGGTTCAACAACATTTTTAAAGGCAGATAGCAAGAATATGTAATAGCCAGTTGTTAACAACTTCCAGGTGTTTTGTTTCATAAATATTTTATTTTTCAAAATGGGGGATTTATTTTTATTTTTATTTTTTTGAAATTCTGGGGTTATTTGAAACAATTTTTCTAAGTACTTGAACTTGGAATAAAGAAACATGTTTTGATTGCTTGCTTGCTTGTTTATACTCCCCCTGTCTCACTGACATCTATAACAACAACAACAAGTTTTACCAAGGAGAGAACAGGCACAGGGCATAACTGAAAGCTCTGCAGGATTTCTGATGCACAGAGAGAGCTTCAGGGTGGAGAGGAGCTTCTCCATTCTCTGTCTTGAAGTATGTGGTGTGTATGCAGAATGAGTAATCCCTGTTGCAAGCAGGAAACGCATCCTGGTTGATAGAAAAGACAGGTTTGCACACACAGGGCGCATTCAGACATGGGAAATATATTGTGATAGTTTTCCTGATTATCCTACTAGTGCTACTGTTCTGCTTTCTAATTTCCTTTCACACTACAGTGCCTCTTGCGTTATGCAACAGTGTCTTTTTGACTGATACATTGGCATGTTGTGCCAAACTTCGTTCACACCAGTTGGCATGGTGTGACACAACAACAAACATCATTAGACAATGTCGCCACTCTCCCACTATTTCTGCACATGCATGCTTCCGTCCCCCCATGATTCACTTTATATGCTGACATGCCACCCCAAATCTCTTCACAGTATTCTCACAATTTTCTGGGCTCATGGGGTTCCAAATGGATTTTGCTGGAAGCAGTTAACACGGAAATGACGATAAGCTTCCACTACATTCTGCTAAAGTCCTGAAAGCAACTTTTATGTCGCATGAGAGCTCAACTATAATGTGGAAATTGACAGTTAAAGAAACTTTGGGGAACAGAATATACTGCTGTGCAAATGCAGAGTCCTGTGCACTCGCTAGCCCCTTTCTGTGTGCATGCAAGGTGCATAGATAATATTAAAAGATAAAAGTCTCTCTAGGGTCAGACTACATTGCCAGCGATGGTAGAAAGTCTTACATATTGTATTTGTGCTTGGTTCTCTAGCTGCACAGTCAGGGAGAAGAAGGTACTACAGAAGGTCATAACCACAGCCTGAAAGATTACTGGCCATCCTCTCCCATCTTTGGAAGAACTATACCGTTCCCGTTGCCTTAAAAAAGTAAACAATATTTTACAGGATCCATCTTATCCGGGATATAGTCTTTTTGCACTACTGCCTTCGGGCAAGAGATATAGAACAATTAGATCAAGAACAAATAGATTGAAGAATAGTTTCTACCCAAGAGCTATAACCATCTTAAATGCTGTAACCAGATAATATGACCTTGGAGAGTTGTGATGGGTGTGTACACATGTGCATGTGTGGCTGAAAATGTGGGTTTTTTGTTTTTTGTGCTTTTTTGTTTTGTTTTTATGGGATGGCATCCAATTTCGTTGCACTTGTACAACGTTGTACTTGTACTTGTACAATGACAATAAAGAAATCTTATCTTAAATCCCCTAGCAATTATGACAATGGTGGAGTGTGTGTGTTAAGTAGGGATTTCAAGTACGAAGAGGCAATGAAATATACGTACTCCGTGTTGAAACAGTAAGAGCTAGTCAGAGGAAATGGGTAAAGTCAACTGAGGGAGGAGGAAATGAGATCACAGTAATTCATATGTAATATACAACTTGATGGCTTGAAAGACAGTTAGTGTTGACTTTAAAAGTTTGTGTGTTTGTTTTCTAAGTATATGAATGAAAATAAGATGTTGTCTGATTATGTTGCAATGGTGTTCACTGGTTAACAAGTCTTCTGGAACAAATTTGAAAGCTGACTTTACTCAAAGTGAATTTAAGTCTAGGATGGTGGCAGTTGTTTTCTCTCTTATCTGTGTGTCTGGTCTATGCATTTCACTGTGTTTCTCACTCTTGTCCAGCTACTGTTGCAAATACTGTGCAGTTTTGTTTGCACACACAAAAAAAGACTGTGGAATCCGACGCCAGAAGCAAATGCCACTGGTATCTGAACTACCAGATTGTTTTATGTCTGGTTTTAATTGATGTTGGAGACAAAACATAGAGCGCAAAGGAGAATACACAATTTCATTTACCTCTATCAGTGTTTTTCTGGGCGGTTGGTTGATTGGAAAATGTCATAGGTGCTAGACAGGGTGGTGATGACTTTTCAATAAAGGGGAAGGATTGCAAGGGCTGGGCAAGATGGAAGAAATTTCTCATTGTGCTTCTGTATTACTCTATGTATTATTAGTGCTGAGAATGATAGAGTAAAATAGGTCCTTGCCAGAAACTGGTTTTCAGTAGAATAGCTGAATTTGAGGCATGAGAAAGTTGTCATTACTTGCATTTTTACAACATAATGTCTTGTCAAGCTTTTAGGTTTGATTAATCTTGATAAATAAATCTTGTTCCCCTGAGGAAAGCTGACAGAAATTATTATTTTTTGTTAGTAGTGATGGCAAGGTGTTCCATTCTTAGTATTTTTACCTATATTCTTGCTAAATGAGTGACATTATAGGAATAAGTGAACTTATCTGTATTTTGTTGTTTTTTATATACTGTATATATGTGTGTGTGTGTGTGTGTGTGTGTGTGTGTGTGTGTGTGTGTGTGTACAGTGGTACCTCTGGTTAAGTACTTAATTCGTTCTGGAGGTCCGTTCTTAACCTGAAACTGTTCTTAACCTGAAGCACCACTTTAGCTAATGGGGCCTGCTGCTGCGCCGCCAGAGCACAATTTCTGTTCTTAACCTGAAACAAAGTTCTTAACCTGAAGCATTATTTCTGGGTTAGCGGAGTTCTTAACCTGAAGCGTATGTAACCTGAAGCGTATGTAACCTGAGGTACCACTGTATATATATATATATAAATGCATGCCTTCACATTAAAGTGTAACTTCAATAGAATCAATTGCTGTAGATACCATTATAATGCATTTTCGTCTCAAAGTTCTTTGGATATAAGCCAAAGAGATTACAATAACACTGTAGCAATGAAACAATTAAATAGCCACATATAAGACTATACAAAGTAATACAGGATGTCATAAAACCAACAGCTGCAATTCAGTTCAAAGCCTTGTGGCACAGGAAGGTCTTCACTGTCTGTATAAAAAGGCCAATGACACAAATACAGTGGTGCCTCAGGTTACGAATTAATTTGCACAAGGGTGTAGATTAGACAGAGAGACTGTGGCTGGGCCCAAGGCCACTCAGGGTGCTGGCTGAGTAGGGATTGGAACCCTGGTCTCCCACATTGACTCCCATTAACATCCTAGCCAATGCTCAAGTACAGTGGTGCCTCTGGTTACGAACTTAATTCGTTCCAGAGGTCCGTTCTTAAGCTGAAACCTGAGGCGCGCTTTCGCTAATGGGGCCTCCCGCTGCACTCACGCCTCTGGTACGCAATTTCCGTTCGCATCCTGGGGCAAAGTTCGCAACCAGGAGCAGCTACTTCCGTGTTAGCGGCGCTCGTAACCTGAAGCGTTCGTAACCAGAGGTACCACTGTATGTGTGTTTTTTTCTCATACCCACCCTTATAACCTTATAACTTATAACCTGCTGCTAATGGTGGTGGTATTCACAATAGGATGACCAGACTTTATATTTGATTCCCAGGGAATGATAAGGTGTTCGCTCAGATATAAAAAATGCCATAGTTGGAAAACAAACAAGGTTGGTGTCACAAGTGCGGACTACCAGTAGTGACTATATATTTTAAACCAGCAAAGAGAGCCCATGAGAATGAGAAGGGCTCATTCCTTCTGTCCCAATGAGCTTTAAAGATGGTAAGAAAGTAGCATATATATATATATTGCGTTCCTCAGCAAAAGGGCAGGGGCAGATGACCACTTAACCTGGCTCTACCACGTTTAAGGTAAACTTGGCTGCTTTGATTCTGTGGCTAACCAGGTAAACACTTAACGTTTATTAGAAGTTTATTCTGCCCTTCAACCTGAAGGTTCCCAGAGAGAGGGGGGTGGTACTTGACAAAATATAAAATACATAAATCCATGCAAAAACCATAAAACATTAACATTAAAACAAAAATAACTGGCATTCCAGTCTAACAATCAGTGAGATCTAAAAAAAAAAAACCCAAAAAAAACCAGGCATGTGTTGAGCTGACACCTAGGAGTGATTTATGACAGGGGCAACCGAATCTTTGTGGGAGGGGAATTCCTCATCCAGGTTTCTATAACAAAGAAAGTTCTTCTTCATGTTATTGTACCACAAACTATAGGTCTCAATGGAACTATGAGCAGGGCCTATCCTTGGGATCTTAAGGCATGGGCTAGCTGGCAATACAGGAAGAGGTCCTTCAGATCACAAACAATTTACGGCTTTAAAAATATATATATAACATTCATTTGGTTCTTGATTTTTATATAATTTTCTTTCTTTCCTTTTTTGGCAGATTTGGCAGATCTGTCCAGAGCTACAGTTTTTGACTCCTGTGAGACCTGAAGGAAAAAATGGTTACATCAGTCTACCTTCCTTATTTTTAGAGCATTTTATGGTATTTGAAGAAAACCTGAGGTGGAGTCTCTTCCCAGTGCTAAAGTTCAGAGATTGTCATATGACTCACTGCAGGTAAGAACTTGTTTTAACTTGTTTGCTTTTTGAGGAGTGTTTATGCAGTATGTGGGTAAATAATGTTTCCAATATGCAATTTTTAAATAGCCCTTGGAATGGCAAACCAGTTCTGGCATTTCTTATGTGTTTCCATTAATGATATCCCCCCCCCCCCCCGGAACTCTCTTGAGGTATGTTTCAGAGTTAGCACTTATAACTGTAGTTCAAAAGTCTGCCTAGGTCAGAGATTTCAAACTGCTTAGGAAGACTGGGGAAATCACTGGCTAGGGAACAAATAGGTCTGGGATGTTCCTGTTAGCATCTAGTGATTTGAACTGCTCTAAGGTAGGTCTCATAGCTGATTGCTTGCCTTACTTTATTTTATATTATGGGGAGACGTTGGAATCATTGGCGATCCTATCCTCTATTAATAATTTCTCTAATCCACTGTTAAAGCTATCTGAGACAGTGGGTATTACCACATCTTGTTGGAGTGAATTTCATTGTGTGAAGGAATACGACTGTTTTCCAAACTTAAAGCTCTTCCTTGTGTAGTCATACACACAATTTAGACACTTGTAGTGTATATGTGACGGTAGGTTTCTTTGATGGCTTCCTTCTTGGAATGTCAGGGAACCCCCTGATGTCTTGGTATACTGTAAATATTTTATCGGTAGTAGCTGAATTGACCATTGTTGTCGATTTGATGACCATGCACGTGGGCGGGGAGTGTGTATAATAAGGTGGCAACGGATTGACCTGTGACTCTCTCATTCTCCCTAGAGATCATTCTCATGCCATTAATTTATTTACTCAATTTTCCCTATGCCGTTTGTTTGTTTGTTTGTTTGTTTGTTTACTTACTTAATTTATACTGTGCCCTTCCTCCCAATGGAGCCGTTTTCATATCAGGGTCCAAGGTTTTCCCTAGACAAATA
Organism: Darevskia nairensis; assembly: GCA_034642065.1. Taxonomy (NCBI): domain Eukaryota; kingdom Metazoa; phylum Chordata; class Lepidosauria; order Squamata; family Lacertidae; genus Darevskia; species Darevskia nairensis. The sequence goes on from JAWWNI010000605.1 coordinate 151,979, forward strand.
TTTGAAGCACATTTCATGCTTGTGCAAAGGCCATGTGGAATATATGATAACTATTTGCATGCACTGACACATCTGTATGTCTCCGAGGGTAGAATTTTTTCCTTACTGTTATGTCCCATTAGTCCTATTAACACTGTAGGCAACATGCAGTCCTATGGGCCTGGTTGCCTAGTTGTCAGGGCCTTCTACCCTGAAAGAGTGAGACTGCAGTAGAGCTGTCACACAACAGTTGGCAGCGTGGAGATGTACAAGCGGTGGCAAGGGTCTTGGCAGGCTCATGGGGGATTGGCACCTTGTTCTGCCTACCCCAATTCCCCGTTTTCATGTTTCACGGCACCGGTTGCAGAATGGTGTCAAAGGTTCTTCTAGCTGCCTGGTTGCTGCCGTTGTTTCCTTCATCCCGAATTAATCCGTTGATAGTCCATAAACCAACTCTTTTGAGGAATGACAGCTGTAGCCATGGAGAACAAGGAGAGTCTTGCAACGAGAAACAGCCGCAGCCATAAGAATAAAATGACGCTTGACAAAAAAATAAATGGTTAAGTGAATTTGGCATTCGTGATCGTTAATGAGAAAGTGTATTCTGTCATGAAGCACATAACCAGCTGCATATGAAGGACTTTTTTTGTGTTAGTATAGACAGTGCAGCACAGGTTTAAGCTTCCCCTTAGGAATAATTTGATGAAAACATCTGCCTGCAATTTGCAGGCACCTGACAAGCAAAACCGAAGACACAATTTAATTATGGAAGCTAGATTCATACAATGTGGTTAAATGCAGAGAGCGTGGTTTAACAGTCCTTACTTAGAGGACTATGTGACCAGAATACTGAGACAGAAATTGCCTGACTATGTTTTCAATACTTAAAACATTGACTTTATTTCTATAACCTCAATTGGGTGCTAATTATAGAGAATTTTAACTTTTACCCTGGGTCTTCAGGAGCATGAGAACCTCAAAAGAATACTGTGGAAGACCCAGTGTGTGAAGTTGTTAAAGAGGGTTTGACTAGGCCATAGGAGTCTCGGATTCAAATCCCTGGCCAGCCATGAAGCTGGTCCAGTCACTATGTCTCTGGCAAAAACTACCGCACAGGTTGGTTATGGAGATAAAAATCATTCACCTTCCCTTGGGGCAGAGGAAACCCTTCATCATCCTTTGAGCATGTTGGAGGAAAGATGGGATAAAGGTAAAGGGGACCCCTGACCATTAGGTCCAGTCGTGACCGACTCTGGGGTTGCGGTGGCGGCGCTCATCTTGCTTTATTGGCCGAGAGCCAGCGTACAGCTTCCAGGTCATGTGGCCAGCATGACAAAGCTGCTTCTGGCGAACCAGAGCAGCACACGGAAACGCCGTTTACCTTCCCGCCGGAGCGGTACCTATTTATCTATTTGCACTTTGACGTGCTTTCGAACTGCTAGGTGGGCAGGAGCTGGGACCGAGCAACGGGAGCTCACCCCGTCGCAGGGATTCGAACCGCCGACCTTCTGATCAGCAAACCCTAGGCTCTGTGGTTTAACCCACAGCGCCACCTGGGTTTAAAAATAAGTTTGTATTTGCTTGTCGTCCATTGTGACGAGGATATTGTTCCAGCTTCAAACAAATATTTGCTATTTCACTTTATGATATGCCCTTCAAAAACATTATTACTAGGGCAGCTTAAAATAAATTATTAAATGCAACACAAAATAGCAAATCTGTATAAGCAATGCCTGCTCACCCAGTCCATTGGTGGGCGGAATTTGCTGCCTGGCTTCCCCGACGCTGCGGATCGCTGGAGTACCTGGCCAAAACCCCATTTCAAATTGACCTATCCTGCGGCGTTGGGGTGGGTGTGGCCAAAGGAGCAGACCGAGAGTCGGCAGGTTTCACTCCGGTCCGCTCCTAGAAGTTAAAAGGTGGGCGGATCCAGCGGTGCCTGGAGGAAAAGTTTACAAGCTTCTAGCAGGTTCTTTCAGTTGTAGGTAGTCGTGGTGGCGAGACTGATTTTCATGGTCTTGGGTGGCAGTTTTAGGCCTTGGGCCTTAGTCTATCAATTGAATAAGGGGGTGAAGTGGTGACTCACCCCCCCATAGCGGTGTTTCCAGGGTTCGCCGTTAAAGGGGGAAGTGCGAGGGGAGTCACTGGCCTAACGCTGGAAGGCGGTCGGTGAACTCCCCTTAGTGGTGCGGAAGGGGGCGGCTAGCTGTGTCGACACATGTTTTGCACTGCCCCCACTTTGATCTGGTTAACCCTGGTGTGCCTCAGTGCAGTGTGGGGGATACACGCCCAGTGCCTAAGCCAAGGTTTCCTACATCTGAAATGGTTAATGGCCATTTTAAATCCCAAAATACGTTGTTCTCTGTAATCATTGTTCTCGGACTGACTCTCGGAGGAGTGGGGATCTGCGCCTGGGCACGCAACGTAAAATTATATCCAGTAAATACTTCAGATCACTTCAGATCATACCCAGTAAAGCAAAAATTGAAAAGCCTGGAAGATGAAAAGGTCTTCGCTTGGTGCTGAAAAGAAATTAGAGTGGGCTCCGGGCAAGCCTCACTGCAGATGAAATTGGGGTACCACCACTAAAAATGCCATCTCCTTTTGCAGCCACCTAACACATTTCGATTAGTGGTGGTGGTGAAGACCTGGAGAAAGGCTTCTGATGAGGTTCCCAAGCTGAACTTGGCAGCACAGGCACCCCAAGGCAAGCCATTACCTGACAACTGATGGCACTTTGTAGGTTAGTAAGTTCAGCATTAGCTTGGGGTAATGATGAGGTAACTGACAAACTATTTGGTAAAAACACATTGCAGGATGCAGTAGAAATTTGCTGCTTGCAAGACTCATTCTGAATCAGTCTGTGCAGGAGATGTTGGCAAATGGTGGCCTGGTTTGCATGCAACATGCAACCATAGTTAACAGTAAACTATGGTTGAACGTTCATGAGCATCCCCCTCCCCCCATTTCTTGTCTCTGCTGTGTGAGCAGGGAAGCAAACTACATTGAACCCAAGCTCCGAGTCTGTTTTCCTCCAAACAAACCACAAGTCAACACCAATTTCTGTTATATCTGCAACCCCAATTTCTCTTACTCATTATGGCATGACCACTGTAAAACTTGTTTTTTGGGGGGAAACAAACAGCTGAGAGAAGCACCTGCATATGACATAGTTTTCTTTTTGGCTCCTTTCATATTAATATTGGAAGGAGGGTATTTTTGTGCCTCAGGAGTCCTGGCATCTGATTCCGTTGATGGACCCTGTGTGCAACTCATTTCAAGTCCTGCAAATGGAATGCAGGTTTCCACAATATTGATACCTACTAGGAGAAATATAATCATAATATTGTCAAATGCAATTAACCTTAAAAACTCCTTGAAATCTACAGGATTGTGTCATTCAATTCATTAATCTGAATTCCTTGTTAAAGGACGAGTCTGACTTTGATTAAAACTTCCAGCTTCGTTTTTAAAAGCTCTCCTTGAAAACAGGAGCCAAATTCTCAAGGTTATTGTATCAAAATATTTTGAACACTCCTATATTTAAATGAATTATTTTAACACTTAGAATAGTATTTTAATCTGCACTCAATAAAACACCCGTTAGCTTCTGAAAAATTGCTTGGCATTTGATGGGAGGGAGTGCAGCCTTTTACCGCCGTTGAGAAAAGAACACATTAAAGATGCATTCGGATCCCAACGGGTATTGATAAAATACTTCACCTGGGAACTGTTGATGGGATTAGCTGGGAGGAGGGGAGGGAGGGAGGGAGGTGCTTCGACAAAGGCACTTTGAGAAAAAGACGAGCATCATCAAAGAGTATTGCTATATTTCCAGGCAGCTTTTTCAATTAGAAATTATTAGTCAACATAAATCTCTTAACTTTTTGGAAGTGCTTTAACAGCATGCATGTTGTAATCCTCTTTTCGCCCCCTAGCAACATTTCATTTTAAAGGTTTTACATTTCTTTTTTCGCAGATACTGGTACATAAGTCTCCATATATTTATAGTAAGTTATTATGCCAGGGCCAACTAATGGAGTGCTTTCTTTTTCTAATTATGGAGAAGGAATGGGTCCTGAGGGATGCAGGCTAGATTGCCAGTAGCAGTGGCAGAGTGGAAACTCAATAGGCAAATAAAACATGCTTATAGTGCGGTGGGCTGGGCACTGCAGAATTGGCAGACAAATACCATCAGTCTGTTGTTTTAGCTTCATCTTAGTTAGCAGAAGGGTGATTCCATATCAAGTGATCCATTTTTTTAACCTCATGTCATCCAGTTTTCTTAATATTTTATACACTAGTTGAGTGATCCAAACTTAAGTTTAAATCGAAAATTATTATTATTTATTTCATTCTGTTTTTGAGTTAGGAGGGGTTGAAATAAAAATTAAAATTAAAATTGGGGGGGGGGGACAATTTTGGCCTTGCCAGACTACACAAGAACCTTCAGCCCAGAATTGAGATATTTTAAAACTAAAAATACCAAGCTCTTCAGAATTTCGCAGGCTTTAATATGATATGTTGCATGATCGGCTTACTTTAAAATTTAAACATAAGCTACAAAAGTTAACTACTGCCAACCTAGCTGTGAGGGGAGATATGTGTCCTCCTCGAGAGTAATCGACTCAGCAGTCCGTTCAGTTCATATACAAGTTTATTTCACCGATCAGCTTTACACCTCCTCCTCCTCCGATGAATCAGATTCTCCAAGTAAAGGCTTCCGCTTTTCCCCCCAACATAAAAGCCTTTTGAAACCCCACCGTCTCCTCTCACTCCTCCTTTTCCGTTTCTTGACCCTGCTGGTCCCTGCATCGCTTTCGCTTTCATCATCCCTCGAGGTTGTTGACGAGGCTCTCGCCACATCCTCGACCCCTTGCTCTCTTTCCTCCTCCATGTTCTCCTCCCTTCCCGAGGGCTCCCCCTCCCCTTGCTGTTCTTGCGTCAGCACAGGAGGCGACACCTCTTCACTCTCACTTCTCCACACCCCCTTCCCTGTCTCAGGCGACAACTTGGGTGCTGCCTCTTCTTGCTCCCATGCTTGCAATATCTCCTCTGGCGTCCAACGGTAACCCCCTGATGCCATTGTCCCTTCCGCCACCTCCCCTTGCTCGGGCCAGTCCCTGACATCCATCCCCCCTCCGAAGCCCCCCTTCCCCTCCTGAGGCGGCTCGGTGGGTGGTACATCCGAGTAGCCAATATCTCCTGCAGGATCCCATTCCCCACCTTCACTTTCTCCTGCCGTTCCCGGCGAAGAAGGGAATCCCAGAAAGATGGTGGTGTCCGCACTGGACGATGACGAAGAAGACTGGAACACCTCCTCCCAATCCTTCCTGTCCCAGGGGGGAGGGATGCACTGCGACCACCAATCTTCTGTTTCCGCAATATCCCCCTCCACCTCCATTGCTTCCGTTGGTGCAGGAGGGCTACTGCGCAACTCGTTACCATCCCCACCACTGCCTGCACCTGAGGAAGGGAACCCCCAGAAATCCCCCTCCTCTGAATCTGTGGGTTGAAACACCTCTCTCATTTGCCATCTGTATGGCTTTGGCTTATTGGGATACAGCTCATGGAATTCCCACACCAAATACTCTTTGGTGACATCTTCTGCCGGAATCCAGGTGTTCTCCGACTCTGGTTCCCCCTCCCATGCTACTAAGTACTGCAACTCATCCCCTTCCCACCTGGAATCCAGAATGGCCGTAGCCTCATTGAAGTGCTCCATGTCAACCAACGGCAATTCCTGCGACCCCCTCTGGTGCCCTTGTTGGTACCTGTGTGGTTCTCTGAACTTGGACAGGAGCGACCTATGAAAAACCGGGTGAATTCTCATGGTCTCCGGCAATTGCAACCGGAACGCCACTGGGTTGATCTGCTCCACCACTTCGAAGGGCCCAATTTTACACGGCCTCAGCTTTTTGCCCCTGCCTGGCATGGGCAAACCCTGGGTGGACAACCAAACTGAGTCTCCCACTTTGATGGTCTCCCCTTCCCTTCGGTGCTGGTCTGCTGCTCTTTTGTAAGCAGCTTTTGCCCTTTCTAAATTGTCTTTGAGCAATTGGTGTAAAGCCTGCAGCTCCTCAACAAATTGCCCCGCCGCTGGCACGTCTCCTGCCCTCCCTTCGCCTCCCCCCTTTGGAAAGGCTCTTGGGTGATTACCGTAGACTGCCTGGAAAGGGGACATGCCTACTGACACCTGTAGAGAGTTATTGTAAGAGAATTCCGCAAGCGCCAGCTTGTCACTCCAATCACTGTGTTGCTGCGATGCGTAACAGCGCAAGTACTGCTGCAAAATGGAATTCACCCGCTCCGTCTTCCTTGGGTTCCGTCATTCTGGCAGCCTTCCACTCTCTGAGGAGGTTGCGAAGACTTGGAGAATGCTGTGAGGGGAGATATGTGTCCTCCTCGAGAGTAATCGACTCAGCAGTCCGTTCAGTTCATATACAAGTTTATTTCACCGATCAGCTTTACACCTCCTCCTCCTCCGATGAATCAGATTCTCCAAGTAAAGGCTTCCGCTTTTCCCCCCAACATAAAAGCCTTTTGAAACCCCACCGTCTCCTCTCACTCCTCCTTTTCCGTTTCTTGACCCTGCTGGTCCCTGCATCGCTTTCGCTTTCATCATCCCTCGAGGTTGTTGACGAGGCTCTCGCCACATCCTCGACCCCTTGCTCTCTTTCCTCCTCCATGTTCTCCTCCCTTCCCGAGGGCTCCCCCTCCCCTTGCTGTTCTTGCGTCAGCACAGGAGGCGACACCTCTTCACTCTCACTTCTCCACACCCCCTTCCCTGTCTCAGGCGACAACTTGGGTGCTGCCTCTTCTTGCTCCCATGCTTGCAATATCTCCTCTGGCGTCCAACGGTAACCCCCTGATGCCATTGTCCCTTCCGCCACCTCCCCTTGCTCGGGCCAGTCCCTGACACTAGCAGTTTGAAAGCACGTCAAAGTGCAAGTAGATAAATAGGTACCACTCTGGCGGGAAGGTAAACAGCGTTTCCGTGCGTTGCTCTGGTTCGACACAAGTGGCTTAGTCATGCTGGCCACATGACCTGGAAGCTGTATGCCGGCTCCCTCGGCCAGTAAAGCAAGATGAGCGCCACAGCCCCAAAGACGTCCGCAACTGGACCTAATGGTCAGGGGTCTCTTTACCCTTTACCTTTAAAAAAGTTAAAATTTTAAGAAGTGATTTAAAAAGTAATATGATTTAAAAATTCCAAAAAATGTATTGATCATTTAATATTTCTATTATTTCATCTTGGGATCTTAATGAATTCACATTTTTTTTTAAAAAAAATATTTTGTACATATATGTCTGCCTTATTGGGTTCAGTTTAGGATAAATGGGTCTTCTTGGAGTAAAATATAACAGAATAAACAAGACTTCAAACTATAATATCAATTACCTAGAATGTGAAAAACCATTGGGGAACGACAACATGTTATATGTTGATGCTATATTGTTCTGAAAGTCAATAATACCATAAGGCGTGTGGTGCACTTCACCCAATAAAAGTCTTCTTCTGAATCAAAGTTACCAACTTAGTCTGGTGTCTCACTGCTTTAGCTTGGAAGTTATGCAGGTGTTTTTTGTCCAGCAGCTAAAGGAATGCCGAACAATATAGCTATGATGATCAGTATAGGACGGAATATCCCCGCAGCTATTTTTTTTTGGGGGGGGGGATATATATTGTAAGAGATATTTACAGGTAGGTAGCCGTGTTGGTCTTGTCAGCAAATACCCCGCCTGGGGCAGCTTGTGAGACTGCCCCAAAGCCCAGAGCAAAGCCGTGTGCACACATCCCCGGCTACAGAGAGTCCGGTGGTGCAGTCATATGTGATTGTTCCCAGCATGAAGAACAACACACACAAGCCATAATTAAGGCTAAACTATTTATTGTAGGAATAGTGCAGAGAGAATCTCTGCTGCCAGCTCAAATTGGACAGAGCTGCCATAAAGCCGTCTGTCCGGCTTCAGGTCTAGCCAGAAGAGTGAGCACAAAGGCTAGGATTACAATAGTACAGTGAAACATAAACATTCCATGTAGGAAGAGATAAGACAGCTTTCTCATGCCTTAGTGAGACAGGCAAAAGTCAGACCGGCCTCGCTGCAGCTGTTAGCCGCTCGGCTTGGACAAAAATCATAACAGGTCTGCCATAGTCAAAACAAAATAAAAAATAAAGAAATTCCTTCCATTAGAACCTTAGAGACCAACTAAGTTTTTTCTTGGTATGAGCTTTCGCTCATACCAAGAAAAAACTTAGTTGGTCTCTAAGGTGCTACTGGAAGGAATTTCTTTATTTTGTAAGAGATATTGTAAGAGACGTTTTTATATAAAATCCCATAAACTTACTTTGTACTTCTGTGTATCAAATAATTTAAACTTGGTTCTTTGCAAATTAATGAACTCCTGGAAAAATTAATCTCTGCAATCTTGGAACCTCCATTAGCTTTCTCGGTGCAAATTATTCTGCCGCTATCTGCACACATTAAAACCGAACTGTCTTGAAGGGGGAATAAAGAAAGTAATTAATGAAACGGAAAGATCACCTTCCTATTAGCCTAAAGTAGGGCTGATAACATTTCATATTCTTGAATGTTAGTATCAATATTCCAAGAGCTAGAATCAGATATCAACATTGCCAAACCCGCTTGGAACTTAAGAAAATATTTCAAGTGTCTTTTCTGCTGGGGATTTCAGGATCCATGCATATGAAACAGAGATGTGTGAAACTGTTGATACATTGCCAGAGTTTCCTGTAGAGCCGAGGCTTCCCAACTTATTTGTCTTACTGACCCCTTTTCAGAAATAAATAAATAAATAGTCAGAGCCCCCCTGGAAATCTACCTTCTTTAAGCGAAGAAACAGAAAGATGCTGTGACAAATTTGTGTTCCTTTATCTATCTGTATTTCTACCTACCTATGTCCTACGACATAGTAAAGAAATATGTTGTTGTAAATAGGCAGGCAAACTGCGATCCACTTCCCAGGCCTGGATGAAGATGAGAAGGGTTCAGTCAAGCCCGGGGAAAACCCCTCACCTCCAGCATGACCGTTGTGGGGAGGTGTTGTCGCCGTCCCACAACGGCGCCCAACCTGGCGTTAAGATAATAATAATAATAATAATAATAATAATAATAATAATAATAAATAATTTTATTATTTATACCCCACCCATCAGGCTGGGTTTCCCCAACCACTCTGGGTGGCTCCCAACAGAATATTAAAAACATTATAAAACATCGAACATTAAAAACTTCCCTCAACAGGGTTGCCTTCAGATGTCTTCTAAAAGTCAGATAGTTGTTTATTTCCTTGACATCTGGTGGGAGGGCGTTCCACAGGGCACCACTATCGAAAAGGCTCTCTGCCTAGTTCCCTGTAACCTCGCTTCTCTCAATGAGGGAACCGCCAGAAGGCCCTCAGAGCTGGACCTCAGTGTCCAGGCTGAACGATGGGGGTGGAGACGCTCCTTCAGGTATACTGGGCTGAGGCCGTTTAGGGCTTTAAAGGTCAGCACCAACACTTTGAATTGTGCCCGGAAACGTACTGGGAGTCAATGTAGGTTTTTCAGGATCGGTGTTATGTGGTCTCGGCGGCCGCTCCCAGTCACCAGTCTAGCTGCCGCATTCTGGATTAGTTGTAGTTTCCAGGTCACCTTCAAAGGTAGCCCCAGGTAGAGCGCATTGCAGTAGTCCAAGCGGGAGATAACCAGAGCATGGACCACTCTGATGAGGCAGTCTGCAGGCAGGTAGGGTACCAGATGGAGCTGGTAGATAGCTGCCCTGGACCTGTGCCTCCATGGACAGCTGTGAGTCACAACGGATGAAACATGTATGAACGGTTTTTCAAAATTTTATTTTCTTCTTTATGCTTCCACCACCATTCAGTGCCCCCCTCCCACTGTACCCCAGGCTACTACCGCCCCCCTGAGGGCAGTATCACCCAATTTAGGAAATACTGCTGTAGAGCTTTCTGAGGCTTGAATTAGAACTTTCCTGGATTTCCAGAAAAATGCCTGTAGAACCCAGAAAACACTTTCCGGGCCAATTCAAGGGTTTGAAAAAGTTTGGACTTCTGATGTCCACTGCCCTCCCTTGCTCTTCCTCTTTCCCCCTGTTGTCAGTGTGGAAGCAGCAGTGAGGAATGGAGAGGTGAAAATGGATGCTTTTCTTCTCTCCTTCTCTCCTTACATCCTCTAACCCCATTCTTCAGCTGCTGAGATGCTGTGAACTGTGGGTAGCTGTAATTCTTTCAGTAGCTCCTGTGGTGTGTGTCTTTGCAATAGCTTTGTAACAATAAGATCGTGTGAGCTTCCATAGCCCCTCGTCCACGTGTTTTACAAGCTATGGAGCTTGTTTTTGAACTTGAGTTTAGGTTTTTAACCTTTTGGATGAAGCAAAATTAGAATTCCTCATTTGGATAATTACCACTTACTGTTTGAGAGTGTTCTTCTTTTCTGAAGTTTCTTTATTCTTCCCCCTAGATTTAATAGCAAACTACAGTGGTACCTCGACTTACGAGTAACTCGACTTACTTTTTTTCGAGTTACGAGTGACTTCCGCTAAAACAAAATGGCCACCGCATCCGAATTTTTTTGACTTACGAAAAGACGTCGCGGCCGCTTTTAATAGGATTTTTTCGACTTACGAATTTTTGACCCGGATTTTTCGACTTACGAATTCCCCCCCCCAGTGCATTCCTATGGGGATTCGACTTACGAATTTTTTCGACTTACGAAAATCGCGTTGGAACGCATTATCATCGTAAGTCGAGGTACCACTGTAGCTATTTTGAGTTATATAAAGTCATTCACTTTTTTCCTTCTGAGGAAACTGATAGATCATAACAGTGAAACGAGAATCTAAGCCGGCAACTCGTTAAGGTTATTTGTTAGTTTATCTTGAGTTATTTTTGTTATTTGGAGTTATTTGGAAGGTTCTCTTGAGTTATATTGCTTTGAATTAGTTTAAAACGTTTTTGAGTATTTTTGCTCTTGAGCAATTCTGCTCTTGAATCCTTATACATATTGTTTGTTTGAGTATCACTATGTAAATATACGTTCATCTCGTTTCAGGGATCTTTCATGGTGTAGACTTCCTTTGTTGTAATTCAGTTATTCCCGTGATTGTCTTTTTTGTCTAGGTGAACTGTGGGTAGCTGTAATTCTTTCAGTAGCTCCTGTGGATTATATGCTTTGTCTGTACATGGAGAAGTTGGGAGGCAAGCAAGAGGTTAAGCCAGTAAGAGACTAGTAAATCACAATATGTCTGAGATCAAGAAGTGCTACTGCTGGTCTGTGTACTGTAGACAATCCCGAGCTAGATGGACCAGTGGTTTGAGTTTGTATAAGGCAGCTTCCTTTATTTTGTTCCTTCATTTTCTTACCCGCCCTTGTCATAAGGACCCAGGCTGAGTTGCAACAATAGAACCTACAACAAAGAAAAGAAAATCATTGACAGGGATAAATGTGGTCTAGGAATAAGGGCCCAAGGCTCATGTGTCCAGGGACCAATGACAAGAAGTTGAAGACTATAGTAGGGAACTGATAAGTTGTAACAACAAGTTCCCTCCCACCTAGTTTTAAAGCCAAAGTTTTAAAGTTTTACTTGCAAGAGTCCCTATTCCTGTTGGAATGTCTAGTCTGCAAGTGGGTGCTTTGTTAATGTCTTTCTCTGAAGACATCACCTTGTTCCAAAAACTGCTCACCCACCCCCGTAGCCGTTCCCAGACTCCAACAGTACTGTGTCCCTCACAGGATCAAGATATACATCTCCTGCTCTCTACTTGCCATTCCTCCTTTTTCATGACATGCAGGTCACTGAAGTACCAAGCTGGCTTGCGTTATCTACATCAGTGCTTCCCAGCTGTTTTTGGACTACGACTCCCATCATCCCTAGCTAGCAAGACCAGTGGTCCGGGATTATGGGAACTGTAGTCCCCAAACAGCTGGAAACCCAACTTTTGAGAAACGCTGCTCTACAGTAACAAACATGTTCCTATGTTCAGAATCTTTCTCTATATCTAGACCTCTTGATTATGTGTGGGGATAGAATTTAGGCTTGAGCATGCATTGTGAACATACACTTTTACTTGTTTTATGATACTTCCCTCATTGAATATATTTTATTGTGTTGTGTTTTGGTTTTTTGCCTTCCATTTTTGAAACTATGTGTGGGGACCAAGTGGATATTTATACCTGATGGGTGGAACTGTACCCTGAAAATATGTACCACGTTTTATTTAGAATGAAACTGACCAATACAAATTGGCAAACGGTAGTCAAGTAAGAGCATATGGTCAAGAAGGGCTTCCACCTTGGAGACCCCACCTTCCTTTGCCAAGGGAGTTACCCTTAAAATGCTATTTTTGCACTGCTAGGTTTCTGTCCTGCCTAGAGAGATGTTGAAATTGTGCAGATTTGCTTCCTTATTCTCAGTGCTTCTCCAGAAGAAAATGAGATGTAGGCCAGTAGTAAAATAAAAATAATGGGTACAGTATATCAAGCTGGAAGGGGAAACTGCGACTTAGGAGATGAGAGGACATCAGCTAGTTTTGGTAGGTTCTCCTAATGGAATCTACCAGAATTATACTGGATGGTGGCTTTATTTTACTTTCTTAAAAAGAAAGAGATAGAATTGAAGCATTTACACAGACTTCTTAGAATCAACTTAATTTTGACATGCCTGCTTTTTCTTCAACTTTTTTTTGTTTATGCCTGTTGAGCTTTAAATTCTCAGGATGTTGAATGTTTATCTCTAGTGTTTCATTTTTCCCCCCAATTGAAGGAATGTATCCTTAACACAAGTGATTCAACTTAATGCTTTTCAGTATATTATTTAATGGGCACAAACAAAAGTTTTACAGGGTTTTTGTTTTGTTTTGTTTTTGCCGACAGTTTGTAGATTAGTCCCAGAAGTGTTTTGTGGAGGTGTTTCCTGCTTCCGTGAGCATATCTGTTTAGAATATTGATCTCTCTGATAAAGTCAAGGAGGGTTTCCTTGTTAGGAATTTTATATATATATATATATATATATATATATATATATATATATATATGAGTCCTGCTCTGCTCTGGGTAGTGCAAGTAGCACTTTAATATTCTTCTCTCTCCTCAAAAAGATTTTGCATTTTGGTTAAGAGTGAGAGAGAACCGAGGAGCCATAAATTAAACAAATAATTGTCCTCCTGAAATAATGGATTTTCTTTCTTTTTTTAAGCATGGGATTTCAGCCACATTCATGTGACTGAAAGGTTGCAGCTGAATCTAGTATTATAACTGCACATTTGTACTGATTTAATTGCAGGGTGCAAGTACATCATTATCCTTGAAAGCACCCAATGATACCCTGACTTTTTTTAATATATCACATAAAGAATCTCTTCACAGTAACGGCCATTAAGTCACTGGCAGTATGATGACAAGATTGCAGGGTTCAATTTCCTTTCCCTTCTTCCAAAAAGAAAAAAAGGAGGAGGAGGAGGAAGCGAGACTGGTACACATGTGACCCATGAATCAGACAATGGCATGTGTTCCAAGATAAGAATAGAAAAGCTTTGCACACTTTTTATGTATATTCATTGTTTGACAATATAGTGTGTATAGCAGTCAATGTGGAAACTGAGAAAACCACTAATATGCTGCAAACATTTAAACTCCCAATTAAAGGCTCCTGTGAGCCCAAAGTGTTCACCCACAAATGAGGCAACGGCTGTGCCTCTGTATGATTCACTGCTTTCCCCTTCCTTCAGATCAGCTTGTGCCGGGGACAGGTAAATTCTGCTGCGTTGCTTTGTCTAGTATGATTGGATCATTCAATCATTCCCAGGGCAGAATTATCTGCTATCAGAGGAGTTCACCATTGCACACAGCAGCATGGGAATTACTGCAGTAAATTGGAGAGTACAGCTGTACTGGCAGGGCTGTGTGTGTGTGTGTGTGAGAGAGAGAGAGAGAGACACCACTCACCAGTACGGTGCCCATGGCAGCCATTTTTGAGCTCAGAGTATATCCCCTCTGCCTACTCAGCCCTTTAGTTACCAAAGACTGTTAAATCAGGCAAAGGCCTTTTTACAACACAACCAACTCCACTGTGGAGTAGGAGGTAGGAGGTAGAGTCTAGCACAAACTGTGGGTCTTGTTGGCCTGTATGAGGTCTCAGTTGGATTCTTGAGATCCTGTAGCTACCATAGAACACCAGGTAGCAAAGTTCACTTGGGTCTGTCTAAGGTCCCATTTTTGTTTGCCCTCTGTGGAAGAGAGCTTTTGACTTGACTTTATCTGCTTGTCTGGCCTTACCTGACACAACTCGCCCTTGCTTACATTGAAAAAGCTCCACCGGCCTTGACATGACATCACCAGATACTACTTGCTTTCCCTGCAATCCTCAAGTGCCCACAGGACAGGATACCCTTACTAGGTTATTGTAAGGGTTACTGAGAAAATCTTTTGCAAAATTATTTGGACAATCAAAGCACCGGGTGTTACAGTTCTTCACTCAGTTCCATCTATTTCCTTCACTGAATACCTATAATTAACGTTTCATTTATTAGTCCACCTCTATTCCAAGCTTCAGCCAGGTAATACCGTAGTAGCTTTAAAACATTTTTTTTAATAAATCATTTGCAACTTGCTTCTTCCTGCCAGCTAGGATTCTTGGAGCAGCTTACCGCAAAAAATAATGACGACTATATCATCACAGGGGCATCAAAAATAAAGTGAACTCTCAAAGGATCGCTGAGCGCCCTCAAGCTTATGATGGTCAGGGAACTTGGACTTCAGTTTTTCTTTTAGCAAACCAAGTGGTCATATGTCACAATATTTGCAATCCGCTTCTAATGAGTGTTCTCTTCTTTTAGTTCTCAAAAATCAGCAACTCTAGAAATAAACAGTGATTCTTGCTCAGCTGCCTCTGATTCACTCACTGGTGATTCAGTTTGGTGCCAGTTACAAGACTGGTTCTCTGATGCAAAATGTGGAGATTTCAAAACACGATTGTGAAGGAGAGAAAAGTAAAGTTATATTTTGGGGGGCGGCATTGCATAAAAGCCTGATTCTTCTCCCCCTTTCCTCTAAAACTGTAGCTCTGGGATAGCCAGTGTGGTGCTCTCCACATGCTATTGGACTACAACTCCCATCATCCCTGACCATTGGGCCATGTCAGCTGGGACTGATGGGAGTTGGAGTCCAACAACATCTGGAGAACACGTGCTGTAACTTATCTACTGAAACTTTTTATCACCTTGCCTTACCACTGGTTGCACTAGGATGTAACACTATACCATGGCTTATTGGAAAGAGGGCTAACCTGTGGCCTTCCAGACTTTGCTTGACTGCTATAATCCTTGACAATAGACAGAGCAGGGTTGGTCTGATGGGAGTTGGAGTCTAACAACTGAGTTAGCCACTCTGAGTTAGTGTTATGAGGATGAACTGCAGTGAGCTTTAGGCTCAAGTGCTAACCCACTCTTCCTCCAGTGAGGTCGTGAGGAAGAGTTTAGAACCTTTCACTTCTATTTTAAACTAACTGTAGTTCACTGTGTCATCTAGATAAACTGCTGCTAGTCTTAACTATGTTAGTGGAAGCAATCCAATTTGTTTACAAAGCTGGCTTCTTTTCCCTAACCATAGGTAAGATTAACTGAAGTTTAGGGATGAGACAATGTTTAAAAAGTGGTTAATTGAAAAAAATAAAGTGGAAGCTTCTTTGATCCAGCAAGACAGCATTGTAATTCCAGTTTTAGGCAACATTTCCAACATTTCGAAGGGAGTATATGAAACATGTGAACCCGATAGTAGTTAAACTAGTTCAGACTGTAAATAACAAAAGATTTTCTTATCATTGGCTATGGCTAGAGAAAGTTCTCTGTGTGGCCCTCTGCCATATCGCCTTCAGTGAAGGGAATCTTGTCCTTCTGTGGTTGATACAAGTAGCATTTGTATTTCTTATACCAGTGGTTCGATACCTTATGGCACAAAAAATACAACAGCAGAATCATATCACTATCTGCTTAGGAGTAAGTTCCATTAAGCTCAAAGGGCCTTACTCCCAAGCAATCATTTTGGACTGCAGCCTTGGTGTAAGAACTGGCATAGCACAGTAGCAAAGAGTTTGCACTACCAACCAATAAAGTCACTAGTTTGATCTCACCATGATTATGAACTCAGTAGATAGCCTTAATATCGAACCACCTTGTTGTGTTATGGTAAAAGAATTCAAGAAGGTAATGCAAGGTAAGCACTTGAAAGTCCTATATAAATGTAAAGAAATTGGCATGCACAATTAAAAATTAGGCTGATTTACTTGGCCAGTAAAATCTCTATCTCATACTGTATGAACTATCTAAATCAAGGTGAGGAGCAGATCTCCTGGTAATTGAAGATTTACTTAATTTATTGAAAATAGAAACCAGAATCCACATTTCTGAGAGCTAAATTAAACTGTATTGGCTTTGTGAATATAACAATATATTAAGCTGTCATAATTCAAATGGAAGCCGCATTCATTAAAAACACCGCTCACTCCCATTAGTTTAAGGAAGCAAATAGTTTAATGATTTATATCAAATCATATAATTGATTTAGTTCTGCAGTTGGTGTTGGGCAAGATGGTGTAGTGCTTTCCGGTACTACTTTTATAGTTTTATTGTTTCCCATTTCATTCACTGCTTGTAAGATAAACGTTTTCATTATCTTCCCAATCTCCCTTCACAGAGAAGACTTCTATGATGGCAATGTAGTTATAAGTTTAGAATTAATTATGCATCAACTAACAATTTGCAGAGCCGATATCTCTATTCGCTTAGGACCAAAATTAACGTTTCTTAAGATGTCTTCCTATTATATTTCATCTGAATGCTGCAGCTTAGTAACTAAAACTAGTAATTGTTGAACTTATTTGCCTCAAGGCAACTCCTGATGCTGTCAAGGACTCTTAAAAACACATGTAATGAGATAAGAGCATTGCACATATGGCCATAAATACTGCATGGTTTTCCTCTAAAAAAAACAAAACAAAAACTTTCCACATAAAGCAACGAATGAATCTTCAGGCAGTATCTGAGTAAGAACTTTGCACATTTGACTTGCAGGATCGCAGCTTTATGTGCTTGGTGGCCAACCAGCCTGCAATTGCACAAATTAAATGCACACAAGGCAGAAGCTTAAGAGCTCCAGAAGGCTCCTGCAAGATCTCACAGGAACCTCCCAGAGCTCAGTAAGTCAATGGAAAACCTGTGGGAGTTCTGGCTATACGTGATTTCAGCTTTTTACACAATTCCTGGAGCCTAACTATGGAACCCAAGTCAACTGTGGTGCCATTTTAGTCATCAGCACAATTCTGTAAATTGATTAAAACCACAACTATGAAAATCACCAGGGGTTCTGATATGGTCATCAGTTGTTGCTGTGTATCTCAGCACTTCGATTTTATATATTTATTTCACTTGTATGATGATTTTAAAAATAAATAAATCCAGAACTATGTACATTGGGAACTTAGCTTAGCTCTTGAAACCTTAGGCTTTGCCAAATGATAACTTCATAATGCAGTAAGAGAACATAGCTTATAGAATAATATATTTTTGGCATGCACTTTTATTGTGTTTTAGTAGCTGCTGCTGCTGCTGTTTTTTAAATTTCTAGACTGCCCTTCACCCAAGGATGACAAGGTGGTTTATAATATAAAAACACAAAAATACATAATATAGTAACAAACAAGAACAATGACCTCTATAAAACAACAACGCCATCAAATTGCATCAAATTGCATCCTTAGTTTACCTTCATCTTAGTTTACTTCGGGCAGGGATTGTGAGCAGCATTCAACTAAGTTTTCCTCGAGAGTAGGCCTGCTTAAATTAATTGTTCTTCCATAGGCATTGTGGCGGTTACCTCAACCTATGCAGACCCCCCCCCCCCAGACGTTTCACGGTCCGTTGGCACCTGCATTAACCACGGTATTTCACTCGCTGCCACCAACCAGTATGTCTGGTAATAATTTACTTCACTTCAGGAGAGGAGAACGTTAGAACCAAACGATGTTTATTAAAGTACAACTCTAAAGCATATGGTTTCACAATAAATGGTCTTTCCTTAGCTTGTTATCTTGTATCTTAACAGTTCCTATCCTCTTCCTAATTCTCCCTTCTCTCTCTACAGCCCCCTCTATCTCTAACTGCCACTTCACCTCGGACCTAACCTAACTCTGCACTTAACAGCCAACCCTCACCCAACTCCAACTCAACTCTAACTGCCTTTTACACTCCCTGGGGTGGGTTTATATATCCACTTAACCCCGCCCCCTTAAGGTTCTAACTGCCTGAACCCTTTAACCCTTTCCATGCTGTCCTGCATTTAGGCTGAACGCCACAGGCATGTTCATTAATTTCAGTGGATTTGCTCTGAGTACAGTGGTACCTCTGGTTACAAACTTAATTCGTTCCGGAGGTCCATTCTTAACCTGAAACTGTTCTTAACCTGAGGTACCACTTTAGCTAATGGGGCCTCCCACTGCTGCCGTGCCGCCAGCACGCAATTTCTGTTCTCATCCTGAGGTAAAGTTCTTAACCTGAGGTACTACTTCCAGGTTAGCGGAGTCTGTAACCCGAAGTGTTTGTAACCTGAGGTGTCTGTAACCCGAGGTACCACTGTAAATCTTAGAGGAGTGGCATACTAGGCATGCTACCAGAGTTACGGGTTAAGGCTGAGGGCCACTTCAAAAAAAGACCACATTTTCTATGTGGAAGTGATTTCTATGTAGGAAATTGTGCGAATGCAAGAAGCAGATTAATGAATGACTTGTATGCTTGAAAGCTTGGCTTTCAAAAATATATGTGTACATGGCAATGCAATAGGTGCACTTATATATTATCTACATATGTGACATTTATACAGTTCCCTGCACATAATTAACTTTCCTATGGACATAACGTAAGAGAGACTGCCTGTATCCGATCTGTTGACAATGGACTTTGCCTCCAGGGGTGAAGTCAAACTGCTGGGGAAATCACAGTGCCTGCTGTGGCTGTAGAGACCGGTAACTTGTAACTGCTGCCTCCCACATTGTTTTTGCTGCATTCGCAGCACCAAAGTGACCTCTCCTGGGCGCAAGCCTGGGCAGTGTATATGGAGGTCCTGGGCTTCCCAGACAACAAGACCCTCACCACCCCTCGGCCTCGCTGATGTGGCCCAAAGGAAAGCAGAGCAATACATTTGGCAACAGCTTAGCTGCAGGAGGGAGGCGTTCAAGAAGACATCTAACCATCTTAGGGGCTCAACTCTGGGTTTGTGTAGGGTTTATTCCTTAGCCTTTACTTGTGTACACTCCCTCGCAAAGGACAGTTGTAGTCAGTACACTGAAGTGAATATATACCAGGTATTCTATTTTCTCTTTCTAAAAAGTAGCTTCAAAGGGACACAGGGAAATGATAAGTTCTGTGCTGCTGGAACCTGTTTTGAGTTGGATTATATATATTTCTCCTTAGAGTAGCTCATACTCAGGCTTATTTGTATTAGCTCCTGTTCTGTTCCCAGATGAGCTGGTTTGTGTTAAGTGTTTGCTAAACTCAAGTAGCATGGCCTTTAATATATCAGTGCCGTGAAAATGCTGTTTCCATAAAACAAATGTGGTGATGTGTACATACTTGTCATGTGCCACAAATGGTGGTTTTTAATTACACTGGCTTGTTGTGAAAGGTTGATTCAGCGCTATGTATTAGACTCTTGTAGGTAGAAATGTTGGACCGGTTTTCAGAGCTAAGCCAGATTGTTCTTGGGAGGCGTTTAGATTGTTCCAGTCGCCTGAGTATTGGGAGATGTCTGTGAGCGTTAGCAAAAGGAAAGATCAATTTCTGCCTGCCATTTAAAGTCCTACTGTAGTATGAGATTGAATACACATTTGGATACCCTGGGAAATAAAGTGCATATAAATAAAGATCTGTTGTCACCTGTCAAAAATTATAAAGAAGTTCCATGACTTCACATCTTATCCAAATAGTTATGCTTGCTTTGCATATCTAAATGTTAAAAATATTTTTGTAAGGAAAAAGTCACGCTGCAGTATGATCCCAACATAAGAATAGCAAGTGAAGCAGAAGAGAAAGACACTCTTCCCTCTACACTCCCCTCTGCTCTGTTCAAAATGGTGGCAGTGGGATTTTGGGATTGGGATGAACTGTGTCGGGGTGTGTGTAGAGTTTTTTGAGAGAGTTATATGGGAATGGGAAGTGGCAGTGGAAGGGGTTGGAGTAGGCAGGGAGCTAAAGAAGCTGTGAGAGGTTGGGAGGGTGAAAGAATGTGGGCATTTGAGTAAAATGTAAAGGGAGGATGTTGGCAAGGGGGTGAGTGGTTGGGGGACAACATGAGCAGGAATGTCGGCCTCTAGTAGTATACATTTTCCCAAATAACTGGGAGTATCACAAAGGCACCAGGTTCTTATAATGCTGTTTTGATTTCTATTCAGAAATGCAAGCTTACACTGGTGACAAGGAATTCTGTAAATTAAGACAGCAATAATTGTTGCTGGCATGTCTCAAAGGCCAAGGAGATAGGTGATGGGCAAGCCCTTGCCCTAAGTCACACAGGAAGAAAGTGAAAAGCTGGAAAGCGAACATCGGAGCAGCTTACTAGATCAGCCAGTGGCTCATCTGACCCACCATTCTGTTCTCACAGTGACCAACAAGGTACCTGTGGGAAACCAACAAGCAGGGCCTGAGCACAAGAGCATGATCCCTTCCTGTGGTTTCCAGCCATTGGTATTTAGAAACATACTTCCACCGATTATGGAGACATAGGACAGCCATTGTGGTTAGTAGCTACTAATAGCCTTATTCTACACACACACACACACACACACACACACACACTTTTAAAGCCATCTAGGTTGGCGGCCATCACCAAGTACTATGAGGGTGAGTTCTGTGGTTTAACTATGTGCTATGTGAAAAGGAAGAATCTGCCAATGTTCAGCTTGTCCCAGAATGGGTTGTAGCATTTTGCAAGATCCTCTGTTCTTTCTTTTGATTTATTTATGTTTTTACTAGCTAGTATACTATATACTAGCTATATACTAAGGACGCAGGTGGCGTTGTGGTCTAAACCACAGGGCCTAGGGCTTGCCGATCAGAAGGTTGGCGTTTCGAATCCCTACGATGGGGTGAGCTCCCATTGCTCGGTCCCTGCTCCTGCCCACCTAGCAGTTCAAAAGCATGTCAAAGTGCAAGTAGATAAATATGTACTGCTGCGGCGGGAAGGTAAACGGCGTTTCTGTACGCTGCTCGGGTTCTCCAGAAGCGGCTTAGTCATGCTGGCCACATGACCCGGAAGCTGTACGCCGGCTCCCTCTGCCAATAAAGCGAGATGAGCGCCGTAACCCCAGAGTCGTCTGCGACTGGACCTAATGGTCAGGGGTACCTTTACCTTTACCTAGCTATATACTGTACTAGTATCTGCTAAATGGAGAGAGAGGTCATGATAGGTGTTTTTCCAGTTCGACCGCATGTTTGTAGACCCATAACATTCACAAGCTGATCTTTCTTAAATGGAAAAGAAAAAAAGAAAAGCTTTCCGAGGCATGTTGCTCAAGACAGTCCATGCCAAAGTTATCTCTTCTTTATTGAAAATCCAAGGTTACTTCCAAACACATTATTCTCTAACTTGCAATAAGCTGAAAACCACATATGTATTAAGTTGTGCTATCAAATATTTATACACAGTGAAGATTATAGAGACCCAACTTCAAAAAGTCATTGAAATCCGAGACTTCTCTGTAGACTACTATCCTTGAACCATTAATTCAGGCGTTTTGTTTCACAACACAGTACAAAAATATATTGATTCTTAAATTCCCTGTCCTCCTAAATAATATTCTGGAATACTTGCTGGTCTCTCTTAATGCACATTTGCCCAGAGTATGAATATTTTTAAGCCTCACTTTTAATCTTTCATGCCCCTTTATTCAAATCCTTTTTCTTTTTTAAGAGAAAGTTATTTTTTGCTTAATTAGCACACAGTAGAAAGAGAATCTGATTCAAAAGTCCCCTGAATAAAACTATTGACCTGAACTTAACTAGCTCCAGCAAACCAGTTGTGCTTTAATTCAGTTAGTAGTTTGGACATTTTGTTTCATGTGAATCAATCGGGATTCATTTTGTTCTCCTTAAAGCAACATGCTGAAAAATTGTAAATTTCATGATCATGATGAATTTCAATTACTTTACAAAAACAAATATCTGCGTTCAAACTTATAGTACATGTCACATGGCATTGGTGTTGAGTCATATGGCCTAAAGCCCATCCATATTAACTGTCCAAGCCAGGCTTCCCTCAACCTCGGCCCTCCAGATATTTTTGGCCTACAACTCCCATGATCCCTAGCTAGCAGGACCAGTGGTCAGGGATGATGGGAATTGTAGTCTCAAAACATCTGGAGGGTCGAGGTTGAGGAAGCCTGGTCCAAGCCATATGGCCATATCTTAGCTAAATAAGCAGATAACCGGCATCACTGTGCAAGCTTGCAAACAAATCAGGAAGTATTGTGTTAACTATAGTTTCCCAGTTCAGATAAACGAGTTAACAGTTTTAGAAGAGTCCAAGATATTAAACCATCGATTTGTGGTTGGGTTAATATCCTGGCTTGTCCCCAGTCTGCTAGCCACAGTTTAGACAAAATGGGAAACTGTAGTTAATGGAAGCCTTCCTTTTTGTTTGCTGGCTCAGGTAAAGAGTTTATGCACATTCCCAAAAAGCTTATATTTCATCTCCTTAAGCTGAGATGCAATCATCCAAACACACTCACATGTGACCTGACACGAGCACTATTTTTAAAAATAGGATAAACTCTGAAAATTGCTTCAAAGATGATGCAAATTCATGTGGGGCACCTCTGGTTATACAATAAACCCCATTGTGATAGTTGGGGTAGCTTGGCCCACGTTGCATGGGAAAGCTTGACAGATTTAATAGAGGACTGCACAGGGTTCTGCTTCTCCATTGTGAACCGAAGTTTCCTTTACTGTCCTCACAAGAAGAATACTGAACAGCTGGGAGACAGATTATTCGCCAACCAATTTGCCTATCAGCAGGAAAGATTCAATAGTGTTTTTTTTGGTTGTTTCTTTACATTAGGGATCACATAAAAGCAGACGAATATGTCTTCCAAAGTCAGCCTAATTTAACCTTGAAATTACTTGACTCAACATGGCCCCTGACATGCATAAAGTGGTGTGTGCCACATTTGTTGTTTGTGTTGCACTCATTATAGTGAACTGAAAATGGTATTGATCTTGCAAAATTGCTTCTTTTTACAGACTGGGAAGGCTCTAATTAAGGTTGCTCAAAACTAGGAGGCCCCTTTCATAGGATTAATTTCCCCTCCTGAGCTAATGCAGTTTGTTGTCATGAGGTGTTCTGTTTGAGATAGATGAAGGGATTCCTTTGTTCCCTCTGGTTACTCAAAAGATGTTTGCTGAAGCTGCAGGATGCTGGAAACTCTGATGCAGCCATAATAAAGAGCGGGGAGGAGACACCTGTAGCAATCTGAGTTTGGGGACAGACAAGGTTTGGTTTTTAATCAGTGGGGTTATTCACTCATCCTAGTTAGCATTCAACATGATAAACGTTTCTGCAGGTTTTATTTTTTTTTTTTAAGGAAGAAAACTTAGAGAGTGAAAAGAAAGATAAAATGGTTATTGATTATTGAAACAGAAATTAATCTAGTGAGGTGTCAGTCAAGAGCCTCGTAGACCAGGGTTCAAATCCCCACTAAACCTTTGCTGCCTTTGAGCTATTCGTGATCTCTCAGCCTGACCTGCCTCACCGTATGCTATGAGAAGATTTATTTATTTCTTGCCTGAAAAATAAATAATGACACCTGGATTTGAGGATTGAAGATAATGTTTGTTTATAGAAAGTGGCTTTGTGGGGTGTTATATTGGATTGGACTAAGTGAATATTGTTTTTATATAGCCGACAGATAAAGAATCGGAAGTTCTTTTCTTTCCGGATCTTATTTTTCTATATTTCGTTATTAACCTCTGTCCTGTTCTTTTTTTTAAATTTATTTTTCCTTCTTTATTTCTCTCCCCCTCCCCTTTGTGTTTTTATTACATCTATATAAAAGTATTGGTTTGGTTTTTTTAAAAAGGGAAAAGATACTAAGTTTTCTATTTTTTTTCTATGAACCTTAATAAACATTTATTTCAAAAATTGATGTGCTGTGAGGGAAAGGAACCATGCCTGCCACCTTTGAGCTCTCTGGAGGAGAGATGGGATAGAACTGTAATCAACAAATAAAATATTAACAAGTCATTTGGGGCAGCCATGTCAGCCCACCCATAACACTGTCTAAGATAGATAGATAGATATACTTTATTCGGCTATAAGCCCACAAGGTAAAACAAAGCAAAACAAAACAATAAATAAACGACTATTTGTACATTTCGGAATGATATCTGAGTAATTCGTCATATATCTCCTTCGCAATACATACAATCTCTGGATAAACCAAACTTACGACCTTAAAATAGAATAAAGCATAAAGCATAAAATTTACTTGGCTATTAATAATCCTGAAGCCTTCCATGAAGTCTTTTATAGGAAAGCACTGAACCAAGAATCTGGCGACCTGTAATGTTCTGTGAGAGTCAATGTCCTGGAGTAAGTAAGCTAGATGTTGTTCAATTGGTATGGCTGTGATGTCCCGCATAACTGGA
The DNA here is from genome assembly GCA_034642065.1 of Darevskia nairensis. Lineage (NCBI taxonomy): Eukaryota > Metazoa > Chordata > Lepidosauria > Squamata > Lacertidae > Darevskia > Darevskia nairensis. Next base: position 176,667 of record JAWWNI010000605.1, read on the forward strand.
CTCAAAATCCTTGATCGGGAAACACTGTATAGGGGGCAGTTTAAACAGGATATGGTACAGGGTTTCTATTGATTTGTTGTCACATGAGCATAGAACAGAGATTTTCCCATTAGAGAATCTGTTGCTCAAAACATTTGAGGGGAACACATTGAATCTAGCTCTAACAAATGCAAATTATGCGACGCAACCGAAAGGGGTAGACAGATATCGTGGTGATTGGGGCATAGGAGTAATGCCCAGATTTAACGGAGAGCACGTGCCACCGCCTGTGGCAAGATTTTGTTGTAGATCAGTCTCCTCCAATCTTTGTTTGATGGCCAATTTAGCTGTAACACTGTCTAAGACAAATACAACTAACTGGACATAACATTTGAGAATTGTGGTCTGGCCAAGATTTCCTGCCACACGTGCAGCCTGTTCTAATGGTCTGCACTGTGGAGGTCAGGGGGCAGGGCTTTCTTGGCCCAAGAAAAAAAAATGCTCTTTTTAAAGTCTTAACTTCTATTTTCTGACGTGGAAGAGCTCTTCTTTCTTTGTATGATAGGCAGCGTGATTTGTAGTCCTAAGATGTGCATACTACCAGCATTCAAAACTTTATCATGAGAGTGATATCCAGACCTCTTTGTGGAAAGTACTAGGATGAGTTATTCCTGTATGGGAAGAAAGTGACCTTCAAACCACTTATGAATATATTCTGAGTCATTAATGGTTCATCTTTGTCTTCCGCATGGTAACATAATTCTTGAACCTGCTTAATCGGAGCTTTTCCTGGAGATTCCGCATTGTAGTTGGCAGCCAGTTTTTTTCCTGTTCAGATGGCTAAAGCAGTTTTAAACTCCCTTCAGTATCAAACTTATCCCTTAAAAAAAATTTTTTTTGTTTGATTGTTTGTTGCTTTACAATTGCTCGAAATTGTAATTACAATAAACCTTCGCAGGGAAACAAATCATGAAAAAGGTGGTGTTAAAACTTCCTGTTCTTTAAACTACAGTGGTGTTCAAGCGCCATACCAACTGAAACCTCTAAGTACAGCCATTATGTTAAATGTAGTGCTTACTTATAGACCTCTCTGCATTATGTTCTCTAGTGGAGTGTGAGCCCATTTTCATAGTGATTTGCTAGTTGCCCTGATTAAACTTAAAGTGGGTGCACTTAATCCAAATCAGCATTATTAATAACAATACTTAGCAGTTACGCAGCTTTCATATATTCAAAATGTGGACAATTGTGTATAATGAAATATGCATAGTGAAGAATTAGCTTACTTTCTTGCTTAGTCATATCCTACTAATAGGTTCCCTCGTGTGAAATAAGCAGTCAAAACAAGCATGTGGGGAAAAATATTATTCAAGTAAGTTCTGTCAGCAAGTGGAGTGATCTCCCCTCTGCGGGATTCTGAAAAGGACTTTCCTTTTTATTCCATTTCCCAGCCTCCTGATTTTGTTTTCTTGCGTGCTGCTTTCATTAGCCTAGCTGTGTGAGAAAAAGAAACCCGGAGCACTAATTTTTCCTGCAACATTGTGGTGCATTAAATTGCAAGTTCTTTTAACTTAAATGAAATCGCCTGCCCTACTGTGCCAGTTCATTATGGTGTTTAAAATGTCCAATGTTTTTATGATAAATGTCAAACCAAGTTTCATCGATAACAGCGCTCGGGAGGTAGATTGACCCATGGTCTCATTAACAGCTGGTGTAGCTAGAAAAGATGAGTCTCTCAGAGACTCAAACAAGGAAGAGGGAACCATCTGCAGGAGATTTCAGAGTTTATAAAAGCAGTCTGCTAAATGGCATTTTTGCCCACCTCTTTATAGCAAGAATGAGTAAAATGTTAACTAAAACTCACCAGAAAGTTTACTGCCTAAGATCTTACACCAATCATTATACTGGAAAGACAGTTTTGGGAAAATACTTTTCACCCTGGACTTGCCCTGGCTCTCAGTCCTTTGTTAAAACCAGCAGGGACTTGGGGGCTTATATCTAATCACACCCTCTGTCCATCTAGCCCAGTGTGCACTGCAAGCAGCTCCCCACAGTCTTTGACCTGCTTTTTTTGACCATTTTCCGCAAGCTATGTGCTCTGCAACTGAGCATATAAAGGTAAAGGGACCCCTGACCATTAGGTCCAGTCGTGTCTGACTCTGGGGTTGCGGCGCTCATCTCGCTTTATTGGCCGAGAGCCGGCGTACAGCTTCCAAGTCATGTGGCCAGCATGACAAAGCCGCATCTGGCGAACCAGAGCAGCGCACGGAAACGCCGTTTACCTTCCCGCCAGAGCGGTTCCTATTTATCTACTTGCACTTTGATGTGCTTTCGAACTGCTAGGTGGGCAGGAGCTGGGACCGAGCAACAGGAGCTCACCCCGTCGCAGGGATTCGAACCGCCGACCTTCTGATCAGCAAGCCCTAGGCTCTGTGGTTTAACCCACAGCGCCACCTGGGTCCCTTTTTACTAGTGGGAACCTCTAACAAAATGCATGTATGCACAAATATACATGTACATGTACAAACTAGTTATACTGTATGCAGTGTAAATAGTCAAGATAGCAACAGGGGCAGAATGACGAGTTTAGCAATGCCATTTTGAGTTGACTGTTCTGTCAGAGTTCATAGGCTCTTACGTCAATCAGTTAGCAGCCCACCTTCCCTCCTTCCCCAAGTTCTTCCCATTTTCCTGTGTGTCTTTCCATGTGTCTGATCCCCATAATAAGCAGCTCTGTATCCATTAATTGTCATTCGATTGCATGGCTCAGTTGGTTAGAGCGTGGTGTTGACAACGCCAAGGTGGCAAGTTTGATTCCCCGTATGGGGGGTTGGACTTAGGTGATCCTCAGGGTTCCTTCCAACTCTACAATTCTATGGTATTTTAATATCATTTTAATTTTAATTATTTTAATTTTAATATTAAATTTTAATAACTTATACAACAAAATCTCTTAAGAAGTTCACACCAAGTACAACCATAAACACATTAGCAAAAAAAAGTCTGTACGTGGTACAAAAATACAACAGAGAACCCCACCCCAAAATACTGAAACTATTCCTCTGGGCTCTTACAGTGCCTTGAACGAAAAACCTATGTCCCATGACCTATGACCCATGTTCAAACCCTAAACAGTGATTAACCTTAACTACTGCCTGTTCAAAGAAGCCATCTTCACAACCCATGGTTTGAGCTACACCTGTATCCTGAAGTATATTTTAAAAATAGCTCAAACCGCAAACCAAACAACAAAAAGGTTGCTTTTGTCTTAATCTTCTCTACAGCCCAGACTGCCCACAATCCACTTTTTACCTCATTATTTTTAACACCTCCTGAGGAGCTTACCTGCCAGGCAAAATTAGCTCCAGGAAGCAAATTAACCCCATAATCTCCATTCCCCCCCTATATAAACAATCCAATTCCCTCACTGTATAATATAAATAAAGTAAAGTAAATGTATTCCCAAATTATCATTTTTAATAGCAAAGTAAGGCTAACACTTGCCTGACATTTTTTTAAAAAAAAAAATTCCTTGAATACAAGTCAGACTTGCAGATAAATACAAAATGTTTATCAGTATTGTTTCCAGCCCAACTACATGGGCAACCTGCCTAAGCAATGTTTTTAGCAATGCTTATCTGGATTGAACTGTGAGTTGGTGAGTATCAGTAAGGCTGATATTAGCACTCACATCCTAAATTGCAGTGGATTTACCTGCCCAGCAATGAGACTCATGTTTTCCTTCACCCTAAGAATTGTTGAGCAATGAGCAAATGTTAACACTGCTTAGTTTTGAATCAATAAATGAGAAATGGATATTTGCAGTAGAGACAGTTACACCGTTACCCGCTTATACATCAGAAGAGACCACAAAAGTTTTTTCTTCATACCTGTAACTTGTATAGGTAACTACTGGTCATCCATTGGACTAATGATGCTGATACCTGCTTTTCAGTAAAGGTAAAAGATAAAAGACCCCCTGGATGGTTAAGTCCAGTCAAAGGCGACTATGGGGTTGCAGTGCTCATCTTGCTTTCAGGCCGAGGGAGCCGGCATTTGTCCACAGACAGCTTTCCAGGTCATGTGGCCAGCATGACTAAACCGCTTCTGGCGCAACAGAACACCGTGACAGAAACCAGAACGCACAGAAACACTGTTTACCTCCCGCCCAACACTGTTTACCTTCCCACCTATTTATCTACTTGCACTGGCATGCTTTAGAACTGCTAGGTTGGCAGGAGCTGGGACAAAGAAACGGGAGCTCACCCTTTCACGGGGATTCGAACCGCCGACCTCCTGATCGGCAGGCCGAAGTGGCTCAGTGGTTTAGACCAGTGTTTCCCAAGCAGTGTGCCTCCAGATGTTTTGGGACTACAACTCCCATCATCCCTCGCTAGCACTACCAGTGGTCAGGGATGATGGGAATTGTAGTCCCAAAACATCTGGAGGCACACTGGTTGGGAAACACTGGTTTAGACCACAGTGCCACCATTAGCACAGAGGTGGGAAACCTGATCTGGCTAGTGGGCCAGGTTCTTATCTCCCCTACCCCTCCCTCCTGCGCCAAATTTGGCAGGTAGGCAGGGCCAGCCACCTGTCAACCACCTGACATAGCAATGACGTTAGGTTGTGATCACTGGGACTTCAAAACACTCCACAGAGCCTGCAACGAGCCCTGCATGCATGGTGTTCAGCAGGCTTGAAGTCACCACCTATCAGCTGAAGGGTGATAGCCTCATGCTTCCTTTCCGCAGGGGTTGGTTGAGCAGTCAAGCTCTTCATGGGGAATTTGGTTGTGCGGCTTCAGCCAGCTTGAAGCCACTGCCTATCAGATGATAGGTGGCGACCTGAAGCCTGCTTTTTGCATGAATTGGAGAAAATTGCTCATTCGGCTGATCAACCTGCCTCCTGGTTTCACATTTGTTGCCTGGTGTGGGGCATGTGGGCATGGTTGGGGGAAAGCAACCTTGAGGGCCAGAGGTTTCCCACCCCTGATTTAGCAGGTACTCACTTATCACTGCATGTGTTTATATGTAGTGTTCTGTGCCACTTCTAACTGCATATTTTTGGTTACACAATCAAAGTTACACAAGCCAAGTTACAGGGAACCAGGCAGAGGGCCTTATCGGCAGTGGCACCCGCCCTGTGGAACAACAACTACCAGACTTTTAGAAGACATCAGAAGGCAGCCCTGTTTAGGGAAGCTTTTAATGTTTGATAGATTATTGTATTTTAATATTTTGTTGGAAGCCGCCTAGAGTGGCTAGGGAAGCCCAGCCAGATGGGTGGGGTATAAATAATATATTATTATTATTATTATTATTTATTATTATTATTCACGGTACTACTTACTTTCTTTATCCTACTTTCCCCACAAACACAATTTTCTCAACTTTCAGTCCTCTCTGCTTCCTATTTATTTATTTATTTGCACTTTATCATAACACAAGTCTTTCATTTACTTCTTGGTGTGTCAGCATCGCTTCAGCTCTTAATGCAATCTGTGGTAGATTCATTTAATGCAGCGTGTATAATGGATGGAATAGGGAACTTGTCTTCTAAAAAGACTGTGAAATTAATAGTGGGACACTTACTGCTGTACTCTTGATGATGGATAACGGACCATTTAATCAAATAGTCACCTAACTAACATCTCAAGTTCAGGTCCATTTTTAAAAGGTTTCTCCCCCCCCTTTTTTTTTTTTTTAGGTTTAACTATGAAAAGGAGAAGTGTAGATTTGTTTTTAATGATATTGCCTTTGGTAATGATCAAGCATATGGCTTAGTTTGAGTAAACAAATGAATGTATTTTTAGAATTCCACAGTTAAGTCCTTGCTTTATTGCTGTTGCAGCATAATAAGCTTGGGTGACTATGAAGTAGCTAAATGGATGGGTTAATTTGGAACCAAGCAATTTCATGGTATGTTCGCTTGTTTACTGAGTGGAAGAGAGTGGAATAAAGGAGGTGAGAATAGCATGGATGTGCTTCAAAGTAGTTTTTAACTTTCCTTTTTTAAAAGAAGAAGAAGAAGAAGAAGAAGAAGAAGAAGAAGAAGAAGAAGAAGGGTGTGAAGCTATTATACCTGAATAGAATGAATACTTTTAAGCCAAGTCAACATAGACCTCTATGTATCTAATTATGATTTATTATGAGACAACAGGTCCAACTGTTGTGCTTATTTCAAAGGTGCATACTTGTCTTTATCCAACACCAGCAAAAGTTTTACAGTGGTACCTCGGGTTTCAGTCGCTTCAGGTTACAGACTCTGCTAACCCAGAAATAGTACCTTGGGTTAAGAACTTTGCTTCAGGATGAGAACAGAAACTGTGTGACAGCGGCACGGAGGCAGCAGGAAGCCCCATTAGCTAAAGTGGTACCTCAGGTTAAGAACAGTTCCAGGTTAAGAATGGACCTCCAGAACAAATTAAGTCCTTAACCCGAGGTACCACTGTACTTCAAAAAGCATTCCCAGTTAATCCGTTGTATATACATCACAGTCATGGGAAGAAAATGGGGGAATTATAATTTTGACTTTTTGTGTGTGTGAAGGTGTTGTGTGCGTTTAAGAAGGCTCTTAAACAAGTATAAAATCAATAGCAACTTTTGCGTCAGATGCAGAAGTAATCACCATGTGCTTATAAGACTTTGAATGGTGTGGTCCCTCATCCCTAAGTGCTATTGCACTCAGATCCTGTTTGTAGGCTTCCTAGAGTAAAGGACGTGGACTAGATGGGACACCGACCTAATCCAACAGACTGTTCTTATGTCCAGATCCAGCCTTGCATAGGTTCAGAAAGGTAACCACATCATGTCCTCTCAGGCCATGCCCTGGTCCATGTAGCTGAATTATAAAAAGAATTCGATATTACTTAATAATGGGTGGTAGCTTACTGTGATAGCCACTGGCTGTTTTTATCCCTGGCTTCTGCCTCTGTATGAATACAGGTGACTCCCCAGTTACGCAGGGGTTACATTTCCGGGTACCGCATGTACATACGTGAAATCGTGTATAGTTGGGAGCACCATCTAAAAGGCCAAACTCTGCCCCCCAAACCCCACCACCACAATCACTCTCTCCAAACCCTCTTTCTCAAACTCTCCAAGCCTCAAAGGTTGGTGTAAAGGCTGCTGGGATTTCTGTTGCAAAGGCTCCTATCTGAAGAAGTGTGCATGCACACGAAAGCTCATACCTTTTACAAACTTTTAGTTGGTCTCTAAGGTGCTACTGGACGGAATTTTTTTATTTTGTTTCGACTATGGCAGACCAACACGGCTACCTACCTGTAACTAAAGGCTCCTGGGTTTGCTAGCAATTTCCCCCATTCTTTTTTGTGTCATTTTTGCACATTCTATACTCTCTTAAGACCGTGTTTGCCATTTTTGCAGTTTAAATCGAAATTATTTCCTTGTGCTGCACACATATGTAGTCATGTGCAAGTCAAATGCACATACATGGGAAATTGCCTGTACTGATATACCATATTGTATCTGAACAGAAAGGTTCTATCTGTAGTTGTTCCTGTATGCTCTGCTTCCCAGGGCTATCTGGGCAGAGTGCTAGACTAGATTGAGCCTTGTGTTGATTAGCAGTGTAACTCTTGTCTTGCTTTATTATTTACCAAGCATCCATCAAGGTCTGTGGCACAGACATGCAGGGTGGTTAATTATCTGTCACTGAAGAGTATTTGTGTAGGTCCTATGTTCATAATGGAATGCAGATGAAATGTGTGATTGGGAGATTAGTCCCAGCTCTATTACTTCATATTTATATTTTATGCTGCAGCTAGCAATTAAGAAACTTATTACTGAAAACATCTGCTTTGGCAGGAAATGAGTTCAGAAAAGGAGGAAGCATAGTATACTCTTAAAAAAAAATCTGCCCAATATTTCTCAGAAAGGAAGAAGGATTATAACATGCTGCATAGGCTTATATTAGGCATTGCTGAAGCAACACTTAACCAGCATTGCTCCTGGTTTTAAAGAGTGGATCAAAGCAATAGATATTAAAACTAGGTCTAAACCACTGAGCCTCTTGGGCTTGCTGATCGGAAGGTTGGTGATTCGAATCTGTGTGATGGGGTGAGCTCCCATTGCTCTGTCCCAGCTCCTGCCAACCTAGCAGTTTGAAAGCATGCCAGTGCAAGTAGATAAATAGGTACTACTGCGACGGGAAGGTAAATGGCATTTCTGTGCGCTCTGGCACTCGTCATGGTGTCCTGTTGCACCAGAAGTGGTTTAGTCATGCTGGCAACATGACCTGGAAAGCTGTTTGTGGACAAATGCTGGCTCCCTCGGCCCGAAAAGCGAGATGAGCATCTCAACCCCATAGTCACCTTTGATTTGGCTTAACCGTCCAGGAGTCCTTTACCTTTTCCCTTTACCTTTACACTTAATCTTACATTATGTTCAATTCCCACTAAGACTTTAAGACAGGCTTCCTCAACCTCAGCCCTCCAGATGTTTTGAAACTACAATTCCCACCATCCCTGACTAGCTAGGGATCATGGGAGTTGTAGATGAAAAACATCTGGAGGGCCGAGGTTGAGGAAGCCTGCTTTAAGAGGAAATTGAAGAGAAAATGTACATGCATTATGGGTTGTATCCAATGTTAGCCCTACTCAGTATACTTGAAGGAGCGTCTCCACCCCCATCGTTCAGTCCAGACACTGAGGTCCAGCTCCGAGGGCCTTCTGGCGGTTCCCTCACTGTGAGTTACAGGGAACCAGGCAGAGGGCCTTCTCGGTAGTCGCACCCGCCCTGTGGAACGTCCTCCCATCAGATGTCAAGGAAATAAACAACTATCTGACTTTTAGAAGACATCTGAAGGCAGCCCTGTTTAGAGAAGTTTTTAAAGTTTGATGTTTTATTGTGTTTTTAATATTCTCTTGGGAGCCGCCCAGAGTGGCTGGGGAAACCCAGCCAGATGGGCAGGATATGTATGTATGTATGTATGTATGTACATAATAATAATAATAATAATAATAATAATAATAATAATAATAATAATAATAATAATAATAAACCTTTATTTATACCCCACCCTTCCCAGTCAGGAACCGGGCTCAGGGCGGCTAACAATCATAAAAACCACAACAAACCACAAACAATCAATTAAAAACACAGATTAAGATACAATGTAAAATTCCCATTTTAAAATGTCATATGTATGTATGTATGTATGTATAAATAAATAATATCCATTGACATTAATGGACATGGCTAACTTAGGTTTCATTAATTTTAGTGAGTTTACTCTGAGCAAACCCGAAATATGTAAAAATAAATAAATCCTTGAGGGGTTACAGCACGCTATCAAGACCCACTGTTCCCTGTGGGGCTTGCAACATAGATTACAAGTGCATCCATGGTGGCAGATGTCGTGCATACTACTGTGCCATTTTTTATCTGCGAGTTTGAGTAAATAGCAGGAAAAGAACAAGTTTTAAAAGGGCAAGCTCACACATTATTAATTAAAAGCAATTAGCAATAGAAGTAGCAGATGAGAATCATGATGGTCTTCTCCCCCAGCCACCTCTATGTAACTACCATAAAGTATCATTTTATAGGTACCGGTATAAATCTCAGATTTTAAACGGGGGTTCATTGAGTGGGATTGAACCTGCAACCTTGCCATTATCAACACCATACTCTAACCAACTGAGCTGGGCTTACACAATCCCAAAGTGCACATTCAAATTTAGTTAGTAAGTTAACGTAATTTGTATACAGCTTGATTGTAAGCGAAAAGTTTGCAGAATACAAATTTTGATAGAAAATAGGTAGTGGAATGTGAATTTTCGTGCAGATTCTCTCTCTCTCCCCCCCCCCCCCGCATTGCATTTTAAATCAAATATGAGTCAGAATGGACTTACGAATAAATACATGTGAAACTGACATGGACCAGAAGTTGAATGACCTGTCCATCCCTAACAGTTATAGGAGGAAGCTATTTCTTTTTTGAAGCATATGTCAAGAAAGCTTTAAATGAACATAGAGGATTTATTTGGAAGAGTGTGATCTGGGCTCCGGATTAGAATAGTGAGCAGTTTTATCTGGCCAAAGAGAAAGTAGCACAAATCTGACAGTTTTCTACAAACCCTGAATAAAATGGTTTGCTCCAGAAACTACTTCAACTTCCCATCTTGAAAAGGCAACATGTAAATTCTCTGAGCGGTTCATTTCTCAACAGAGAAGCTGTCTTCAGCGATATTTCTTTGTCCTGTGAGGACTGGTAGATTTAATAATAAGAAAAGGTAAGTCAATAATATTGATTTATAATACCTCTTGCACTGCTTCCTGCATATTTCCACTTTTTGCTCACGGTTACATCTTGTTGTTTGAAACTTGTTTGTGGTGACTACATAACAGATGAAATATATCTATTTTCCACAATTGTGGCTTTTGAGCATGCATTCAGTAATGCCGCCAGATGTAATATTTCCTGCACTGCATGGCAAGTAATATATGAGCACATTTGGCTGCAATACGTGAGGGTATCTCTGTAGTTGTCTCATAATAGCAAATGGGATAATTGGAAGTACTTATAGGGACAAAATCTCAAGAGTTAGTAGCAGAAATTCCAGGGCTTAGTTAACTTAAGTTTATTGTTGTTGTTTATTAAAGTTCTTTACTGCCCTTCATCTGAAGATGGTGGTTTACAAGATTAAAACACAAAAATGCATACCATAATAACAAACAAAACCAGTTTAAAAGGCCACATCTATTGTTTAATTAGCCAAAGGCCTGGGAGAAGAGCAATGTTTTTGCTTGCCTCCTACAGAGACTTAATGAAGGCACTAGGTGAGCCTCTCTGGGCCTTTGTCAATGTATGACTAGCATTGGATATCATCTTATATCTTTTCCAGTTGTTGATGACTTTAGCATTCCAGTTGTTGGTGACTTTAGCATTTGCCAAATGATGGGACTTCAGTCAAGTTTCCTGGATAAACCTGGCTATAGGCCACCCCCAGTATTGGTTGTGTGTTCTAAATCACAACAGAAAGCAAGGTGCTAAAATTTACATATAGGCATTTGCTTAAGACAAATCCTACCCCAGTGTTAGAAACTGAGATATGAAAGCTAGGAGCTAAATGGCACCTTAAACCTAGGTTACAGGTGCCGCAACGGAATGTCTAAGCACACTTTTTTGTAACAAGAATACAAAGCTGAAAATGAATGAACTGCAGCTAAAATCTTATATTCCTTTTTCACATGGTCTAGTCCTCATTATTAAGACTGCAAAAAACAAAGCCATACTTCCCCTGCCTGCCCCCCTAATATACTTATGAGGGTCCCTTCTCCAGTCCTCAGAGAGTGGCTGGAAGTGGGGAGGCAGGAAAAGGTCTTTCTTTTGTTCCAGCAGTGGCAGTTTTAATCTGAAATCTCAGGCGCAGTACTGCTCCCAGAGCTCAGAAACTGCTCACATTAATGATTGCAAAATGTGCCTAGAACAATGGGAATTTCAAACTCTGGTCCTATCCCGATAGCTGTGGTCAACATGGCGGTAAGAGTTCTTTGCTCAGCGTACACAAAGCTGAAACGAGCTGAAAATTAGGGAAAGAGTGCATGAGTTATTATGGTTTCTTGATTCACTCCTCTCTCTTCTTTGGGCTAATGAAAATGCAAATAATTGGAGTGTGTGTGTGTGTGTGTGTGTGTGTGTGTGAGAGAGAGAGAGAGAGAGAGAGAGAGAGAGAGAGAGAGAGAGAGAGAGAGAGAGAGAGAGAGAGAGAGAGAGAGAGACTAACCCATTCTTTTCACCTTCTAGCTTTCCACGTGTGGCTGGATTTTTAATTCACTTCAAGCACTCAGGAGATAGGGATCAGTGACAAATTGCTGAAATATACTGGGCTTTGCTAGGCATGAAGTCAGGAATTGTTAACTTCAGAATATGTAACTATGAACGGACTACCTGTCAAACCACTTCAGGTAACCTTGGTTGTGTAAGCAAGTCTTTAAAAACTGCTCAGTACCTCCAGATTGACTGACAGGTTCAGTCATGTATACTGATGGAACCAGTTTATTACCTCTCTTTAAACTATACCAAATGCCTTGTATTAGGTATTCACCTCCTGAGCATTCTCATACCATGAGTGAACTGGCTTCTCCACCCCTAAGCTTGTTGCAACACATCTGTTTTACATTGTGGATGCCAGGTTTTGTTTTGTTTGCTCAAACCCTCAAGCCTAAAGTAGTCTCTGCTTTCCGCTCTCTGAATCATTTATTCTGCATTCCAGAGCAAAGTTATTTGCTAGGAGAGATTAGTAGAGCATTCCATTTAGTGCTGGGAGCATTTAAAAGCTGGTTCTAGGGAGCACACTTGAGCTTACTGTGTGCCAGTACACCTATGAAAGCAGTTAGAAAGTGGATGCAACACATAGCAGTTGATCAATGCGAAGTTTCCAAATGTTTTCAAAATGCTCTTTCGGCTGTAGGCGTCATATTGATTGCAGTTGGCTAACTGTTTGAGCGCAGACTTCGGAGGTTACAGTCTTTGTCTGCAATAGTGGCAGGGGTGTGTGTGTGTGTGTGTGTGTGTGTGTGTGTGTGTGTGTGTGTGTTTAATATTTTATTTGATAATGATGGATGATTGCATACTTTTCTTTCAAATGGACAGCTCTAGCTGCGTGCAAGTGTAAATTTTAAGAAAACGGAAGCTTGCATTGATTAGCCTTGCTCATTGTTCTTCATAAATCATATGCAAACAAATTAAGATGTATTTGTAAGGTATACCACAAGCTTACTTCTCTGTGAAAATAAACTGCCATCTTAGTAACTGAAGCGGTGGTCGATACTGCAGTGGAAGGAGATCTCCCCACTCATAACACTCATGGCTATTGCTTAGCTTCCAAGCACTAGTATGGTAAAGCTAGAATCAACCGCCGTGTTATCTGAGAACATGTTATTTGGGGCACTGATTTGAAAAATCTGAAGCAAAACTTAGTTAAGGGAAATGTAAATTCTTTTATAAAGAAAAATCTACATGTGTAAATATCACATGGGGGAGCAAATGTATTCTTAATTTTCTGGAACAAATGTATTTGCCATGCAGTGTTTTAAAGTAGCTCAGTTTTGATTAGCCCAATTACTTTTTCCTGCCATTTTTGCTAAGGAAAACGAGTTTCAAATTCATGCTTTACTAAAAATTAATAAACAATTTTATTTACTTTAAGCTTCAATGCACCAAAATACAAACTAAAATTTTATCCGTTATGTAATTGGCTATCTTAAAACAAGGGAATGATGAAAGGACCTTGTGAAATAGTTTGTGTTTCCTGGTCATTTTAAATAACAGCAGACTGATATTTAGAGAGAATACCTACTAATCACATGTTTGAGAGACGCTTTGATACCTTTACAATTGCTAGTAGATTGCAATCCTGCATTTATTCCTTTTTATAAGTCCCCTTAGTCATGATAAATAAGTTGAAAAAGCATTAATCTGTGTTGTGTTCTAAATGCTTCCAAGGTGATCATAATTTTATCTCTGTGACTTCTGTTATGTCTATTTTTTTCCTCTGTTTCACAGAGACAGGTATATCCCTGCCTCCAAGTCTGGTCCTGACCAGAAGGTATCATCAACAAGGGTGCTTCACAGGAACTTAAGGTGGTGCTGTGTAATGTCAGGCCAGTGTCCAGTGGGCACTTGAACCCTATTCTCCCAGTTCTTAGTCTGACACTCTGACCACTATACCACAGTCTGCCTGGATAGAGGACCACTTGGTAACAATATGTATGCCACCTGGGGTTCCATACATTGAATTGTAGAGTTCGTAGGGATCCCAAGGGTCATTTAGTGAAACCTGCAGCAATGCAGGAATCCTGCCCACAGTTCAAACCACCAACCTTCTGAGCCAACTATACTGACCCATTGCACAACACAGAGAAGAAAGGCAGGTTTTAAATGTAAGTGAGGAGAGGAGCAGAATAACAAATGCATAAATAAATGTTAGTTCTTTTCCTTGTTCGAGGTTGATACACTAGCACCCAGAATTTAAAAATGTAGCAAGAAACATGATTGATTTACCTTACGTGGAGCCGTGATCTTTTTCAGTATTTGTAAACTAAATCCAAGGATGGTCAGGTTTTTGTTAAGCATGTTTGCCTTTATGTAAAGTGTTTTTATTGACTGCAGCCAAAGCCCATTTCAGTTTAAATTGGGAAACATGTTTATATGCATGGTCAGTGGTAGTCTTATTTTTTTTTTAAAGTTAGAATTGTCTCCTCTTTGAGTCTGCATATATTTTTGCATCTCTGTGAATACCAGAACAGATTGCTTTGTCTACGTGAAACCAGCTTTCACCAGTAGCTGCGGACAAGTTATAAGTACTTTTGATGTACCCTGAGTGTGGTAAAGGTAAAGGGACCCCTGACCATTAGGTCCAGTCGTGACCGACTGGGGTTGCGGTGCTCATCTCGCTTTACTGGCTGAGGGAGCTGGCATACAGCTTCCAGGTCATGTGGCCAGCATGACTAAGCCGCTTCTGGCGAACCAGAGCAGCGCACGGAAACGGCATTTACCTTCCCGCTGCAGCGGTTCCTATTTATCTACTTGCACTTTGACGTGCTTTCAAACTGCTAGGTTGGCAGGAGCAGGGACCGAGCAACGGGAGCTCACCCCATCGCGGGGATTCGAACCGCCAGCCTTCTGATCGGCAACCCCTAGGCTCTGTGGTTTAACCCACAGCGCCACCTGCACCCCTAGCCTACTTATTGTGAGCATAGGTCTGAGTTTTGCGCAAGGCATTTTTATAGGAGACGTAGAACATGCACATTCTTAAGTTTATAAATATGCTGGCTTTAGGTGTTCATTTTGCTACTTCTCCCCCCAAAAATCTTACTTGATGTTATTGATCAAGCACAGTTTAGATGGTGTTTGATAACTCTGTTTCTGCCAGTGCACATTTTTTTAAAAAAAGGGAATATGCAAGTTTATTCTGAGAGAAGTCATTACAATGTTGAATTCATTATTCTACGCTTATAGTATGTTGGATACAAATCAGTGTTCTAAGGTCTTGCAAAACTGTCAGAATTGGAGAGTTGATCACCTTTGTTTTTAAACTCCTTGGCTGCTATGTTGGAGAGTTTATATTTATGGACCCTGATCCCATCTGCTTGGAAGTGTCCAGTCAGCTATCAGTGAGCAAGTGTGTTTTCAGATTGCGGTTCTAAGAATGAGATTTTCTGCTTAGTCCTGTCAGAGAACAAATTAAATGAGTTTCTCCGTTTCATAGGATGCTATCGTATTGGCTCATGTTGTCATTATTTTCAAAGGAAAAGGGGTGTACCAATTTTTGGAAATTTAGCTGAACTACCCAACCTCCCTACTTACTTTTTCCACTTGAGCTTATTCCTAGCTCTCAGAAGGTATTATTTCTTATTTATATCTATGTTATCCAGATGGGAATAGAATAGGAAGGCTTTCCTTGGTCTTGCACGAAAAGTTGACATCTGTTACACTTTAAAGCAGATTTCTAAGTGAATCTGAGCAAACTGGAGTGAATCTGTAATCCTAATAAGAGGATGAACTTGAAATAATGACTTCGTTTTTAAAGAGAAATACTTCTCAGTTTATTTTTCAAACAAGTTAGTAAAGAAGGCTTAAATAGCTAAGGAGAAAATAAGTGTAGCATAGTGGTCTTCTCTCTAATAAGCTGGAATTTTAGTCCTGTGCAATTGCACTTTAGACAAATCATGACATGTTTTGGGGCTGGAGTGATTTAATGGAAAATAGATTTAGTAGAAAGTGCTAAATTTCCAAATGCACCCTTTTAAGGAGTATACAGCCTGGCCCTCAGACTAGATCCTATTAACCATACAGTGAGTCTTGCTGCATTTGTACATATGAGTCTAATATATCAGCAACAATAATGGCTTTGTATCAGTGAAAGAGGAATAGTGGGAGATGTTTACTGTATCTTTCCCACAAATCTTTGATCAAATAAAAATGGCTCTGTTCCCTTTCTCCACCCATCATTTGCAGAATGAATGAATGAACCCAGGAGATAATGTGGGAAACTTCTTGTAGGGATTTTATTCTAAATTACAGCTTGCAATTTTCAGACCAGATAATTACAAGCAATATTTTGCGTTTTATGTAAGAAGTACTGAAGTGTGTGTACAGTTCCATGTAAAATGGTACCAAGGTTCAATCTCCTTGGATATTTCAAACAAGGCTTCATTCAAATTACCACGCTTGCTTACATTAGTAGAAAGTAAACACATGCACAGGCTTTTATGACTGAGGGTCACTACTGAACATATAATAATATAATATTTGCATTGTCAGTTCACTAGATGTTATTCAATTCCAAAACAGAGATGCATAGAGCCATTTCTGAATGGCTTTAAGCCATTCACATCTTTTATTTCCTTGCTACACATCCACAATAGACTGAGCCTTCCCAGATGTTGTGTATGCACACGGGCGTTTCTGTTGCTAGGAAAAGCCACAGCTTCAGACATGCATGCAGAAATTATATTCTCTCTGTGTGTTTCTTAATGAGCGAACTTTCCAAGGTTCAGTTCAGTTCAGAATAGGCTTGCCTGGAATGGTCCTTAAATTTCAGATTTTATTTGGAATGAGCAGAATTGGGTCATCTTAAACTTGGGTACATTGTTGTGGTCTATTGTGACAGTGATTAAATCTTGGAGGCCTTTTGCTGCAACCCCAAACACCCCACTAGTACACTTCATACAGGGGAGGGTGATTAGGTAATGTCGATCTCCCTACACCCACATCTTTGTACTTTCTCTCGTCCAAGAGGGAGTTTCCCCTATCTATAAGCATTTCTTTTGAGGAACCACAGTAGAGTTGGAAGAGGGAGGGTAAAATGACTGTGGAAGCTGAGTAAGGGAAAATGGGGTAGGTCCAAGTGAATTTTGGTTGGCATCTTCTAGGTTTAGAGACATTGACCATCCCTGCTGGAATAGCATTTCGTGATTTCCTCTCCTGTCAACATAATTTATAAGGTATAGCCAGAATTCCAGTACTATACAATGTATTATTTCTGACAAAGGCGAAGAAGTCAAATTGGATAAATGCTTGGAGATGTTCTTGTTTCCGCATTGGTGTGGAAATGGAAGGAACCACTTTACAGCTTCGTCAGACGAAAAACCTGTATCTCAGCATGGCTTACTAAGTCTGACTCTCCCATCCTGTACAATATTATATTATATACTTTACATGTACAGCCGTACCTCGGCTCCCAAACGCCTTGGGAGTTGAACGTTTCGGCTCCCAAACGATTGAAAACCGGAAGTGAGTGTTCCGGTTTTCAACTGTTCTTTCTGAAGCCAAACGTCTGATGGGGCTTCTGCAGCTTCCAGTTGGCTGCAGGAGCTTCCTGCAGCCAATCAGAAGCCGTGCTTTGGAAGTTGAATGTTTCGGACTTCCGGAATGGATTCTGTTTGACTTGCAAGGCACAACTGTACTCTATTTAGGAAAAGGGGCAGTTTTATAACTATACAGTGGCAATTCTCAGAAAATACCCTAAATAAATATTGCTCGGTCCATTGTGCTTTATCACATTCATGGTGGCATTGAAATACGTTCAAAAGAAGCAAATAGAACTCACCCTCTTAAAAATACATGTATTAGGCAGGCTCCTGTAATAGACCTCTCTGCTTTAATGAGTGTATTACTGAAAGGAAGCTTCAGTGGACTTAAACTGGATTCTAGGGTGTTCTTTTTATAGTTCAACACTTTTACCATGGTTTTGTTTCGTAGCTTTAAGCAAACTTGTAAATATGTATCTACTTGCTGTCACCTTTGGTGAGTAATAATTACCTATAGGTGACCAGACAAGGGTGCTGTTTGCCTGTCTATTGGAGCAAAGGTCTGTCTTTAGGTGACAGGGAAGGCATTTGTTTTCTAAATTGTAGAGGCTGGCGTTTTTTCCTTAAAGTCACCAACGCACCACACATTAGTTACAATGCAGAGGGGCTAGCAACTTTTGTGGACTTGTGTGAGATGCTTTCTTCTGCTTCGCAGTCCTGAAGACAGTGGCCTGACTGGAGCTTGTGTGTGTCCAACTCTACAAAGACTGCAGCCTTTTATCAATGAGCTTGCATGACAGGAGTGCAGTTAATTGAAGAGTTTACCATTCCATCATTTTTAATTGCTTTCGAGGGAATGACTCTTCTAGATTTAATGAGCGGATGCTTGTTGCACTTTTTGCCTTGTTGAATAGATAATTAAGACCACTGAATATTCATGTAGATGTTTAAAAACCTGCCTTGTTCATCTACTGCTTCTTCCCCAAAGCATCAGTAATACAGGAACACAAAACCACTATTGGAAGGAAGCTTTCTCATGCTATTCACTCCTAATTACTTTATCTGATAATTTTGTTTACTTTTAACTAGGTACTCCAAAGCAGATGTTTCTAATAAGTAGTATGCATTGTTCTATATGAGGATAACAACTGGTTGTAATAGCACAGCCTGTTAAATCTATTTTCTTTCCATTCACTGCATCAGCAACAAAAAACCTGCAAGCTTTTGCTGAAGATTCAGTTTTCTG
Organism: Darevskia nairensis; assembly: GCA_034642065.1. Taxonomy (NCBI): domain Eukaryota; kingdom Metazoa; phylum Chordata; class Lepidosauria; order Squamata; family Lacertidae; genus Darevskia; species Darevskia nairensis. The sequence goes on from JAWWNI010000605.1 coordinate 195,171, forward strand.
AACTCTGTGGGTTGTAATGATTTTTTAAAAGAAATCTTTTGCTGTGCAGAATAGCTGTGGTGAGTTAAATTTCACTTAGCCTTAATCATCATTTTGCCACCAGTGGTGAAAATAAATGAAAATCTTTGTAGAAATCCCGAGAAATAAAAGTTACCATGCAGGGTGAATGGGGATTGAAGTAAGTTTTGTGTTAAAAATATTATATATAAATACTTACTCACACTCACTTAAAACGTTTGTAGCAGCATTTCTACTTTATTGATAAATGATGCAGCACGCTTCAATAAATTTTGGCTGAATGCAACAAATTCATAGAAACACTCAGTGGCCTACTGTGGTTGAAACATTGTAGTGGAGTTTATAATTCCAAGGAGTAGGATGAGAAACATTAAACGTTCACAAAAGTGTAGATAACTAAAGCACCTATAGACAAAGGTACAGTGGTACCTCAGGTTACAGATGCTTCAGGTTACAGACTCCACTAACCCAGAAATAGTGTTGTTCAGTCATTCAGTCGTGTCCGACTCTTCGTGACCCCATGGACCAGAGCACGCCAGGCTCGCCTATCCTTCACTGCCTCTCGCAGTTTGGCCAAACTCATGTTAGTAGCTTCGAGAACGCTGTCCAACCATCTCATCCTCTGTCGTCCCCTTCTCCTTGTGCCCTCAACCTTTCCCAACATCAGGGTCTTTTCTAGGGAGTCTTCTCTTCTCATGAGGTGGCCAAAGTACTGGAAAAAGTACTCGGGTTAAGAACTTTGCTTCAGGATGAGAACAGAAATTGCGGCGGCAGTGGAAGACCCCATTATCTAAAGTGGTACCTCAGGTTAAAAACAGTTTCAGGTTAAGAACAGACCTCCAGAACAAATTAAGTTATTAACCCAAGGTACCACTGCAAAAGGTAAAGGACCCCTGGATGGTTAAGTCCAGTCAAAGGTGACTATAGGGTTGCGGCGCTCATCTCACTTTCAGGCCAAGGGAGCCGGCGTTTGTCCACAGACAGCTTTCTGGGTCATGTGGCCAGCATGACTAAACTGCTTCTAGCACAACGGAACACCATGACGGAAACCAGAGCGTACAGCGGTGCCTATTTATCTGCTTGCGCTGGTATACTTTCAAACAGCTAGGTTGACAGGAGCTGGGATAGAGCAATGGGAGCTCGCCCCGTCGTGGGGATTCGAACCGCCGACCTTCTGATCGGCAAGCCCAAGAGGCTCAGCGGTTTAGACCACAGCGCCACCCGTGTCCCTACTAAAGCACCTATAGAAGAGAAGCCAGGATGCTTCAATATTTCTTTCTGTTTTAAATTGTGGGTGCCTCTTTCAATAGAAGCCACTATTGTTGCTCAACTTGCAAGCTGCTTTCATTACCTTGTGTTTACTAAAATATATAGGATTATCCTTAACCAAATGCTAGTTTAATCAGAAATAAGTCCCACTTTGGTAAGTGAGGCTTAGTTTCAGATAAGTCTACATAGGATTCTTGCGCAGGTGCCCCCAAATTCACTTTCAGAATGAAGTAACATCTGCTTTGATATTGCTGAAAAAGAATGTACATATGCTGTTGTTATTGTTTAGTCGTTTAGTCATGTCCGACTCTTCGTGACCCCATGGACCAGAGCACACATATATGCTAACAAGTGATTTAAGTTTTCCATGCACAAATCCTTGTTTTGTATGATATTTTTCCCGTTAAATAGTTTGGGTAGGATTGCATAAATTGGACGTACCTGTATGTGATTGTGTGCAAACTTTGCCTGCAGTGCACCCCGAACCGAATCATCTTTTTTTATGATATGCCTTTTACGTCTGACAAAGTGAGTTTGTGGGAGTACATCTGCTATAAAAGGAACAATTCATATTTCTTTCTTTCTTTTTATTATGCTTCATACAAAGTTAAAGCAATAACATATTATACTTTTCAATTGAATTAGGACAGTTTGCTCTATCAAATTTTATTGCCATTACATGGCATTGTAACTGGCTGATAAAATTATATTAGATGAACAGCACAAGAGAATGGCGAGGTGGAAGCAGCAAGGTAAGAGAGACAGGCAGCACATAGTAATTGGGTTACAAAACAAAACGAATTTCTCAAGGTGAAGGGCATATAAGTAATATGTTATGTCCTACCAGGCATCATGTTAGAAAATCTCCAAACCATAAAGGCCCATTGCTGCCTGCTCACCAATTCCTTCTCCCTTCCCTGGTTTGCATAACAATAATTTGCAGTACAGTGGTACCTCGACTTATGAAGATAATGCGTTCCGACACGATTTTCGTAAGTCGAAAAAATTCATAAGTCGAATCCCCATAGGAATGCATTGAGCGAAAAAAATTCGTAAGTCGAAAAAATCCTATTCAAAAATTTGTAAGTCGAAAAAATCCTATTAAAGTGGCTGCGACTTCCTTTCGGAAGTCGAAAAATTCGGTTGCGGCAGCCATTTTTTTTCTTCCGGAAGTCATTCGTAACTCGAAAAATACGTAAGTCGAGTTGCTCGTAAGTCGAGGTACCACTGTATTTTCAAACCATGGTTTAGGGCAGCGTGGTCCAACTTTTCATACCAAGTGGGCCGTGAGAGTACTTTGATATGGAACCGGTGGGCCACATGCTACTTTGTCGTGCAGCGGGGCAGGGAAGGAGCAAGGCCCAAACTTGAGCCCCCCTCCCAGCCCTCATGCTGCCTTCCCAAAGCCCACTAAGCAGCACCAGGCTTTGGGAACGAAACACAAGGCTCTGGCGGGATCCTAGAACCCTCCCACCTCCTTTCCAAAGCTCGGAAAGTGATAGCTAAGGCTTTTGGGAAGGTGGAAGGAGGACTGGCGCATTGGGACTTATTCCTTAGTTAAATGAGCAAAGTTTCTGCAAGTACCGTATTTTTCTATAAGGCGCACCTGACCATAGGACACACCTAGTTTTTAGAGGGGGAAAGCCCCACTTTTTGAGGATCAGCTCAAATTTCTGTAGCTTTTTTTGCAAAGGAGAAAAGCCCCATTTTTTGAGGATCAGCTCAAAATTGTTGAGCTTGCTTTGCAAAGGGAAAATACCCTATTTTATGGGTTTTAACTCACAGTTCTGCAGCTTCAGGAAGCCATTTCTACAGTTTCCAGACAGATAGTCTAATCAGCCAGTCACATGTCGCTGCGGAAACAGCCTCCCTCTGCAAGGTGGCGGGGCTGGAATCTCTCTCCCTGATCGTTTGCTGAGCAGCTGCTCAGCGGACTTCCTTTCAACACCCCCCTCTCTCTTTTTTTTTTTTTTTTTTAAAAAAAAGCACGATCTGCTTTTGCCCCTGGGCAGTTCAGTTCCAGGGACCACACATTCGCTCCATAAGACGCACAGACATTTCCCCTTCCTTTTTAGGAGGAAAAAAGTGTGTCTTATGGAGCGAAAAATACAGTAATTTCTTCTCCGTGCATCGAGGAGGAGGAAAAGAGATTGGGTCCAAGGCCTTTCTCTGCCCAGCCATCACAGGAACAACCACTGGGGGAAAAATGAAAGAGAAGGCGACAAAGGAGGAGAGCTTATTTATATCCACATGGAGCTGCAGTAATGAGAAGGTGCAAGCAACAGTACAGAGGAATCCTAGCTAGAGCTGCATGGTAAGGGGGTTGGGGACTCGCTGGGGCACCAGGCAACTAAAAATGCATTTACAACTATTGCTGCAGTGTCGAACCTATTTCAGAGATTTGCAAAAGTAGACTGAAGCTGAATCCATCCTGGAATAGCTTTTTCGCCAGCATGTGCAGCGACAGAGATTGACTGCAAATATGCAAATCCAGTCCAAATATTTTCAACCCATTCATTAAAAAAAATGATTCACAATACTCCTTCCTTCTGCTTTTGCAATACCTGTTCTTTCCCAAAACACTTAGTTTAAATTTCTTGACGTTTCCGCTATAATTTTCATTTTCATTTTGTAATCTGATAAAAATGAAGGCGTGGGAAGAGAGGGAGGGACTCCCTTTTAAAAAAAAATGCCACCCTTTCTTTCACACCTTCCCTGCTGAAAAGACTCTTGTGCCACAATGTCATAGCAGACCACGAGAACACAAATAATTGCAAACATTTTAAGGCAATGTAAAATTAAAATGACAATTTTTAAAAAGTGGTCTAAAATAATTTGATACCACCAGGCATCAGAGGTTATGACTGCTGTGACTATGCATCTGTCATTGTTGTCTATATTGAATGCTTAATAACAGTACTGATTATTTTAAGTTCTAATTTATATGGTGGAGATACAGGAATAAGGCCCAGTCAAGCAGAGGGGGAATAGCACTGGGTTTTAAAAAGCCAGTTTTCAGCATGGATGCAAAACAAGGACTTGTGGCATCCTTTACCAGGCATGTACAACTGCCCACCTGCTTCTTGTAAGCTGCTGCAATTCCTCACTATTTATTCATTTATTGCATTGATTTTGTACCTTTTTTCTCCAAGGTACTCAAGGTAGCATATATGGTTCTCCCCTTCCTCATTTAATCCCCCCTACAACCCTGTGTGGTTTGAAAGTACGTCAAAGTGCAAGTAGATAAATAGGTACCGCTCTGGCGGGAAGGTAAACGGCGTTTCCGTACGCTGCTCTGGTTCTCCAGAAGCGGCTTTGTCATGCTGGCCACATGACCCGGAAGCTGTACGCCGGCTCCCTCGGCCAATAAAGCGAGATGAGCGCCACAACCCCAGAGTCGTCTGCGACTGGACCTAATGGTCAGGGGTCCCTTTACCTTTACCTTTACAACCCTGCGTGGAAGGTTAGACTGAGAGGCAGTGACTGGTCCAAGGTCGCCCAGTAAACTTCATGGCTGAGTGGGGATTTGCACCCTGGTCTCCCAGGTCCTAGTAGTCCAAAACTCCAATCACTACACCACGCTGACTCACAGTAGTCTTACAGTCAGCAGGGGCGTACCCAGGATCAAAACTGGGGGGGGGGCAAGCCATGGTGGTTCAGGTTTGCTTTGAACAGACGCTGATCATTTTTGCTTCTGGGGAGGGGGGCAACTGCCCCCCTTGCCCCCCCTGGGTATGCCCATGACAGTCAGTGTTAGAAACTGGGATAGAAAAACTAGGAGCCAAATGGGTTCTGGGACCTGGGTTGTGGGCACCAAAGCAAAGTGTCTAGTTGCCACGGATTACGGGGTTTGTGTTTATGTGTCGGCAACACTTTTTATTTATTCTTTTGATAAGCATGAATTAAGGCGCAATTCACGTAAGTGACACATTGTTAATATCACATTTTTGGCAGAAATTGTTAATGCATGTTTAATTTGGTGTTGACAGTAAACATATTGGTACCATACTGTACTTCAGTTTTCAAAACGCTCTAATCTTTATTGTTAAACTCCTTAACACATTGCCCATCCTTAACATATACTCTGAGGCTTCAAAGCCACATACATTTCAGTAATCCTTGAACGTCGCCAGGCACGAAAAATGGCACCTAGGCTTTTTCAGGTGCTTGCAAATGGAGACTCTTTAGGCGCAAAATGCACCTGGCGCCCTGCTAATTTCAAACCCTGGTCTACAGTAGACTAGAAAGGAAGGAACATGGTGGCGCTAAGGTAGCATATGCATCACAGCAAGCCAGTCTACACCAAACAATGGCTCAGCCCAAACAGCAAAATGTTTCTGCTCCAGGCCTGCTGCCTTCACACTACTAGGAGCTAAGCCATTGCTTTGTTCAGCCCTGTTTCCGAACCCAGGCTCATCATTTGCCTTGCTCAAAACAAACCACAAACTGTGCCCAGGGTTTGTTCAGTGGCCTACCCAAGTAGTTCGTCTGGGGAGATAATCTATGAGCTAACGCATGGTTTAGCTTACAGCAAGGCAGCAGCAGTAGGACCCTGGGAGGAGTAAGGCTCCTTTCCCTTTTCTCTGGGATGTGTTTGTTCATGCTAAGTTATGGCTTGGCTTAGTGTCGTTACCTGTGAAGTTGTCCATGCAAGAGTAAAAAGGTAAAGGGACCCCTGACCATTAGGTCCAGTCGTGTCTGACTCTGGGGTTGCGGCGCTCATCTCGCTTTATTGGCCGAGAGCCGGCATACAGCTTCCAGGTCATGTGGCCAGCATGACAAAGCCGCTTCTGGCGAACCAGAGCAGTGCACAGAAACGCCGTTTACCTTCCCGCCAGAGCGGTTCCTATTTATCTATTTGCACTTTGACGTGCTTTCGAACTGCTAGGTTGGCAGGAGCTGGGACCAAGCAACGGGAGCTCACCTCGTTGCAGGGATTCGAACCACCGACCTTCTGATCAGCAAGCCCTAGGCTCTGTGGTTTAACCCACAGCGCCACCTGGGTCCCTTCATGCAAGAGTAGCTAAGTCTTAAGATGCTTGTTGGCGATTATTGTACAGGATGATGTTGGGAGTATGGTCTCCTTGATTTATATGCAACATGATGCATAAACACTGGGTTCTATGGGGCCTTGCTAATGGATATGAAATTAGGTTGAATTTCAGAGTGTTTGTTGAAAATTGCTTCTAAATTAGGCTGACATTTCTTAAGATGCTTTCTACATAATCTGCAGTTAAATTTAAATTCCATTTTATATTTGCATGTAACTGAAGTTTCCAAGGGGAAAAATTTAGTTTCTTTGCTTGTTTTTATGCAGTTCACAAATATTAACTTCTTTTAAAAGACTTGTGGAATTACCAGCACAGGAAATTCTAAGTTTCTCCTGATCGCCAGTTAAGTCATACATCTTTTAACTGTTAAGATTCATGTGCTTTTTACATGTTTAGGAAAATATTCCTGGCATGATAGAAAATGTGAGAACTCTGCTGTTCACCATCTGAGCTTGCTAAACAGCTGGAGTTAGGCACTCAAGGGTCTGGCATTTAATAATACCCATGATTTCAAAGTTAAGAGGTTTTCTTCTTTCAAAGTTCTGTAGTTGGCATGAAGTCATGATAAATCTTCATTGCTCTTCAACATTTAGGAAATACGTAAGTGTCATGTCTCGGTTTTTGTTCTTGCATATTAAGATCAGAAAAACTTTTTTCAAAAAAGGGAAAAAATGTTCTCCACCAGGATGCAAAATCTGTGAGCGTCAGGGAAATACTCATGCGCAAAATTGTGCAAGAGACTTAAGCCATGTGTGAGACTGTAGAGTATTGCTTGTTTTTAAAATGGGTTGTCCTTCTCACAAAAATCTAAGCATAGTGTACAGAATCTCCCATTTTATTTTCATAACAGCCGTCTGAGATAGGTTAGTCTGTGTGTGTGTGACTGGTTCAAATGATCCTCATCGGCTGAGCATGGTTTGAAACCAAGGTCTCCCTAGTCTTAAGGCCAACATTCTTGTTAGATCACTCATCACTCTCGCGTGATGTGGAGATTTGGAAAGCTTATGCATGTGAGACAAAAATCCTTGGGCAAGGCTTTACTCTCCATATGCAAGTTTATATCTTACATTGTTAATACAAAAGGAAAAAGCTCCCCAGTGAGAGGTACACGTCCACTATAAGCATAAATTGTTTTATCCTCCAACCCCTTATCTGGAAGGAAGACTGTTTTGAAGAGTAACAGTTTCTTTTGCAATGGAATTTAATGCACAAGATAAACATTTTAGGAGGTTTGTTAGGCCGTGATGTAGCATGCCATTCTAGTTTAAAAGAGCCATTGCACGAGTAAAGATGAATACATCTGTGCCTTCTTACTCATGAATCAGGAATATTATTTATAAATCTGATACTTAAAAAAAACAAAACAACGGAGAACGTAGCTGCTTCTTTAAAAATCCATCCATTAGTTTTATACATTGCTCATTCTGTAAGGACCAGCATGTCTATCGTGTGTGCCTACTGGTATATAATTTAGTACAGGCATAGGCAAACTCGGCCCTCCAGATGTTTTGAGACTACAATTCCCATCATCCCCGACCACTGGTCCTGTTAGCTAAGGATGATGGTAGTTGTAGTCCCAAAACATCTGGAGGGCTGAGTTTGCCTATGCCTGATTTAGTATAACTCACCGTGTGAGTCAAGGGCTTCACATAATGTCTACATGCCCTTCTGCTGAACATGGGTGGGGAAACTGTCTATGGTCATGTCCACACATATAAATAAGATGCCTCCCCCCCCCAAAGAATTGTGGGATTTGTAGTTTGTTGAGGGTGTTGGGAATTGTAGCCCTGGGGCTAAACTACAGTTCCCAGGGTTCTTTGATGGGCAGCCATGTGCTTTTTAAATGTATGGTGTGGATGTGACTTATATGGCGAGTTCATCTAAGCAATGCAGCCAGCTGGTTGGAAACTCCTCATGGGATTGCTGATGCCTTCAGAGAACGTGGCATACGAAACAGTTCTTATCATCAATAAAGCTGCATCAAATACTTTGGTCCATGGCTGGAGCTACTTTGCAGCAGAGGGAGATAAATGGCTTCTACTCCAATGGCAGCGGGCCTGGCGCAGAGGGATCCACACGACTCAAGATGCTACAGATGCCAAATCACCTTGAGTTTCTGTTCACGTTTGGGCATTGGGAGACTTTCTGCAAAAGGTAAACAGCTTGATGTGTTTCTCTGACAGGCGAAACTCCAAAGAGCAGTTGAGCTGCATGGGAAATTGTTTTAATTCTTACATAAGGGACACCCAAGATTTTAACTTCTGACAACCGCAGAACTAATTCATTGCAAAATGGCAACGATTAATTCATATGGCTTCTGACAGTAAAAGGTATTATACTGACATGTAACATGCATAAAAGGGTGTTTAAAGAAAATGAAGCTGCAACGCATCCACTTTAATTGTCAAGTTGCAAGGAACAGGCAGACTTGTGCAGGAATTTAATGTCTTCCTTGCTTAGTGTCAGTAACTTGTTCTACTTGTTTCATTGTCCTCTCAAAAAAGCATTCTTGATCCTGCATGTGTATTTTGATGATCCCTCAATTGTACATCAGGCTGACTGGTTTCCAGTAATGGTGAAACCACAGGAATTTATTTTCATACGAGGGAGGTTGATTTGAACAAAACAGCCAGTGTGTAGATAATTTGGGGCAGAGTTGCCCAGATATTCCAGAGAAAACAAGGCAGGATTAAAACATTTGTGCTTGTGTTTAAAGCTTTTAAGTTTTGCTATAAATAATCTGCCTTGGAAAGAAAATGCCAGGAATCAGGATAAATATTAACTTGGAGGTATTGTGTATGTATATGTGTGTGGCAGAGAGAGGGGTGGATCCAGGTGTAAAATGCAAATCTTATTTGCACTGAAGAACAGTGAGTTGCCAAGACAGCTGGTTCCTAGAGGGAGAAGAATCAATTCTAAATTCTTGAAATGCCCAAAGCTTGTCAGTACAACTGACATTTAAATTGTAGTCCTATTGTCCTGTCCTTGTGACATGTTTCTGATAGCTTCAAAGTCACTCAGTCTTATATTAGAGAAATGGAAACCCTGGGAATGAGCTGACTTAGTGAATTATGTGCATATAGCCATTAGACAAGGGTAGTTTAGCTTGAGCACTATTTGGTGTCAAAATACTGTAGCCGAATGGATTATTTTATTACACAAAAACATCTGTAGTTAATATAATCCCTTGGGTAGATCACGTGGCTTATGATCTGTGTAGGGAAAAATGTGCCAGCTTTAGAAGGCTTATTCCAAAGAAACAGAGTTTGGAATGTGGTTTCTAAACAGACATATATATATTTAGTTCCATATTCCTGCCATATATTGCCTGTGTTCTTGGATTTTTCCCCCCTCTGTACTTTCACTGCTTTTGAAAGTTTATGGAAATACTGTGTATTGTTCCGATGTATGCTGTCTAGACTAGAGATCAGTAGCTGGCTGGCTTTGTTTTTCTCAGGGACGGAGCTGGCTCAGTCTGCCTGCCCCCCACTCAGCTACCTAACTTAGGGAGTTTGCTGAACGTAATAAAAATGTATGGAAAGGTGGTTGCTGTGGCCAGGGGACTTGTGAGTTGCTCATTTTGGGGAATGGTGGGGGAGGTCTGCCCACCCCATCCAAGTATCTCAACAGTAAAAAAAACACACACACAACTAATTGCTGATCAGAGGGTGAACCAATAGAATAGTCATTGCTATGAATTATGTATACTTTAAAATAATTTCAAACAGTCAGAAAGAACTACCGGTACACTCTTTCCACCCACATACACCCTTGAATAAACATATGTCAGAGATGCCTGTTAAATGTCATGGTGCTTCTTATTGCTAACTCTTCAAATGTGCTCATTTGTCAAGTCTTGTACCTATTGCTTCATTTTCATAATAAAAAGAGTTGCGTTAATGGAATTCAGTTTGCCATTCTGTCTTTTACTTCTCCTTTTCATGGGACAAAAGAGAAAAAGAAGAGCGGGGGGGGGGGGGAAGAATGCATGAAAAGGTTTTAGTTCCTCACAGCAGTGTATTTTGGAGAAATGGCTAACAGGGAGTCTCTTCCGGAGAGGTACTCTCTGCAAACATCATTTTTTTTTGGGGGGGGGTAGATATGACTGGACAGAAAGAGTCCTAAGCCTAGGTTGTACAAAACAGCAGTTAAGGTGGAAAACTTTACCACTGGAGATTGTGGTTCAGCTATATATTTGTGTATGTATGTTAATACAGAAAAGTAGCATTTAAAGCAGGCATCCCCAAACTCGGCCCTCCAGATGTTTTGGGACTACAACTCCCATCATCCCTAGCTAACAGGACCAGTGGTCAGGGATGATGATAATAATAATAATAATAATAATAATAATAATAATAAACTTTTATTTATATCCCACCCTTCCCCGCAAAAACCAGGCTCAGGGCGGCTAACAATCAAATACGGATATAAAAACACAGATTAAAAATACAGATATAAAATACACTTTAAAACTTAAAAATTTTGAATTTTAAAAGTTACACTCAAATTAAGCCAAAAGCCAAACGAAACAGCTCCATTTTACAAGCCCCGCGAAAGGGTGCTAACTCTTGCAGGGCCCTCATTTCTTGTGGCAGATCATTCCACCATATCGGGGCCAGAACCGAAAAGCCCTGGCCCTGGTGGCTGCCAACCTGACCTCCTTATGACCTGGGATCTCCAGAAGGTTATTATTTAATGACCTCAAGGTCCTACCTGGGGCATACCAGGAGAGACGGTCCCTTAAGTATGAGGGCCCTAGGCCGCGTAGGGCTTTAAAGGTTAAGACCAGCACCTTAAACCTGATCCTGTACTCCACCGGGAGCCAGTGCAGCTGATAAAGCACTGGATGAATGTGATCTCGCGGCAAGGCCCCCGTAAGGAGCCTCGCCGCGGCATTCTGCACCCGCTGGAGTTTCTGGGTCAGCCTCAAGGGCAGCCCTGCATAGAGCGAGTTACAATAATCTAGTCTGGAGGTGACTGTCGCATGGATCGCTGTGGCCAGGTCGGGGGGAGAGAGGTAGGGGGCCAGCTGCCTAATACGGCGGAGATGGAAAAATGCAACCTTTGCTGTGGCTGCAACCTGCGCCTCCATGGAAAGGGAGGCGTCAAAGGTTACCCCCAGACTCTTGACAAGAGGCGCTGGCACTAATTGAACGCCTGCAAGGGTTGGGGGTTGGCCCCCCAACCCCATGTCGTCCCGACCTAGCCAAAGGACCTCTGTCTTCGATGGATTTAACTTTAATCGGCTCCCACGCATCCATCTAGCCACAGCTTCCAAACACCTGGCCAGTGTGTCTGGGACTGAGTCGGGACGGCCGTGATGGGAATTGTAGTCCCAAAACAGCTGGAGGGCCGAGTTTGGGGATGGCTGATTTAAAGGGAAAGGTTAGGCTAGCCTCCTTCCTGATGTGCCAGTCTATTGTGGGGAGTTAAAAAACGGACTGTCATTCCATCAGTGGAGCCCCTGTTGCATGTCTGGTAGTACAGTCTTACATAGATGTATCGTGTTTGAAAACTAGGTGTTAGTGAATAAGCACACAGAGAAAGTTCTTGCTGTATTGTACCATATTAACATGCAGATGGTGTTTCTTGAGTGTTCAGCCATGTAAATTGTTTTAGACATGTCTGGTCAAAAGGCCTAGGCTAGCTTTCTCCTTGACATGTTGTTTTTGTATGTGCAGGGAAGAGTTTCTCATGAATTTAATCTGCTGTCTCAGTCTGGAACGGCAGAAATTCCAGCAACTGAAATAACGTTTGGGGCTCCTCATTGTGTTGTGGAAAGGTGGAGCCGGTTGAAATCGCTTGCTGCCTCTTTTCCCCACTCTGCTTTCCCTGTAACATAAAGCGAGGGCTTTGTGCATTTGGCCATTTCTAATATGCCCCATGTTGTGTGTTTTCCCTATCCAAAGAAAAGGATTGTGTGGACAGCCCCATAGAAAAAGGCCTTGCATTCACCATTGCAGGATACAAAAGTGTGTTGCTTGCTGCAACATGTTGGGAAGCGAGTTGGTGAAGTAATGAGGCAGGTATTTGGTGCTTAGGTCTGCCTGTTAGGAATCCCATTTGGCTCATTGGCTCAGCATTTTTGTAGAGCTTTTTGCAAAGAACACATTACTGGCTTCATGTCTACCCTGTAATGGACTGGAGGAATGCACGGTTTTGCTTTCCCACTTGCAATTTTGCAATTCCCATGCAAGAGCTCCTGTTACATTGCCTAGAGAAACATGATGCTATCAGTCAAAATGTGTAAATGTTGAATCTGAGCTAGTGGCCAGTATGAAACAGTATCAGATCTTCTTTCTAGAGGTAAAGTGACTGTTGACTTTTCTCACAAGTCACATTCAGTGCTTTCAAATATGCTGCTTTCCCCACAAAGATACACAGAGTACCCAGCTTTCCATTTTCCTTTTGGGCAAGAGGGTTTCTCTCCATGTGTTGCAATCTGATGTGGAGAGAGAGAGAGAGAGGAACTAATTCACCTTTTTGTCAACTTACCCATATCATTCTTGTGCACAATGTCTCTCCATCTGTCAAGATGTATTTATGTGCTGTGGTAAAATTAGCATTTTGGGAAGTCAGATTGAGAGATTTTACATGTTTCCTCTCTAGTTCTCAAATCAAGTTAAGGACCAAATCAAGTTATACTCTCCTCTGAAACCAAGCAGTACTTGAAGGCAGCCCTGTTCAGGGAAGTTTTTAATCTGTGATGTGTTAATGTATTTTAATGTTTGCTGGAAGCCGCCCAGAGTGGCTGGGGAGACCCAGCCAGATGGGCGGGGTACAAATAATAAATTATTTATTATTATTATTATTATTATTATTATTATTATTATTACTATTACTATTATTATTATTATTATTATTATTGAGTCACACTGGAGTTACAGACTGGATAGCTGAAGGGAAACGATTGCTTTTGCTGTGCAGGTTTAAGGTGCTGGCCAGTTTGGTTTACATAACCAATCCTGTCCATAGATAACATTTTTGTGTCCACATAAAGAGGGAGTAGAAGTGGACACTAAATAACAAACAGAGGATTTCAAATAGTATAAAAGCTTTCCATTGACGAAGCACTAAGTGACAGAAAGTGTGATTGTGTACAGTCCCCTGCCACCCAACTCTGCTCTTATTTTCAGAACTGGAATTCAAGTCAAAACAATGTAATTGGAATTTGCAGTTTGGGTTTCCATCTAATCCCAGAACTATTAAATCCTCCCAATTTATATTCATGCAGGGCAGTTAGCAAGAGTTTGCCCAGTATTTGGATACCGAAGTCATAGGGCAAAATACATAGAACCATAGAATTGTAGAGTTGGAAGGGACTGCAACGGCCATCTAGCCCAGCGTCCTGCGATGCAGGAATCTTTTTTTGCCCAGTGTGGGGCTCAAAACCGCGACCCTGAGATTAAGAGTCTCATGCTCTACTGACTGAGCTCTTTTGAAATGACTAGGTCTATTTGTGCAATGGGACTTTCCCCCTGCTCCCCCCATGAGCACCCTGCATAGTCATGCAATCAGTTCAGGGGGTTCTCCCAACCACCCAGAGCAGATCTGGGTGTTGGTGGAGGGTGTGGGGGAAAAGGGGGGCGGAGTCCCATTGCGCAAGCAGACCTTGCTCAGCAACTTAGATGAACTTCATCCAAAGCATTTCGACCATCTAAGATAGTGAAACTTGTTGATGTTCCCAAGTGGTTTCAGGAATTAAACTATATCTTCCTTCATATACTAAGATGTTACAGATCCCACAGAATGGAAGTGTTACGGTGATTTGAGGAAATCCTTTTCAGGTTTTGTAACTATTATTTTTTTATATGCTCTTCTTTGCTTCGTGTTTTTTTAACAGTTGTCTTGAACTGCACCAACAGTAGAAACCAGTTCAGACTCAGATGCGCACAGCAGAAGCTTATCATGATGCCTTCCTTCCTGCCTGTATGCGGTCGTTGGTGTTCATCTTTTGCAACAAGGAGAATGTGATGCGAAATCTTGCACCCATTATTTACATGACTCAGCAACTTAATATCCTCTTTCTTCACTAAAATAGTGGGGCTGATGAGTCAAAGGCTCATCTGCACTGGAAATTGCTTCACTGATCACAAATAATGCACGTGGCTGTCTGAGAAACACCCCCCAAATTACCCAACTTTATTATACAATTCCAATACTAAATTCCCAAATTTTGCTGTCGGAATAACTTGCAAACCCAGAGTGGCTGAGGAAACTCGGCCTGATGGGCGGGGTAAAAATAATAAATTATTATTATAAATTATTATTGCAAACAAGTCAACAGAGCCTTCATCAATAGTTAATATGGGGAAATCAACTAAAGCAGATTATTATTATTATTATTAAAGTGTTTTAAAAACCACCTTTCAGGGACAGGTTTTTGTGTGTTTGCGTGTGTGTGTGTGTGTGAGAGAGAGAGAGAGAGAGAGAGAGAGAGAGAGAGAGAGAGAATGAGAGAGAGAGAAAGAAAAAGAAAGAAAGAAAGAAAGAAAGAAAGAAAGAAAGAAAGAAAGAAAGAAAGAACAGATAAACAGAGATTAATGGTTGTAAGGAATGTTTGCCAGTTGTGTTAAGTGAAGGCTTCCCATCCTGATGCTCTCGTGTTTCCATAGTTTGGATTAAAAACTGCAAATGTGTTTCCTGCTTACAGCTTTTTCTTTGCAAGAGTGTGGGGTAAAAGATGTGTGGGTAAAATAAAAATAATCTTCCCTAGCCTCAGAATCTTGAGGGGAAAGAAAGGTGAGAATTCCCCCATGGTAAACTATTCAGTGGCCATAAATAACTCGTTAGCCTTTCCTCTGTACTGTCCTGTCAGCCTCAAACATTGTTGCTCAAATGTCCTTCAGTTCCCAGCATGATGCTTCTGTTTCCGCTTTCTACCTTCTAAGGTCTGATTAGTGTTGACTCTGCACTAGACCCCAGTGTCTACCCACTACGGTGGTGCAAACATTTCTTTTTCTCACAGAGCCATGCTGTTGCATACACAATTTGTGGTTTCTGTTGTGTTGTGAAATCTGAGGTCTGTGCAAGGTGGTGGCAATAGACTAAGTTGCTATATTTGTAAGATTTTCAATCAGTTTTCACAGAGCAACCACATGCCCTGAACTTCCTACAAATAGTTCTTACACAAGTCAGTTTGAACAATAATGTATTAATTTATAATTGTATACATCTCTTATCTCTGATAGACTGTAGGCTTATTTGCATCTGTGGGGTTCTGGTGCATAGTTAATTGTAAAAGCGAAACAAACAGAAGATACCGTACTTTTCCGTGTACTGTATAAGACTAGGTTTTTTTTTTTTACTAAAAATGTTTTAAAAGGGGGTAGTCTTATACATGGGGGCAATCTCCCCCCATTTTCTTAATTTTGAGTCCCCCAAAATAGGGGGCGTCTTATACACAGAAAAATGTGGTATATTAATTATATGGCTGCCACTGGATTTATTTTTCGTCCTTACTCAAGATTCATAGATCTCCTTATGCAAATGAATTGATTCTAACCATAGCATTGCAAGTGGGTTTCAAATTTAGAACCTACCTTACCTTCTCTGGAGAATAATTTCCTTTATTGGTAATTTTAGCCAATAACACTTCTTGGTTTATATTTATGTTTGCTTTGTTTTTATAGTAGTCCATGGCAATAAAAAAATTAAAAATGGGGGGAACAGGAATCTTGGAGTAGCAGCTAAAATTCAAGCAAGTATCTCTTCAAAGTCTGAAAGAACTACAAGAATGTAGAAGTTGGAAGTTGAGAGGGTATTATGGGAATAAGATATGCTGTGAAAACTCTGTATTTTTTTTTATCCCTTCTTACGTAAGGTTTATGGCTTTATTAAGAAAAGATCGACAATTATCCATAAATTATGGAGAGAGAAATTAAGTGCATCATTTTAAGAGCAATTAATATGTTTTGATTACTAGAAAATGTTCATTCGGTCACATTTTAATATTAGTGTAAAGCATGTACATATGGAAGAAAACCCTCCTTACCAGATTTAAGTTTGCATTAGAATGATGCTAATTATAGACTATTATTTTTCCAAGATTGGCTTGGTGGACTGGGGGCATCAGTTAGACATGTTCTTTTAGAAGAATTCATTCCTAATGGTCACTTTACTCTGGTGTAGTTCTAAGGACTTGTCTCAGTTCTGTAGTAGGATTATACATTGATTTCACTTCCCTTGCAGATTCCTTCACCCCACCCTTTTCGCCATTGGCAATGTCTCTCTTTTTCTTCGGAAAGTGAAAGGTTTTCCCTTTGCAACACAGTGCCATGTGGACATGTATTTTATGCTACACAAATCAGCAGGCAACGGTAGAAAGCAGCTTGGGATATGGCATTGTTGAATATTACAATGTGGGGGGGAAATACAGCAAATGGATTGATCTGCTGTAGAGGCTTGGCCATATGAAACACATGCACCGCAGAAACGCACACACAATTTATATGTGATTATCACTCTAAACAGTATGGGAGGCAGCAAAGAGAGGTTAAGCGGTTAAGCCATAGGAGTAGTGTGCTGGTCCCGAGGGGTATTCAATAGGCGAGGTCTAGTCCAGTCCGATAAAGTCGAGGTTAAACAGTCCGGGTCAGAAGCCAGCCAAAGTCAGTTCAAACCAGAAGACACGAAGCCGAAGACACGATGCCAAAGTCACAAAGCCGAGGTCAGGAAGCAGAAGTAACAAAGCTGAGGTCAGGAACGTAGGAATCAGGAACAGGAACTGGGCAGCAACGATGTTGCTCCTGCAACTTGGGACTGGGACTGGCCGGCTTTTATCTGCCCCGAGGCATAGGGCGGCTCCGATCCTCAGGTGACTCGCCTCTCCTGGCTTGGAGGCGAGCACTCCTCCTGCGGGAACTTAGTTCCCTTCGCCTCTCTGCCCTGAGCCTCTGCAGCTCAGGAGAAGCTGGAGGGTTACTGGACCCAGAGGCACCCTCAGCTTCCCCTGACTGGGCGGGGAGTGGAGCACCTGCAGGCAATAAGTCCTCTATCCCATTAGAAGCCAGATCAACCTCAGCCGATGCCTGCACCTGAGGATCTAGCACAGGTGAGTCCCCTTCAGACTCAGGCCCCAGCCCTGGCTCTGCTGGTTCTGGAGGCAGGGAATCCTGTGCAGGCTGGGATCCCTCAGGTTCAGCGTCTGAGTCTGACTCCCAGGTCATCACAAGTAGTTGTGATTCATTTTTTAACAATGGGGCTCAGGACTGGATGTCAGAACAGGAGAAATGGTGTGTTTCATATATTTAGGATATGCGGACTACTTTCCATTGTAAGCTGTTCTTCTGGCCATTGTTTGTGAAGGTTCCTCACATCTGTTGTTTGCAGCTGCTCTTTCAGCAGGGAAAAAGCCCTGGGGTGAAATATGCCTTTTTTTCTCCTCCTTTGACTTGTATTCCTGATGATCTTGGAAGGGGGCCAAGGAAAAATCCTGAGACATGGTCCAAAGAGGAGCGAGTCCCCACCCTCTCCCGGTGCACCTGCAGAAGCAGCAGTAGTTGAATTGCCACGGAATTGACTTGATCAAAAGCAAAAGGGAGAGGAATTTCTGGCTTAGGACCATTAGATAGCATTTACCTTCCAGGTAAGCAAGAGAGGCAGCCAAGGAATTCTCCATGCGTCAGTCCTAGTAGGCTTGCTATGAACTCTTGAGTGGGAGGAGAGAAATAGAATGTGTTGTTTCTACATGCTTCTCTTTGATACCAGGGCCTTAGCAATTCATGTTGAAGATTTAGGCTGCTAATCCTAGAGCTGATGCATGATTTTTGACAAAGTTGGCTCATCCCTAGAGTGCCCTGCCTGCACATAGGTTATTCTTACTACAGTGGTACCTCGGGTTAAGAACTTAATTCGTTCTGGAGGTCCGTTCTTAACCTGAAACTGTTCTTAACCTGAGGTACCACTTTAGCTAATGGGGCCTCCCGCTGCCGCCACACAATTTCTGTTCTCATCCTGAAGCAAAGTTCTTAACCCGAGGTACTATTTCTGGGTTAGCGGAGTCTGTAACCTGAAGCGTCTGTAACCCGAGGTACCACTGTATGTCCGCTCCTGGCTAGTATGGATGGGGAGGCAGAATCAGTTTAGTTCACATTTAAAAGCAAAACTACCTACCTAAGCTACACAGAAACAACATGTGAACCAAAACACAGCCATCCTTTGAAATTCACACTTCTCTGAATTTTACAACCCAGTCAAGTAATGTGTACAGAAATGCAGATACCAGGGGTAAAATGTGCATGAATGAATATACATAGATTCCTGAAAGTAAAATACAAAATGTGCATCATATTAAGGTAAAGTTGCTTTGCAGAAGTTTGTATATTAGAGGAAATTGCATACAAAAATGCGTATGTTTGCAGATATTGTTAGCGGAAATATCCTGATGGAATTTTTATGGGGATTTGTTGCTGTTGTTGTTGTTTTTAATTGCGAACTGATTGAAATGTGGAGAACCGAACAATATTGAAAAAATTAGAAACAGAAAAACCTAAACTGACAGATTCACCCATTCCTGTTTTCTAGTACTAGTCTGGAATAATGAGGGAGCAACTCTGAAGGTGGAGTAGGAGTTGTGAAATAGTATGCATGTAGTAAAATGGTACTAGGTATTACTATGAAGATGGATGAAGGAGTAGTAGATGTTACAGGATTATTCCAAGTTTTGTTCCTCTTCCATGACAGTGCAGGGCATGTTCAGATTAGCCCTCCCAGTCTAGTAAAGGGAATTATGAAGCAGCGTAACACTTGCCTTCCTCCACATGCCAGAACAGGCCTTTATGTGACTGCAGGCAAAATCTTTAATGTGAGAAGTCCGATAGGATGTCTTTCATTAGCTTTGCATATTTCATCTAAGCTTCTTAAAGCATAACTCTGCCTTCAAAAATGATGTCAGCGATTTGACCTCCTGCGCTAATTAGATCCTTGTTGCCACCTTGGAAAGTCTGCAAAAATGCCTGCCTAAATATGTCCAAAAATCTGTGCTTCATTATACCACCCTCTTATTGCTGAAAAGTTTTGTGTCGTCCTTGATTGAATGCCATGTTTGCATGTGTCCCAGCTTATGTGTAGGCAATTGGTAGAATAGATTTATTTATTTTTTTTAAAAAAAGCAAAACCAAAAAACAAAGATTCAAGCCAAGGTTTGCCTCACCTTGTATACAGTCTCAAATGTCCAAGGAGTCATCTATGGAAAGAGCTGCTTCAGATGTACTAACCCTGAAGTAGCTAAAAGGTGACAAGAAATGATAGGGCAAACAGAGCTAAATCTTTTCTGTGGATTTTTTCCCTAGCGCAGCACCAGATGAAACCCTCCAGGGTTTACTATTTGGCCTGCAGAACTGTCACTAGGCCCTGTCACTAGACCCCTTCCTGGCTGTGCACCGTTTTGTCTGGATAGACTGTGTCCATGAACTCTGAAGATTCCTCTTGCCTGACCGGATGTAGGATAGAGAGAGCTGTGAGTGGGTGTGTACAAAGGTTTGATGTCCACCCACTTTTGCTTTTGGCTCCGTCCATTGGCATGTGACCCTTGGAAGGTTGAACACAAGGCAGTGAATCGCAGTTAGCTAAGTACTGCAGACCGCCTGTTTTTCAAAAGCCCAGCCATGGACCCTCTACTTTTGAAAATGTTGCTATCGCTGTGGTAGTTTTTGTTATGTGAATGGTACCACAGACCCCCTTGGGTGGGTCTATGGACCACCAATTGGGAACCACAATGGAATGTGGCCTCTGGGCAAGTTGA
This sequence comes from Darevskia nairensis, assembly GCA_034642065.1. Lineage (NCBI taxonomy): Eukaryota > Metazoa > Chordata > Lepidosauria > Squamata > Lacertidae > Darevskia > Darevskia nairensis. The sequence continues at coordinate 215,253 of JAWWNI010000605.1, forward strand.
TTTTTCCATGGTCTTTTCTTTGTTTCCTTTGAAATACATTTATAACAATTTACAGACATTTAACTTGTGTGCATTCAGCTTTATAAACATGGTAAAAAATAAATTAAAAGGGGGCGGGCATTCAGTGGGAAATGTTTTGGCAATTCCACCCACCACTGAACTCAGTGTATACAGGATTTTGGGTTTAGGCATGATCTCCAGAATGTAACTCCTGCTTAAGCTGTATACCAATTGTGCAAAAGATGTGTTATAGCAAGACACAAAAGCAGAAGTGTGAAATGCACAAACTGCTGATGTTAACTACAAATGTTTTGGCATTGCTCATCTTGTAGCTGGAAACCCTTAAGGCACTAGATTATGTGGGATTAATGAGGTATATGTTACAATTATGTGATCAAAGTTTGCTCAAGATCTTACTGAAAGGATCCACCAAACCTCCTGGTTTCTACATCATGCTAAGGGGCAATCCAAAATGCTGGTTTTATATGAGACATTGTGGCAACTAATGATGCTTCCAGCACTGTTAGCGTCCATAGTAAGCAGACCTGTCCCAAAGTGACTGTGCAAAAGTGCTAAAGGCAAAGGTAAAGGGACCCCTGACCATTAGGTAGAGTCGCGGACGACTCTTGGGTTGCGGTGCTCATCTTGCTTTACTGGCCGAGGGAACCAGCGTACAGCTTCCAGGTCATGTGACCATCATGACTAAGCCACTTCTAGTGAACCAGAACAGCTCACGGAAACACCGTTTACGTTCCTGCTGGAGCAGTACCTATTTATCTACTTGCACTTTGATGTGCTTTCGAACTGCTAGGTTGGCAGGAGCAGGGACCGAGCAACGGGAGCTCACCTTGTTGCGGGGATTCAAACCACCGACCTTCTGATCAGCAAGCCCTAGGCTCTGTGGTTTAACCCACAGCGCTGGTAGGAACTGAGTAATGACAACCAACAGAGGACAGTCATGTCCCACGCTTCTAGTTGGCCTTATTTTCAGAGACAACCAATGAGGCGATTTGTCACGGTCCGGTCTGCAGGTGAACGAAGTCCTGGCAGAGGACATCAGGACCGGGGGCAAGATGACGAGGTAGGAGCAGGAATGCGAGTCCAGGAACCTGGGGTCCGAGGGTCACGGAGCAGAGAGTCACGAAGTCAGAGGTCCGGGAGACGAGACGTCACGGAGGCGAAGCGTTGAGAAGCAGGGGGGTCACGAAGACGAGGTCTAGGGATCAAGAAGCAGGAGGTCATGAAGGCGAGGTCCAGGGATCAAGAAGCAGGAGACAAGGGGCCAGACGCAGCAAGGCAGGAAGCGCATTGCTGTGGCAAAGAGCCGAAGGGAAATGCTGACCTATATCCCCTCCCGGCTCTTGCCACCAGGTGCAGTGAGTTACCAAGCGGCCTCACTTGTGTGGCCACACCTTGCCTCTCCAGAACAAACTTAGGAGGCCCCAGTCCTGCAAAGCCCTGCTGGCTCCTGCACGACTCCTGACAGGATTGGCCTGACTCAGGATTATATCGTTCCATATTACAGGTGACATATCAATAACTGAGTGTTCCTCCAAGGCATATAGAACTGCAAACCATTCCTGAGGAGCCTAGACTTGCAACTCTTTTTGTCCTGGCCATTTGATTGGTTTTTTTTAATTGGGGGGGGGGCATTTGTATGGCAAAACATCCAATTGCGTGAGCTCCCACATAAAGTTTGTAGTGATATACAGTAGTTTACCGCTTCATCTGTTTTTGAGTACTTGTACTATAATTACTTATCATCCCCAGGGAATTCTGTTCCCTTAAGGGCAATATTGACAACTTTGTATAGAAAGTACATACTGTATATGTACAGACAAACAAACAGGAAGTAGTCAGGTTTATATCGTGTGCCCCATTCAATCCATAGATGGTTTTCAGTTTTCCACTTCACCCCTCACCCCTATTTGTTGGGCGGGGGTGTTGCAAAGTTTATAGCCTTGTGACAAACAATGCAGTGTTTAAAAAAGTTGGGTGCCACGCCCAACTCTCTGCTGAGCTGCATCAAGATTCCAAGGGGTTCCAGGCACGCACCCAGGGTCTGTGTTCCCTTGGAGAATTGAGACATCGTGGAAGCTGTCATAGCTTTAATAAATATGGTTTATTCACCTATTTACACCTTCAGTCTGCAAGGAGTACAAATCCTACAGCATAGTCATTTCAAGAGGAGCTTGTACCCCACAGCAGTGCAGCTCTAGAGTCTGAGGCATCTCTCCCAGCCAGCCTGTCCAAGATGGATCCCAGTCTTTCTTTCTTTCTTTCTTTCTTTCTTTCTTTCTTTCTTTCTTTCTTTCTTTCTTTCTTTCTTTCTTTCTTTCTTTCTTTCTTTCTTTCTTTCTTTCTTTCTTTCTTTCTTTCTTCCGTCCTTCCTTCCTTCCTTCCTTCCTTCCTTCCGTCCTTCCTTCCTCCCTCCCTCCCTCCCTCCCTCCCCCCAGCAACCCTTGCTCAAAAATCTCTTTCCCTGTCTCCTTACCCTTAACTTGACCACCTTCCAAACCCCCAGTCTCTATTCACACCCCAGGGCAAGAGGGGGGGAGGACAGTTCTCTTGCATTGCCAATGGCCCTCAATGATCCTGTATTGTTTCTTAATGGCCCTAGCTTGGCTGGGGGGGGGGGGTTGCGCATCGGCTAGCCCGGTAATTTCTCCCTTCACATCACAAATAATCAAAATCCTACCATTTATTAATTTTTAAGAGTTTAAAGGGGTCCCCCCCTTTAAGAAAGTTCATCTCCAATTCATCTCCAATTCAGATAACTTTCAGACTCTGTGGATTGCAACTATTGCTGTTCCGGTTGATTTTCTTTGGTCGTAAACTGATGACTCGTGTGTTCTTTCTTAAGTGATAAACATTATGCAGAGAACAAATTCTGACTGTACAAAAAAAAAAGTATTGAGAACCAAAAGTAGAAAATTGGGAAAGTGGGTGGGGAGCCTGCAAGGAAGAAGAGCTCTCTGCATTCAGTGGAGCCACTTTTAAAACTGTTTTTATTGTTTGTGGTTTGGATCACTTTGGTTGGCCATTAACATTCATTTCACAAAGAGCACCATTGAAAGGACTGAGGAATGTCTGTGGCCACTGTGGATTTCTTCCATGCCTACAGGAAGAGTAAATTAGTTACGAGAATTTGACAGACTGTCCCTGGTGAGTTAACCCCTTCCTTTCAGCTTTCCCATTATTCCTTTTTTTTAAAAAAAGGAAACTGCACAAAGTATCATTTTCCTTTTATGAGAAACTGCTCATACAAATGGAGGAAGGCAAAAAATAAATAAATCACATTTGTTTAGCTTTCACATGAAAAGGGAAATTATTTTTTGCTGTTCAAGGGAGATTTTTTTCCCCTTGATAACATTTCCTTTCGTTTCTTTCGGGTTGATTATTTGTAGAAAATGGTCAACATTGACAGCTTCATTTGACAAGCACCAATAAAAAGCTTGTGTTTATTCAGAGGATACTTTGGAGTACATGTTCTCTAGGAAAACAAGGAATCACAATATTAAAACAGGTGTTCTCTTTAGTAACCTGAGTCACTTCTGTATTCTTGCCAGCTAGACTTGCCACTTGAATGGGACATACAGTACTCTCTTACAGAGTGTAATCTGATTTTTGCCAAGGTAAAATTTGTTAATATGTTCATTTCCATTTTTGATGTGATAAACGAGGAACGTTTATTTTGAGCCTGTAACCTGGAATGAGGGGGAAATCCTTCCAATAAGTAATAGATGTAGGCAGGGTTTTTCTCCAGCAGGAATTTGCCAGAACTCAGTTCTGGCACCTTTTAAGTGGGCACTATTGCCATTATAAGAGAACAAGGGAGGTGTTCATGGTTAGTTCTGTCCCCTCTCTTTCTAGAAAAATAGCACTGCATGCATGGGAAGTCCAACCAGATGCTGATGGCAAAATCAGTTGGGTTAACTGTTTCTTGCCTAAATGGTATGTAAGTTGTGCTTAATAAAATAATTGTTGCCAGGGCAGGAGGTTTGTGTCTGCTTCATAGCAGCCTACCTAAGTGACAAGGACCTGTGATGAAGTGTTTTGTTACCACTTGTTAGAGTCACTTACCCCAGTGGTACATAGACTTTAGTCTTGTGGGATCTACTTTTGATTATTATTATTTTTTGCTAGACACTAGAGATGCAGGAAAAAGTGCAAAAGGCACATACGCTTAGCATTAAAGAAATTTCAGGCTGGGAATTTCCTGTTGCTTTTTAGTAACAAAACTGAGCAGTCTTTCCACACAAAATTTACTCTTGGTTATCTCCCCTCCATTGCATTAGTACAGTGGTTACGAACTTAATTTGTTCCGGAGGTCCTTTCTTAATCTGAAACCGTTCTTAACCTGAGGTACCACTTTGCATGTCGAGGTCCCCCATTCACCCCCAAAATAACACACACCACAGACAGTAATTATGGTTTGGTTTTTGGCATGATTTTGGCCACAACTTTATTGAAATACAAAACGATGTGAGTGGTTGCGTAGGCATTGGTTCAAGCTATCTGCCCCCTAAGGGACAGAACTGACAACCGTCAGTATGGGAGAGCACTTATTGGGGTTGAGATTATGAGCGGGGTCAAGTCTCTATAACCCGCCGCACACATGCTCCCAGGAGCTCTTGCAATGGCCCTGGCCCCCAAGCGGAGGGATACGGACAAGCAAAGGTGAGCCCCTGGATTCCTTTAACGGAATTCCCCGCGCAGCAGCAACCATTGGAGGGGCAGCCACAGCCAGGCTTATCCCCTTCAGCAATGAACACATACGAACCAATGCCTAACCGCCAACCTTACAAGTTGTGACTAATTGCTATGCACTAGGCGAAAACCAGAAGGCACCAGCCAATCAGCCAACTGGAAAAATTCCTACCAGGCCCCTGCCCCAACAGCAGATAACCCCATGACAGGCATAGCAAGATCAACACAGGGGCCTAAGAAATTGGGAGAGGACGGGCGGGAGATCCGTTGCACGCAGCAAAGAGGAATTAACCAAGCGTGCACAGGGGTTATAAACCCAAGCAGACCCAGCCAAAATTGCAACATTTAATTTACCCCAACAACAACCCAGGGCCAATCAGAGCAGAGGCCAACGTCCAAAAACTCCCTAGCAACAGTGGGGGGTGAATTAGCCGGAACCCCACCGCTTTGGTTGGCCATTAACATGGGAATCCTATAAACTGTTTGATGGCTATATATGTGCTATACGGAGATAGGTGTGATTGAATATTCTTGCCGAATTGTTGCTGGCTGGGGGAGCATTTTGCACACTACAAAGCATTTTGACAACACACACACACACACACACACACACTGCAACAGAACCACCCTTTAAGCTTAACAGTATCAACCAGTGTGTGAGGAAAAAAATAACTTGTTAACATTCAGATTTGGATGGTGTAATTTTGTTAATTTGGCCCTGGATCTTCCTACAACCTCTCCCAACGTGCTTCAAATAGAATGACATTTGAAGTAAACCAATTTTTCCCATCTTCAAAAAATGCACAATACAAGATCACAGCTGTCTGCATCTTTTTAGCAAGCTGCCACTTCTCTGTGTTCCCCCATCAGCCACTTTCTCCCATCACTGAGGTGGTTCCTGATTTGTCTGTCACTGACTGTCGTTTTGCCCATTATGTGTACTTTATCGCCCTTTTCACTGCGTACTTCCCTCACTGTGTTCTTCCCTATAAATCAAATTCTCCTCCTCCCCCTGCCCCGTCAACAGACTCTGTCCTTAAATGTTCCTTCCTCACTACTTATTTCTCTCCTGTATTGTCTGCGGTAGAAAGATGGTGCAATAACACGCAGATGCTTTCCTTGATAATATATGATTGCAATTGGGGAGCGTTTTAGAGGCATAAATCTTATGGTATCCTAATTACCGTGCTGAATAATACTAAGCTAAATTACGCCGAATGAATAAAACTAAAAGGCTAGGTGCAGAAATTTGCAATGTATGTTGAAAATTACGCTGCAGTAGGCCTAATCCAGAACTTTTAGAATGTGCATGAGCTCTGCTGGTTCTGCCACTGATAGGTCTGTACCAGTACCCCTATTCATGTATTACTCAGAATGAGCAGTCACTCGTGTGATGAAGCAGAAGTGAGGCTGTGCTACTGGCTCTACTTCTACTGGTGAATCCCTGAGCCATCCACACCTTCCTTAGAGTCCTTGCATGGAGTGTAAAGGTAAAGGGACCCCTGACCATTAGGTCCAGTCGTGTCCGACTCTGGGGTTGCGGTGCTCATCTTGCTTTATTGGCCGAGAGCCAGCGTACATCTTCCGGGTCATGTGGCCAGCATGACAAAGCCGCTTCTGGCGAACCAGAGCAGCGCACGGAAACGCCGTTTACCTTCCCGCCAGAGCGGTTCCTATTTCGAACTGCTAGGTGGGCAGGAGCTGGGACCGAGCAACGGGAGCTCACCCCGTCGCAGGGATTCAAACCGCCGACCTTCTGATCAGCAAGCCCTAGACTCTGTGGTTTAACCCACAGCGCCACCTGGCACCCACAAAGCAACTTCTATGTGTGATCAGTTGGTTGTATGCCTCTGTGGCATCCAGATTCCTGCACAACTGAGTGTCCAGATTGCATGAAGCCTCTCTGTGTGCGTTTCTTTGCATATGTCTGTGCTCAATGTGGAAATGTGGGAGCAAGGCTAATGGAGGTATGCTGTGCCAGGGGCAGGTCCATTAGTGCAGCCCTGCTCCTTCTTCACATTATTTGCCCAATAGGTGCAGTTGAGGCCATTTCATATAGCAGTTCACAAAGATCAAACAGCTCAAGGGTCCTTACCCTCAAGGGTCCACTCTCTTCTGATACTGCAGAAAGATTGAGGGCCCTCAATGAATCAGCATAAGGTGCTACAGTTGTAATGGCAAATCCAGAGATCCTGAATGGTATATGTAGATGTTCTTGTGTGGTGTACAAGGCTCACTGGACCCAATTCAAAGAAAGGAGGAGCTGAAGTTCAACTGTTTCTGTTGGTGTATTTTTGGTAGGATAATGATTGTCTCTGAACAGAGAAGCACAGTAAAAAAAGGACCCGGACAAGTGTGTGTGTGTGTGTGTGTGTGTGAGAGAGAGAGAGAGAGAGAGAGAGAGAGAAATGACAGTGGTGTGTAATCACTATATCTAAATCTACCATATGTATCTATATCTGTATTTGTATGTTATGGAAAATGTGCAAGCACATGTGGGAGGCAGTGTACAGTAAGCTATACAATGCAAGTTTCTATATGAGATTCACTATAACATAGATAAGCTTTGAGATGTGGAGGTAAAAAGGTACAATAGATGCTGTGGGGCTTTCAGGCATACAGGTTTGTTCTTGGATTTGGTACAGGAATTGAATTGGTGGTAGGAAGACTTAAGTATGGATGTGCTGGTGTGCTCAACCTTGTGGAAGTCATCTTAAAAACCCCAAATTACCAGATTATGGGAAAGCAGTAATAATATGTAGCGCTTTTGCCACTGACTTGCAAACACACAATTCTCAAAAATTGATTTATAGCAGGGGTGGAGAACCTATTGAACTCTCAGGTCCATGGTCCCTTGTTGTTGCCCACCTTCGAAAGGCTACATACCAGTACTGAATGGGCCAAGGCTGGCAATGGGCCAGGTCACACTTCTTCAATCAACCCCACTTCCACACATACATACCACAACCAGCGGATACGCTTGGCAAAAGCACTTTAGCTTCACCACAGATGGGCTTCTAACTAGTCAGGAGCCTCAGTTTTATGGAGTGACTCCGATTCCGCGGCAGAAATGGAAAAATTGATGGACTTCTTTTACAATACGGATCTGGCTCTTTTTTCTTTTTGAAATAAAAAGCAATTAAAACAAATCAACAAATTTACAAGGAACAGAGTACCTTACCTAACAGAATCCAGTATCATATCCAGCATAAGCAACGCTTATAATTCAGCCCATAAGGTCCCATTGTGAGTAAATGGTCCCAAACCTGGCAAGTACAACTCAGGTCCAGGTTACCCGAAGGACTAGCAGCCACTGTATAAAACTGCAAGAAAATTTATTCATGGGGAAAATTTTACTCATGGTGCTGTGCTCTACAGAAGATCACAGAGTGAGGACCTGAAAAATTGCAATTCCCCCCATTGCTCTTGCACTCTGGAATGCCTTTCCCTTGGAAATATGTGAAGCATTGCCCATCAGTTGCTTCAGACATCTTCTAAAAACACACTTTTTCCAGGCTTTCCATGATCCATAAGATCTGACCCTGCTATTATTGAATTTCTGTTTTTATCTCTTTTTATAAAACAGTTTTGGGTTTTCTTGAACAGACTCCCTCAGAAGGTTGTGGTCTCTCCTTCCTTGGAGGTTTTTAAGCAGAGGTTGGATGGTCATCTGTCATGGATGCATTAGTTGAGATTCCTGCATTCCTTCAAACTCTTACATTTCTATGATTTATAAATATGAAATATTTATAGATATAGTTCTAACACGGTGTGGCTATTCCTGCTTCTCTGAAGCAAGCACATTAATACTGGTATCTTATTGATCAAAGCAAACAAGGTATTTGTAGCCACTGCAGTTTTTTCTGTGTGCACAAGTTGTCTCCAGTAAAGATCCCAAGAGTAGCATTGCTAATTTCCCAAAATTACCTCTCTCTTTTTTTTTAGTACATGTGTAAGATGTGTGTTCATGCACACCAGCATGAACCAGCAGATTTAGTAAATGTCAATGTATTCTAACTTACCAACAAATAGCAGTATAAGAAAAAGAAGCCAGAATTTAAGACTAAATGTTGACCTTCCTCTTTCTTGTGTTCACCTATGAAGGCTCTCTACCCAGTGGACTGATTATAGGTTTAATACTGAGTGCTTATTATCTAGGTAGTATTATCTAGTTTTTAATTTTTCTTTGCTGCTAAAAGCAGTTCCAGAACAGCTTATGAACACAGCACAGTGCTCAGCATATTAAATACCTGACCTTTTTATGATGTATAATTTTCTGTTTTGAAAGGGTTTTTTTCTCTCCTTTTTTTTAAAGGAGTTATGTAACATATAGCACATTTTTCAACACATTTTTGCTTATGGGTGTTGCTTTGCAGCTAGTTTTGAAACCAGTGAGAACTGGTCCTCGTTCATATCCAACAGCACCTCCCATCCCAGGTGGGAAGCCACTCAAGAATGTTTTCAAAAGACAAAAGCTACTTTTCCAAAAAATTGGAAAAACCCACATCTGCTAGGGCGATGTTCTTCAACCTCGTGTTATTGAACTAGAACTCATCATCCCCAGCCACCTGGGTTGAAGTGATGGGACCATATGGGAACCTAAGGTTGAAGAACAGTACTCTAGAACAAAGCCAAGTGCTTCGCCATATGTAGGACTCATGTGGAAGTGGTTTGCCTATGAAAACCACCCCTAAATCAATCAATCTCAAACCTTTATTGGCATGTAGACAAAATTCCGAAAGGTTCAGTACAATAAAATCACACAGCAAAATCTGCATCTAACAGTTAAAATACTATTGCATAACATTCAGAAAATCCTCATTGTGCGTTGCAGAAACCTGGCTACTATCTCCATTGGGAGGAGCGGGTGGCGCTGTGGTCTGAACCACTGGGCCTCTTGGGCTTGACAACCGGAAGGTCGTCGGTTCGAATCCATGTGATGGGGTGAGCTCCCTTTGCTCTGTCCCAGCTCCTGCCAACCTAGCAGTTCGAAAGCACACCAAAAAGTGCAAGTAGATAAATAGGTACCGCTCTGGCGGGAAGGTAAACGGTGTTTCCCTGTGCTCTGGTTTCCATCACACTGTCCCATTGTGCCAGAAGCGGTTTAGTAATGCTGGCCACATGACCCAGAAAAGCTGTCTGTGGACAAATGCCTGAAAGCGAGATGAGCTCTGCAACCCCATAGTTGCCTTTGACTGGACTTAGAATCATAGAGTTGGAAGAGACCACAAGGGCCATCCAGTCCAACCCCCTGCCAAGCAGGAAACACCATCAAAGCATTCCTGACAGGTGGCTGTCAAGCCTCTGCTTGGACTTAACCGCCCAGGAGTCCTTTTTTACTACCGTATCTCCATTCTATCCCCATCCTGGGTAAACATTAGGAAGGCTGCCTTACAGTGAGATGAACCCCTAAATCAAAAGTGGCACTGGACAAGAGGAGTTAGTGGCATTGTTTTGTGCAACATTGCTTGAACATTTCAAAAATAGTCACATGCCATTTCTAAGGCTCTCTGTGCACTTCTATGATAAAAATGCTTTGGGAGGTTGACACGGGCCATTTAAAATGCTTCATAAAATAGTATCTTCCAGCTATACTAAGTATTTTAGAAATCACTTATTGTTCAGCTTCCATTGGAGCCTGGGCATATCTGGAACTGCAAGGTTCCAGTTTTGCATGGGATCCTTTTTTTTCAAATCCCAGCTCCTGCAGATTGATTATCTGAGCTGGGCTGGGCTGGGGATTTTGAGCTAATACAATGTTTGCGATAACCCCTTCACCTACAGGGAGATGGAGATGAATGTAATAGAGCAAACACTGGTGTATTTTTGAGGGAGAAAAGCTCTCAGACACACGACCCATAATACGAAAATAATGATGATAGCACAATTTCAGTATATTTTCTGCCCCCGAGGTAGTAGTTAATGGCTGTACTTTAGTTATATAGTAACAACTGGGAAATATTGTGTAAGAAAAGAAAAGAAAAGATGTGATTAAGTCTGAACACAGCCCTCTAACAAACACATACACAAACCCGAGAGAGAATGGTTCCTGCTGAGTTCTGTGATTTCTTCTCTGCCTACATCAAGTATTTGCATCGGTTGATGTAAACACTTCACGTAAACTTTCCCACATTTTGATATTAATAGGCAGAAACAGTTCCTTATGATCCTCCACCAAGGTATTTGGCAACAATGGCTTTCCAAGTCATCTTGGTCTTGTTCATCTCTTATTTTTTTATTCTTCATTTTTGAAGACTGCAAAAATTACAGCAGGGGATGGGGCAAAAGAACAACAGAGAGTTGCTTTTTTCCCCAAGCCTGGATAGCTGGATGTTGGGTTTCCTCTTGATTCAGGTTAATGATTTGTATTCCTGTCAATATTATATGCAGGATTCTTAACACAGTATTTGGTCATGGAAGGGGGGGGGAGTTGTTGTCCAGTAACATACAGGGATCCAAAGTTGGAGAAAGATCCCATAGAAGTACTGTTGTCTTTCCTGTGTCAAGCAAAATTATCTGAGAAGCTTATTGAGTCATGTAAAACACATGCACATATTCCTGCAAAATGCAAGTCCAATCCCATACCCTACATTTCTCTGATGAAAATAGGGACATCCTATTCAATTTATAATAATAAGTATTAGTATTATTAGTACCGGTATTAGTATTTTATTTTATTTATACCCCCCCCCCAATCTTACTGTGTTGCCCTAGCCACTCTGGGCATCTTCCAACACATATAAAAACATAATAAAACATTAAACACTAAAAAAAAGCCTTCCGTGTACAGGGCTGCCATCAGATGTCTTCTAAAGGTTGTATAGTTACCGGTACTTATCTCCTTGGCTTGAGGGTGATATAACTCCATACCCTCCAATATTTATCCGATGAAAATAGGGACATCCTAAAGAAAAGTGGGAGATTGCAGGATCAAATCGGAAACCAGATCGGCTTCTGTAAATCCGGGATTGTCCCTGGAAAATAGGGACACTTGGAAGGTTTGCAAGCCCCTTTATGTCAAAACCTCTTGTGTGGAGTACCGGTACATTATGGGAAGAAGTTCGTTTTTTCACAAGAGGGCAAGAATATTCTTCCAAGCTCCACCATATGCACTGTGAAACCACCTTAGGCTGCTTCTCAATCAACTCTGTGCTTACGCCTTGTTTCCTTAGGATTTGTCAACAACCGTAGGCATACCATATCATGTATTTATTTATTTATTAAAAATGACCAATTGGCAATGAAAGCCTCTGGACTGCATGATTTTCTTGAGTTTTCTTTTGAGTTCATATTCACAGAGTGCAATTTCACTACTAGTTTCTCTTCGGGTGCTTCACGGTTTATAAATGAATGAATGAATGAATGAATGAATGACGGGAATTAAGAGAATGTTCTTTACATGACTTTTCCCAAATGGAAAGCAGACTGAACGTAGTCACCTGAGACTGTGAACTATAATAATAATGTAAACCTCACTGGAAGCCACAGGAGCAACAGATTACCAAAAAAAAAAAAAAAAAAAAAAAAAAGCAGTAAAGGGCTTTGCTTTTACCTTTAGAATTACCCAGTAGGTTGGAAATTATTCTGATAGAATGCTATGACTTCCAGGCTATCATTGCTGTGCAGGCAGGTATGTAGTCCTAAGAGGATAAAGGGCTCTTGGCTATGCCTTACCGAAGTTTTTGTCACTCACCTTCTCCCCACATCCTCTAATAAGCAGCAGACGTTCACTGTATTTTGATAAGGTCTTTCTTATTTCCCCAGTGTTAGGTCGTAGACCTTTTGTCCAACAACAGAGAATCAGTAAAGATACTATTCATATTATTATCATTATTATTATTGCTGCTGCTGCTGTTACTGTTATGATTCCACTTCACTGTGTTTATTCAGTTTTGCTCTGAGTGATTGAGGGTCAATTAACTCTTTATAGAGCAGTTTTTGGCTGCATGTACAGATTAGTGATTTTCAGAGCCTGCCCACTGAAATCAATCCACAAGTTCGCTGACGTTAAGGGATCTGTTGCAAGTGTGACTAACATAGGGTAACACCCATACGTACAATGGGTGTGCAATACAGATGCCCCTGTCTCTCTTCACATTTGACTTCTACATAAATAAATGCATAAATACATCGTTTTGCTTGCATGTCACTTCTCCATAGTTAAAACATTGCTCGTAACCATTACAAATACACCAAAAATCATGAACAATAAATAAAATACATCAACATATACACAACCAAACATTTTCCACAAAAAACAGAGAATCTAAAAATAAAGATACAAAAATAATAATATCAATAACGGCAACAATCCCCCCCCCCAAAAAAAGCCCTAAACAATACCCCAACCCAAGATGTGCATTTTAATGATTGGAGCATTGCTGCTTTATGTTTGCTTTCTTTAATTTATGGGTGACGGGAGAGAAATCTTACCCCAAAAAGGGAGACGTTGCACAAGTTGGAAAAAAGAGCAAGTTATAAAACTAATTTCCCTTCTACCTGTATATGACCACAAAATGCACCTGAACAGTAAATGAACATAGAACATTTTCCTGCTATTCCTGAAAGACCCATTCTTTCTATGTGTTACATCCTCATATGGCTGTTGTTTTACATAGGTCTATCTAGAGGCAGCAAAGCAGAACTGTTGCTTGAAAGTATGAATTGACTCTGTAGCAAGTTGACTCCTCTTCAACAGGTTCTAGATACTTGATCCTTCCAAAACGCCCTTGTGCTCTAGAAAATATTACTTGATACCTCTATGCCACCTTGTTTTGATTTCCCCCTCCACCCCCACCCCAAATAACCTTTTGGGGCGGGAGTTTAGTTTGGAAATCAAATAATACAGGCTAGTCCTGTGGAAATGCCTTTTGGAGAAGCCATGCTATTTGTTTTTCTCGGTGCCAGAATAAAATGCTGCTGGCATCACTGTGTGGAGCGGCAGTAGTTCTCCAAAGGGAGAAGAAGAAGAAGGTCCAAGTCATTAGTCAAAAGTAAGCCTTCCAGTTACCAAAGTCCTGAGAATTGCTGGACTGCTTAGGTATTTAAATAGTGGCGATTGCTATGCCATCTGTGTTCTTAATTCTTTGCCCTCAAGGAATCTGTAATGTAAAGAATATGGCAGGAGAGTGAAAAACTGTCTTGGGGATGCTTGCATATGTCAGCGTTAGGTTAGCACACTTGACTGAAGCCCAGGTTTTATGCTAAGGTAACCTTCCAGCTTGTATTGAGTTGTTCTCTGTCCCTAGATTCTTGCTACACTTGGAATGCCAAAAGGGAATTCTGTACAAGCCCTGCTGTGAATGTTTCCTGTACAATCACTTCATTAGCTGGCAGCAAAACAAAACAAAAACAAAACAAAACAAACGAGCATCCAATATCTTCCTGGTTGCTTGGTATAAAACACTGAAAAAACTCTTTTGACTCATATTTTTTTAACTATGAAAATAACATTTTATTATTAAACATTCAAGTAGTGAAATATTACACACCAAATTTTCCCCTCCCCCCCAAAAAAACCCCTGGAACTTCTTTTTCCCTTACGAAATCTTAGAAGATACATTATTGGTTGCATGATAACAATAGGCTTCACTTTTAGTCCTTTAATATGTAGCTATTTGTTAGATGTTATATTGCTATATTTGTTATAAAATATGGTCTGAAGCTCAACATCAAAAAAACTAAGATCATGGCCACTGGTCCCATCACCTCCTGGCAAATAGAAGGGGAAGAAATGGAGGCAGTGAGAGATTTTACTTTCTTGGGTTCCATGATCACTGTAGATGGTGACAGCAGAAATTAGAAGACGCCTGCTTCTTGGGAGAAAAGCTAGACAGCATCTTAAAAAGCAGAGACATCACCTTGCTGACAAAGGTCCGTATAGTTAAAGCTATGGTTTTCCCAGTAGTAATGTACAGAAGTGAGAGCTGGACCATAAAGAAGGCTGGTCGCCGAAGAATTGATGCTTTTGAATTATGGTGCTGGAGGAGACTCTTGAGAGTCCCATGGACTGCAAGAAGATCAAACCTATCCATTCTTAAGGAAATCAGCCCGAAGTGCTCACTGGAAGGACAGATCCTGAAGCTGAGGCTTCAATACTTTGGCCACCTCATGAGAAGATAAGACTCCCTGGAAAAGACCCTGATGTTGGGAAAGATGGAGGGCACAAGGAGAAGGGGACGACAGAGGATGAGATGGTTGGACAGTGTTCTCAAAGCTACCAACATGAGTCTGACCAAACTGCGGGAGGCAGTGGAAGACAGGCGTGCCTGGCGTGCTCTGGTCCATGGGGTCACGAAGAGTCGGACACGACTAAACAACAACAACAATTTGTTATATGTCTTTAGACTGATCATCAACCTTAAGTTTTCTGATTTCATTTTTCAAGCAGTTGATCGTTTCACGGCTTGCTTTTATTCTTAAATTCAGCAATCTCAAAACTGGTTTTCTTCTTGGCAGCTTCCAGCTTCTCCCTGGTTTACTTCTACATTGGATATTAAAAAAGAATCTTGTAGCAGGGGTTTAAATCTAGGGAACACACAGACCACAGGTAGAAGGAGGAGGCCCATTGGAATCAATGGACTTAAGCGCTTGGCCTTCATTTTAGTAGGTCGTTTCCGAGTCTGACTTCTTTGGATATTGAAAAGTATTCTCCAGCTTGATTTGAGAGCACCTAAATCTGTGCAAAAGGTCATGTGATATAAATGTGATTTTAATTTCTACAACTATTTCACCTTCCTCCAAAAGGAAGTGCTTCATTTAGGTTTGAGTTCTTAACTGGGCAAGCTGAGAAAGAAAATCTCAAGTAACAATGAAATGAATCAGACTGCTGCTGGTCCATGCAACCCAGCTGTCTGGCCTGACTGGCAGCAGTGGTTCAAGGCCTTGCTCCTAAGATCTTTTTACCAGAACTGCCAGAGTTTGAAACCGCTTCTGACCCTGACAAATAGCTATTCATTGGGATCTTTAATGTGAAAAAATGTTTTCTGTTCTGAAAAATGGAATTGGCAAGGGTTGGAAAAAGAAAGAAGTGCTTATAACAGTGCACTAAAAAAATTAATTGTTCCTTTCCCCCTTTTTTTAGGTAAAAAAAATAAAAGCAGACGCTACCTGTGGAAAATTAAGTGAAGTGAAAGAAGAACCAGAGAAGAACTTAAGTACTTCTCCCTGTTGAAAAGCTTGATAGTATTTCAGACCTGCCAGGGAATATTAATTCTTTTAAAAACAGAAAACACTGGGTTCAGAACGATAGACATTTTAAAGATAAGTTATGTAAAGTGTAGTATGTGCGTATGTGGACTGCAGATTATAAAAAAAATATTAATTTCCTTTGCACAGTCATTTGGAAGACAATTAAAGAGGCATCTTCGGGATTTTACAAATAGCCTAGGAACAAGCCCAGTTTAATTATCTAAAAACATTATTAGACTGATTACCATTATTTTCTTTTGCTTTATGACTTTTACTGCTGTCTGTGGGAGTATTGGGGCATGTACCAGTGTTTTTTATCTGCACTGTGTCATAATCTCTGCAAAAAAAAAAAAAAGCTAAGTAACAAGAATTCATTCATTTGGAGCATAAAGATTAGAGATGTTCAAAACATGAAACTTAATAGGGAGAGTTGATGGGATGTTTATCAACAGCTGTATGGATGACGTTAGCTAGTGTTTAATACCAGCACAAAACTCTAGCCTTCTGTCAGTGGCAGAGAAACTTAACACAAACACTAAGGAATATTTTTGTTGCAATCTGGTATGTTTTTATCTCATACGTATGCAGGTAAGGCAAAGCGTAGCAGACACCTGCAAATGCACTGTGCACAGATATGGAAAATATGATTTTTCACATTGCTGGAATGGCACGCTTCCACCATAAACTTTCCAGTTGAAGACAAACAAATTGGGTATCTTGATCTCTAGCTTTCCAGTTCAGAGCAGTTTAAAGAAACATCGGAATAGAACTTGAAACAAAGTGCTACCTATAAGGCTCTATTTGGAGCAATTTCTTGGCATTTGGGGGGGGGGAGGCTATGTGATTTTTTAAATAAATGTAATTAAAATTTAATTCAGAAGAAGAAAGGAAAGTTGTTTCCCCCTTATTTTAGGGGCCCTCAGTGTGTACTTACATGGCTTGATGTAAGACAGGGCCGTGCGTTCTCTGTGGTTTAAAACAACAACAACAACCAAGAAATGTTTGAATACTGTGTTAAAATAAGCTGTATTCTGAGGCCTGAATAAATTATGCAGGCTAAGTGAGTATGCTATATATGCTTAACTTGAATATTTCTGCTTTTGCTGGTTAGACTAAGGGCAAAGAGCTATGAAGTCATTGCTACCCAACCACTAAAAATCCTCAGTTCCTTCCTTCCTGTGGCTGCCACAATTTATCCAGTTACTGCCCACATGTTTTTACACAATCTAAGCTAGCAAACTTCCATACCCCAGCCCTTGAGTACAGTGTTGGATGGATCATCCTTTGTCAGGGTCTGTCCCTATCCCCTATCCTGTGTGGCTTAGGTACTGGTACTTTACCTTGCCATAGCACAAATTGCATTTTGCTGGTTTGCCTCTCTAGTACCCACCTTGTATTGCTTCCATACCTCCCAGTAACAGAAAACCACAGGAAAATTCTGCTTCAGTGATTGGTAACACCAGATGTTGGGGAAAGGGGAAAAGGACTGAATTGGCCTTTTATATGTTTTGATATACCATGGGAAGATGAACTGCTTTTTGTTTGTTTGTTTGTTTGTTTGTTTGTTTGTTTGCTTGCTTGCTTGCTTGTTTGTTTCCTTATGTAGTTATGGTTACTTATCACCATTACATTTTCAAACATGTTTCAGCCACCATGAGGTCATGTCACATACAGTCATGCCCCATGTTGCGAACGCTGTGGGTTATGCATTTTTGGGTTGCGCTCTGTGCCGAACCCAGAAGTACCGGAACGGGTTACTTCCAGGTTTCGGTGCTTGTGCATGCGCAGAAGCGCTAGATTGCACTTCGCACATGCACAGAAGCACCGGATCACAACCCGTGCATTTGCAGATGCGGCACTGCGGGTTGCGAACACGCCTCCCGCTCAGATCGCATTCGCAACCCAAGCCTCTACTGTGTATGCGAAGCTGGCGGTCTCTGGAGTTCATGGTGCATGAAAGTGACTTGCTACCATATGTTTCCCACCCAATTCTGAAGCACGTTGAGATCAGCATACAGGCTTGTGAAATGTTGTGTAACGATTCCATTATTGTAGGCATTTGTGTAGAAAAGCATCCCCAGTTGCCTCTATTGCTGTTGTCTGCAGAGATAGAATCACAGACACAGAATCATAGAAGGGACCACAAGAGTCATTTAGTCTAACCCCTTGCAATGCAGGAATCTTTCCTTCAGCCAAAGAAATCATATATGCAGATCATATATGTAGATATGCAGAGTAATGGAACATTAGCTTGTAGGTTCTACTTGGAGACATCTTGTGAATCGGAAAGATTCAACGAAGTTAACATTGCATAAATTTGTCAGTGGTGTGTTCTTTGCAAAGTCTTCTGAGACATGGGAAAGGAAGAATCTCTGAGCACACAGATTTTGATCCAATTTCAAGCAAAATTATGCATGAGTGGCTGAATTTTTAATCGTGTTTGACATACTGCTGCACTGTTTTTTTTTAATGTAACAATGAAAATGGTTTTGAACCATAACACCTTGTTTGAACCTGTAATTTGTTTCTGACCTATTCACACAAATATAATGTTTAAAGGAAGAGAATTGGATGGATTGATCTTTAATTTGAGACTAGTTTGAAGGTGGCGCTGAGGGACCCAGGTGGCGCTGTGGGTTAAACCACAGACCCTAGGGCTTGCTGATCAGAAGGTTGGCGGTTCGAATCCCTGCGACGGGGTGAGCTCCCGTTGCTCGGTCCCTGCTCCTGCCCACCTAGCAGTTCGAAAGCACGTCAAAGTGCAAGTAGATAAATAGGTACCGCTCTGGCGGGAAGGTAAACGGCATTTCCGTGCGCTGCTCTGGTTCACCAGAAGCGGCTTTGTCATGCTGGCCACATGACCTGGAAGCTGTACGCCGGCTCTCGGCCTATAGAGCGAGATGAGCACCGCAACCCCAGAGTCGGACACGACTGGACCTAATGGTCAAGGGTCCCTTTACCTTTTTGAAGATTACCATGTTGAAAAAATATGTTTGTTATATATATTCTTCAGGTAAGACCCAGAAAAGAATTTTTAAACCTCAATTCTGTAATTCTCATTTTACACGCAGCGACCTGATTCAGCCATTATTCTAACCCAGTGATGGCTAACCTTGGCACTCCAGATGTTTTGGAACTACAACTCCCATCATCCCTAGCTAACAGGACCGGTGGTCAGGGATGATGGGAGTTGTAGTCCCAAAACATCTGGAGTGCCAAGGTTAGCCACCACTGTTCCAACCTATTGTTTAGCATTATGCAGACAAATAGATACAAGAGTCAGTCTTTGCAGCAGGGGGAAAAAATAGTCTAATCAGAAGCTGCATAGTTTCAGTGCAACTTTGGCCTGTTTCTTGGGCCTGCTTGTAACACTGGTGAATTCCATAAATTCTGACATGTAACATCTGAGCAGTTGGTCAAAGTAAGAAATAGTAACAGTGGCAATTTCCACTAGAATTCAAATAGTGCTCTGTACTGTTCATTAGATAAGGATCCTCCACACATGCTCTGCGTTCTCTGAACAGCTAACCATTTGCACAACTAATGTTTCTGCTTCTAATACCCAACTCTCATGACAGACAAAAGTAGTTTTCAGCAGTGCATCCATTGTACAGAGTACATGAAGGAAGCCTAGGACCCTCATACCTACGGGACCGCCTCTCCTGGTGTGCCCCGCAAAGGACCTTAAGGTCCATAAATAGCAACACCCTAGAGGTCCCGGGCCCTAAGGAAGTCAGATTAGCCTCAACCAGAGCCAGGGCCTTTTCAACATTGGCTCCGACCTGGTGGAACGCTCTGTCTCATGAGACCAGGGCCCTGTGGGATCTGATTTCTTTCCGCAGGGCCTGTAAGACAGAGTTGTTACTCCTGGACTTTGGATTGGAATCAACTTGATCCCCTCCCCCTCTTTCCTTTTCCCTTCTGTGATGGTACTCCTATTTGGGGACTTCCCTGACTTTTTTCTGGCCCATGTAGGACCAGTCTGGATAGTTGACCTTGGTGAAGATTTGACGCTTTCTTCCCCAAACAGTTTTTTGATTTGAGTTTCTACTGAAATGAGGCTGCACTTTAATGTTGCATTTTAATCTTGTTTTTAAGTTGTATTTTAATCAATTGTTTTAATACCTGGTGTTAGCCGCCCTGAGCCCGGTCTTGGCTGGGGAGGGCGGGGTATAAATAAAAATTATTATTATCATTATTATCATTATTATTATTAAACACACACGCACACTGGAATTTACGCATATCTTGGTAGTTACTGACCAAATGAGCGTGAGTGGAACAGCTGTAGTAGAAAATAATGCAATAATTGTACATGAATGTTGTAGAATTTCTGTCAAGGATTGTGAATAAACAGAGCAGTGGGCTCTTGTTGACTGAGAAGGACAAACTATAGGTTGCATGTGGGAGAGTGTGAGCATGAAAAAGCAGTGGTTAATCATTCAGAGAGTTTCCCAAATATATCTAGCACCATATTCTTTCCACTCACAAGTGATAAACTGCTGCCACCATGCAAGTGTTTGAATTTGTTGTTGTTGTTCAGTCGTTCAGTCGTGTCCGACTCTTAGTGACCCCATGGACCAGAGCACGCCAGGCACTCCTGTCTTCTACTGCCTCCCACAGTTTGGTCAGACTCATGTTAGTAGCTTCGAGAACACTGTCCAACCATCTCGTCCTCTGCCGTCCCCTTCTCCTTGTGCCCTCAATCTTTCCCAACATCAGGGTCTTTTCTAGGGAGTCTTCTCTTCTCATGAGGTGGCCAAAGTACTGGAGCCTTAACCTCAGGATCTGTCCTTCTAGTGAGCACTCAGGGCTGATTTCTTTAAGAACGGATAGGTTTGATCTTCTTGCAGTCCATGGGACTCTCAAGAGTCTCCTCCAGCACCAGAATTCAAAAGCATCAATTCTTCGGCGATCAGCTTTCTTTATGGTCCTTCTTTATGGTGTTTGAATTACTTTGAAATATTCAAAATCGGTAATATGGGAGCCATGCAATCTATTCAATCCTATCTCTCATTCACAGTGAAATAATTCCAGGAATGTGAGAAATAGCACACATATAAAATATTTGGAGGCAGGAAGAGTGAAATGTGATAACAGTCAGACTGGATTCCAGTTTGAGTCCAGATTCAAATTCAAATTTATTGCGGCTATAAGCCCATAAAAACATAAAATATGCAATATAAAACTTGAAGTTACAACATACAATAAACACTTGAGCCACCAGAGTCACAGAGGACCATACAACAGCTAACGCCGATAAACACAAATACAGCTCAAACACAATAATATTGAAACTGCAATCAAGGGGCAGGAAACAGAAGTGTTAATGGTAGTTGGCCGCAACGCCTTTTTTGGGATATAACAGAATTTAAAAACCTCGCCACCTGCAAGGCTATATAAGAATCATTGTCTTGCAGGAGTAAGGCAAAGTGAGACTCAGCTGGCATACCAATAAGTTTCTGGGTTATTGATCTGAGTAATTTTGGGAGTCCAGAGAAATGTATGTGTGTTTATTTTAATTTAATTTTTTTAAAAATAAATAAATATCCATTTAAATGTACTGTAGAACTCCATCCTTTCGTTTCGGTTTTTTGTGTGCAAAACAATTTTGGCAGTTCCCCTTGCCCCAAGCCCTCCAACAAAATGCCCCAGACATTTCCTCAAAATAAGTGTGGTTCTTCCCCCCCCCCCCATGGGCTTCATGAACTGGCGGGAAAGCTTTACGCTGCCTTCCCTAAGGTTCATGTGATGTTTTGTATACCTTACTATACTCCCTGATCAAATAACAAAGAGTTTAAACAAAATAAAAAATTATTTCCACTAACTTAGTGGAAATAAAACCATGGTTAACTTCATTGGGGGGTGGGGAGGTTTTAAAAACAAACAAATACTTGTACTGTATCTGCAGTGTTTGTGTGCAGGATTACATGCGCAATTTTTAACCTTAGCAGATAATCCAGAGCTATGTGCGGTCTGATGCACAGAGTTGAGCCCCTGGAGATACTGCGCTGTTACTTCAAGTGAGGAAGCAATTTCTGCCTATGCAACCCATTGCATGCATTCAGCTCCTGCCTGCAGGGAAGCGAGGCTGCTCATGTGTGCCCCAGCACTTGCAAATAAAGGGTTTTAGAATGGACCTTTTCAACTAACCTTATTATAGAGCTGTAGTACCGAATACGTTATGATGATGAGCCTTGCTCTGCACTCAGCCACAGGAACTATACCGCTTCAGGTGTCGAAATGAAGCTGTTTGCTCAGAATCACGAGACAGGCCATAAAGGATTACAGCTAGAAACCTTGGAAGGCATTTTCTCTCTCCTTGTGCCGGAGTTCAGAACCCTTTTAAATACGTGCGGGCAGAAAATGACTTCTGGTTGGCTCCACAAAAAGAGATAAACACAACTATAGGCCGGTTCGGGGAAGACCTTCCTTTGAAGGTTTTTAGGCAACGATATACAGAAAGGTGCTTGAAGCCAGGAGACAAAACCAGATGCACCGACAGGTAAATTTATCTACCTCTCACTGCTGGCAGGAGTTGCACATTCTGGTTTCTAACTTTCATCCTTTGCTACGCTTCCAGTTTCTTAGCTCGGTTCAGTTGCACGGTCAGCGCAATCAGGCTGGGTGTAGGTGACTTCTTTCTTTTGCTTTTGGTAAATTTAATGAGTTGCGATATTTATTAGGCAATTGGATGTGTTGAATATGCAGTTTCCTCAAATGGCCTGTAGTAACACATTAAATGCGTGTCTCTAAAAGAACTCTGATGCCTTGTAAACAGGAATTGTAGCTTGTTTGCTTTCCAGTGTAAACTTGTGGCATTGGTTTCCCCTCCAGCCCCCACCCTTTCTTCGGACTGTGCTTACTGCTGCATGTTCTCTCTCCCCCCGCCCCGCCGCCTTTTTTGCTTTTCGTTTGCAATGAAGGTGGGAAACAAAACCACAGCAAAAATAGGTATGTCAGCTGAGAGGACTTGCCACATAAGCAAGAAAAAACCTGGGACACAAAGGCATGTCAACTTAATTGACCAGTACACTGGCTGACATTGTTGTCTAGATTTCAGATTTAGAGGAATTAAATGCTGTTTGCCTCTGGCCCAACTTGGAATGGATCTGTTCCAGCTGGTAACAAAGCCATGAGCCAGAAGGGGCTTGTGAACTCGTCCTTAATTAACTAGGGTATTTTCTTTCAGTCCTACAGGTGATTAAGAAAAACTGCCTTACACCAGGTAACACTACTTGTCTCTCCAGTGTATTCTGATTGGCAGTAGCTCTGCAGAGCATATTACAGTAAGCCCTCAATTTATAGTCAAAGCACATTATGGGTTCAAAAGCAGGTGGGATTGCCAAAGTCTTTTTTCCCCAGAAGCCCACCTCTTTTCTGCCTCTTTTTAAATTTTTTTAACTTATTTTGCCAAGCACATAAGGCTGAATGTGCACAAGTTAAATGTACGTAAGTTGCGGGTTCATTGCATTGTATAGTGCAGTGTTCCCCAACCTTGGGCCTCCAGCTGTTTTTGAACTACAACTCCCATCATCCCTCGCTAGCAAGACCAGTGGTCAGGGATGATGGGAATTGTAGTCTGAAAACAGCTGGAGGCCCAAGGTTGGGGAACACTGGTATAGTGGTACTGTACAGTGGTACCTCAGGTTACGAACTTAATTCGTTCCGGAGGTCTGCTCTTAACCTGAAACCGTTCTTAACCTGAGGTACCACTTTAGCTAATGGGGCCTCCCGCTGCCGCCACGCTGCAGCTGCACTTTTTCTGTTCTCATCCTGAGGTAAAGTTCTTAACCTGAGGTACTACTTCCGGGTTAACGGAGTCTGTAACCCAAAGTGTTTATAACCTGAGGTGTTTGTAACCCGAGGTACCACTGTATTGGCAGAATCTGTAGGCACAAGCTCTGAAGCAGCGTTTTATCTTTTGCATAAATGTTTTATTGAAACTTTTCATCATATAATACAATAAAAAACAAATTAATCTGAACAAATTAAATAAAAACTTTTTTTAAAATGAAGCAAATCAAAGAGAAAGAAGGGGAGGAAATACAAAGCCCCCTCTCAAAGGTGGATCTTAACCCTTGTCTCACACAAAAGGGGGTGCACCCCTCCAGCTCTCACCTGGGAAATTCCCTTTCTTCTCCCATCCTTCTATCCTGGGAGATTTTCCCTTCCCTGCCTCTCACACAGGGGTCTTTCACCAACCAACCATTACCTTCCCGTGCTTACCCTCATTAACCCAGAGCAGAGGACATCAAAAAAACAAATCATAAGCAAAAGCAAAGTAGATAATGGAAGAAAGAAAAATAAAATAAAGCAGCATATAAAAATACACTATATTCCTGGCCAGGCAAATGTGCCATTTGTGAGAATAATCAAGTGGGAGTAAACACAATTTAAAAAATACAGATTTTGTGAAAGAGAGCAGCTGGCCAATTACAAGTTATAGGAAAGGCGGGAAGTGGTTTTCTTGGCTTTTTAATGACCTGTGTAAGTAATCCTCACCATTTTAAGCTTGTTTAGAATGCCACTTTCAAGACATGTCGTGATCACATGCACTGTGCATGTTATTTATTATTTAATATCCATGGGAATTATAAGAACTGAAAGCACAGAATTTGAATGCACAGAATCTCTTAACATGCCTTCTGAATGAAATCTGCCCCCCCATTCTTCAAAACAGTTGGATTTTCAACATGAACTGTGTTCTGTATCTTGACCAGCTGTATTTCCCTACATCTACTTGCCTCTAGTCTTAAACTTGGAACTTCCTAAATGTGTGCTTTCCAAAGAATTACTTAGGCCCAGTTTTGCAAGTAACAGAAGTTCATGGATCTTACTTGGCAGTGAAAATGCGAACTGCAGAAAGAATCCTAGGCTAGGTCTAATTTAAACATGAAGGTAGTCAAGTGGTGATCACTTGTTTGTTGTTATATTTCACATGCTCAGTTTCCAGATTCTGTTGAGTTTCTATCCTCCAGAGACACGGCATCGGTATGTCAACCTACTGTTCATCTTTCCTATTCATTCATAAGGACCAGAAACTTAATGTAAACAGAAAGTCAGCCATGACAAATATAGCACATGGACATTCTTCAGTGCAACTTGATTAACGTTGTGAATTAGGCCTCATGTTGTGTTGGAAGCCTGAGTTATTGAGAGTTCTTCCGCCCTCATTTCAATGGTTGTGTAATTAGACTATTGGCAGCTAACTTACTCTTCAACTAGATAGGGCTGTGTTGTCGATTTCATTTTGGTGGGATCTATAAGATGCATAATGATGCAAACCACTTCTCATTAAGGCGGCTAGAGGTGATGTCGAAATCATACAGACAAAATTAAAATAATTAGGCTTGTTACAAAATATTTTCGATATATGCTTCTATTGTTTCTTGGGATTCAAACTTTTATGAACGAAATACAAGTAGGCATTGCATAAGTGGGCGATCAGTCTGTGTTGCTGAACATTATCTCTCAAATTTATAGACATGGTCTATTGTATTATCTGACTGTTTACATCCAGTTTGCTTTGTTCACTTGCTGTTGTTTCCAGTGGATCCCATTTGTGTAGCACCCTCTGGCTTGGTTCTCTCATCACATGAAATTATAGTTAAAAACAAACAAATGGTGGTTTTATGTGAACATGCAGCTTGCTACTGCATGCTGCTGAAAAGTCCTCATTCGCCTCCTCACCTGCCACACCACCAGGAATCAAACCCAAGTATGGCTTGTCATGATGTCTCAACCCAGATTTGTAGTTTGTTTCCTCCAAACAAACAAGTTAGTAACTGCTTGTAGTTGGCTTGGAGAGATACAAAGCTTAGACCTGAGTTTGAATGTGACTGTGGTTTGTTTCTTGGTGGTTTCCAAGGGAAAGAGAGGAGTGGGAACATTTTGAGCAGCATACACCACGACCCCACTCATTGACTTTAAACTATAGTTTTTCAACTTGGTTTTCTGTCACGTGCAAACTGTACCCCTGTGTCTGCAGATGGTGGGCTGTTCCTGGTCAGTAATCCTCACTATTTTAAGCTTGTTTAGGATTGCCACTTTCAAGACATGCACTGTGCATATTATTTATTATTTACTATCATGGGAATTATAAGAACTCTTATCAAAACTGCATGGTGGTGTCTCATTTGTGATATTTGAATACGCAGAATCTCTAACATACCATTTGAATGAAATTCCCCCCCCCCTTCAAAACAGTTGGATTTTCAACATAGAAAAATTCTATCGAAGTCCATATCCAGAATTTGTTGCTATTATTAAATCTTGGCAACACCCCAGCTCTTTATTTTCCCCCCAGTCCATGTGAGAATTGTGATTCAGAAGCGAGCACATGCTTCCTATGTGTACTTGGGATGTTTCTCAGAGTTTTCTTTTCAGAGTTGGCTCCACAGAAGCTCTGCTCTTTAAACTCTTAAGTTAAAGCAGCCTGGGGATTCATCACGCGACCTTTTAGAAGGGGGGTATGTTGCCAATGTACACTTGCACTAAGACAGGCTCAGATGTATTCGGCTTTTCTCTGGATGACAACCAAGATAAACAGGATGTGTTCAACTTGCTAGTGCGCAAGGAGCAAAGAGTGATTTTTCAAATGCAAAGGTTTTAGTATTGCACCTTTGCCCTGTTTGCATGCCTGATGAAATTTAGCTCTGGAGTAATTTGGCATCCTGTGACAATTTCAGTAAGGGATAGTGAGATGGCAAAGCTTTGTTGATCTTGCTTCCCCACCTCCACCCCAGCACTCCCCCAAACATGCTAAAATAATGGATGTTGTAAAATGGGTTTTGCAGACCCTGAAATACAGAATCATATAGTGTTCTCCTTTTGTGTAGTCCAGTTTCTTTAAACCAGGGATGTCCAACCAAGTTGATCGTGATCTACGGGTGGATCCCCGGATGATCCTGGTAGATCGTGGGATCCTTATCATGTACTAAAAGTTACAGGGGGAAAGCTAAAAAAATTTGTGCAATCCTCCCCCCAAAAGTTCAACAACTCTGGGCAATCCACCCACCCCACGCACACTCCTCCTCCCTCCAATAACAATGGGTAGATCACTGCCAGGTTTTTTTAATATACGGGGGGTAGATCACAGTCAGTTTTTTTATACTGGGAGTAGATCACAGCCTCTTAGGAGTTGGACATGCCTGCTTTAAACAATCACTCAAGTCAGAAAATTCTCTGGCAGAAATCCCCACAAACATGTTGAAGTTGGTTTGTGTATGTAACAACAGCAGCTAGGATTCTGTATGCACAGAAATGGAAGGAAGAAGTAGTTCCAGCAAAAGAATGGATAAGTAAGATAATGGACTATGCAGAACTGGCAAAATTAACAGCAGAATTATAAGAGTTATAAGAAATATTACAGTATGATGAACTCGCAAGTGGGATTTGAGCTATGAGCAACAGACGTAATTAGATTATAATATTGTGGTTATGATTTGATACCTAGAAGATAGGGTGCAGCATAAGGGAAGAAACAACTGCATGGAAAGAAGGGGTGGAAAGTAATAAAAAAAATAAGAGAAAAGAATGAAATTGTGTTTTGATTTTATATGTTAAAAATGCTAAAACTTAATAAAATAATTTTTTTAAAAAAGAAAGAAAATTATATGGGATTACTCCTTTAAAGGACGCAGGTGGCGCTGTGGGTTAAACCACAGAGCCTAGGGCTTACCGATCAGAAGGTCGGCGGTTCGAATCCCTGTGACGGGGTGAGCTCCCGTTGCTCGGTCCCTGCTCCTGCCAACCTAGCAGTTCAAAAGCACGTCAAAGTGCAAGTAGATAAATAGGTACCACTCCGGCGGGAAGGTAAACAGCGTTTCCGTGCACTGCTCTGGTTCACCAGAAGTGGCTTAGTCATGCTAGCCACATGACCTGGAAGCTGTACGCCGGCTCCCTCGGCCAATAATGCGAGATGAGTGCCGCAACCCCAGAGTCAGTCACGACTGGACCTAATAGTCAGGGGTCCTTTTTACTCCTTTAAAAGTAACTTTATTAAATATATTTCGTCCTTTACTTGTCAGCACTTTGGGTTATCTGTTGGCCCCTTCAGTTTCCAGCTTATTAACCACCACCATAGGAATGGTCAACTCATAACAGTGTTTTTCTACAGCTAAAAAAATCAGCATTAGGGATTGGGCCAGACTACCTTGAAGTCCCATTTTTTTCTGGCTGCGGTATGAGCCATTCGCCTTTCCTTTTTCTCTTCTAGTACTGCTGTTTAATCTGTTGTTTGATGTGAACAGGTGTGGACCCAAAAGATTGTAATTATAGATCAGAACAGATTATAGTAACATGACAAGTTTGTTTTGAGTATGCCATCTTCATTTGCTTCTGCTTGCTGTTGAATATGAAACAATGCCTGGAGCTTAAAACTGTCACTTCTGCGCTGTTCGTATGAGCACATTTTTAAAAAGACGCGTCTTGTTTTTTATTTGATGAACATTTCAAAAATTAGTGTATGTATGTTAAAACCAAATGACTTAACACAAATCAGTGTCCCGTTTAATGTTCTTTATTCCCGAGTTTCATAGAACTATTATTAAAAACAACAACAGCACCATAAGTTGCTTTCAGGACGAACTATAGCCTGTAACAATACCTCACAGTTCTGTTTGCTTGCCTTCTCCACCAGAGCTGCTTTATCAGTGCAGACTGAAAAGGGCAGGATAGCAAAAATCTGTGCTTTGGTAACCTGCAGCCTTCTGTGGAAGAGTCCCACGAATAAGTGGAAATCATGTAAGCGGAGAGCACCCTTTAAAAAACTTTAAATGGCTGCTCTGGGGCTCGATGGGCGATGGATGCAGCCAACCACCACGCACCAGGACAATCATATTTCTCATTGTAATGCTATGTTCCCTAAAAATACACAAAAGTCCACCCCTTGCAGCAAGATCCTAAAAAGTATACTTAGGGTTCCATCCATCACTCATTAGTTTATTGCATTTCTTTTAATAACTTCTTTCCCCCCCTAGCTTACTTGCACTTCAGTGCCACTGCATAAAATGAAGCCTTTCCAACCGGGCCAACACACAGGTGTATTGGGCAGTTGGCACGATCCATCGTTCTTGGCAACAGCTGGGTTTTCTTTGTTACACTATTGCACTCTGGCACTGTGTTTCTAAAGAAGATTGTGGATTAGGGCTGTTGCTAGAACTGAAATCCTCAGGGTGCACCTGAAATGAAGTGACTGAGCCTACTGGGCCTTGTTAAATTTGTGCTCCTGCCTTGCCAAACATACCTTACCCTGGAAAAATGAATATATATCTGCATGAGGTGCAGATTGGTCTAAATTGCAAACTGCTTAAGTGCAGGTATCATTAAAATGTATTTCTGAGAGTAAACCCTGTAAATTAGATTACCCTGTAATTTCACTGGGGCTAGGGTAGGGGGTTCCTCTCACTTTTATATCTGATGGAGTAGTTATTTTATATCCCTACGCCACGGCTGTTAAGTGCAGCTGCCAAGAATGATCATACCCTACCCAACTTGTGCATCATCTTGAAGGCTGCTGAACATTGCTTCATAAATAAAACACAATTTCTGAAGGATACAGGAGACCAAGTGCCATAATACTATCCCTGTCTCTCTCCATCCTTGTCAATGCTAGCCCTAGTAGGGCTTTCAATAATAAATGTGTGGCTGGTCCCTGATAAAGACAGGAATGACTACATGTGTAGAAAGAGCTGGAAATAAGGGGGCCCTTGAATGGCAGCTCTCTTGTTTTGTAAGCAGGAGTAGTTTCAAACAAGCCAACCATGTACGAGATATGTCAGGGTTTTTTTTTTACGGTGGTTGACAAAACATCTGGGAATGCTTTTTGAGCATGCTTCTTGGGAGAAGTGCTTATCACCAGAGTTTAGAGCACTGTGACTGTTGAAAAGCTGTCTTTCACATTGCAGAGTAGGATGGTTTTGAAAGAGACAAAATGCTGTTGGTGGATCTCCTGGAAGATACCTACAGAAATGCTGGCTATCGGGAAGCTTGCAAAAATAATTGGTCAATTTGCAAGAAACATTGGGTTGTTTTCAAAGGAGCAATAAGATGAATGCGCCATCAGAGAATGGTGATGAACTTAAAATGGACTTTACTATATGTATGTAGTTATGGAGAGCCAGTGTGGTGTAGTGGTTAAGAGTGGTAGACTTGTAATCTGGTGAACCGGGTTCACGTCTCCGCTCCTCCACATGCAGCTGCTGGGTGACCTTGGGCTAGTCACACTTCTTTGAAGTCTCTCAGTCCCACTCCCCTCACAGAGTGTTTGTTGTGGGGGAGGAAGGGAAAGGAGAATGTTAGCCACTTTGAGACTCCTTTGGGTAGTGATAAAGCGGGATGTCAAATCCAAACTCCTCCTCCTCCTCCTCTTCTTCTTCTAATTGGGGTGAATGGTAAAAATTTATATAAAAAGAATCAAACAGGTATGGTCACATTTTTAAAGCAATCCTTTCTATATAAATAAAATACATGTTGCCATAATGCTTAAATTGTAACCAGAGGGTTTTGTTTCGTAAAAAGAAAAGAAATCAGAGATTGAATTGTTGCTTTCATGTCTGTGATCTGGGCATTGAGAATGTATTATATGAAACTGGACATTTGAGATGGGGCTTGTAACTGAATGTGGACTTGCATTGAGTTCAGGATTCCATGGGATATTTGCATCTGCAAATTTTGATTAAAAACGGGGTCCGCTTGCTTTGGCCAGCTTTGTCCTGCCTCCTTTTCAAACCCCAGGGAAAGATACAAGTCCTCATAACTGAGGCCATGGTGAACTTCAGAAATGTAGGCTGAGGAGAAGGGTCCGTCCTCTCCTGCTAACTTTTGAATTGCTCGAAGCACCTGAAAACAGCTCAGCTCTGTGTGCGAATTCCCACATTCTAAGCTGTTGCAGGAGAGCAGAGGACTTGGAAAAACACTCAAAAAGAAGCAAGATAATTCAGCGGCCAGCATGATGCATGATCTGAAGAAGTGTAAGAAGAGGGCTGTATCACAGAATTGTATCATGTGAGACAAGTCACGGTTCCTCAAAATCATTGTTCCACCCAACAGCATATTTTGGTGCCAGTGCTTTAGATAGAGGGTTTGTTGAACTCTGCCATATCCTTTCAGCTCTTGCAGTGGGAAATCTTGGGTCATATTGTATGCCCAAAGCCCTTTTTCTGCATTTGTCCATTGTATGTGTAGTGAGCAGAATGGGATTGTGTCCACCAGCCATGCCTGTAGGGCCTTCATGTGTACAGGTTCACATACATAGAGTTTCCTTTCAGGGAGTCTACTGAAGTGTGGATTACAGAGCTAGGCTTAGCAGATGCCTCTGTTTCTTCACTTGAAAGCCTGGAAGGAACACCTGAGGAAGCTGGAGAGAATCCGTGTTCCTTCTAGTTTGTGGGTTTTCATTTCCATTCTCTGAGTTCTTTTGTAAACCCCCTTGTTTTACATGGCTTTCTATAAATATTTGGAGGGTATGTAAAACATTTATTTCTCACCTCCAAATTAATTTGCAAATGTTAACTTGGTGTTTGAATACACGTTTTTAATTCACTGGCTTAAGAGGAACATGGTTGCAAAGGGCAAAGCAGACTTTCTGCAGTCACTTGAGCTGAATTTCAGCTGTATAAAATAAAATGGAATTATTCAATGTAAGTTGAATAATCATATTGATAGCGCTGTGTCCAAATAGCAGAGGTGTACCAGTATTTTCCAGACATTCTGTTGAAATGCAGCGTAGTATAATCGAAGTCCTTTTCTCGCCTACAATTGTTCATGGACTGAAGGCATAGAAGGGAAGCAGATTGCTTCCTCTGACGCCATCCCCAACCTCCATGCAGAAGAAGGCATGAAAAGGGGCTCTGTGCCCATTTCATGCATACAGCTGTTACAAACCTTTGGTGGCACTGGATTCCCATGTGTGAATGCCCTTTCATAGCTTCAGCTAAGTGCATAAAGTTCAGAGGCGAAACCAATGTGTGTCTCCTGTTGCTCCCTGACTAAATGCATGGAGAGAAATTGAGAAGAGGGCTTGGCTGTTGAAATGTGGAGGGGTGCCTAAGTTCAAACCCACACTTGTCGAGGACAATCAGCGTAAGTTTAATGTCAAGTCTCCTAGCCGAATGAAGCTTTAATGGGTTGAAATGATGGTTAAGTGGAGAAACCTTGTATATTCATTCCATAATCTGCTTGACAGAAGAGCAGGAAAACAAATGCCACAAGCAAACAAGTAAAATTACAATTCCGTGACTGGGAGAATGGAGGAAGTGGCTGACTCCAAAATTTATGTGAGAGATACTAGGGTTTCATCTTGTCATTGGCTCCACAATTTAATCTACTTGACCAGTGATGTATGTACGTCTGTAATGTTTCTTTCTTTGGTTAATATTTCTCTTTACTTCATGCAGCTGCCATCCACTCTATTTCTTAGCCATGCATTTTCAGAAACAACCTCTCCCCAAATTGCTTTCCCCCCCTCTCCATTGGTGTCATTTATTTGTCCTGCCCCAGTTTGCTCCGAGTTTTGAGTTGATTTCTCAGGGGATCAACATTCTGGAGATCACCATGGCAACATTTAGAAAAATGTATGCTGCAGACTTGAAGCTTCCTTGCTGTTATCCCTGTGAGAGCTCTTGATTATCTGTGGGCTAATGGAGGTGGGAAGGAGGAAGAGGGGGTTAAAGGTAAGCTAAGTGTGCCTTGCATATTTGCATGCAGATTTGGAAGACTGTTGCAGATGCTGCTGTAAGCCAAAGATCAGCATAGACATGATGAGCTATGGGTAGGGTGGTCTGGAACTTTGGGTCTAGGAACTCAGTCAGCAGCCTATGAGTGTATGGTGGGACTTTAAATAACAATGTCTCTCCCAAAGCAGGGGCGTAACAAGGGGGGCGGGCCGCCCCGGGTGCCACCCTGGGGAGGGTGACAAATTGGGCGCTTTAAAAAAAAAAAAAATTTATTTATTTATTTATTATTTTATTTTTTAAAGGCTATTTTCGGCAATGCCGGGGTGGAGCCGCAGGGGCGGCCAGCGAGGAGCGGTGTCACCCCCCCCCACTGGCCGCCCCTGCGGCTTCACCCCGGCAACGCCGAAAATAGCCCCCCCCTTCCAGCGGCTTTTCCCGCCGCTGGCTGGCTTGCAGAGCCGGGGCATGGAGAGGGGCGGGGCGGGCCAGCGTGGAGGGGTGACAGGCGGGGAGCGAGGAGGCGGCGGCGGAGGGGTGTCACACCATCGCTGCTCGCCTCGGCTCTCCCCTCGCCCCTGGAAGCGGCAGGAGAGGCGAGCAGCAATGGGGTGACACCCCTCCTCCGCTGCCTCCTTGCTGCCTTGTAGGTGGCTGCGCCCGGCGCCCGGCAGCGGGGGGAGAAGCGCTTTTAAAAAGAGCGCGCTCCCCCCTCCCGCTGCAGGGGCGAAGCTGCAGTGACGGTGCGTCGTGATGTCACGACGCCCCGCCCCCCAGGGGGTGCCTCCTCCGATCGCCGCCCCGGGTACCGAGGAGGCTTCCTACGCCCCTGTCCCAAAGTACTTAGTAAAAAAAAAAAAAAAAGGAGGGGAAGGCTTTTAAAATAATCCATTCATTTTCAAAATATACTCAGCGAAATGTATTTTTAAAAATACACCCAGTGAATGAATATATATATATATATATATATGAGAGAGAGAAGTCAAGTGCTGAAAAATTTAAGTTGTGACAGTTGAGCACACTAGTATGTAGAGCTGAGTTATGCTCCCCAAATGGCAGGAACAAAGAGTTCAGTAAAGGCCTTAGTGGGTATGTCAAGAAAATAATGTAGACTGCAGTTCTGCATGCACTTAAGTGTGCACAAGTCTCATTGATTTTATTACTGTGTTAAAAAATTCTAAATTGTGCAATTGTATAAATCACGCAGATCTGGCAACTTTGCACAAGCATCTCTGGCCTTGCTTTATTTGGGTTGCAATATTCATTCCAATCCGAGCTCTTTTTGCACGACTTGAAACCTTTTCTCATAAAACACACACACACGTGGAGAAAGCACAGTGGGGCTTGAGACTTTCTAAGCAGGGGCACTCTGGGATGTTTAGGCACCTGAGGCACAATGCCCCCCTCTGTCCCCACGATGAGAGAAGCCCTCACCAAACCTTGCCAGCCCGTGAGAAGTGCTTTCCGGAGCTCCCTGCTCAAAGCTGAGCAGTGGAACCTACTCCTTTCTCGCCAACTCAGTGATGTGGGAAGGAAGTCCACAGAGCTTTGCTTAATACCCCTAGGGGCAGAGGAGACCAGCAGCAAAGTTGTGCTGTGCTACTGCACCACCACTTGTCCGGGTTGCTTCTGTGGTGGTGGTTCGGGCAAGGCCATCACGGGAACACTGCTTTTTTGTTTCCAGCGCCTAAGGCAGCTGCCTCACCCTGCGTCATGGGTGGACTGGCTTTGATTCTAGGACTGTGGAGGGCAACCCACAGGGCCACAGTGCAAGAAGCAATGGGTGGAAAGAGCTGGCGAAATATTTTTATCACATCTATAATTTAAGCTTGGTTCACTGATGTAAGGTTATGGGAGTTGTGGATGAATGCATAATAGCAATCAACACATAGCTGAACTGCTGCGGTGGATCAAGAATGGCTTGTTGCTTGCTACCCTTGGAAAGTAGGGACCCAGGTGGCGCTGTGGGTTAAACCACAGAGCCTAGGGCTTGCTGATCAGAAGGTCGGCGATTCGAATCCCTGCGACGGGGTGAGCTCCCGTTGCTCGGTCCCAGCTCCTGCCAACCTAGCAGTTCGAAAGCACGTCAAAGTGCAAGTAAATAAATAGGAACCGCTCTGGCGGGAAGGTAAACGGTGTTTCTGTGCGCTGCTCTGGTTCGCCAGAAGTGGCTTTGTCATGCTGGCCACATGACCTGGAAGCTGTACGCCGGCTCTCGGCCAATAAAGCGAGATGAGCGCCGCAACCCCAGAGTTGGACACGACTGGACCTAATAGTCAGGGGGCCCTTTACAATTACCTTTACCCTTGGAAAGTTCCTACAAATTGGCATGCAGTTTCTAATTGTTTGCACAGCCCATTTACATGGTTTCTGGTGTGTCATTGCAATTGTAAGTTGCGCAGACACAGAGGAATATGGAAGCAGGAGAGGAAGAAGAAGAAGAAGAAGAAAAGAAGAAGAATTTATTATTTATACCCCCACCCACCTGGCTGGGTTTCCCCAGGCACTCTGGGCAACTCCCAACAAAATATTAAAAACACGATAAAACATCAGCCATTAAAAACTTCCCTAAACAGGGCTGCCTTCAGATGTCTTCTAAAAGTCAGATAGTTGTTTATTTCCTTGACATATGATGGGAGGGCGTTCCACAGGGCGGGTGCCACTACCGAGAAGGCCCTCTTGCCTGGTTCCCTATAACCTCACTTCTTGCAGTGCGGGAACCGCCAGAAGGCCCTCGGAGCTGGACCTCAGGCTGAACGATGAGGTTGGAGACGCTCCTTCAGGTATACTGGGCTGAGGCTGTTTAGGGCTTTAAAGGTCAGCACCAACACTTTGCCCCAGCCACTCTGGGCAGCTTGCAACAAATTAAAAACATTAAGACCAGTAAAACATAAAGCTCTAAAAACTTCCCTATACAGGGCTGCCTTCAGGTGTCTTCTAAAAGTCAGATAGTTATTTCCTTGACATCTGATGGGAGGGCATTCCATAGGGCGGGCACCACTACTGAGAAGGCCCTCTGCCTGGTTCCCTGTAACTTCACTTCTCTCAGGGAGGGAACCGCCAGAAGGCCCTCAGAGCTAGACCTCAGTGCTGAACGATGCAGCAGATACACTCCTTCAGGTATACAGCCCCGATTGAGAAAACTATGTTGAAAGCTACAAATGACATTTGTGTTTCTGTATGCTTTCTACCAGTAACTAGTAAAGGACTTGAAATCGAAAGAATCCTCTTCAGAAACAAGAAGTGGTTAAGGAACACTGATTTAATAACCCACTTCCCTGCTTGAGAGCCAGTGAATACTTCATAGACGGATGCAAGAATCGTTCTCTGTAATTTAAAGGAAGACAACAGTTACCACTGGATTTCTTCCCAGATAGAAAATAGACTTGTAAGAAATAATTTATTTGCCAGAGTTTCCAGATGTTTCTACGCCCAGACCCTGCGAGTTGTTTGTGGCTCAACATTTTTGAGAGGCAACAAAGGACCCAAATACCAAAGTGTCCAGGTCAAATCCTGATACTGTATTTGGTAAAGGGTAAATGGTATAGAAACCATTGAAATGTTTAAAAAGGCAGAAATATAGTTACTGCAGAACTTGAAAAAGCAAGTATGGTATCTCAGATGATGAAAGCACTAATCCCTTGGTCACCAACACGGAGGGTTTCTCCTCCTTAAGTATGGCGCATTCTGGTCTAGTCTAGCCTAGTCATTCAATTAATTTCTATCCAGTCCTTCCCAAAAGAGCCTAGAGCTGCAAACATCCAAAAGGTAAAACAATACAATTCCGAATTAAATAAAATTTTAAAGCATTTATAAACAATTCTAAAACCAACTTCAAAATGTTTCAAAACATTTAGAACATGTAAAAACATTTAAAAGCAATCACATACTCTCACAGTTCCCAGTTTCAAGGTTTCTATGTCCAGTATCTTTCCGCTATCAAATGCCTGGGTAAATAGGGATTTTTTAAAGTTCCTCCTGAAAGTCAATACAGTAATGATTGAGACAGATGCAGCTCTCCAGGACGGCATTCCACAAATGGGTTATCACCACCAAGAAGGCCCTGTCATGGCACCAGCCAAGCAGCATATTAATGATGTGGGGTTTAAAAAAAAAAATCAATTTCACCACATCTTTAGTAACAATACAACAACACAGATACCCCCTCAATATTGTATTTCTGGTGCTTTCTGAAGGAAAACCTATTAATTCAATCTTATGGGAGGAACTGAGACAGTTAAGGCTATACGTAAGTTGGTCTGCTGTATAATGCATCTTAACGATGCTTTAAGATGAGGAGTTTTTTAATTATTTTGTGGGGGGTTTATACGAGCAAAGGTTGGTCTAGAAATAAACCCCATCATCATCTTATATGCATCTCTTGCGTCTCTGAATAAAGAAGGCAGATGTTTTTCTCCGTATGAGGAAGCTGTTATAGCAAACAATCTTTAGTAGGCTACTAAAATTGTGGGCCTACATGACCGTCCACGGAATGATTAAATACATCTCTTTGGGGAAAGGTAAAGTCTCTACATCGTAACTGCAGCACCTTGTATTCATAAGGAGAGGCATTTGCCTGAAATCTACCTGAAAATCTCCTGATAGTTACCATATAAAAAACAGCATCAAAGCAGGGCTTTGAAAGGTTTGCTTGGATGTGTTAAAATGGGAGTGTTGTAAATAATTCTCCCCTTGTAACCTTCTCCCCCTCCCCAAAACAACAACAACAAGTTTGCCTAGTTTGCTGGTAAAAGCAGCACATGTGGATATTACTATGTCTGAAATAAAGATATTAATTGACCCTCACTCAGACTAGTACTGTAAAGAACCTGTTTTATTCTGCAAAATGTGCTTTTCCTATCCAGGCTCTCTAGCATGACTGTACAATTCTAGCTAGCTGTTTGCTGTACACCCCATTTAGTTTTTTCTGCTGCCTTGGCACCAGCAATATAGAGCCTGGGAAGAATAGGCCAGTAGGCAACATTTTTAAACACAATGAAAAGTAACTAGCTATCCAACTGTGCACACGAGAAAAAGTCGGGACGGTAAAAAACAAATTTCACCTAAAATTGGCCTTATTTGCGGAGCTTTTATAGCACCACAATCACACATTTAAAAATAATTGTTCCATAATTGTGCCTTATTTCAGCCGCATGAAATGTCAAACTCGGCACAGCAAATCAATTCCCAACCTCCTGTGTGAGAAGCAAAAGCCAATGTACTGTTAGTAAACTACTAAAAGTGATATTTCCCTCCGTAGAGGAAAATAGTGATTGGACAATTTCACGAATTAGAGGGGGGAAGGGAGAGGAGGCAGGCGTTTCTCAAGCTTACAAGTTTAAAGTCTTGTGGGGAGGGGGGGGTTAAGTTCAGAAAGGACCCTTTGGTAATACACTGTGTGAAAGGAACAGGAAAATCACCCAATGGGTTCCTGGTTTCATTGTTTTGTGTCCAGCAGCTGCTAAGTAATGGTGTGAAGAAATTAAGCAAGGAGAGTATAGCATAGCTGTCAACTTTCGGATTTGAAAATAAGGGATTTTTCAAAACTTTCGGATTTGAAAATAAGGGATGCCGCAAGGGCGGTGCAATGGCACCAAGTAGCCTCGCCACCCTGCACTCCAGAGGCTGCGCGCGAACGGGTGAGCGAAAGAGCGAGCGCATAGATGGCAGGCAGCCTGGCTGTCTGGTTGGGCGTGAGGGTCTGGCTGCACAAGGCATGCAAGCTGCGCCCCCAGTCGGTCTCAGACTCCTTATTGGCAGCCGAGCAACGCAGCTGAGGAGCCTCCCTGGCCGGCAGGGTGGGAGAGGAGCTGCTTCCTTTGAAATCCGGGAAATTTAAGGGATATCAACAATCCAGGATAGCAGCGGGAAACGGCATTGGAATAAGGGAGTTTCCCACAAAAAAGGGAGGGTTGACAGCTATGATAAGAAGTGGCCTGCTGTTCAGACCAATGCTCCATCCAATCACACCCTCCTCACTTGAGATTTCCAGAAGCTGTAGTCAGAGGAACACTGCCTCTTGATAGTGGTAGCAGAACACAGCCACCCTGACTGGTAGCCATTATTCTCCATGAATGTGTCTAATCCTCTTTTTAAGCCACCCACATTGCTGGTTATCACTGTATCTTGTGGGGAAAAGAAATCCCTCACCCAAAATGTAACTTGTTAGTCACAGGTAGTGAGAGGAACTTTAGGCTTATGACAAGCGATAAGGAAGCAGTGTTAGAAACTCAGATACTGTATATTCCTGCGTATAAGACTACTTTTTAACCCAGGAAAATCTTCTCAAAAGTCGGGGGTCGTCTTATACGCCAGGTCGTATTTCTTATACAGCAAGTATATCCCAAACTCTATATTTTAGCTGGAAAAGTTGGGGGTCGTCTTATACGCCCAGTCATCTTGTACGCCAGAAAATACGGTATATAAGCTCATCACCAAAGGGCACCTTAGAGACCTAGGTTACGATCACCACAATGGATTGCGGGAAGTAAACCCCCACCTTACCTTTGGGAATGGAAACTGGGACCTTTGGCATGCGTAGCATGTGCTCCATCACTGAACTTTGGCCCCTCATCAAATGGCATAGTGCTCTTTTCACTTGTGTGGGTTTGTCTGGGACTCCCATCTCAAAACTCTACAGAACTGGGAAATGATAAGTCTGCCTGGCTCCAAGCCTGTTTGTACTTCCTCCGCCTCTCTCTCTCCCTCTCTCTTCCCCACTCGCTTCACTTCAAATTAGAATTATCATTAAATCCATGCACTTGATTGCAGTCTTAAAGTAGAACACCTTTTGGCAGCTCCACATTGTTGGAAAGATTTAGCGGTGCTTTCCAACGAAATGAATGCAAGTGAGGTTTAGATGATGCTTTACCTAGGGGTGGTAACTAAATCAGTTGAGGACGCTGTCATATTTTTAGTACATGCTGTCACAGATTCCTAAAAATACCCAGACTGGCACTTTCAATCTTCCGTAGAGTTGGCTGGTATAGCAGGTTCTATATTATGATATCCTGACTCCCCCTTTGACTCTGGCACTGGCAGGAAAAGGCTAGCTATCTCCATCCTACTTCTCACCTTCAGAGGGGACTGCTGACATTAATCTCCTCCTAACCATCTTCTATGTTATTTTGGAGAGGATGGCAATGGTCTAATTCAGGAGAGCCAAGGTAGTATCGTGAAGATGTTGGACTACAACTTCCATCATCCCTGACCATTAGCCATGCGTACTGGAGCTGCTGCACATTGCAGCTCAGCAACATCTGGCTGTCATCCCTGAATCATTGGTCTGAGAAGTACCAAAAGCATTCATCCTTTTTAGGGTCGTTTTGAAAATGGAAGGGTTCCTCCCTCACCCCCTTTATAATTTGTTTATCTCGTGTATCACCTTTTTGCCAATGCTTACAGTTTAGTAGATGCAATACAAAAGATAAGATTTCTTTATTGTCATTGAGGTCCTCAAATAATAACATCCTAGAGATCCCTGGCCATAAGGATGTCAGGCTGGCAGCTACTAGGGCCAGGGCTTTCTCGGTTCTGGCTCCGAGATGGTGGAATGATCTGCCGCAGGAAACGAGGGCCCTACAGGAGTTGGTACCCTTCCGCAGGGCCTGTAAAATGGAGCTGTTTCGCCTGGCTTTTGGGTTGGGTTAAGTGTAATCCTTGACGTTTTTATTCCGTTGGTTGTTGGTGAGCTACTTATAACGAGGTGGCTTTTAAACTTTTAAGTTTTAAATTGTTTTTTAATTTGTATTTTTAACTGGTTGTTTTGTGGTTGCGTGGTTTTATGATTGTTAGCCGCCCTGAGCCCGGTTTCGGCTGGGAAGGGCGGGGTACAAATAAAAGTTATTATTATTATTATTACTATTATTATTATTATTATTATTGTACAAGTACAAGTACAGCATTGTACAAGTGCAACGAAAAGGAAAAAGACTTTTGTAATGCAACTTTTTAGCATATTTTTATTTATGAAAAGACGTTAGGGCCAGCCATATAAGAGTGATGATAACATTGCTCTGGGCATCCCATTTCTAGGTGACATACCTGTACAATTCAGTTTCTGGTGAGCACATTAATAGTCTGCACCGTTCCAAGTTTACAGACTGCTAAGTGGTACAAATAATTTCGCTTTACTCTGAGAATGCATGATGGAAAACACCAGTCTTCCTGCCCCTCCCACATGCTAGTTGCTCCAGACAACACTTTTGGGACACAGCCTTATCCAATTAAGTAAAAGGAGAGTTTTTGATAGGCAGCAGTAATTACCACAGCTGGCAGCTGGCCCAGTCATTGAAGTACACACACAGAGAGAGAGAGAGACATTTTCAGGAAGTTAAATGGGTTATTTGCTTTTCTGTTGTTGTCTTTTTGGGGGAGGGGGCAGACAAGAGTGTAATTTTAGCTTTAGGTCTCTTTGAATACATGAATAATTAGTTTGTATGTTAAATTAAAATGCTTTGGTGTATATGTATTACACCAGCCATGACATCACCTTTCTGTATATAGTGCATCACAGTTTACAACTCTGGCATCAAAACATATCAATTGCACTGGGGGAACAGTATCCTTAAACAAAAGTTGACTAATAAAAGCGCAGATATTTAGCAAACTAACAAAAGCCACTGTGGAAGCCATCCTATTATGCAGGAAAGGAGATGAGCATGCCACATGTTCCAAGTTCCTTGTTCAGGAGATAGGAAGACAGCATGTTGAGGACAGGATTTCATTCCCTTGGAAGGAAGAGATTCGTAGCCTGGGGGTACTTCTGGATCCACCATGGTCACTGGACGCACAGGTGTTTAAAGCCCTAAATGAAGTAGGTCCCAAATATCTGGAAGACCACCTCCTTCTTTACAGACCCTCCCGAGTGTTAAGGTCTGCAGAGAGGGCCTTCTTGGTAGTAACACCTCCCTCAGTGGTTTGGGGAGAAGGGCAATAGAGGGCATTTTCTGGTAGCCCCAAAGTTGTGTAATTCCCTCCCCACAAAGGTACATCTGGGTTTTTCACAGTACAGCTTTTGGCATATGCACCTCGCCTTTGACACCTGAGATGTTTGTTTCCAGGACCTACCCTATTCCTGTGACTTCAATCTGTTTCTATTTCTGAGTTTTCAGTTGTTGTAAACTGCCCTGGGACCTGTTGGTGCAGGGTGAGTAATGATGATGATGATCATCATCTACCCTGTTTCCCCTTTTTTAATACGTAGTCATAAAGTAAGCCATGGCACGGTTTTTTTACCTTTGTGAGAAGTAAGACATACCCCAAAAGTAAGCCATGGTGCCGCCACAAGGGGAGGCTGTACCATACCATACTGACGTAATAAAAATAAGATATCCCCCCCGAAAATAAGC
The DNA here is from genome assembly GCA_034642065.1 of Darevskia nairensis. Lineage (NCBI taxonomy): Eukaryota > Metazoa > Chordata > Lepidosauria > Squamata > Lacertidae > Darevskia > Darevskia nairensis. The sequence goes on from JAWWNI010000605.1 coordinate 257,179, forward strand.
CACCCTGTGTTTTTTTGAGGGGGGGGAATTATAAGACAGTGTCTTAAAAAGGGGGAAAGACGGTACAATTCTATGATTCTGTGATCCTCTGTCCCAAATCCTTAAGAAGAAGTCGGTGAAAAAAAGTATGGTGTGTTTGATAGAATGTTTGACCAAAAGGTGATATGCAAGGCTAAGGTTCCGCCTTAGATAGAAAATCTCTCTTAGTAACCTTGGTCAAGGTGGGATGGAAATATATATATTTAAAAGGTTGGGGGGAAACGGTGGCTTCCTGTAAAATGTTGCCCTTTCCCTTTGATGGTAAGCAGGATTAGCCAGTGATGGAAACTAACCAGTCTCCCCACAGGAGTTTCATGGGCATAACACAAGGCCGCCAGCTTTTGGAGTTAGAGGCAGCACAGCATATTGGTCTAACTGATGGATGACTTTCAGTTTACTGGTAGGACTGAAAGGTGAGAGCAGAACTGAGGCAAATATGATTTAATGGGGTGGTGGAGAGGGAGAGATTCAAAAATAAATCATGGCTTTTCAGCACCGGGCTCTAATGCATTCTTTGACAGTCTCTATTCTTATGCTTGTTTTGGTGGTTGAACATGCTGCAGAGGGAAGACGTTATAGTATATACTGAACTATCGTGTATTATAAATATGCACTCCAACCCAATTACTTTTAGAAGGGGGGGGAACCTGCCTTGTTTTTTTGGAAGCTACAGAACTTGCATAGCTGTCACTTGGCTTGGTAAGGCAACATTCGGGCTTTCTGGCCAAGGAACAATTTGAGAGCAGCAGCATTCCGGCTAATCAGAGCTATTTTTAATCTGGATAAAACGTTTGTTTAATTACTTAGCTGTTCACTTACATTCCTGTTGCCCCCGACTGTGTTCATATCTAATAATGGCCTGTGGTGAAAACGCTGCCTTCTCAGCTTAATATCTCTAGATTTCCTTTTCTCTTGTTTCTAAGTGGACAAACAAATCAAACCTTTTTCTTCAGCTGGCTTTTCTGCTGTCAAGAAACTCTGCTTTACAAATTGAGAAGACTGAGCAAGGTGACCTTGTTTTGGCTTGTGTGATAACGCGTTTAATCACAAGGCGAACAGTATTTAATATTAAACTACACACCATACACTGTTTAACCCAGTGCATTGTGTAATGGAAATGCAGTTTTGAAATCCCTTCTCAAAAAACACACTTGATTACAGCCTAGGCTCACTGCAGTCCTCATTATTAGTGTTGCTGTGTTTATCGGGATCTAATTATTGCAAGGTTTTAAAAAGTCATAAGAGCAACATGCAGACGGTTCCCCATGCTTCTTCTGTCTGACAGGCTGTTCCTGGTTAGACATAATTTCCTTGTCTTTTATCTCGGAGACTAGAAACACTTGAAAGTGTTAATTATGTTTTTCTTACTACACCAAGCTCTGTGAACTGGTGATACACCTTTCTTTGTTCTGTGTTATCCAGTCTTGAGTAACAGCTTACAGGTAAGATAGGGCCATGCTGTGAAGAGTAATATAGCTTATTCAGTCAAGCTATTAATATATAGGAAAAAGTGCATTGTTGCCCTATCTACACAGTTAGTTGTTTCCGGTTCGGTTGCAAGCCTTCCCTTCAAATATACAGGAAGAAAGTGTGGGGAATATTATCAGGCGTATCTCAGCAAAGTTACTGTGCTATAATAGTGTTAGCAGCTAGGAATAACTAGGAATAACCTAGCAACAACCAAGAAACAGTGCCATAATGCAATATCAGACTTATAAAAACACCCCTGATCCTTATAAAACAACGAACAACGCGCACATACTTGGGCAAATACAAGGAGCAGCAAAGACAGGAGTTCGAGATCCTTCTAAGTAAAGCTTTATTTCATGTGAAAATGTGATACTTCCTTGGGAGTCTTCAGACTGTTTAAAAGTACAGTGTGCCTTTGTGGAAGTTAGTGGACTGCAAGTCTTCCTCCATGCAACTGAATCCTGGATTTGGGCTCCCTGGGAGCCAGAGGGGGGAATTTTGAATAGATTGGCTTTGGCGGTATCTGGCTGCCCTTGGCTGCAACATGAGGGGTGTCTTGAATGAGGGATGTTTGGCTGGGAATCCGAATCGGCCTCAGTCCCACCTCTAACTTGCAGTATTAACAGTCTGCTACATTTTAGGGCAGCAATAAGCCATTCACTCCAGACCTACAGTGTGGGAGTAATGAGCTATAGTAACATTGGCAGAGCATTTTTCAATATTTGAAGCTTTAAAAATGTTTTCTGCATGAAATCATATCTGAAACGAGAGCCCATTCTGTTGCTGCCTTTTTTTTCTGGGCATATATGCCGCTGTCAAGTCTATGCTGAAATTCTGTCCAATCGTCTTTATTGTTTTCAAGGGAAAGCTCTCGCTTCTGCCCCAGAAGTGCCTAAAATAACGAGGAGGTTTGGACTCCAGACAATTCAGCTGTGACTCTTGTCATTTTCAGTTTCCAAACACAGAAATCAGATAGTGGTAGTTGAATCTGTCCATTTCGATAGTAATGAAAATTCTTCAGGATTTTAGTCAAATCTCCTAACATGCACATGTTTGTATGCAATTTTGTATAATATACACATTTTTCAGAGCACGTTTCTGTATAAAAATGCAATGTTTTATGTTATTTTTATGAATATTGCTCTGTTGAAAAATTCAGAAAAGTGCAAATTTTGAAGGACGGCTGTTTCAGAGAGTAGGGAGGGTTAAGTGGGTTCCCCTTAAATGCAAACTTGTCATTCTACTTCTAAATCAGAGAAAGAAAGAAAGTTTTGACATTTTGGCCTGTGGCAATGAAATGGAAGGTACGATTTTGCAGTGTGGTTCTTCTGTCATACAGGTATGGGTGATCATCTTTATAGCATCATATGGAGATCTATAGTAAGAGCTATAGTAGTTGTGAGAAGCACAATTTAAGAAGGATGTTGACAAGCTGGAATGTGTGCAGAGGAGAGCAACCAAGATGATCAAGGGTCTAGAAACTAAGCCTTATGAGGTTGAAAGAGCTGGGTATGTTTAGCCTGGGGGAAAAGGAGCTGAGATGAGATATGGTGGCCATCTTCAAATATCTCAAGGGAAGATGGAGCAAGCTTGTTTTCTCCTGCTCTGAAAGGTAGGACTTGAACCAATGGCTTCAAGTTACAAGAAAGGAGATTCTGAGTGAACATCAGGAAGAACTGTCTGATGATAAGAGCTGCTTGACAGTGGAACGGACTCCCTCGGAAGCTTGTGGACTCTGCTTCCTTGGAGGTTTTTAAGCAAAGTTTGGATGGCCATATGTTACGGATGCTTTGGTTAAGATTCCTGCCGTTGGGATTCCTTCCAACTCTACAATTCTATGATTCCAAATACAAAAATTGCCACCCCTTTTATTAGATTGACCTTACAAACATTGGTGTGGATTTTCTGGATAATGTCGAATTGCGGCAGATTAGGGCAATTTGCACTGGAAATTTTTATGACAGCTATCTAGAGAGAGAGAGAGAGAGAGAGAGAGAGAGAGAGAGAGAGAGAGAGAGAGAGAAGATCTAGTTTTAGCATGTTTATTTTGCTTGTATTTAGTAAGCAAAGCTGAAAACTTTGAAACTGCATAGCTTCTCTGACATTGCATTTGCAGTTGGCATTAGCACCCATTGTCGCTAATGAAACGGAAAATTTTCAATGGAAAGATAAAGCACTGAAATGTTTCTGTTTGGGGGAAAATTTCCACCCTGTATCACTGGTAATCATGCTGCCACCTTAAAGGGATTTTACAGTGCAAGGGATGTTCCATAACCATTCAGAAAGAAGTTGAAAAGAGAGGCACTCGCCCCCATTTTGTGCAAGAGAAATTGTGAGTAATGTACTGGGGGCAAGCGGAAGCGGGGGAGTGGCTCCAGAGCTGTTTTACAAACCAAGAACCCAAATCTGATTTTGTTGCCTGCCACCTTTATTCTTCAGCAACTGGATGAAGGATGTTAGTGTAGTGTTATTTATTTCTTATATTTGTTGTTTACTTTTCTCACAGAGTGCCCCAAAGTGCTACACCAGCATTTTCCTCCTGCTTAGTGTTTCAGTCCTTTTATGATACAGTGGTACCTTGGTTCTCAAACTTAATCCGTTCCGGAAGTCCATTCCAAAACCAAAGCGTTCCAAAACCAAGGCGCGCTTTCCCATAGAAATTAATGCAACATGGATTAATCCGTTCCAGACTTTTAAAAACAACCCCTAAAACAGCATTTTAACATGAATTTTTACCATCTAAAGAGACCATGGATCCAGAAAATGAAAGCAATAAACAATGTGCTGCAGTCACACTATCAATCAGTCAGTCAGTAGCTGAACTGGATTCCACACACACACACACACACACACACACACACACACACACACACACAAAGAGCCACAAAAACAAAAATGCAAAATCAATAGCAAAAACAGACACACCGCAGCGTAACACTCAAAATGGAAGTGTGGCACTCAAATCATCAGCATAACACTCAAAACAGAAGTGTAACACTCAAAACAGAGCATGTTCGGCTTCCGAAAAAAGTTCACAACACTTACTTCCGAGTTTGCAGTGTTTGGGTTCCAAGTTGTTTGAGTACCAAGGGATTTGAGAACCAAGGTACCACTCTATTGCTGAATAAAATCCTGTTTGGATTCTAGATGCACTTGTACCATAGGTAAGCAGCAGTTACATGGCATGGAATTCTTGACATAGCTATTTGGTAGGAAATATTTCAGATTCTCCGGAAGAATGATCTTTACCATGGCATGCATGCGCAGGGCATAGGCAGCTGGTGCTAGTCTCCAGACATTTCTGTGGTTCAGAATCGGGGTCATGCCCTCCCCTATTTTTCCCCCCTTCTGCCACATGTTCGAGATAGAATAAGTTTTTTTTCCCCATTTACTATAAAAGTTTCCCGTCTTGCTCTTTATTAGCATCCAGATCTGGACCAGGGCCTGTCCTTGGATGTAAACATGTGTCTCCCACATCAGTAGGGGGTGGTGCAATTTAAATAAAATATGTACAGCGCCAGAGGTGGGCACGTCAGTTTCTAGTTCACAGGGTGTAGATCTCTCCTGACTTGGCTACCAGAGTTGACAACGGCAATCTGTCTTGTGTCAAGATGCTTGCTGCACCGAGAAACCGGTGCAAGTTGCTAAAATGTAAATCCAGCTCTTGCCTGGACTGCAGCCTAGTTTCCAGCTTCTTCATGCAAGGCGCTTCCTGTCTAGGGAGATATTCCAGCTTTCTCTCGTTCATTAGGACCCTCACGCAGTTGTCAACTTGCAAGGTGTCAGCATTTAACAGCTTGAGGAAAAGTAAACTGCTAATTGATAATTGCTTATACACCAAAATAATATTTGTGTTTGTTTTTATTTTAATTCACCCATCCTAATAAATGCAGTTATGACTCATGTTCCTCATTTAGTAATGCAAAACAAGTTTTTTCACTTACCTGCCTAGGAATTCGGTTGCTGTGTGGTGTCACAGTTATTCATCTTATTTATCCTGCATATAATCCATAATGTTGAGTGCATAATTTGCATTGTCTTCAGAACTCAACATCCTATACCAGGATGTTCTGTGCTGACTTTTAAAACCTTTTAGCGCTTTGTGTCTGTGGAGATAGGCTTACAAGTACCTGTATATGAGCATGCCTGGTGAAATATTAGATGTAAACTGGGGAGTGTAGAATTTGCCGTTGCTGTTGGGGGTGGGGCTCTGCTAACCCGTCGCCATAACAAGCAGAAACAGAACTTTAGGCAGAGTAAGCAGATATACTTAATTTTGCTTATATGTGTATAAGTTGCTTTACATGTCTTGTAAAATCAGGAATAAGAATCTTGCATCGGTTTATATAGCTATTTACAGCCACTCAGAAGAATTTCAGACTTGCCTTCAGAGCATCATTCTATGCTAGGATGATGCAATTATATTTATATTAAGAAGTACTGATCTGGGGGGGGGGAGGTACTATATACCAGCTAAGTGCCCATTTCACTCGTTTTCTCTTGATTTTTTAAAGCAGAATAATGGTGTAGGAAACACAAAAAGGTATTGCCTTGAAGCAGGCTGCATTTGAGTAGCTTCATCATGTTCTGAGAGGTTCGAAGCTCATCCAAAGCTAGGTTTGGGTCCTAATTAAGTACTCCAGATCGATTTGGCAGGAGCCACAGCTAATTCAAACACCGCTCTTCACATCTGTGTATCTTTTGCTTTCTGTTTGTAAGAGATAAGTTCATTGATCCACAAAAAGTGAAGCATGCAAGCCATCCAATTTATGTCAGTTTCAAGGCTCTGGTGTGAAGCCATGGAGCTGCTTTGAGAACGCTTTGTATTGTGGCCGCCATTTCTGCCACCAGCTTTATCCACCAGCCCGATTCTTCCCATATTCCCGAGTTGCTCCTTGCCAGTGTCGCTCTGGCCAAACTAGGATTATGAATGCAAGCTTCTCAGCTGAATATGGACATTGAGAAGGCTTGTTCAAAGCTCTGCTATGCAGCCTTTCATATAACCTTGGGCTTTTGAGGGGGAGCTGGGGGTGGGGTGGGGTGTATGAAAAATGCTCTCCAGAACCCAGCCATAACTCATTGCAAGAGGTTTAATACTAACGGTCTTCTACTTTTGAGTGGCATGAAATTCTTACAGAGCTAGGCGTGTTTGTCTGTTTGTTTATGCATCTGTGCATAGCTTGGCTAACTCCTTTCAAAGCAGCTGACAGAATTCAAAATCAATTAAAAATACATGATCTGGAAAACCAATAAAATAACAACCACCTAACATAAAATGGCAGAGTTAAAAGTCATCTTCCAAAATCACGCCACATCCAGATAATCATAAAAAGCCTCAGTACAGTGAGGCCTAATGTTGTGCTGAAACCAATTTCACACAACTTTTCTTCCACTGTGGGGAAAAAAAGGCTGCCTCTCTCTCAGGGTACTTTAGAATTTCTTTATAATTCTGCTTGGTGTGGGGTTGAGCTTATCTTATTGTCTGAGAAGTGGGTGGTGTTGGCATTTTTCTTTCAATTGAACATTTCTCCAGCACTCTGCAACCTCCTGGGGTGCCTTGCGCTTTCTCATCTGGAAAAGCCACATGGAAGAAGTGACCGCATGATGCCTTCTCCTGATCTTAAATTGAAACATGGGGAATTTTGAAGGCTGGCTGCCGAGCACCTGTGATCAGTGCACTAGCCATTTATTTATTTATTTTGTTTTTAAGGAAATCCTTCCTGTTAGCTTTTTAAAAATCCTTCCCAGGCTGATTTCTTTAAAAGTTAATTTTTTTTTTTAAATTTTTTAAAGAAATGCCAAACAGCTGTCAGGCACATTTTGGCAGCTTCCACAGCTTTCAATGCTTACAAGAAAGCCCAACCAATTATGTCTTGGGTGATTTAAGGAAACACAGGCACCCAAGAAGGCTGCAGAGTAGAGAACATTGGAGAGGAGATTTGTAGTATGAAAGAGTGCCTTTGATAGTTTTCAATTATTGCAATTCTTTCTTTTTTTTTATTAATGAATTTAGAATTGTTGGTTTTTCTTTTAAGCTGTAGAGATTTTCAGCACAGCACTAGCAAGGCCTTCCAAATAAAATATCTCTGAGCAGATTCAGACACTGCCAATGAATGTTGCCAATTACGTTCGCAGCCTCTTCTCTGCAGTCAAGTGGTGGGCCTTGCCTGAATCATCCAGCAAAAAATTACATGGAATAGTTGCACAATCTATATTTCAAACATGGCATGAGCAGGTTCACTCTGGCAACTGATCTGTAAGGACACTGGCAATGCTGCTTTGCAATGTCCACAGTCTCTAGGTGTTTTTATTATTATTTACATACATACAGCTCTTCTCCATGACTCCCATTGAGCCTAAGATATGGCAGCCAAACGCTTAAGATTTACTGCATTTCTGGTGCCACGCTACAGGCCAGGTTCAACTTGCTCTGGACGGAGGTGATGCTTCTGACAGCAACCTCCCGATGGCTAAACATTTGAGATTTCTGGTTGGCAAACCTTTTGAACCACAATAAATTTGTTTGTTTGTTAATATGTACATGCATGTGTGCATACAGTGGTACCTCAGGTTAAGTACTTAATTCGTTCCGGAGGTCCGTTCTTAACCTGAAACTGTTCTTAACCTGAAGCACCACTTTAACTAATGGGGCCTCCCGCTGTCGCTGCGCCGCCAGAGCACAATTTCTGTTCTTATCCTGAAGCAAAGTTCTTAACCTGAAGCATTATTTCTGGGTTAGCGGAGTTCTTAACCTGAAGCATCTGTAACCTGAAGCGTCTGTAACCTGAGGTACCACTATATTATGAATGTACATTGTGCCCACTTGGTGCCTGCACACCACTCAAGTAAAACCAAGCAAAAAATAAAATACAGTTCCCCAAAAAATGCAGCATCATAAAAACCGACAAGTGTAACATATTACAAGAGCAGCATCTGATTACAAAAAAACCCACCTGCCGTAACAAGGAAGTTTTTGCCATAAGTCAAAGCACCCTGTGAGAGGGTATAAGTTTCAAGCATCTTATATCTCGTTACAGGTGCTTTAAGCCAGTTTCCTTCTCTTTTTGTCTCCCGAAGCAGACACAGCTGACTTTAGATTGTTCCGGGGTGGTAGGGAGGGAAACAGCAATGGCTGTACTCTCTCTAATTTTGTGTCACATCACACCTACAGCACTCTCTCAAAATTTGAGAAGTCCCCACTAGACCAAAAGGGTTGGGGACCCCTGTGAAAGTGTCAAAATGGGTAGTGTTTAAAAAGCACTGTAGCAGCATTGATAGTCTTCATTGCAAAGCATGGGGAAACGCTGGCAGTACAGTACTTCATCTGGTGTTATGCAATCTACATAATTATACGTTAGTTCAGGAGTTTCTGTTGATTTTTGACAATGTAAAAAAAAATGAGGCTAGCTCAAACGAAAACATGTAACATAATAATCGCTTAAAAGTAATTGAGGTGAATTTCAGGATGGTTTTTTTTTTTGTGCTGAAATGTGCATGAACGGCTCAACTTTGTAGACAGTGGCAACCGTACATGCACAATGCTAAATACATTTTAATCACTCTGATAAGATATCTGCTCATGTTTGATTACATTATGAATATTTCCTAAAACTCTTGTTTTGCCAAAACAGTACAGAATGTCCCGCTCCAAACTCAGCAGAAACAGGCATTGTTATTGTAGGACTAGATCAGTGATGGCTAACCTTGACACTCCAGATGTTTTGGAACTACAACTCCCATCATCCCTGACCACTGGTCCTGTTAGCTAGGGATGATGGGAGTTGTAGTCCCAAAACATCTGGAGTGTCAAGGTTAGCCATCACTGGACTAGATAATGCTGGGCAAATGCTGCTCCCCCCCCCCTTTTTTTTAAAGGATTAGTTTTTCCTCTACCATGAGACTTATAAGAGAAGCATGCAAGGGGGAATAGGGTTGTTTGTGATTAAAACTGCCTACCAGAAATCTTTTGAAGATTGCCTTGCTAATTAGGCATGCAGGGTGGAACTAGTCATGCAAATAGCTCCATTTGCTTGCTTGCTTGCTTATTTATTTATTTAGTAGCCTTTTACATTGTGCCTAGGGTTTCTCCCGCTTGGTTGTGCTAAATTAGTATTGCAGCGCGCACACACAAAATGATATGGCCTGCAGCTGCTGATCAACTCAAGCTGTGGGCTCCCAATTTCTTACAAAAATAAAATAAAATATGTAAATGCCTGTCCATTTTCAGAGCTTTGAAGCAGCTGGTTTAGGCACCTAGGACTGCCCTGCCAGTCACAATTCCTCCTCTTTCTCCCCTGCCCTGCCCCCTAATCTAATATACCCATGTAATGGGGAGTGTGATCATCTGTACCATCAAAGTCAATGTAGCGATGCCTGGCATTGATGGAGAATAAAATTCATTGTGGTTGGTTGGCAACTGCATGGAAATTATCAACAGTTGGCACAGGAGTAGTTAATATCCCACCCTGCAGTTGCCTAGCAACCCCAAAAGGTTTTATTTTATTTTTCTCCACTCCCATGAAAACTGTCGAAGAGGAAGGAGAGCAACCAGCTGGCATACCAGTTGCCTTATGAGTAGGCTTCAATGATGCAACGGTCTGGAAACTCTGCACTGGTACATGAACAACAAAAATATGACTACAAGTCCTGATGAATTTTCTAATTCATCGGTTTTTTGTGATGTGAGCTCTTATGGATTAAAGTCCTTTTTCCCCCCCAGAGGCATCAAGTGAAATCTCTGATTAATCTCATGCCATAATAATAAATTTGCTCGCCTTTTATGTGTTGCGGGACTCACTGTTGTTTTTGCTGTAACAGGCAAACACAGCTACTGCTCTAGGGGGAAAATAAGCATAGTATATGCTATCTTGCTATCTTACCACACTATCTTAATAGTTTTACATTTAAGGAAAATGTTCAGCTCTTTTTGATTGCAAAGAAGGCTTGAATATGTGCACTTTTTGCAGCCAGGGAAGTTCTAATACACCTGGTAGTAAAGCAGTTGTTACCACTTTGCTCAGTATATGCCATATCGTGCGACAAAGATGGGGAACATAGAATCATAGAGTTGGACCCCAAGGGTCATCTAGTTCTAGTCCAACCCCCTGCAATGCAGGAATCTCAGCCAAAGCATCCATGACAAGATAGCCAACATGTTGCCCCCTCCCTACAGATGTTGTAGTGCATCAACATCTGGTGGGAAACAGGCTCTCTATTCATGCCTGTGCTCAGGCCCTGCCCCTCGTTCTCTGCTATTAGCAGTAGTAATATTAGTATTGAAATCCATGTCTCCTTTTCTGATCCGTGAGCACTGCGTTGGAACAGAAATTCAGGGTTTTGAAAGAGAAGGGAGTTCATCAATCTGCAAATTAAGTACGCAGTCAAAATGTGCATGAAGGTAGGGCTTTTAACTGCACATTAGGGTTTTCTGCCTAGAAATATGGACCCCCATGTCTGTATTTGATGATATCACATACGTATAATTTTCTGCTTTCTTCATTTGGGACTTTGCTTAAGGAAACAGCTTAAGGCTGGGAAGAAAGAGATATTGAACGGAAGCCCACATGGCTTTAAATCAAAACGCCGAATCTCTCATTTTGTGCACTTCTGGCATAAATAAGGCCTTGTTTCAGCTTATTGCCATCAGCGGGATTTCGGTTTCTGTTCTTGTATTCTTTAGTTTAAGAAATCAAAGTACACCTCAGGGTGGTTGGAAACGGAAGATCAAACGAGAAAGCTGTCCTGTGCAACTGTGATGTGAAGCCACCAAGGATTGCTCTAGCTAGTTTTGCCTCTGAGCTGCTATATTTTGCATTGTAGGTTTATGAATAAGTACTCCAATGACACACCAGTTGTTTCCTAAATTGGCATTCGCACAGTGGGTTAGCTAAGAAATGGCATGAGATTTTAGATTGGTCAGCCTGTGCTCTCTGATGTAGAGTTCATTGCAAAAAAAAATCATCATCATCATCCAGGGACAGATTGAATTTCTGAAACTTTTAACTCAATCCTCCAAACTAGCTTTTCCTAATCGGGTGCCCTTCAGATGTTCGACTACAACATCCACCATGCTCAACCAGCAGGACCAGTGGTTAGGGATGATGGTGTTTGTAATCCATCAGACCTGGGAGAGCACCAGGTTGGGGAAGTGTGCTCCAAACAGATACGTGGGCAGGGTTTGCAGGCAGCAGATTTGCAAGATGAATTTGGGTCAGAGGTTATCAAAATAAGCTTCCCTGTGTTGATATTAAAAAATAAAATTAAAAAATCCTGTTCCAGCTTCCCCGAATGATTGACAAACACAGATAGGTCATCTGGCAGCAATACTCTGTATTGATCCAGAGTAGAATCATAGAGTTGGAAGAGACCACAAGGGCCACCCAGTCCAACCCCCTGCCAAGCAGGAAACACCATCAGAGCATTATTGACAGATGGCTGTCAAGCCTCTGCTTAAAGACCTCCAAAGAAGGAGACTCCACCACACTCCTTGGCAGCAAATTCCACTGTCGAACAGCTCTTACTGTCAGGAAGTTCTTCCTAATGTTTAGGTGGAATCTTCTTTCTTGTAGTTTGAATCCATTGCTCCGTGTCCTCTTCTCAGGAGCAGCAGAAAACAACTTTTCTCCCTCCTCTATATGACATCCTTTTATATATTTGAACATGGCTGTCATATCACCCCTTAACCTTCTCTTCTTCAGGCTAAACATACCCAGCTCCCTAAGCTGTTCCTTATAAGGCATCATTTCCAGGCCTTTGACCATTTTGGTTGCCCTCCTCTGGACACGTTCCAGCTTGTCAGTATCCTTCTTGAACTGTGGTGCCCAGAACTGGACACAGTATTCCAGGTGAGGTCTAACCAGAGTGGAATACAGTGGTACTATTACTTCCCTTGATCTAGATGCTATAGTACCTAGAATCATAGAGTTGGAAGAGACCACAAGGGCCATCCAGTCCAACCCCCTGCCAAGCAGGGGGCCTTGTCTTTAATGAAATGGGTAAAAATCAAGAGAATTTATTTGGTTTATTTTATTCATAACCTGATTTCTCCAGAGCCTTGCGGTAGGTGGCAACCACAAAATGAAAACAAACCCCAAAGCAAAGCAATCCAATGCTACGGTAACTAGCAAGCAAATGATAAAATATGTTTACTGTATTAAATATATTTAGCTTATATCACTTAGCAAACCACTGCCACCCAGTCTCAACCCTTGAGAAGCTTTGCATGCCAGGCCACCATCTTAATGCTTCGCCATTATTCAGCAAGTATTTTTCCACTTAAACTTCGTTAGACAGAGGTTGGGTTTACTGTATGAGCTTGGGTGATAATTCACACATTCACTTTGCATGTGGGCTCCAGCAATGTGAGTTAATTTTTGCAACACAAATAAATACAAATCTGACACTTTTCCCGGTCTCATTTGCTTACACACACATGCCACAGGCAAAACAGAACCTGTTGAATAGCTAAGGGGAACTGAGCATATTTGTTGCTGTTCTGCTGCGCATGTTTGATGCCTCTTAAGTGAGTTGCAAAAAAAGAAAGAAAAATGTAGTGTTTAGAATTTAGTTTCTCCAGGAGAGCCATCCAAGGAAATTTCCCTAGATCAGCAGTTTTGCACAATTCATTGCCTTCAAAAGAAGGGGGGAAAGGAGGAAAACGTTCCTAGACCTAAAATCTTGTTGGACAGCTTTCTTTAAAAAAATAAAAAGCATTTTTAGGGGGAGGGGGGATATATTTTATGGTCATACTGCCCAACCACAAAAAAGCATAATGACAGGCCATTAAGCAGTTGGGCATGGTAGGTGCTACTGTCAGATTTGCCCTAGTTATTGTTTAACTGGCTGTGTAAATTTTGAGTGAAAGGTGATGAATAGAAATAAGAGAGTAAGTGCTCCCAGCTCTCTACACAGGCAGATTTAGATCAGTACAAGCCACTGCCAGCTGGTTAAACCCAAGAACATTCCCTTCCTTCTGTTTTGAAACAGAAGTGAAGGTCAGAAAGACACATCAGCTCTCCTTTGCTCTTGTATTAGAAATAGTCAAGAGGGGATAAGGACGGTGGGCATCATGATAGGATCCTGGAATGACCTTTAGACCCAGAAAGCTGTTACTGCATTTGTTAGGATTCAGTCAGAACCTAGGTGTTTTCCTCAGCTAAAAGGTAAAAGGACCCCTGACTGTTAGTTCCAGTCACAGACGACTCTGGCTCATCTCGCTTTATTGGCCGAGGGAGCCGGCGTACAGCTTCCGGGTCATGTGGCCAGCATGACTAAGCCACTTCTGGCAAACCAGAGCAGCGCACAGAAACGCCGTTTTTAAGAATTCTAGCGTTCCTTGTATGCAAGGTATACATCTTAAAAGCATCTTCATGTCGAACACTACAAGATTGATATAAGAATTCCACACCATGGATATTGCCAATATAAGAACTGAATAGATTGTATTTCCTGATCAATCTGCTGGACTTTAATTTCTCATAATATGTTTCGTTTATATGATAAGTTGGTCTAAAGAACCATATATTTTGATATGATATGTTGAATTGCATATAAAAAGAATTCATATACAGTAGTTACATACAGCCTGTTACGTTGTTTGTGGTGTTATCAGTTTTGTATTTACGTGACAAAGGGTTTGGTACCGGTAGTGTTTTGAATATGTCTGTATATTAGGCAGTTAAGGCTTAGAAAGAAAAGCTAGAGAAGTGGAAAATAAGGTGCACTTCTCAAAAAGGAAATTAGACGGACCAAAAGCTATTAGATGAACATAAGTAGACACGAGCAGCAAACCAAAAGACCTAATAAGCTGCAAGCCAGACAAAATATGTGAGTTATTTATAGAAGAGGGAAGTGGGGGCAAAAAACCCAATTCCACAACAATGTGTTTCTTGGCAGCAAACGTTTGCTAGCTTCTAAGCCTGAGAGTATATTTTCTCCACCACGCATATATGAGCAGTGTTCAATTAAGTCGATGACATCCAGAACATCATAACACTATATCCTCTTTGACTTTAATATTGTTACATAATATTATACATAAGTAACCCTTGCAACTGTCTTGGGAGGAAAAGACCAGTACTTTCCCCATATTGTAGCTACTGTATATCTGCAAGCTGGGTCAGGAAAAGCAATGGCGGGGGCCACCCAGTGAGTTCATGGCTGGCTGAAGTGAGATTTTAAACTAGGAAGTGTGAGGCCTACTGCAACCCACACAAATAATTCCTGTGATTCCCCTTTGCCCTGTCTGTAGAAATCCAACTGATACATGCAGTCAAAAAGCAAAAGCAACATGTTTATTAAAAAATGCAATAAATAATCCAGTTCTGCGACTTCTTGCATAATAAATGAAGAGCTGAGCTTTCCTTCCAAGCTTACATTCTGCCTGTGCTGGTGCAACTTTACAGTGGTTTTTTAAGAATTTCTGAGGCAGATTTTTAAATTTCTGAGGAAGATGAGGGACACAGGTGGTGCTGTGGTCTAGACCACTGAGCCTCTTGGGCTTGCCGATCAGAAGGTCGGTGGTTTGAATCCCCACGATGGGATGAGCTCCCGTTGCTCTGCCCCAGCTACTGCCAACCTAGCAGTTCGAAAGCACGCCAATGCAAGTAGATAAATAGGTACCGCTGCAGCGGGAAGCTAAACAGCATTTCCGTGCACTCTGGTTTCCGTCACGGTGTTCTGTTGCACCAGAAGCGGTTTAGGCATGCTGGCCACATGACCCGGAAAGCTGTCTGTGGACAAATTCCAGCTCCCTCGGCCTGAAAGCGAGATGAGCACCGAACCCCATAGTCACCTTTGACTGGACTTAACCCTCCAGGGGTCCTGTACCTTTTATCACGGTTCAGGTCTGAAGTGAAAATGCTGTCCCCAGATAAGGAAATGGAATCATAGGAGATGTAAACTGTGAGAGAAGAGTTTTAAATTTCTGACTCGAGATCCATCTGCTTACAGAGATGCTAGAATGGATGGTAAAATTTGTTAAATTTACCTTGACTTGTGAGTTAATAAATGTACATTTCCTTTCATTAAAGATTAACGGAGAGACTGAAATTACAGGTTTGTATGGTGCCAAATTGCTACTTAACATGGAAAGTTGAACTGCAATTTTACACAGCTGTGGCAAAGGGAGTCTCTCTCACACACACACACATTTTAAATGTGTGCTCTCATCCTAAAGAAGGCTGCAATGTTAAGCACACCAACTTGTAACAAGTACCGGTATATTAAACTGAAATCAGTAAAAATTACTACTGCATAATTTGCCAGCTTATAAACTGCTACTCCACTGGGTGCATCTTATGTTCTAAATTCTGTTCTAGTTTCAAACGTTCTCTTATGTTTTGCAAATGGACTGCTAGGTTTAAAGAATTACTGTACTTGTGATCTCTTAAACAGTGGCTTTCATTAATTCAATACAAATGTAAAAACCAGAGGACTTGCTTGGTTTCTTGTGATTCCTAATTTAGAAGAAGAAAGGCATCTCTAGCCCAGTCGGGAGTGTTGTACAGTTTGCAACAGTTTCCTATTTGTGTAGTCGTGCTTATAGACAGATCCATATGCATATTATGGAAAGCTGTTCCATATTTCTTTAGTCCAGGGGAAGTCCAAATGTAGTCTTTAAAAGTTGACCTTTGTACTGTAAACAAGAAAGTCATTGATGAAATATGGAGCTAGTGGCACGCAAACCTGCTTTACCGGTAGTGGAGAATTTAGATGGCTTTAAATTTCTCTTCTAGAAGTGTACTTCCAGACAAGGGGCTTTATACTGCAGATGGATCATGCAGATTCAATTTTCTGTGTGTGCAATTGCCGCATTAGCTTCCGCACATTCCTGTTTTGTTTTGTTTTTAATTCTTCATATTCATTGCTACTCTGCTGCTTGCCCCCTGAAATAAACAGAAATCTGCTCTTATTCCCTTATGGGGTACACAAGAGCCTTTTCAGGTTCTCCATCGGTAGGAGTAAAACACAGAGGCTAACTAGAGAAAAATTGAGAAGCAAAATATTATATCTGTTGCAAACAGGGCCCTCACTCCCAAAATGGAGGAGGGAGGAGGAACTCCCAACAATGGTGTGCAAGCTCCTATATAGACTTTTGAAATTCCCCCCTCCCGCTCAACACCACCCCCCTATACATCATACATACATCACAAAAAGGGGTGTAACCCAGGACAACCTCCCAGATACATCACAGTTACATCATGAAAGGCGAGGTCTGGTGGCAGTAATCTGAGCATCCTTGACCCTCCCTATGCCTCCTCTTGCCCTCCACCAAAAACCCATCAAGTGAAACAAAAGAGATATTTACATTTACACTTGAGTTGATCAGGTATCAGGAAGCCAGGAATTATCACTGAGACAATCACCCCCTCCTTCCTTGCAGAGAAACAGTTTGTCAGTTTGGGAGTGAAAAATGGTGAGGCCTGTCTTCCTGTGCTGCTTCAGACATGTGGCCTTGTTTTAGCATGACAGAATGTCATGCCTGGGAATCAGCCCCCCCCCCCGGCTATACACAGCCTCCTTTTTCCATTCCCATCATGCATGCAGGAAGGTACCTGTTCACGTGCACATTTAAAAACAAAACCAGGAAGTCCATCAGAAAGCAAGAGCAAATGCTACCAGCATGTTTCACAATGGACAAAATAGAAGGTTGGGGTGGTTTTTGTGTGTGTGTTTTGGGGGGGTCATGCTGTCACACCAATAGATTATACCACAATCTGATATGGCAATACTCAGTTATCTATCCCACAATCCATTGCTTTTGATTTCCTTTTAAATCATTCACTACTGAAATGGTAGCAATAAAGCAAGGATCCAGGGTGGAACTATTGAACAACATCTGTTCCAGGAAAACTTTGCATGACAGTGAATGCACCTGAACATAAAATGCTCTTGCGCCTCTTGTTTCCCATGTCACCATAACTACCTAGCCACATAGTAAATTATTGCTGAACGTGCTTTGAGATGCAATTATTTTTTAAGCACAAGCTGCTTTGTAGAGGAGGAAAAGTGCCACAGTCAGTTTTACTAATACAGCCTACTTCAGAAGCCAGTGGACTGTTGAAGAAAACATTAATACATTGTACAACAGACATGGAACAGCTTTCAGCAATGCATTGTGGAGAGGTTGCTCAGGTAGCTTTGTCTAATTTCATCTGTGAAATGTAGAAGAGGGCATGAGATGATGTAACTTTAGTTGTAGCCAAATCGTGCCAGATTTCTTCCTTAACCCAAAGAAACAACTTTGGCCTGGGCAGATGTGCTGGTATGCTAGCACTGCTGGAAAAATGACGGTTAGAACATTAAACAACAAAGCTGACGTAGAGACCTGCTGCGCCCCTGCCCAGTGGAACGTTTCAGTTGGACTTAATACTTCAGAAGGCTAAAGTATAGTTAATGGTTTACTGTGAACAAGCCAATGGCGCCTGCTTCTCTCCTCCCTTAGCATGAGCCAGGAGCAACCACAATCCCTGGCTTTGACTGCTTTGATAAGACTTGTGTTATCAACAAATGTGGATCTATGACTTCATATTTTCAGGTACCGAAGTTGTTCTGCGGCTACTGTTTGACAGAAATCCCTGTTTCTCAGAAGGAAGGAAAAGAAGGCATGGAATGTGATTCCCTAATGTTTTTGCAGAATTTTCTTTTTCATTAGAGAAAACAGTTGTTTTTGCTTAGGAAATAGCATAGCAATAGTAATCATGAGGATCTGTTACTGTAGAATCAGGTGTGGCTGTTTCACATAATTTAATTGATCTGACAAACTTTTAGCACAAATGAAAAATGGCCCCCTTTCTTATTTTGACTGACGGCTTCTGTTGAAAGCACAAATGTTTGTCTGTTTGTTTTATAGTTTTGCAATTCATAGTAAAGAGAGTACATTTAAATAAATTCACTGTTTCAGCTGCAGGAAATTCATTAGAGCTTAGTTTTTAGCTCTGGAGTTGTGACAGATTAAACCGCTAAACATTGCTGTTCGCTGCTTAGCTGCTGATGGTGCAAATTCAGCAAACTGTTAGGAATTTTTGTTGCATAGCAGTAAATATAAATAGAAGTACTTCCCTGTATTTCTTTAGCTGTCCAATACATTGTCTTTCGTATTTTAGAAGCATTCTAATCCTTATTATTGTCCTATTTCAGAATACATCAATATGGATAAGGAGGGAGTTGGTGATTCCTTTTTTGTTGTTGTTGCCTAAAATTCGCTATGTTAACTCAAGAGGTGGGTTATTTTCAGAGAGGGGAAAACAAGATTCTCTAAAAGAAGGGAGAAGAACCTATAGCCATACCAATGTTGCTATACTACAATATTCACCTACCCTGACCATTTACCTGTCTAGGTAAAAAAAGGTAAAGGTAAAGGACCCCTGGACGGTTAAGTGCAGTCAAAGGCTACTATGGGGTTGCGGCGCTCATCTTGCTTCAGGCCGAGGGAACCGGCGTTTGTCTACAGACAGCTTTTCGGGTCATGTGGCCAGCATGACTAAACCGCTTCTGGCGCAACGGGACACTGTGACGGAAACCAGAGTGCAAGGAAATGCCGTTTACCTTCCTGCCTAATTGCGCTGGCGTGCTTTCGAACTACTAGGTTGGCAGCAGCTGGGACAGAGCAACGGGAGCTCACTCCATAACAGGGATTCGAACCGCAAGAGGCTCAGTGGTTTAGACCACAGCGCCACCCGCATCCTGACCTATCTAGCTGGAGCTGATGGGTTGTAGCTGAACAGAATCTCCTACAGTGGCAGGGAACACTATATTTTAAATAAGCAGACTTCTTCAAGCTACATTTAGACTAGGATAATTTCACCAGCCCTGCATCCATCTCAGAGCTTCCCTTGCTAGGGAAGATAATTTAATGTATAGTAGAACACACATCTGGATGACACACTGTTCCTAAGCCAGGCCAAGATGGCTTCAGTGGCACTGTGTACAGAAGTTAACAAAAGAAATTCTCCCCTCTTTATAGTTTTGAACCTCTTGAGCAGCTTCTTTGGATACGATGAGTCACATTTTCAACTAAACCAGCTCAGGAAATTATGGGTTTGGGGTCTGGCTCTTGAGTAGTTGGATCCTTTTTCTTGTCCCAGAGGTCGTCATCTGTGATACTAGCTCAGCTTCCTCAAAGTTGGCACAGTTTTACCATAGCTCAGTGGTAGAGAATCTGCTCTGCATACAGAAAATCCCATGTTCAATCCCTGGTATTTCCACATAGAACTGGAAGAGAAATGCACCAGAAATCATGGTGAGCAGCTGTCAGCCAGTTTAGACAATAGCACTGGTAATATAGAAACAGAGGGTGTCCTACAGTATTATCTTTTTTAGACCTCACAGTGGGTGGTGGGTAACTAGTTGGAGTAGGAGTAGGAGTAGTAGTAGTTATTTAACTGGCAGTGTTTCCCATGCTCAGGTCTCCAGCTATTTTTGGACTACAACTCCCATCATCCCTAGCTAGCAAGACCACTGGTCAGGGATGATGGGAATTGTAGTCTGAAAACAGCTGGAGACCTGAGCTTGGGAAACACTGGTTTAACATAAATGTGAGTCTGCTGGGAGACTAGCGCTTTAGTGGGCTGGTGTAATGACACTATATATTCCGCTAAATAAGCATCCAGGAGCAGCTGCATTGTGTTTAATTCATGCTTGGAGGCTGAGTTTGAACAAGCTGTAATGAATCCAGATGAGAAAGAAGGGGCGATACCAATTATCTGGCAGGGGTGGTCATTTCCGGGATAGATAGATGGTAGCTTCCATATGTGATCAGGGTTAACTGGATGTTAGTGGTAGCTGGTAGCACCTTTTATCAATTTCATTTGTTACGTAGGCTGAATCTTTCTCAGAAGCAGACTATCCCCATATGAACCTGTCCACTGACCTGTGTCTGCATGACGGTCTCTGCTCTGTGCACCCAGAACATGTTGGGGCATGCACTTAACTATTATTCAGACGTATCCTAAATGAGATTCATAGCTGCTCGGTTATAGTGTATTTTTGAAGAAGAGGCAAAACTAAACTGTTTCCACCAAAACGCCTATGGCTCATAGCTGGTATGTTAAGAGCATGTGTTACTTGCGGAGGTAACGTCAACTCAAGTCCAGAACATAAGTGTAGTAAATATGCAGTCCACAATGTGTCTTTAACTCTCTTTCCCCCCAATTTACATCCTACCACAAGAATTTTGCAGCAGTTGCTCGAGCTGTGGGAGATTTATTTCAGGGTTTTAAAAACGCGGCTGTTTTTCTACATAGCATTAAAATAACTTGAAGCTCGTGTCATCATTTTCCTGTTTTCCCCTCTGTAGACTTTTAAAACGGGTCTATATATATGTCTTGGAGGAAGTAGAAAACTTAACCCACATCACCATTCTAGGTGGTCTTTAAGATGTTGCCCTGCTTTGTCTTCTAAGGTAAAGGGACCCCTGACCATTAGGTCCAGTCGTGGACGACTCCAGGGTTGCGGCGCTCATCTGGCTTACTGGCCGAGGGAGCTAGCGTACAGCTTCTGGGTCATGTGGCCAGCATGACTAAGCCGCTTCTGGCAAACCAGAGCAGCGCACAGAAATGCTGTTTACCTTCCCGCCGGAGCAGTACCTATGTACCTCAGGTTTCATACGCTTCAGGTTACATATGCTTCAGGTTAAGAACTCCACTTACCCAGAAATAATGCTTCAGGTTAAGAACATTGCTTCAGGATAAGAACAGAAATTGTGCTCTGGCGGCACAGCGGCTGTGGGAGGCCCCATTAGCTAAAGTGGTGCTTCAGGTTAAGAACAGTTTCAGGTTAAGAACGGACCTCTGGAACTAACTAAGTACTTAACCAGAGGTACCACTGTATCTACTTGCACTTTGACGTGCTTTCGAACTGCTAGGTTGGCAGGAGCAGGGACCGAGCAATGGAAGCTCACCCCGTGGGTGTACATGTCTATTATATGGAAATATTAAGAAATAGTGTTTCTTAGATGGGACACCATTGCCAAATCCTTTTGTGTGCTCTGATATGGGGCATCCTGTACAGATAGATTTTATCTGTTGATTTTAGTGAAGGAAACATATCCTGTGCATGCAGAGAACTAACATGGATATTCTGCTTCTGTTGAAAAGCATAGTTTCTGCTCTTTTCCAATGGCTGGAATATAGAGCATTGGTAGTCAAAACAGTGGTTCCCTAGGATCTGACTCACAGCCATATTAATCAAACTCAATTAACCATGTAAGAGCTCAGGTATATTAACAAAGCGTTACTAATTTTCACTTACCGCCACTGACAGTTCAGTTTATACACTTATGGAACAACTATTCTAAACAAAACATTAGTTCAGAAACCATATTTTTGGTAATGCAGTGACTTACGAAGCATATTTTTGGCAATGCACTTAGTCTTATGAAGCAGTGCAATAATGGCTCTTCTGGAACATCATAAAACACAGAGCTCTTTTCCGCCAACAAAATGGAATGTCAAGTCTCCTGGGAAGATGTGGTTGATAATAAAGTAGTATTAATGGATGTGACACATTATTTCCATAAGTTGACGTGAAGTTCCAAACTTAGAAATGCTCTTGCCCTCATCTGGTTCTGTTTATGTAGATTTACATGTGATATTGAGATGGGCTGGGTATGTGCATCAAATTACAATACAGATAAACAAAATTCGCATGTGGGTAATAATTTGGATGCATATTTTTTCCCCTCCTGCAGCTCCTAGTCTAGAAACTGATGTTAGAATTTCTTCTCTCGATAAGGGCGCCTATTTTTAAAAAATAATATTTTGGGGAGGGGGGTCCTACTTTTTTGTATGCATATGTGTTCCTCCGCTAACTGTCAGAATTATACATGGAGATAATTGTCTTCAGATTATCTAGTATTCCCTTTTTGATACCCACATCTCCCCTTTGAAATAAATTCAGGCTGACTAGATTTGATTACTTATGTTGATACTTGATACAATAAAGGAAGTAGCCTGGCCATTTTCTTCAGATTTTTATCCAGATTGATTTCTATAATAAATAGTGCATAATGGATCTGAATAATTTATTACCTAAAAAAAGAGGAAAAAGGGGGGGGGGTTAATGCTGATTCCTGTCAGGGCTCTGGTAACAGGACAAACTATGAGAACAGACTGTGAAATGAGCCATACCGAAATGGGTTCATGTAGAATGCTCTAGAATTCACACGGTTACTTTTAAGTGCAAGTAATCCGTCCCTTGGGATTTCTAGAGTAAAAAGGCTCAGCCATAGGTCTGAGACAATATCACGTTTGCCCAGCATTTTGCTAACATTGCATTAACCTTACATTAGGAACAACCTAAATGGTATACTGGGATAACAGCTGTGACCAGAATTACTTGTAATGGGGAATGGCAGAATCAGTTACATGATAGCTTCTGTCGCCAAGGCTCCATGTGTCTACAATTGGCAGGCAAGGCCTTGTTGGTGCTGCCATCCAGGGTTGCCCAGTTGGCACTGACCTGTAAGAGGGCCTTTTCAGTGGCAGTTACCCATCTGTGGAATGCTCCCCCTGGTGCGGTCAGCCTCCCTCTTCATTGCTTTTCAGAAGAAACTTCAAACTCAGCTTACCTGAAAAGGTTGCAAATGCCTTCGTCCTTTGGTTGTGATTAGGTGAAAGGCATCCCAAAACGAAGTGGGAGTTCATTTTTGTTATGACTGACAGGTCCTATTTCAATTTTTAAAAAAGATCTTCACCCAAAGTTTGTGAACATTTTTAAAATTACCCATCCATTGCTGGCACAAATCCATCATTATTATACCCATATTGCAGGAAGCAGGACTGTGTCAACATGGGTGTTACACCAGCCCTTTAAAGTAGCCCAGATCTACTGGTCTTTTTGGTAGGGTGGAAAGGGAGAGTTAGAGGAATCATAGAATTGTAGAGTTAGAAGGGACTCCAAGGGTCATATAGCCAAATGTTTACCGAACCTGGGTCTACTCTTCATCTGTTTTTCAGACTACAATCCCCACCATCCCTGGCCACTGGTCTTGCTAGCTAGGGATGTTGGAAGTTGTAGTCCAAAACTCAACTCAACTCATTTTATTTCGGCTTTAAGCCCATAGACATAACAACCAAAAACAGAAACAGCACAGTCTGGTTTACAATTGCTAACAGTAAAATAGATTAAAAGGGATACTCAATTGAATAAAATATGATAAAAATTAAATTAAAATTTCAAGCTATATATAACAATCCATTGCGTTTCTTAAGTGTCAGAACTAATGTCAGAAATTTTGCCATATGTAGGGTTATAATCGAGTCTGAATCTTGCAACAGAAGAGCAAGGTAAGACTCTTCCAAATACCCCAGTAATTTTTGAGTTAATGGAAGTAGTAGAGTCTTTCAGGCGGCAGAATACAAGGGGCAGACAAACACTATGTGATGAAGAGATTCAATTGAACGGTTATCACAGGCACATAAGACCGAAACTTGGCCCCTAGAAAATCTATGAAAAGGGACGTTTGAGGGGAATACATTAAACCGTGCTTTAATAAAAGCGAAACGATGACTAGCAATAGAAAGAGTTGATAGATAGGCTGGTACTTGAAGTGGGGGTACAATGCCCAGGGATCTCAGTAAGCATGTCCCCCCGCCCAGCATAACATTGCGTTGCAACTCAATATCATCCAATCTTTGGGAGATGGTCTTTTTTGCTGTATTTATATCTTGATTCAGAATTTCTAAGGGCGAAATTTCAATAAGCAAAAGTTTGGCGTGAATCTTACCAGCCCAGGGGCTTATGAACTCATCGCGCCATAAGCATTGGGCCAGATAATATTCAGGTAATCTGTGCCAGAGTGTTAACCAATAGATAAAAACACGCTTCCACAGGAGCGTCTCCAAGGAAGACATCCTCAGTTCCATGCGTATGGCCGCATTGCTCACACAGGTGGGGACTTTCAGGAGACGGTGGAGGAATTGGTGTAGCCCAAAAACAACTGGAGACCCAAGTTTGGGAAACACTGATCTAGTCCAACCCCCTGCAATGGTATACTAATGCTGGAGTGTAGTCCAGTGTTTCTGCTGCATTATTTGTTTTTGTTTTGCTTTTTAGGTAAGTGGAGTGGGGTGGGACTGGGATATGAAGTTGTTTGCGGCAGCAAGGTTAATTGAACACTGAAGGGAGCAGGGAAACAACTGAGCATTTCAGATGTGAGTGGAATGCCACTGCCTGGACTATGGAGCGGTAGACCTAGAATAGTAGTTTCCTCTAACTAAAGAGTAAAAAAGAAAATCCTGGGGAATGCCCTCATCCTGCCTTGCCCGTACTTGCTGGCACATTCCTTAAAAGCACACTGCTTTCCTTTTGAATCAGTGCAACCCACCTGAGGAAGAAAATGCTATAAATTATTTTGATCCCAGCAGCTGGAAAATGCTTGTTATGGCACTTTTTGAAGCTCGGATATCCAGCTGATCTTGGCTCTCTGGAGGCATTTTCTGCATTCCCCGTTCTCTTCATGTTCAATTCTGTGAATTCTGCTTAGCTGTAGGACTTAGTAGAAACATGTAATTATGTTATTGAGTCTTAAAACTGGCCTGGTCGGGGGGGGGGGGGAGAAATATTATTGCTGCTTTGTATTGAAAACAATTGCCTCATCTTAATAACTATTTTAAATTCTTTCACTGTTTCTTTTGTTTCACTTGCATCCTTCATTCCCAAAGGTGAAGATTAAGGGTTTGGGATAAAACTACTATGCCATCTGCAATGGTTTGCATGCAAAAATTACTAGGCCATCCTTAAAAGCAGGGCATTTCTGACTTTTGCTGAGGAGGAAGCACCACCAAAATGTTGCTGTACTTTGAAACCTTGGTCTTTTCAGGGGGTACATACGATATTAATGCATATTTTTATTCTATAACTTGATGCTGCCATTCCTGTACTGGGGACCCTCGGCAATAACTCTGAAGGGTTTCCTCCTGCAAAAAGGAATGAACTTACCGGGTAAACGGAATTTTAAATGAGTAACAGTCTACCCTTGCAGGGTGTGAAAGGGGGCAGGAAAGGAACAGGTTTTTCAGGAAAGAGCGCTTTGCAATTCAATTAATCCCAGCAGATGTCCTGGGCAAGTGAGGGGCCTTGATAGTTTCGGAGGGAGGAGGAAAGAATTGTGCACAGCTTGAGTTTGGTGCTGAAAAGGACTGCATAGCTAATCAGGTGCTGTGTCAAAGGCTCTTTATAGTTCACAGTTCTGTGAGATTTCTGAGAGCGACCCTGAACTTCCACTGCTGTGGAACTGGAGATTTAAATATGGGTGGAAGGGAAAGATTGGTTTAGGGCACCAGGGCCAAAGCATAACAAAGATTGGTTTCAGTGTCAGATTCCAGAGAAGGTTGCCTCTGTGCCCTAGGACAAATCTCACAGGTCTACTTCCCACATTTCATCTTAAACACATGGGGTGCCATCTCATAACTTCTGAATATGCATGAAAACCAGTGTGACAGTTATGGTATGCATGCCCATCTCCAAAGGAGGACCTTTTCGAAGGCTTCTTAACTGGGCCATCTCTTGAAAACGGAAGGATGTGTTGTCATTTGCACAGCCCTTTCTCACATAATCCCAGACGAAGGTGTAGTTTAAGAATCAGTGAGGGCTTATCCACACTTTTCTTCTGCTCTTTTCAGACACAGGGGCCTTGAAACTCTGTGTCCTTGCAACCTTTTTTCCTTTTCTTTTCTTTCCCTTTTCTTTTTTGGCTCCAGAGCTTTCCCTGGGAAAAACCGCTCTTTAAAGCTTAATCGGAGCAAACGTCAATCCACAGAAAACCCAAACTGATGTTTGCTCCAGTTAAGCACCAAAGAGTGGAATTTTGCAGGGGGACGGGACTCTGGGGCAACAAAGAAATTCTTGGACACTGAGCTTTTAAGTATGGAACTGTACCTGGAAAGAGAGGAGCCAAAGGTAAAAGTGAGCTTGGCTGTGGGAAAACCAGATCAGTATCTGTGGGAAGCCCCAGTCAGTATGCCCCGTGGTCAGGGATGGTGGGAATATAGTCTGGCAGCATATGGAGGGCTGCAGTGCATACTTTTTGCTATTATCACCATCCATCTTTCAAGCCAGAGGCTCTCAGGGCACACAGCATTTCGTTAAAATGCTACACGGCAAATAGAATATAGCCAAATTAAACCAATAGATGTAGCAAAACATTAATCCAGCAGCAGAAAAGCCATATTTAAATTGGTCGTCTCTGTAGACCTGAAGGAAATGACACATCTTAGCTTGCTATCAAACTGTTAACAATGGGGGCAACAGCGTATCCAGTAGGAGGGAGCTCTTATCCAGGGTGCCATAGCAGAGAAGGCCCTGCTCTGCATTGCCACATAGTGAATGGCAACTGTTGATTGAGCTACGAGCTGGGCTTCTCCTTAAGACGTAGGAAATGGAAAAGATGCATTTTCAGATACTTGGGTCCCAAGCTGTATATGGCTTTGCACACCAAAATCGGCATCTTAAATGGGGCCTGGCAGCGATTAGGCACCCAGTGCATCTTGGGGGTGCATGACCTCACTTTGGCAATAAGATTTCTTCCGCATGGTAAGGCATAATTGTGAGCTCTCACCTGTGGTCATAATTGCGCCTCCATCATCTGGCCTGTTTCATTGCCCAGCATGCCTCTGAAAACCATGCAACCACCCAACCTCCACATTGCCAGAGAAGAACCTTTATGACCCTGCTACTGCAGTTAGAAAGACAAACTCTCTGTTTGTTCCAGAGTGATCTTATCCTTGCAGTGCATAATACCCTGTTTCTGTGGCCTTTTTGAAGGGGATGTTCACTGCACCTCTGTTGCTTAGCTTCTGGCATAGCTTCTAAGTCTCACTTGCTTTCCAATGCTGGCTGGCTTTCTTTTTTTATTTTGTGGTATTTTTGCTTTTATGTTCCCTCTACCTTAGGAAATGCGACTGACAAATGTTTACAGTAAACAAATGCTTGATGAGATGAGACCGCTGTCAAAGTTGCTCAGAAGTCTCCTGTATCCTGGGCAGACCTTTGTCGAAGTTAAAGTATAATAAAGTGTGCTGCAGTTGTGTGTCATCTCTGCCTGCTTTACTAGGTGCTCTCCTTAACTTAAAGCCTTCATAGTTTTTTATCCTCCAGCTGCTGGGTTTTAAGACCCCAAGGGATGTTATGTGCACTATCATTTACCCCCGTTTATGTATCTAGTCATAAAAATACAGTGATCGCTGCCAGGAAGGAGCAGAATTAGTGGGTGGTTAGAAATGTCAATATGGGCACGGGCATATGACTATTTCCTCTCCTGCCTGAAACTTTCTTGCAGATTGGATATTGACTTTTTTTGGTCTCATTAGCCGGTGGAACTGATGAGTCAGGCAGCTCCAGCAAGCAGTTCGCTTTTCTGCCAACTTAGACTTCTGTTTTGGCCCAGACAACCAGATTTTCTCCCTCCCCCCCCCCAACATGTTTTTTTGTTTTCCTTTTGTGCCCCGTGCTGTTTACACCCACCCTTGTGTTAGTCCCTGCTCTTCTAGGTTAGGTTTCCTTGTCTTAAATTGCTGTCTCTGAGGCCTGGCATTTGTCTTTGCCGGTCTAGAGCTTTTGGGTCTGGCTTGCGCTTCCTTTGAGCTTCCCAAATCCTCTCCTCAGCATGTCAGCTGTGAATGCTTGCGTGATTAATGATTGGAATCGAGACTGCTGGATCACATAGTCTTCCCCCGATTTCCCTTCCTCTGGATAATAGTTTTGTGCTTTGCAAGGCCTGTCATTATTTGCAGGGGGTGGGATATCTGTGGTTTGGAAGCCACTGAGGTTGCTAACACAGAGATAGGAAGAGCCCTTCCCTGTATATATTCCAGGTCGCCAGATAAACTCCTCCTCCTCAGGATGGAGTAAAATCATTTAAAGTGCTGGAAGAGAGGAAACATCATTAGTATTATGGAAAGTAAAGGTGGGTGGGTGGGTGGAAACACTTGAAACACCAGAGAAATCCTCAAAGCTAATATAAATTTTCTTGAAATTCAGTCATCACAGAGCTGGTCTCAGCTTAACGTTTTACCGAAGATCATTCAGAACTGTGTCTGCCAAGCAGTTAAAGGTAAAGCTAAAGGGACCCCTGACCATTAGGTCCAGTCGTGACCGACTCTGGGGTTGCGGCGCTCATCTCGCATTATTGGCTGAGGGAGCCGGCATACAGCTTCCAGGTCATGTGGCCAGCATGACTAAGCCGCTTCTGGGGAACCAGAGCAGCACACGGAAATGCCATTTACCTTCCCACTGGAGTGGTACCTATTTATCTACTTGCACTTTGACATGCTTTCGAACTGCAAGGTTGGCAGGAGCAGGGACCAAGCAACGGGAGCTCACCCCTTCGAACCGCTGGCCTTCTGATCGGCAAGCCCTAGGCTCTGTGGTTTAACCCACAGCGCCACCCGCATCCCTTACCAAGCAGTTACACATGTAAATCATTACATTAGAACTGAATATGCATGGGGGTGGATATCTGTGAAGAGGACGCTTGATTTCTGCCAGCTCGCCTGATTGCAGATTTTGCCTAAAAATGGAGATGATCATTTCTGTCATTATTTTTATTTTTGTACTGGGATCGTTTTCGAAAGGCTTTTCTGTGTGCTCAGGAATCCCCACATCCAGTCAAGCTCATGAATTCCCATTGCAGGTTTCTCTAACTTATTCTAATTTCCACCCAGCCTGGACTCCCCCACACCTCCAACTCTCTCTGCTTTGTTTCTTCTGCTTTAAATATGGGCGCAGGCACAGCTGCTAGTGCACCACCTGCAAGACCTGCATGCATATTGAATTAGTGTTCTGTAATAGCTGGTGGAGTGTTGGTTGTTCTTGAAGGTGCATGTACTCCCACTGTATGATGTTGCTTGCGAGTTCATTAATCGGGCTTTATTGATTGTATATTAGAGCTTAGTAAAAAACCAGCTGGGTCTCAGGCAATTGTTGATGCAGAAAGGCATCAGAGCAGCAGAAGTGGCATCAAAAGAAGAAAACTGGGATTTGGAGTATGCGGTCTGCAGGGTGGATTTGATATACCGTATATACTCGAGTATAAGCCTAGTTTTTCAGCACATTTTTTGTGCTGAAAAAGCCGCCCTCGGCTTATACTCGAGTGAGGCAGGCAGTGGCTCCTATGAAGCTTTCCCAGGTTTTTTGTGGTAAAATTGGGTGCCTCGGCTTATATTTGGGTCGGCTTATACTCGAGTATATACGGTAAATCAAATCGATTTAAATCACGATTTAAATCACTAGTCAGTAAGACTTGATTTAAATCTTCTTTTTTACAGAAAGACTCATTCTTGCTGGTATAATCTTAATATTTACAACCAGATGGAGGTTTCATTTTTGGAATAATAAAATTTCAGAGTATTTTTTACAGTTATATAAAAAAATACTGATTTGGTTATACTATTCGTAGACAGATAATTATGAAATTATTGTGAGGTTTAATATGTTAACTCTTCATATTTGGAAAACTTTTCTGCTGTACTTTATTGGAAAGAGAAAAACAATCATTTCCTTAATAACTGTTTAAACAATTTATTTAACTAAAACAATAACATTATAGTATCCATGTTTGTTAACTGATGTGATTAAATGTTTGTTTGTTTTTTTAAAAAAAAACTTAGACTGAGTTTTAGCACACATAAAAACTTAAAACAAATCCTTATTTCCTGATGAATAGCCTTTGGAATACATTGTAACTTAAATAGAAAACTATCTTTAGAAAGATTTTTTCCTCCAAAAGCATTTTATTTTAAAAATCCAATTTAAATTAAAAAATCCAATTTAAATTTTAAAAAGTCTGATTTAAATTTTTAAAAATCTGATTTTTTAAAAAAAAATCCAAATTTTTTGATTTTTATTTTTTTTAACTAATTGATTTTTATCCACCCTGGCGATCTGCAAGAAGACCGAGTTTGCTAATGCATGAGTGTATGTTTGTGTATGAAGCTAATTTTAACCCAAGATTTTTGGCATCCACAAGTCTTGCATTACATACTACTTCAGTGCCTTTTGGAAGCAGAGAACATGATTGAGAAATGCTTGCGTTAGTAAAGCAACAGAGAGAATAGTGCTGTCGTACATAATCCATGTAGGACAGCCAACCAGTAGCTCAGTGAACATCCTGCTTTGGCAGCCTGCATGTGCCTGCAGAGAGAAGGAGGTTGTCTAGCAAATGGGTTCTTGCATTGGTTCGGTGCAACCAAGTATGGCAAGTTTGAGGAAAGCCACATAGCTTGAGTTAGCTTGGCTGCCACTGATCACTGTGTTAGATGTGCCGGCTGGGTGTGGGCTCCAACACTCTCCCATGTCTGGACTTGAATTGAATCAGCACTGAGAAAATAGCATTACTAGGTAGTACTTTTTCATGAATGATCATATCGGTCTGTGTACCGTCTCTTGTTAGTTCTTGAAACATATGTTTAAGATAGGCCAGTATGATTATCCGTAGATTACAGCTGGAAGTTAAGCTGAGAAAGCTGGCTTGCCTTAAAACTATTTTGTAAACACACTGCTAAGGTGGTAGTAAATGAGAGAGCCACGTATTCTCACAAGCAACGCTAGCTG
This sequence comes from Darevskia nairensis, assembly GCA_034642065.1. Taxonomy (NCBI): domain Eukaryota; kingdom Metazoa; phylum Chordata; class Lepidosauria; order Squamata; family Lacertidae; genus Darevskia; species Darevskia nairensis. The sequence continues at coordinate 288,238 of JAWWNI010000605.1, forward strand.
TCATTTGAGCAACACAACGGGTTTTTAGAAACGCAAGACATTTGCTGCTCTAAAGTCAAAGCATGACATACTCTTTGGCCTTATTAGGGCAACACATTAAGCACAAACGTTGATTCCTGGGCTCCTGGCATGTGGTTTGCTTCTCCCCAGTCCTTTTTGCTACTGCACTGTGCTGCACGGAGCGCTAAACCGAGGTTAAGAGATGACCTCACTAACCACAAGCTGTAACCTTTGTTCTTGGTTACCGTTTATGGTTAATGAGGAGAGAGTTTAACCGCAAACCCCAATTCAGAGTGCACACTAAGCCAAACCTTGAGCAAGGCAGCTACACGTTCCTCCCCCAAGAGCCCGTCTGTACCCTTGTGCAAAGCCAAAGTTTGGTTTAGTGTGTTGTGTGAACCAGGCCATTGCAATGTCAATGTTTCCTGCCCACCAGGGAGTGCAGCAAAATTGACTGTGAATCGTGGTTTGCAGGGGCGAGAGATGTTGGCTGTGGTTTTAGTTCAATTATTTTTGTGTTAATCATGGGGGGTAGGTTGTGCTTTTTCTGTTTCTATTTGTAAGCAACTTCGAACAACTCCTGGTGTAGAAGGGGAAGGTGGGGGAGGACGTTATACTCTTTGGTGGGGGGGACACAAGCAAAATAAATAAATAAATGGCAGAACTGCGGATTTTAAGAAATATAGGTGCTGTTGAAAATGTCAGTGCTATGCCAACCCTCCCCCCCCCCATTCCTACCAGTACCATTTCCACAAAATAACCAGCCTCAATTTCTTCGGCACTGCTGATTAATTTTGGCAGTAGCAATTAGACGCAAGAATTTAAACCCACCATATGATAAGTTGAAGCCTTAATTATTATATAACCAAGCATTCTCCTGATGAGGGACACTGATGGGCAGTATAACTCAGTATAACTGATTTATTATAATTTATTTTTAAGCCTGTTATTTTTGAGAAGGAATTTAAACTCTTATTTTAATGCTTGCATTCTGAAGTATTCAAAGCACATCATCTGCAAAAAGATTTGATTTGTGCTTCGTTCGTTCAACCATGATACCCTCAATACCGCTTTGGAATCTCAAATTTATTGCTAGAACCTCTATTGCTACCACAAAAAAGTAGCAGCAGTAGAGGGCAGCTCTGTTTAGTTCCTCTTATTAATAGCAAAGCCAACTGAATCTTCTCTGTTAATTGTGATTTTTTTTGTCCAAATATCTTAATTCATTAGCAAGATTATATGGGAACAAATATTATTTTTAGCTAGAAGTAATACATTTTATATCTTTATTTCTCAGGTATCGCCCAGAAATGGCTGTTTGGATTTGGACCCTGAGCATTCTGAGCCTTTCTTGCTTGACCTGCGCATTAAGGCCTAAGAAATGGGATTCGTTTCCGACCAACACAGAACTGAACCACCTGACGGTGAACCACAATACGGGGACAGTCTATTTAGGAGCAGTAAATGCTCTTCATCAGCTTACGAAAGACTTGAAACCCTATCCGTCTGTGGGTGAGGTATCAACTGGGCCACAACTTGATAACAAAATGTGCACACCTCCCATTGATGCAAACCAGTGTACTGAAGCAAAAGATACTGACAATTACAACAAGATATTTTTGCTGGACACACAAGAGGGACAAATTGTGGTTTGCGGGAGCCTGTTTAAGGGCATCTGTTGCATAAGAGAGCTCGAGAACATTTCAAAGATAGTTTACTATGAGAACGGCAGCGGAGAGAAGTCATTTGTTGCAAGTAACGACGAGGAGGTAGCCACAGTGGGGCTGATCACCTCTTTGAAGAAAGGCCGGATGATGTTTGTGGGAAAGGGAAATGGACCAAGTGACAATGGGATAATAATCAGCACTCGGCAACTTTTCGACGGAGATGGGAAAGACATTTTTGAACTGTATGCAGAGCCTGCTGTCATCAAATCGACGTACCCCTCCTCAAGCACGCAACAGTTTCTGTACATCTTTGAAGACAGCAAATATGTGTATTTTATTTTCAATCAGTATGAAAAGCAGCCCCTTAAAAACCGGACAGTCATTGGGCGGCTCTGCAAGGAAGATGAACAATACCATTCCTACTTTGAGATGGACTTGGAGTGTAAAGACGCCAGCGGTCCTTACAACCAATGTAATGCTGTCTATGCCTCTGTGCCTGGGCAGGATCCAGCATCATCGGAGCAAGAGGGCGGTGCCTCGTCAGAGGACAAAATGCTAATAGCACTTTTCAGGAGGATCAACAAAGACAATAACTCTGTGGAATCTGCCATGTGTATGTTTTCCTTGGAGCAGGTCAACCAAAAAATGGAGGAAAAACGGGAGCAATGCTATATGAAGGATACAGGGAACGTGTTTTACAAACCATTCCGAACAGAAACCGCTCCGTGCACTTCTCAGTCTCACCCGGTAATATGAAAGCGCTTAATATATATGAAAGGGAAGGGAGGAAAGGTTGAAAACCCTGTGTTTTAGAAACACATTTTAAATCCGTGAAGCAAAAGTGTGAGGCCTGGGAGCTGGAATCTAAAATGTTTCAGCGCAGGTCTTTTCGGCGCCAGATATTTTTTTGCATAACATGTAAGATCTTTTTTCCCCTTCTTTCCTGGCAATGTTATATCACTGTTTTATACTAAGTTGTACTTAGGGTAATATTCAACTGACAAAAATAGTTACTGGTATGCTCCTAGTGTTCACTTTTGGAAGCAAAGTGTAAATTTGACCATTCAGGTCTCTTAAGTGGGCTAAATCCAGTCAAAAGGTGCCATTGTCTCAGTGAGACAGATTTAGCGTTTGCTTTGTATGTCCTACATTGAGATAAGTCCAGTTTTAAATTGCTTCATTTGAACTGAATGATGCCCATTGCCCCCTTCCCCCTCATCACTATCATTCCTAGCAGAAACCAGCACCAGAATTTTGTTCTATGGACCCCACTAAACAGGCCTTCATTGATGCAGTTTGGGGGCACAGAGTTGGTTTTCTATCTTTAAGGCGGCATTTTTGTTATCAGTTTGGCTTCTAATCCTCTTGAAAAAGCTAAAATCGAGACATTAGGTTTTCTCATTCCTAGAGACAATAATGTGGGCAGAACTAGGGTTGCCAGGTCTGCTTCCAAAAAATAGCAGACAAGCGGGGTGGGGTGGGGTGGGGTGGTTTAATTAAATTAAATTATATATTTTCTTACAAACATTTTAACACGTATTAAAATAATCACTTCAAAACTTTACTTAAAATTCAAAACATCAACTATATTATTATAATAATATGTAAAATATTAAATTACATTTTACTTTGCTACCCAAGTTCCCAACAGGGGTTCCTTCTTACCGTTCCTGTATTAGGGAGGCGATCCTTGGGGCAAGGATCTCGCTCCCTCAGGTCGTCGGGCAAGTCTCCTCCAAGCCCGCCTTTCCCCCCCGCGCCTCTACCGGTAGCTGGTTTGCTGCTGCTCCTGCATGTCAGGAACAGGAAGAGGCGTCTTTTTCTTTCGCGGCTCTCCCTTTTGTTCTCCCCGCGAGTCAGGAACAGGCAGGGCAGAACTCCAGCAAGAGGCGCCTCCCCCCCCCCCATTTTTTAAATGTCTTGTGAAACAATTGAGTATGATTAATAATTTTTTCAGAGAATCGAGTTCAATGGATATTTGATCTTTGTCTCATTCTTACTTATGAAAAAAAAAGACAAAACGCGATTCTCCTATCCTTATTCTCTTAGACTGTACTTAGATTACGTACCATTTCATCATAAAGCTTTTGAATAAAAAAAAGTCCACTATTTTGTGGGGGAAAATAGTGAACATAATGTGAAAAAAACGGACTGTCAGCTCAAATAGTGGACACCTGGCAAACCTAGGCAGAACAATGTTAAGTGTCAGTGTGATTATGACAAGCTTATGTCTATAACTTTTTTATCAATCAATCTCATTTATTGGCATAAAAAAGTACATCGTATACATGGATCAGAACACAACGCAGTTAACAAAACATAGTAGGAGATACTTTAGGATAAAACTGCCCAGGTATCATGAGGTATGAAGATGGCTCTCAGGACCTATGGTGACGTAATTTCATAGCGTCACTCAAAAATCTCACCGCATTCTCCACAACATCATTACAGTGGTACCTCGGTTTAAGAACAGTCCATTTTAAGAACGATTTGGTTTACCAACTCCGCAAGACCGGAAATAGTGTCATGGTTTGAGAACTTTACCTTGATCTAAGAACAGAATCCGAACGGTGGAAAGGCACCGGCGGCGGGAGACCTCGTTAGGGAAAGCGCGCCTCAATTTAAGAACGGCTTTGGTTTAAGAACGGACTTCCAGAATGGATTAAGTTCGTAAACCAAGGTACCACTGTACTAGCCTTTATGGCTTGTAACTGAAACTCAGTGAAATTATGGATGACTCTTTTAAAAAAATAAAATAAAACGCTTCCTATCATGTACATTAGTGTCCTTTACATCCAGAAATTCACCTTAGATTTGAGTGTGGCCAGATTTTAATATTTTCTATCTTGTATTTCTTTCAGAAAAATAAAAAGCTATAAAATGATTTCCCTCATTCTAAAAGGGGGAAATATTACACAGGGGACTTTTTAACGTATCCCCCCAAATATCCCATTTTTCAATTTGAAAAACTGGGGGGGGGGGGAATCTTCCATAGATAAAATAAAAAGGATTTCCAATGGGGCAGTTTTCTGTGCCTTCCTATCTCTATGACCAACCGCAGTGCCTCCAACCCAAGCATGGGCCATGATCCCTTGATACAGCCTCTTCAAGGAAGGGCTTTCCTACTAACTAAGGACCCCCACATCCAAACAACTTCATATGGATGCCCTGCTTAAGATATGCAGAGAGGAGTTTCCACATCACAATATGCATCAGTTTGGGCTGAATTTGGGTGCCATCCGTACCATATATCCAGCCCACAGAATCTTTGTCCTGGGGACACCTGAGATATTTCTGCAACCACCTTAGGTCAGAGATGGATCATAAGCTACCCTGAGGTCTTATCCCCACCTGTGGGACCTTCAACTAGCAAGGATGGGGGAGATGTGCACCAGCAGTGATGTAAGCTGAGCAGAGGGGTACCTCCATTCAATCGAACCCCCTCCACACATAGTGTGGCATCAGAGAGGGGGGTGGGTTGGATTTCAGCCCTAGTTTCAAAGTTCAGTGTTTATCACCCGTCTGACTGTTTTGTTTCTGTTTCTTGCTTCATTTCTTAGAATTCAAGCCAAGCCTTTCCATGTGGTTCTGAACATTTACCATACCCTCTGGGAAGCAGAGAGGGAATTACTACAGAACCTTTATTGAAGAAGAAGGGTATAGACTTAACTGCAGTGACCTTTGCAGTAGAGAACACGCATACAGTAGCATTTGTTGGAACATCGGACGGCAGAATCCTGAAGGTAACCTCAATGTCTTAAATGCTTTCTTCTTGTTGTTGTTGTTGTTTTAAAAAAGAAGAAGCGTGGCCTATTTTTGCAATATAAGAAAGCTATGGCCAGAATGAATCTTCCGTAGTTATAAGGTTTATCCGCTATGTTGCTTGACTTTTAAACAGAACAAACTTTCAATAAAGCATTTCATGAAGTAAATCTGATAAACATCTTCAAACAATTTGTTTATATGTATTGTGGCAATAGTGACATATCGAACCCCAGAATTAAAAGTAATCATTAAAAAAAAATCATAACCATTCCTGAACACCATGAAATCAAAATCTGTGAACATATTTCAGCCCAAAATCAATAAAACCATGTTCAAATATGTCCTTCTCAAAGCTGTACCTGTGTGTGCATTCAAATTGGAATAAACATACAGTGGGACTGTCAGGGACTGGCCAGAGCCAGGAGGGGTGGCGGAAGGGGCAGAGCAGCCAAGCAGCCACCATCTAACACCGGAGGAGGTGTTGCAAGCGTGGGAAGAGGAGGAGGCGGCTCCAAAGCTGTCACCGGAGATAGGGAAGGAGGTATGGAGAAGTGAAAGCGAGGGGCTGTCGCCGCCTGTGCTGTCACCTGAAACGGAGGGTCTGGGAGAGCCAATAAGGTTAGAGGAGGAAATGGAGACGGAAGGGGAGCAGGGGCTCGAAGATCTTGGCAGTGCCTCGACAGCAACCTCCAGGGAAGATGAGAGTGAAAGAGAAGGGGCCAGCGCCGCAACGGATAGGGTTAGAAAGAGGAAGAGGCGGAGCGAGAGGCGGCGCTGGGGTTTTGCCAAGCTCTTATGCTGGGGCGAAAATCGAAAGTCTTTATTAGGGGGATCTGACACAACGGAGTCGGATGATGAACTGTGATGATTGTATAACGGACTTGTAAATAAAGCCATTAGTTTAGTAAACCCGCTCAAGGCGTGCTTACTCTTGAGGAGGACACACATCCACCTCACAGCATCCCCCTAATCATCGTAACCTCCTCAAGGAGTGAAAAGGTGCAAGATGAGCGTTTCAGAAGATGAAGCGGCAGCCCCTGGTCCAGCGGCTGGCGGAGGAGCGACCAACTGGGAAGCTAGAGCGAGAGAGCTGGAAAGAAGGTACGAGATTGCTCAGGCTCAGCTCCAGGAGGCGAGGCTTCACGCCGGGCAAGGGAGAGGGAGCGCAGGAGGGAGGAGAATAACTTCCATGGGGGGCAGATTCCATGGCCGGCCAGAGGATTATTTAGGCTTCAAAACGGACATGATGTATGCCTTAGAACTGCATCAGGATGAGTTTAAGAATGAAGCTGAGCAAGTGGGCTTTGTGATTTCGCATTTTGAGGGCCCTGCAAAAGATTGGGTGCGCCCATTAATTTTGGCCAAGAATCCTGCCCTCCAGAACATCAAAGACTTCTTTGAAGGAATGGACATTGTTTACACAAGCCGGTCTCAGCGGGAGATCGAGGCAAGGCAGCTTTTAACGTTAAGGCAAGGGAACATGACTGTTCGAGAATACCAAGCCCAATTCTCGCTGCTTGCACACCGCTTGGGGTGGGACCTGAAATCCGCCCCGATGCTTGCATTGTTCAAGATGGGACTGTCGGATGAGGTTCAGGATGGGCTGGCAAAATCGGGGCCCCTGGACGACTTAGACAGTTTAACGCAAGCAGCCATGGCGATTGGGGTGCGTTTGGAATTGCGAGACAAAATGAAGCGGGAGGGCAAGCAAGGGAGGTGGATCAACTTTCGATTCCCTCCTCCTGCGGAAAGACCCTCTGGCGCGCTCTCACACCCCCAACAGGAAACACCGATGGAGATAGGAGGAGCCCGCGCGCGCCCTCTTTCAAATGCAACGGCTGTTAAGGGGAGTGACGCGCAGGGCGGGAAAGGAGCCAAGAGGTGTTACGTTTGCCAAAAGAGTGGACACTTAGCCAGAAATTGTGAGCAAAAGAGGCTGTGGCAGGGGATGGCTGGAATGGTCTTGAGGGAGGGGGCAGAAGACGTTCCGGTGGCGGGAAACGAAAGTGCCTGGCAGCAGAGCAAGGGGACCAGCAGCCAGGCGGATCAGCAGTGAAGCGTCCCCACAGCGACACACCTCCTACAACCCCTCCCGCCCAACCCTCATGTTCCCTCCCCAACGCACCAAAGCCTGGGATCGTGATGGAAGTTACTCTGGAATTGCCCAATGGCTGCTCTATGCAAATTCCGGCTTTGATTGACAGCGGGGCGAGCACGGACTTCTTTGATAGGGATTTTGCTCTTCAGCATCAGCTGCATCTCTTGCAGGTGGATTTCCCCCTCCAGGTCACCACCATCGATGGTAGAGAATTAAAAGGGGGGGCCGTCACCCACAGTACACCCCCCATGAGAATGCAAATAGGAAGGCACTCTGAGGTAGTGGCCTTCCACGTCACCACCTTGGCAGGGCCGCCCATCATTTTGGGTATGGGATGGCTGAATCGACATGATCCCATCATCAGCTGGGGTCAGCGCTCTCTGACGTTTGGATCTGCGTACTGCATGGAACACTGTTTGCAGCAGCTATACGACCCCCAGCAGACAGCAGTAGCAGTGCTGCAGGCGGGGGAGGTGACACTCCCTGAGCAGTATACACAGTTCCAGCAGGTGTTTAGCAAGACGGAAGCTGACAAACTACCCCCCCACCGCCCCTACGATTGTCAAATTAACCTGATACCAGGAGCGCAGCTGCCCCCAGGCAAACTTTACACGATGTCCGAGCAGGAGATGACGGACCTGCAGGCATTCATTGACAAAAACCTGGCCAGGGGTTTCATCAGGGAGAGCAAGGCAGTGGGGGGCAGTCCTGTGTTTTGGGTGGCCAAAAAGAATACGCAGGAGAAAAGACTCATATGTGATTTCAGAATCCTGAACTCCTTGACCTTGCCCATCTCCTACCCCATGCCCAGGATTGATGATCTGCTGGCGGCAGTACGCAAAGGCAGGATCTTCACAAAGTTGGACCTCAGAGGGGCGTACAACCTCATCAGGATCAGGGAGGGGGATGAGTGGAAAACCACCATGTACACACCCCTCGGAGCTTATGAGTACCTGGTCATGCCTTTTGGATTACAGGCAGGCAGCCAATGCTTCCAGGCATTCATGCATCACGTGTTAGGACCCCTGCTGTTTCGACACGCAGTCGTGTATCTTGATGATATCTTAGTATACTCGCAAAACATGGAGGAACACGTGAAGCACGTCACGGAAGTCTTGCGCAGGCTCCAGCAGCACCAGCTATGTGTCAAGCTGGAGAAGTGCCACTTTCATACCACGGAGGTGGACTTTCTGGGCTATCGTCTTTCGGATAAGGGCATAGCCATGGACATGGACAAGGTGGAGGCAATTCTGAATTGGGAGAGCCCCAAAACCAAGAAGGATGTGCAAAGATTCGTCGGTTTCGCAAACTTCTATAGAAAGTTTCTACAGAACTTCGCTCACATGACGGCCCCCATCACAGACTGCTTAAGGGGGAAGAAGAAGTTCCGGTGGACAGAGGAGGCTCAGCGCGCCTTTGACGCCCTCAAAGCAGCCTTTGCGTCGGAGAGACAGATGTTGCACGTAGATCCCGCCAGACCCATCAGGATAGAAACAGATGCGTCGAATCGGGCCATTGCAGCGGTTCTGCTCCAGCAAGACGCGACACTGGAATGGAGGCCTTGCGCGTTTTACTCCAGGAAGCTGAGTCCTGCAGAAGCTCGCTACGCGATCTGGGACAGGGAGCTGTTGGCAGTGGTAGCGGCTTTCAAGCATTGGCGCCATTTCTTGGTGGGCGCGCAGCAACAAATCCAGGTCTACACGGACCACAAGAACCTAGAGTATTGGCGCACGGCCAGAATACTCAACCAGAGACAGATGCGATGGGCAGAGTTCTTCGCGGATTTCAATTTTCACATCCAGTACATTCCAGGTGACCAAAACGTCAGAGCGGACGCCTTGTCCAGAAAACCTGAGTACCTGGAAGAAGAAGGACCTCCGGTGGCCAGAGCGATCTTCAAGCCTGAACAATGGCGGTGTGGGGCGACTTTGGGGGGTCGGGAAGAACTCGTGCGCCTCACGCAGGCCGATGACTTTGCTCAGAACAAACTGAGGGAAATCAGGGAAGGGGCGTCCAGGGCGAAAGGGTTCGAGGAAAAGGAGGGATTACTGTTTTTCAAAGGGGCACTGTATATTCCAGGGGAGGAGATGCGAGCCAGAATACTCAGGCAGTTGCACGACAACCCCACAGCAGGCCACTTTGGGCAGTTCAAGACCACGTTGCTGGTCACAAGGGAGTTTTGGTGGCCAAAGATCAGGCAGGAGGTCAAGGAATATGTCAGGGGGTGTGAGGTTTGTCAAAGAGCCAAAGGGGAACGGGAACGACCTGCTGGGTTGCTGGAACCCCTCCCCACCCCCAGCAAGCCCTGGGAGGCGGTTTCCTTGGACTTCATCACCGATCTTCCTCCATCTAGAGGGAAAACTGCGGTGCTTGTAGTAGTCGACCTCCTGACCAAGATGGCGCATTTCATAGCTTGCCCCAAGGTGGTATCGGCTGAGGAAACGGCCAAGCTGTTTGTGCAGCATGTTTTCAGGCTGCATGGGTTGCCACAGAGGTTGATCTCAGATCGTGGAGTTCAGTTTACCTCCCGCTTTTGGCGCAAGCTCATGCAGATCTTGCAGGTGCAGGTAAATTTGTCCTCCGCAAGGCACCCCCAATCCAACGGCCAGGCGGAACGTGTGAACTCAGTTTTGCAGCAATACCTGCGTTGTTATGCCTCTCAGCAGCCCAATGATTGGAGTGATAAGCTATCGCTTGCTGAGTTTTCGTATAACAACTCGCAGCATGTATCCGCAGGCATGTCTCCTTTCCAGGCTAATTATGGCAATCACCCAAGAGCCTTCCCAGGGGGGGAGGGCACATGGGAAGGGGGGGAAGTACCAGCAGCAGAGCAATTTGCAGAAGAGTTGCAAGCTTTGCACCAGTTGCTCCAAGACAACTTGGAAAGGGCGAAAGCGGCTTACAAGAGGGCAGCAGACCAGCACCGCAGGGAGGGGGAGACCATCCAAGTGGGAGATAGGGTTTGGTTGTCCACACAGGGATTGCCCATGCCAGGCAGGTGCAAAAAGCTGCGGCAGTGCAAGCTTGGTCCCTTTGAGGTGGTAGAGCAGATCAACCCCGTAGCTTTCAAGTTACAACTGCCGGATTCCATGAGAATACACCCGGTGTTTCACAGGTCGCTCCTGTCCAAATTCAGAGAGCCACACAGGTATCAACAGGGGTACCAGCAGGGGTCGCAGGAAATGCCGTTAATAGATGCGGAACTGTTCAATGAAGCCACGGCAATCCTGGACTCCAGGTGGCGGGGGGAGGAACTGTAGTACCTAGTGGCGTGGGAAGGCGAACCAGCATCGGAAAATGCGTGGATTCCAGCGGAGCAGATCACTAGGGAGCATTTAATATGGGAATTCCACGAATTGTACCCAAATAAGCCCAAGCCATATGAGTGGCAATTGCGAGAGGTGTTTCAATCCACGGATTCGGAGGAGGGGGAATTTGGGGGGTTCCCATCATCTAGTGAAGAGAATAGTGGTCGGGATGAGGAGTGGCAGGGATCCAGGTGGTGTCCCCCTCCCTGGAGTAGAGACGACTGGGAAGCGGGGTGCTCTTCCTCATCATCGTCGACCAGCGCAGATACCACGGTATTTCTGGGACCCCGCTCTCCGCCAGAAATGGCAGAGGAAATGGAAGGCGGAGAATGGGATCATGCAGGAGACCTGGGATACCTTTGGGACACTCCCACCGAGCCGCCTCAGGGAGGGAAGGGGGGCTTCGAAGGGGGGATGGATGTCAGGGACTGGCCAGAGCCAGGAGGGGTGGCGGAAGGGGCAGAGCAGCCAAGCAGCCACCATCTAACACCGGAGGAGGTGTTGCAAGCGTGGGAAGAGGAGGAGGCGGCTCCAAAGCTGTCACCGGAGATAGGGAAGGAGGTATGGAGAAGTGAAAGCGAGGGGCTGTCGCCGCCTGTGCTGTCACCTGAAACGGAGGGTCTGGGAGAGCCAATAAGGTTAGAGGAGGAAATGGAGACGGAAGGGGAGCAGGGGCTCGAAGATCTTGGCAGTGCCTCGACAGCAACCTCCAGGGAAGATGAGAGTGAAAGAGAAGGGGCCAGCGCCGCAACAGATAGGGTTAGAAAGAGGAAGAGGCGGAGCGAGAGGCGGCGCTGGGGTTTTGCCAAGCTCTTATGCTGGGGCGAAAATCGAAAGTCTTTATTAGGGGGATCTGACACAACAGAGTCGGATGATGAACTGTGATGATTGTATAACGGACTTGTAAATAAAGCCATTAGTTTAGTAAACCCGCTCAAGGCGTGCTTACTCTTGAGGAGGACACACATCCACCTCACAGGGACCTCGACTTACGAGCGATTTGACTTATGTGTTTTTTGACTTACGAGAGAAACAAAATGGCCGCCGCAATTGAATTTTTCGACTTACGAATGGAAGTCACGGCTGCTTTTAATAGGATTTTTTCGACTTACGAATTTCGACTTACGAATTTTTTTCGCTCAATGCATTCCTATGGGGATTCGACTTACGAATGTTTTTGACTTACGAAAATTGCGTCAGAACGCATTATCGTCGTAAGTCGAGGTCCCACTGTAAACCCATTAGCCTGGCAGAAACCTGGAACGCCTCCCGTTTGTTGCAGTTGTTATTTAGTAGAGTTAGGGCAACCAACGTCTTCATTTAATCAAAGCCTGATAGAGTTCTCCCTCATACTAATGTATCTTTTTTGTCCCATTCCCAACAGATAACTAGAAATATAGCGCTGCAGATTTGTAGAGAGAAAATGGTTCTGAGCCAGTACTATGTTCAGCCATTGACGATGAGCTATATTACTGCTCTTCCTTGTCTCCTTGTGTGACCAGTTCACTGCTGTGTTTGAAATGGGGAAGCTATGGTTTGTGCAAACTACATTTGGCCTACGGACTGAAACTGGGAACCCACTTTGAATGATGTTTCCAATTACGACTTGCAGGCAAATGATTTGTGCATACCAGAGCTTGATAGAACAGCAAACTCTACTAGCTTGCCAAGAGCAAGGAGCACTTGCAAGAAAATGGCAGAGCGAGTTAATTTCATTACCAAATGAAAAAGTAAGAGGGGTTAGAGTATGTCCAGGCTAATAGCAAGGTCTCTCTTGTATAAAACCTTAATAGATATCCCTAATACAAAATAAGGATCAGAAATTATGAATGAACTTTGTAATATATTGAGTGTCATTTTGAAACTTGTTTGGCTCTTGTGGGCCCTTCCAGTTGTATGATTCCATGATCTGAATCATAACACATGGGGGAGGGGGAATGGCAAAGAGCTTTGCCCAGATAGAAACTGATAATTTCGCCAGAATAGAGCAAGATTTTGAAAAGGCAATGATGCTTTGGAAGAGCAGTTCTCCTTTCTTGCAGCTCAACAATTATTTTATGGAGTGGTTTTGTTTTAAAATGAAAATGTCTAAATGTGTTTCAACTTAAATACTTCTTTATTTACTGAAATATCTAAGATAATGTAGTTAATCTGTATTTCAGGTGTTTCTGTCGAATCCTGAAAAGGAATACGCTGGAGTCCTTGTTGAAAAAAACAAGCCTATCCAGAAAGATCTCGCCTTAGATGCTCTCCAAGAGAACTTGTATGTGATGACTGCAAAAGAGGTACAAAATGCTTGGAAACAGCAATGAAACTTTAAAGATCGTGTTCAATTTGAACATGTTTCTCAGGGCATATCTGCAGGTTGAGCTGGATCTACAGCTGTGTTGCTAAACGGAAATCACAAGAAATACACAGGATTTGAATAGGGAAGAATATTTTTGCCACACACAAACAAAAAATCAGAAGTTAACCAGTGTCCCCAGAGCTGGCACTCTGCACATGCCCCAAGACAATGCAATTGCTTTATTTTCATTCAGCAGGCAACTGTGCAGACCCATTGCAAGTGCACAGAGAAAGCAACCCTTAGCTTCCTTCATGGAAAGGAAATGGCTCATCCTCATTAGATTGATAGGTGAAGGAACTCTGGGTATAGCTAATTATGCACTTGGGCCAAAGCAAAAAGCCCCAAAAGATCTCCTGGTGTAATGTGTAGTTCGGCTTGGCCTTAACCCAAGTCCAGCATGCAAACTATAGGACCACATGGCCTATCATTGGTAATTCTGGTGATCTGAAAGCTGGCTGTTGTGTGCTTCCTGGGACCAGAGTTAGGGCATCAAGAACTCTACAGTGTATAATTAAAAACAACAACAACAACCAGCAAGTAATGTGTACATGAAGAGGATTTGATGCAGTTTTTTCAGGGACAAATAGGGAAATGGAAAGCAAGTGAAACTGTTAGATGCTTCCTGGTTCCTTTTCTATCACTTCCATTTATGTTTTGCTAAATAAGCGGAGGGTAGCTTGTAGCAGCTCTCTTTTAAATTTCTTCCCTCAATATCGTATGTGCGTTTATGACATTTGTATGCCACCCCGTAGCATAGCATGTTCTCCATGCAGCTTACAGTAAATAAGTCAAAGGAATGGCAGTACGAATCAAAACACAAAACCATTAAAAAAATATTTTTAAAACAGTGTCAGTAAAACAGAACAGAATTTGCTGCATCCCCAAAATTAAGAGAGGTTTTTTTAAAAACAAACAGCAGAGGATGAAATTTACCTCAGTTTATTTAAAAGGCCTGGGTGAACAAAGGCCTGACACCAAAAAGATCACAAAGAGGGTGCCAGGCAAACCTCATTGGGAAGGCTGTTCCATAACTGAGGCGCCACCACTGAAAAGACTCTGGTGGTGGCCTGGTAGGAACAAATGACAGAAGGTAGTCTTTCAAATAACCTTGTCCCAAACTATTGAGCTTTAAAGGTTAAAAAGAACCATTTTAATTTGTCCCTGAAATGGGCTGGGAGCCAGCACAACTGACAGAAGCATTGTTGTAATATGGTCAAACCACCCAGTGCCAGTTAATAATCTTGCATCCCAGTTATAGACCAACTAAGATTTCCAGGGTGTTTTAAAGACAGCCGTAAATACACCAGACAACAATAGTATTGTGTAGAGATTGGAAAATTCCTCCCCTGCATAGTCTCCTTTGTTTTATGTGACACATAAGCAGATGCAGAGGCTCTCAGGCTTAGTAGTATTCCCTTTCAAAAATAGAACAGCAGAAAGTAGTTATTATTCCTGCTAGCTTTGTGGCTCAGGGTCTGTTCCTCCACCTTCTGCTCAGCAAATTCAAAGCATCATTAAGAATCGTCAACAGGTGCTTGTTTGGGCAATAGGCATGATTAGTATAATCAACACTGCAAAAGGATTCTCTTCAATATTTTTTTTTAAAAGCAAGAAGAGGACATTTAAATTTAATTTGTAGTTCTCTAATGACTTACAATTTAGTGCTAGGATTATTGAGTAATTATATCACATGACTGTGAGTGTTTTGCCAGCCTGCATCTGGGCCTGTTCACATGTTTCGCTGACCCTTGTAATCCATGAGGTGTGATATTTGGAACCCCTTTTCTCCAGAGTTCATTGTATACTATGGGAAATTGCAGTGACCCTTTAACCTTAACTACTTGGGGGGAACCAATGAACCCAGATTTGGGTTCAAAGATAATAACATTTCTGCATGCAGGAACCCAAAGTTAAGACAGAAGGCAGAATTGGGATTCAATATGATCTTAACAGATTGGAGAACTGGGCCCAAACTAGCAGAATGAATTTCAGTAGAGACAAGTGTAAGGTTTTACACTTAGAACCAGCTGCATGAATATAAGATGGGGAACACCTGGCTTACCAGTAGTGCTGTACATGTTAAAGAGATATAAGGGTCTTTGTGGACCACAAGCTTGACTTGAGTAAACAGTGTGATGCAGCAGCAAAAAAAAGGGAATGCTATTCTAGGCTGCATCGACAGAAGTATACTGTCCCGATCAAGGGAAGTAATAAAGGTAAAGGTAAAGGGACCCCTGACCATTAGGTCCAGTCGTGTCCAACTCTGGGGTTGCGGCGCTCATCTCGCTCTATAGGCCGAGAGCCGGCATACAGCTTCCGGGTCATGTGGCCAGCATGACTAAGCCGCTTCTGGCGAACCAGAGCAGCGCACGGAAACGCCGTTTACCTTCCTGCCAGAGCGGTTCCTATTTATCTACTTGCACTTTGACATGCTTTCGAACTGATGGGTGGGCAGGAGCTAGGACTGAGCAACGGGAGCTCACCCCGTTGCAGGGATTGGAACCGCCGACCTTCTGATCAGCAAGCCCTAGGATCTGTGGTTTAACCCACAGCGCCACCTGGGCCCAGGAAGTAATAGTCCTGCTCTATTCTGCATTGGTCAGAGCACTCCTGTAGTCCTGTGTCCAATTCTGGGCACCACACTTTAAGAAGGATGTTGACAAGCTGAAGCGTATGCAGAGGAGGGTGATTAAGATGATAAAGGGTCTGAAAACCTTATGAGGGACGGTTGAAGGAGCTGGGTATGTTTAGTGTGAAAAGAGAAGACTAAGAGGAGATATGAAAGCCATCTTCAAATGTCTAAAGGGCTGTCACATGGAGGATGGAGCAAACTTACTTTCTCCTGCTCCAGAAGCTAGGACCCAAACCAATGGATTTAAGTTACAAGAAAGCAGATGCCAATGAGACATCAGGAATAGCTTTCTGTCAGGAAGAGCTGTTTGACAGTGGAACAGACTCCCTCAGAAGGTGGTGGAGTCTTTTGAGGCTTTTGAGCAGAGGTTAGATGGTCATCTGTCATGTATGAGTTTGTTGAGATTCCTGCATTGCATGGGGTTGGACTAAATGGCCCTTGGGATCTTCCAACTCTACAATTCTGTGATTTTATGAATAATTACCTGCTCCATTGGGGCAAAGGAGAGGAGAAGGAACAAGTTCCCTGAATTTCACCATGACCTGAAGCTGTGTGGACATGCTTGAAACATGAGCTAGATATGAGTCTTGTGGCTGTGTGCTTCAAATATTGAGGTAGATTGTGAATCATTGTAGTAATGGCAGAGGGAGGGAGTTAAGCAAGCCTCCATAGATCACTTTAGAGCCCTGTCTTGTATAGTGTCCAAGGAAGCAACCCGAGTTATTTATAACATCCCTCAAATGGTTCAAAAGTAGTCAAAGGCTCCTTGCTGCCCCCCAAAAAATAGCAGAGAAAGTGCTCTCTGGTGTTGGAGCAATCTGCTGTCATGGATGTCCCACAGGGATCAAACCAACAACTGTGGAACAACCAGATTGAGGAAGACTAAAGACATGCAATGGTTGGAATAAGCGTCCCTCTGGGAAAGAGGAAGGCGAAGGAAGACAGAAAGTGACTTATGTTCAGCAGAAGGGAATGCTAGAGTGAGACTGATGCCACAGGCCAAAGCAGATTTTTTTGGATGATAAATGACAATACAAGTGGCGTTAGGGAATATACGTGAGAATTGTGACCCAATAAAAGCCATAATGTATCTGGAACATAGGTACAACAGGAATGTCCCTCATGAAGAGCAGAGATAGATGAGCTTAACCTTTTAAGGTTTGGTAAGGGAGAGAACAGTCCAAACAGACAGAGGAAAGAAACTCCAGGTGCTACAAAACAAGGATTATTTAGTTCCCAATGTGTTTCAGAGAAAATATTTTCACAAGGATACTATAAAGTTGCGAATGCCGCATAGAACACAAAGAATGATTGGTACAGAATCAATACAGAGTGAGATAAATTAAAAGTTTCTTTGTGTAAGTATATTACAAGCATTCAAAGCAATACTGCTACAAAAAAACTTGTTTGTTTGAACAAAACCAAGTTAGAAACAAACCTCTGAAAATGAAACAATCCCAAAATCACTTGTGGGGTTGAGGGGGGGGGGAGTTTGGAGTTGGTTCCATTTTCATTTCTACCAGTTATCCTTTTATTATTTTTTACACACACACACACACACACACACACACACACACACACACACACACACATATATATATATATATATATATATATATATATATATATATATATATATATATATATATATATATATATATATATATATATATATATATATATATATATATATATATATATAGAGGCACCTGGATTTACCTCCTCTCTCTCTCTCTCTCTCTCTCTTGGCCTGCTAGTGCTACTACTCCAGTTTTGGATTTACCTCCTCTCTCTCTCTCTCTCTCTCTTGGCCTGCTAGTGCTACTACTCCAGTTTTGTTGCTGCTTGTTGTTTTTTAAGTTATCGGTGGAACAATGCCAATTACAAGAAAAGGAAGCATCTACCTTGTCAGGGCTAATTAATGACTGAATAGAGACATTTGCTTGTGTTAGCAGTTGGCAACTGGCTTCTATCTTAAATTAGGCACTGGCATAAATCCAGAGTTCTTGCACCTCTCAATCCTATGAGGCTTTCAATAACAGCAGGCAACCAATGCTAAAGTTTCTTTCATCTGTACACTTGGAAAAATCCCACACTCATTGCACTGTCAACTGTAGAGTGAACCTAAAGGAGCCAAAAGGCTTTGAGACATGTGAACTGACCACCTTGGTAACAGAAAGCCATCTCCTTGATATTAAATTGCTTATGAGTGCATCCCCAATGAAGCAAAACAAATGAAATCCTAAACGCAATCCCTTGGGGATAAAATTGCTCTGAAACTTCCAGGTGTTTAGCGTCACAGATCACATCCAATATCAACAGGTAGATCCGAATCTGAGCATGTATAGCATGCTTTGAATGTCCTATTTAAAATATTTATGTGCTTTTAGATAACTGTTTGGTATAGTTAGAAATACTATTCCTTGAGGAATATGCAAACATGGCATCATAGTAACTTTTGAGACTCTTTTGGTGATGGTAAAAAGGTGAGGGACCCCTGGACGGTTACGTCTAGTCAAAGGCAACTATGGGGTTGTGGTGCTCATCTCGCTTTCAGGCCGAGGGATTTGGCGTTTGTCCACAGACAGCTTTCTGGGTCATATGGCCAGCAGGATTAAACCACTTCTGGCGCAATGGAACACCGTGACTGAAACCAGAGTAATAATCAGTGTTAGAAACTGAGATATGAAAGCTAGGAGCTAAGTGGCACCTTAACCCTAGGTTATAGGTGCAACAATGGAATGTCTAGGCACCCTTTTTTATAACAAGAATACAAAGCTGAAAATGAATGAACTGCAGCTAAAATATTATGTTCACTTTTCACATGGTCTAGTCGTCCCCGTCCCCCCCACTGGCCACCCCGCTAATATTCTTAAGAGGGTCTCTTCTCCAGTCTTCACAGAATAGCTGGAAGTGGGGAGGCAGAAAAAGGTCCTCCTTTCCTTCCACATGCAGTTTTAATCTGAAATCTTAGGCGCAATACTGTGCCCAGAGCTCAGAAACTGCTCACGCTAATGAAATTCCCTGTTGCAAAATGCACCTAGAAAAATGGGAGCTTCGAACACTGGTAATAATGAGTAGTGTGCATTTAGAGGTGGGTGGGTGGGTATGCTTAGCTTGGCAAATTTTAGCTTTGGAGTCAAGGGTTTATATCCGGAAAACAGCAGAGGGAAAAGGATTAATGCACACTCCCTCAGCATCACTCTTTTTTTTTTCTTTTTTTTAATAAATCACCTCAGCATCACTCTTAAAGAGTGCACACACAGCTGCTTTTAATTTATTTGTTTTGGGGGTTTTTTAATGCTCTACTTTTTAGGAGAGCTGCTCAGTGGCCTCAAGTGGTTTGTCCACAAACGTGACCTTAAGTTTACTGCAAATATTGATGATGTAAACAAATTCCTGTAAGCTCAGGACAAATTGTGAATTGGCTAGGGGTGCAAAAATATGAAAAGCGTATTAGAGAGATATAATCTATTCATAACCAAAGCACTTTCCCACAATTTATTATTAGATGTATCTACTCTTATTAGGTGTTTCGCTTGCCTGTCCAAGAATGTACGAGTTACTCAACCTGTGACCTGTGCATCCAAGCCCGGGATCCGTATTGCGGCTGGTGTGTAACAGAGGGAAAGTAAGTATTCCATGCTACAGGGATATATTGTATTATACATGTTGTTTCTTTTCAGAATATCATGTATGCTGAACGATTTCTTCAAAGCATTTGTACCAGAACTGGGAAAAACTCTTCATCACAAATTACCACAGTGTAAACATATAATGAGCAGCAGGGAGGAAGCTAATTTGCATATTTTGTCTGTATAGCTTGTATATAATTTGCATGAAAATGGTGGTTGCCAAGCCACAGCTGGTGAATATCTAGCATTTATCTGGTGATAGTCTTATTCTAGTATTTTAACTCTAAACATTCCTTAATACAATCCCTCCAGCTGAAAAACAGCACTTGGAAATCTTTGGGTGGTGGAGGGAAGAGAACCATACTGAATTTCAATTGTGCTTTTAGGTTTCTGATGTTTTAAGGGTACAAAGTTTTTGTCTGCTACCGAGATACATGCTGAAATTTATTATATTCAGGGTGTTGTGGCAAAAAGTTGCCTTCCATTTCTACCAAACACACATTGACTATGGATGAGGTGGGTGCTAGTTTTCCAATTCCTTTTTCACGATATACACCTTCAAGTCAGTTGAGATTCCTGGTAGTGATTATTTCCTACCAGGGTGTCAGAACTTTATTGACACGCTAAACATACAAATTTTAAGACAGATAAAAAGAAAATAACATAAAACACAGCACTCTTGTTTGCTTATTAGTTCACTTAGCCCTCCGTGCTCCCAAGCTGGAAGCTATGAGAAATCAAAATAAACCGAGACAAAAGCCGAGATCTTCAGTGTTTTAAGAGGAAATCTCCTCATAACGTGGAAGATTTCTCTAAAACATTTTCTGCTGCTGTAACACACCTAAATAGCAAAATTAAATTGTGTTGGTCTGTCATAGCTTTTCTTCAGAACCACAACACACAGGGATGGTCCAAATTGGACCATTGTTCCATGTAGCTCAGATTGGTTGTGGTCCTTCTGCATTTCCAACAGGAGCAATTAATGAACTTAAGTTAGTCACATCAATTGCTATTATTATTATTATTATTATTATTATTATTAGGTTTTTTAAAAAAACAAAACAAAACACCACACTGAAAATAAACAACTTAAAATAAAAAGTGAGAATGTGGGGGAAAAACCAGGGGAAAGAAATGTTTTCCAAATCACTATAAAGATTAACAATTACAATTCCATATACTCTGGCTTCTCTTCAGATTGGTATAACTCTTTTGCCTTTTACATCCATTGTCTTGATTGTCTACTCCAGGTTGGGCTGAGATAGGATGCAACTCAGCGATGCATTATTCTTGCTGTTATTGGGAGTATGTTTTGGTATTTTTATTGTGAGACCTTCTTGTGAATTACATGGGAAATTTTATTCCCTATTCATTGAGGTGTTTTAATTAGCTTATTGTTTATAACTATTTACATTTTGTTTTATTTCTGCCACTAATTTGATGTTGTCAGCCACCTTGACCGTGACTTAAACTATGAAAAGGCATCATGCAAATAAAAGATGCTGATGAGCTGAAAAGAGAGCAAGCTCGATACATGGATTTCCAAATTTGTGCCTTTCCTTTTTCCTTGTATTATTGCTTTTAATTGCTTATTTTGAGCGACACAACTTTTCATACCTCTTCAGAGGTGAGAACACAGACAGCTGATTGAACTTGAAATCTTTTGCAAGGTATTATTTGGGGAAGCATCGCCACCTGCGACTGTTCTTTTTGTTCTGAAATTGAGAAATTGAAAGTGAGTTCTTTTTGTTCTGAAATTAAATGATAGGCCCTCACCTGGGCCTGTCATTGAACACACTGGCGTAACTGTTATACCTCCGAAGTAGGCTTAGCATTTGCTGAACGAAAGCTTTTGCATGGCTGGAGGCTTATTTTTAAATAAGTAAGGGGTGGTGATATGGCTCTAAGTCAGTCTCCTCTGCTTCAAACTTCCAGGTTAATTAACCCCATGGCAAAACCATGTGGGATTTTGTGATATGAAGTGCATGCTACTGGCGTACAAGGTTTACTTAATTATAGGAAAAAGGAGATAGGTTTCAGGAATCCTACTTCCACTGCAAACATCTTAACTGCAGCAGTAAAATTGCCTCAAAGCTTATCATGAAGCCAAACGACGAATACCCCTCTATATACATACTTGAAATGCAGTGGAAACCACACAATTTAATTTGAATGAAAGGCTGACTACCTATGAATGCAAAGGCATATTTGCATATTGCCGGGTTGGGGGATCTCAGCTTTTCTCTAAGACTTCTCATGGTGACTCCTGACCTCATTATTAAAGACTTTCAAAGGTCTTTGTCAGCAAACAGCCAGTTTTGATCACATACACTTACAGACAATTAAGTCTCCAAGTGTCTAAAGAGGACCCCCCTCCCCACAAAAGAGCCCAGGGAGCATTGTATCCTCGGGGGCAATGAAATGCTGGCTGGCTTTGGGTGGGGTGGGGGTGAATAGAGACTAGAAATCTTTGGGAAATGGAATGGAGTGTCCTAGAATAGGGCGTGATTGGAATCCTGAACAGGTACACGCCATACTGCAGGTCCAAATGTCAGAATGAGAGTCTCTAAGTCAGTCCAAAGCCCTCTTCAGTAACACACACACACACACACACACACACACACACACGAGTCTGGGCACTGGATTCAGAATTGGAATCACCTTTCCATAAATCCACACCAGGTGTTTGTTTGTTTAAAAAAACAAAATAAACAAGGTTTATTTAAATCATTAAAAAGCAGCAGAAAAATATTTGAACCCAATGCAAATATCTGTAATTTCAACAAGAGGGAAACAAGTTCAAGGATATTGGAGTTACAGAGAGCGGGCAAACAATAAAATACAATAATAATTTCCCAGCTGTTGTTATCATACACAATATCACT
This sequence comes from Darevskia nairensis, assembly GCA_034642065.1. Lineage (NCBI taxonomy): Eukaryota > Metazoa > Chordata > Lepidosauria > Squamata > Lacertidae > Darevskia > Darevskia nairensis. Next base: position 310,575 of record JAWWNI010000605.1, read on the forward strand.
AACTAGGCCTGGTGTCCTTGGGAGCTGCAGTACCAGCCTCAAAATGAAGGCTGCAAATCCACAGCAGATGGTATATGTTTCATGAGGCACCAAATTCCTAGAGGTCCTAAGCCTTCCCAAGGACTGCAGCTGCCAATGAACCGATATTTGGCTCTTTACTCCCCCTGCCCCAAACAACTGAAAGGAAAAGGGTTCAGCACAGCCCTCCCAGTTAATAATTGATCTGCCGCAAGATTTTACCAAGCCACCAAATTGCATTTTTTTGCTACTAAATTATCTGCTCTGGTTATGTTTTCTTTCAAATGCAATTTTGGGGATTGCAGTCAGCATGACTTTATTTTTATTTTTATTTTTTTTCAAAGTTAGGGTTCACCTGTACCAAACTGTAAGCAATAGTTGCATTGATGGAGAAAGGATGTAGTTATAGAACTCCTGTAGGCGATACCTGGTTCAGATTACCAGCATTTCCAGATAGGAATTGTAAAGACTCTTCTGTGAAACACTGAGAACCACTGTCGGTTAGCAGAGACAATATTGTGTATGTTTAGTGTAGGCAAATACTGAGCTGCTAGTTTTTCATTGACACAAAACGATGCATTTGATGAAACCGGCTCTAGCCATAGAAGCTTGGGGCCGCAACAGATCTGTCAGTCTTTTAAGATCCCAGAAGAGTCCCTTGTTGTTATCCATTGTTATGCAGTGTGTTTGCTGTACTTGCCCTTCGTGATATTTTACATTTCAGGAAGGCATGTCAGTAAAATGTTTAGCCATCCAGAGACCGCAATAGGTTTCCTTGTGTTGCTCTCTCTGCAATTCTGCTTGGCACCTCTGCATCTACTGGATTCAGTACAATGATTGAGAGAACCTGAACGTGGTTTCTTATTTCAAGAATTTTCCTTGAGTTCACTTTCCCACCTGCAGTGAGGAATAGTCAGGCTTGTAGCCAAGGATGTATGTTTTCATTTGTGACTCAAGCATGAGCTGACAGAGCTAAGCCTCAGGCTGAGAATAAAGACCTGGTGACAAATTTGCAGCGTGTTAAGGAATAAGCAAAACACTCCAAATTTCCACACTCTGTAGGCACAATATTGTTCCTTCACAGCTAAACTACTTTTCTGTTAACATGTTACTTGAATACTAGGTTAGGTTCCGCCACACACACTTTGTGTACAGTTCATTGAATTTAAGATAAATATTTGAACGTTTGTTGTTGTAATTTGAAAATGCTAACAGGTAATTATCCTGTCATAAAGAATAATAAGTAAACAGAAGAAAAGAAAAGAAATATTAAGCACACATTCTATGCACACCTTTCCACCGTCAGTGCTTATGCATTTCAATGCTTTTGTATTCTGGTTAATGAGTGCGGATTTTTAAAACGTAATTACTTCGGACAACTTTAATTTTTGTCATTTATTCCAGATGCACAAGGAAAAAAGACTGTGCAAGATCAGTTCAGGAAAACCACTGGCTCTGGAGCCCAGATGGCATTTGCCTGAATATTACAAGTGCTTACCCTCAAAATATGAGCCGGAGAGCCCCAGGCAAGGTAGGTGCAACAGAATCGTTTATGCTTATATGCTTATCATTAAGGAAAAAATGTAAGGGGTCCCTTCCCTTTGCCATCTGCTTTTTAACTGAGAAGAACTTCTAATTGTTTTCCAAGGACTATCAAGTTTAGAGGACTCTCCCAATGCTTGTAGGTAGGGTTTCAGTGAACCTTGCCTTATGAGTTTGGGATTCATGTATCATCTTGGAAGTGCAACAGGGTAAATAGCTAAGCAGATTGTCACTATGATTAGCACAACAGCTCACCCTCTGGTGATTTAGTTTAGTGCTAGGGCTGGCCGATACTTTGTTTTCAGCACTGTGGTATATCAGCAGCTAAATGTGGGTATATGGAATTTATCTCAGCTGCTTCTTCCGAGATACATGGCCCAGCCCTACACAAAAAGCGAGTCCCGATGCCTCTCAGGCTCAAGGGTGAGCTTGAGGAGCATCGGGGCTTCGCAGAACTGCTCAGCCAATAATAATAATAATAATAATTAATAATAATAATTTATTATTTGTACCCTGCCCATCTGGCTGGTCCCCCCAGCCACTCTGGGCGGCCTCCAACAGATATTAAAATACATTAAAATATTACAGGTTAAAAACTTCCCTAAACAGGGCTGCCTTCATGTATTTTCTGAATGTCAGATAGTTGTTTATCTCTTTGACCTCTGCTGGGTGGGTGCCACTACCAAGAAGGCCCTCTGCCTGGTTCCCTGTAACTTTGCTTCTCGCAGTGAGGGAACCGCCAGAAGGCCCTCTGCACTGGATCTCAGTGTCCAGGCTGAATGATGGGGGTGGAGAGGCCTCCTGCCCCCCAGCTGAACAGCTCCGATGCCTCAGAAGGCATCCTGCCCCCCAGCTAAATGGTCTGATTCGGAATGATGTTGCTCCCCCTTTTACTCCTAACACAATAAAAGTTGTTATTCTCCTAGCCCAGTGTTTCTCAACCCTGTGCCTCCAGATGTTTTTGGCCTACAACTCCCATCATCCCTGACCACTGGTCTTGCTAGCGAGGGATGATGGGAGTTGTAGGCCAAAAACATCTGGAGGCACAGGGTTGAGAAACACTGTCCTAGCCCACAAGACTCCCAAGGTACACATTGAACAACTTAACACAGGGCTCGGAAACTTACGGCTACATGGGCCAGATCCTTTTCAGGATCGACCTCATGCTCCAAAATTTGACAGCTGGCCAGGGCCACACACCTGTCAATCACATAACATCATTATGGCATCTCATGTCAAATAATGGCATGATAATGACATCGCCTACCTGTCAGAGATGCATGGCTGTCCCCTTTCAAACTCCCAGTCCTGGAGGGCAATGCAAGGAGACTCAAAAGGCATCTAAACATCCCCCATGCTCCAAGTGCTCCCCCCCCCCCAGAAAAATAGGTGCTGGTACTCACCCAAGAAGTTGTTACAGAAAGTGCTACACTTTTTAACAACAACAACAAAAGAGGCACAGGCACTGCGTACCTTTGACATAGCTGTCAACCCTCCCTTTTTTTGCGGGAAACTCTCTTATTCCAATGCCGTTTCCCGCTGCTATCCCGGATTGTTGGTATCCCTTAAATTTCCCGGATTTCAAAGGAAGCAGCTCTTCTCCCTCCCTGCCGGCCAGGGAGGCTCCTCAGCTGCTTTGCTCGGCTGCCAATAAGGAGTCTGAGACCGACTGGGGGCGGAGCTTGCATGCCTTGTGCAGCCAGACCCTCACGCCCAACCAGACAGACAGCCTGCCTGCCGTCTATGCGCTCGCTCTTTCGCTCACCCATTCGCGCGCAGCCTCTGGAGCGCAGGGTGGTGAAGCTACTTGGTGCCATTGCACCGCCCTCGCGACATCCCTTATTTTCAAACCCGAAAGTTTGGAAAAATCCCTTATTTTCAAATCCGAAAGTTGACAGCTATGACCTTTGAGTACCCCCTGATAAAAAACCACCGCATGCTCCCATTTCAGCCTGAAATGGAAGTGCAACCGCTGTCTTAAGGCCTTTGTAAAGTGCTGTTTGAAGCATCCGCCCCTCCCTTTTCTTTTAAGTAGCATCAACCAATGTACCAGTGGGTATGGTTTGGGCAGAATGGCCTCGCAGTCCACTTCTGATCTGTGAGCCGGAGTTTACACACCCCAATTTAAAAGAAGTAATGGAAGTTTCAGACCAGCTAAATGTTATGTGTTTGTGTAAATGACAGAACAAGTGCACTGCTTTATAGAACAAAGAAAATGTTCCGCTGGGAGGGGGGAAACAAAGGTTGGGGTTTTTTTAATGATGTATTTTAGGACAAGAGGACGCACACAACACTTTCTCACTTTCATACGCTCTGTCTATACAGCTAGACTTCCTTTTTCGTATGGTTCATTTATTCGCTACAGGTATGTTACAGTTCCCAAAGGGAAAACTGTCTCAGTTGGGGGGGAAATAGGCCATACAATTGCTAAAGTCACACAACAGCGGACAAAGCAGAATGAAATATAAAAAAGAGAGAGCATGCAGATCGCTCGGTGTGTCCTCAAGCATCCAGTCAAACCATCCTGATTTCTCACCTTCATTCCAGCTGCTTGTTTCCTTATATAACAGAAATAATCAAGCACTTGAATGCTCAGTTGGCTATTTTCCCTGAGGCTCATGAAGCCACCAGACATCCCTCTTTGTCAGGAAACTTTTTATTTCTGTCCCCCAGCAGCCCAAAGCTCTACTTCATCTCTCCAATTGTGAATGAGGGTTTTGGAGGAAAGTTTGTCTTTGTTGCCCTTTCAAAACAAGCGTCTTGATTCTTTCCAGCCTGACTTGTGACTCCTGCTGTGTCCTCCGGCTATTGTTGCAGTGTGGTTAACGTGCTTTAATTATGTTGGAAAAGTTTGAATAACTTCTGTGCTCAATAGATGTTGCATTTGTGCTTTCCAAAAGCCCAAACAAAACAAACCCTGCAGAACACACTCTTTTTTTCTAGCACATTTTAGGACAAGATGACAGAGTGTAATTCCATCTCTGCCAAGCTTTTTGCCAAGGGGGAAAGAAGGGTTTTCAGTTAAGGATGTAATACTTACTGGGGATATTTCTATTTCTACTTCAATGAATCCCCCAGGCTTTCTTCCTGGTGGAATGGGACAGAATGACCAAAGCACGCTATAGGTTCTTATGGAAGTCTGCACCAATCAAGAGTGCTGTGCCACAAAATTTAAATGGCGTGCTTTTCAATCCAACTTACAAAGAACAGCACAGTGCAGTTTGCTTCCCCAAACCATAATAGTGTTCAGATTTTTATTTTTATTTTAAAGAGTGACCTCCTTCAAAGATAGTTTTGTGCAAATGTCACCCTGCAGGTCCAAATTTATGGTTAGGTAGCAGCAGCACCACAGCCACACCTGCAAGTCCACCACTTGCCGGCTAGGACAGAAGTCAGGGTGCAGGCAAATTGGCATGTGATATCAGTGGTGTCAAGGGTGGCGCTGTGGTCTAAACCACAGAGCCTAGGGCTTGCCGATCAGAAGGTCAGCAGTTCGAATCCCCACGACGGGGTGAGCTCCTGTTGTTCGGTCCCAGCTCCTGCCAACCTAGCAGTTCGAAAGGACATCAAAGTGCAAATAGATAAATAGGTAAACGGTGGGAAGGTAAACAGCATTTCCATGCGCTGCTCTGGCTCACCAGAAGCGGCTTAGACATGCTGGCCACATGACCCGGAAGCTGTCTGCGGACAAACGCTGGCTTCCTCGGCCTGTAGAGCGAGATGAGCGCCGCAACCCCGGAGTCGTCCGTGACTGGACCTAATGGTCAGGGGTACCTTTACCTTACCTCTGGTGCCAGCTTGGGATGTAGCAGACCAGAGACGAGCTCAACCCATCCTCCCTGGTCCTGAAATGACTTGCATCAGGCCTTTCCATAGGCTTTCACAGTTGTAAATCCTACTGCAGAGCCATTCAGCAGATGACCCAAGGGGTTCTGCACCAATGGAGTGACATTGGTGTGAGGCTGAGGGTGGAAGCTGGCAGAGCTGGGTGGAGGGGCGCCTCTGCCCAATCCTCACACACATATACCCAGCCCAACAGCATTTTAAACCAGCTTTGGTCTTGTTTTTATGAGCAATCCTCCTTTGGAGGTACCGAAAGGACAGATCTACGTTCTGTGTTCTGATCTATGTTGCATTCTGCATTTTGTGGAATGGCATTCTGAGGACTACAGAAGAGAACAGCAAATTAGGTGCCACAAATCTCCCAATATATGTGGAATTTTTTTACCTTGGCTTTATTGTTGGGAACAGCTGCCTCTCAAAATACTGATCTTGGCTGGGTGGAGTTTAAGAATATCAGAAGAAATACTCCTATATAGTCTTGTAGGATGTTAGTTCTAGTTCCATTTTTTTATAACCTAATAAGGAAAGTAATTTGATTTCATAACGATACTTTAAATTAAATAAATGTCTTATCTCAATTAGAAATATTTCTTTTTTGTTTCTGTGTTATAAGTGTATAAGGATGTATAAGTGTTGTGCATTGTTAAATGGTTATATTGCTGAAAACTGAATGAAAATTATAAAAAAAATAGGTTACTTTAAAATACTATTCTGGAGAGGGGGGTTCTAAAGTGCTCTATAGTGCATAGTTGCATCAGGCAATGTATGTAGTGCTTGCCTAAAGCCATTTTGTCACTCCTTTTGAATGTAACCCTGATTTCTGTTGCCATCCTCCAGCTTGAGGCTTGAACATAAAAAACAGTCAGACTGCTAACCTTTCTCGTACCGTCTCTTCTGGTGGGAGCTCTCCTGGGTCTTTTGCAATGATGCTATGTTTTTTCAACTTGAGGTGCTAAACACTACCCTCGAACTATGGCCCCTTAATTACAATAAGGTTGTTAAGAATCCTAGTTATCAGCGAAGAGGATATTATTATAATAATATTAAAGCATGTGGCGCTAGTAAGCTTTCTTCATTGTTTTTTTCCACCAGTGCAACACATTTGCTTCCATTCCTTTTTCCTCTTCCTCTCTGCTACCGTCCCTGTTACCCTTCCTCTCTGCCTCCTCCACGAGGGAATCCACGGTTTGTTCTTACTTGTTGCTTTCTAACAACCTCCTTTTGCTTGCATTTCCAGGTAGGGTTGACTCTCAGCCCTTTCCCAGTTTTAAATGAAGATGACCAGCTTTGGTGTCATTTTGGGGAAACGAGCCATGAGGCGGAGTTACAAGAAGGGGCTATTACCTGCAACCCTCCTGATGAAATCCCTCCAACAACAAAAGGCCAAGGTAAATAAAAGAGCAGGTCTTCACATTTAATATATATGCCCGTGCTTTCCAATTTTGAAGGTGTCTACTTATAGTAATTGCTTTGGAAGCACACATACGTTCCCTACCTAACCCATTGCTCTTCGTATTGGCTCAAGACGTGTAACCAAGTCATCCTTTTGAATTAGAAAGATTGGCAGCTGCTACATGCAATAGCCACACTTCCCCCAATACCGCCTGCACTAAACCTGTAAAGAGTGAAGGACAAGCTGTGGCATAGCATGGGTTGGCAGTGCCCGGGGAAAGGCAAGTATGGTGCCACCTAACCTGTGGTTCCTGTCAGGGCTGGGTGGCGGCAGCAACAGCCCTGTTGGGCCCCCTCCCCACTGAGGACAAGCATTCACCTTCAACATTGGTAAGCACTAGAGAGCCCCTGTTGGTTAATGAAGAATGTAGACTATGTCGGAAATTTTGATGTTGTTGCCATGTTAGTCCTGGTAGCTATGTGCCCCATCACATTCCCAAGATCAAGGAAGAACGGCCTCTTAAAACGCCCACACAGTTTATCCAAGTTCCAAAGATGAGAACCTTTACAGAGGCGGTATCTGTTGATAATACATAATTACTGTGAAAATTTGTTCATTTCTGGCTGTAAATATGCATTTTGTGCTTGTTAGCAATCCATAATTTTTTATTGACAGTAGCAAGCACACACTTTATGCCAAATGATGCCATCTCTTACATTGTTGCATGTGAGAGTCAGTAGTTCCCAGTGGACATCTCAGCTTTTCTCCTGAGAAGATTTAACAAATGCAAATAAGAATACTTGTAAATAGCATTTTACATACATACATACATACATACATACATACGTGGAATTAACTGGCACTTAAAAAACAACAGCAGCAATTTTCAGCTGACCCCAGTATATGAGGTAAAGTGAAAAACAACCTGGAATTTTCAATAGAATTCTTCAGAAAGTGGGTTTAAATCTGAGCTGTCACCACTCTTTCAAAAAGCTGTTAGAAGAAAGCTGAGTTTGAAATTGCTCAATAGCTTGTGAAATAACTTGTCAGAGGGGTTTAATGATTTCCGGAAAAGGAATAGCTGGAAGCCTCATTGAGGAAGTCCCCATTTTTATATATAGCTCTTGATCCTTAGTTCAGCAATAATCCAGATTAGAAACCCATTAATGGAGGAAGTATATGGAGGAAGTCGACCAGCTTTCCAAATTGCTAAGTTTTGCTTATTATTTTGAGCGCATGCTGGTTATTTCAAAACCCTAAACTCCTTTTGTTTTATTCATATTGTGTGATTCATAAATTGCACACCCTGTCAGTGTAAAAATAAATAAATAAAAAGCATAATCTTCTGAATTCATGCGCCTTATTTTTCTTGGTTTTTCTGACTTGCATTTTTCAGTGGTAGAATACATTGTCCCTTTCAAATAGGCATTTTCCTGATCTAATAGTCAGGGACTTTTAAACATTTTATCATACTTATATCAGGTTTTCTTTTTCTTTCTTCCATTTAGTTCCTGAACGCTTAATGCAATTTCATTTAAGGTGAACAGAAGGTTCTCACACTAACCCCCCACAAGTTCAAGAAATGTCTTGGACAGGCATTAACATTGTGCCAAGAAGTATTCATTATAAAGCATCCCCATGCAAATTAATCTCTAATATTTTTTTGGTAGATTATGTCTTGGTTCTACTGCGTCTGACCTTTGGTGATAATATATTTCTTGCATCGGGTACATATCCTTTTTATGACTGTGGAGAAGCTATAAACCGTATTGAAAATGAACCGTAAGTATCTAGCCTACGTGCATTCAAATATTATAATAGTTAAGTCTCTTAAGTGAACTGAAGTGTTCCTATTTTATTGCACAGTACTTTTGCTTCCCTAGACCCTTTCATCAGGCTCCACAAAGTATATTATGAAAAACATGCTGCCCTACTACATCTTTCCATGTTGTTCATTCACCATGTCTTAATTCTACTGCATTTGATCTTTGGTGATATAATATATCTAAGACAGGCATGTCGGTCGATCGCAGGATTGGTTTTGGTAGATCGAGAGAGAGAAGTCGACTGGCTCCTCAGAAAGAGAAAGGGCTGGTTGAGAGGGGGGGCAGGGCAGAGAATCACGAAGCAACTCGGAAGGGGAAGAGTTAACAGAGAGAAAAGCAGGGAAGGAAGGAAGCAACTCGGAAGGGAAAGAGTTAATAGAGAGAGAGAAGCGCGCTCTGACTGTCTCCTCAGATCTGTGTAACCTAATATATAAATATAGTTTGACTTTTCTCACTTGTTTTGTTACTTGTCCATCTAGTAACTATTTGGATCTGCCATGATGATATCCAAACATAACTACTGTATCTGTGAAATAAAGACCCCTCTATTTATTTATTTCATAAACTTAAATGACTTCAGAGGGGTGGGAGAAGTGAACGCTTGCTAAAGAATGACAGTGGGAGAGTGGGGTAGATTGCTGCCAGTTTTTGATACTGGATAGTAGATCACAGCCTACTTGAAGTTGGACATGCCTGATGTTTTCTTCTGTCCATCATTGTTCTGTCAATTTGACACTTTGGGGCACAAACATACTGTTTTTTTCACTTACTAAGGAACACTCACCCAAAAATGAAACTTATGAGTCCCTGGATTGTATTAGTAATAAATATGTTCTAATATCCAGAGGACTTTCTGTATCTTGGTTTCAGACCACTTCCTTTGAGCTTTCCATGCTTCTCAGGTCTACCATGGGTGGAGAAAGTATTGCTACAGCTGACCAACTTTCAATATCACTTCCCATGATTAGAAATGTTAATGATTAAGTGGTGTCTTAAATAAAATATATAAATTAAATGAAAGACATGGCCACCTCAGAGACATGGCTCCTTTCAGATTTCTGAATTTCCCATTTACTTTGTGGTGGTTGTGGCTTTTAAGTCATTCTTGCAAAACATGTGACTCTGTTTCACCTGGAATCCTGGGAGACAATCCTTGGACTGTTTGTGTGGCAGCTGACAATCCACAATACAAGTTTGTTCTCCGAAAGTGTGAAGTTATTTATTGCTACAGTATATGAAATGAAATTCTAAGGAAGCCTTGTAAAGGAGGAGAAGGGAAGAAAGGAACAACAAATCTTAACCTTTTGGCTTATCCATACAGGTGTTATTCCTGTGCAAGCAGCAGATGGAATTGCCAGTGGGCCTGGAAGACCCATATATGTGAGGACTCTTCTTCAGAAACAGATGTGATTCAGCAAAACATGGTAAAACTTTTTAAAGTAGAATGAACAGATCTTATTTAAATACAGCAATACCTCTGGCTATGAACCGTCCTCCTTGCGAACGCTTCGGGATACGAGCCCCGCTAACCCGGAAGTAGATGCTCCTGGTTGCGAACTTTGCCCTGGGTTGTGAGCGGAAGTCGCGCACTGGAGGCGCCATTAGCAAAAGCGTGCCTCAGGTTAAGAACGGTTTCTAGTTGAGAACGAAACTCGGGAACGAATTAAATTCGTAACCAGAGGTACCACTGTATTTAAGTGGTGGTTTCTATTTTATTTTTATTTTATTTTATTTTTTGTTTTTGTAAATAAATTGGAAAGGAATAGCAACAATCTGAAAGATTGTTCAGATTGGTGTTTTTTTTCCAGGGGGAAAAATTCTGGGGGTTTTCTAACTCCTTGGTGGGGCATGGAAATAAATATTGGAGTGAAGTGACTGGGAAGCCGTTCCATGTTTTCTTTTCAGTCCATTTTGCTGTTTTGCTTAAATGGCTGGAAAGGAATTTCAAGAATGGGAATGAAAGTTCAGCATATGCTGCAGTCATTTTTAGCATGTCTAATTTGAAAAACTGTAATCAAATCTGTCACTAAGCATGAAGATCTTCAGAACAACAAAAATTCAATTGTCCAAAGTAGGTGCAGATGTTTTGCGATATAATATTTCTAGTTTTAATTACATATGAAAATGGTTTTTCCCCCCCTCCTAGGCGGAAAAATGCCCACACTTTCTAGATCCCGACCCTAAAATAATACCAATGGAAGTCTCAACGAAAGTATCTTTTGAAGGAAAGAATCTGGATTATTATGAGGTAATTTTCACAAAGTGCTTGAATATATTTTAATATTATATACATCTCAGTATTTATTGAACTGTGTCCTCTTCTGAATTCTTCTGTTTGCAAACTCCTTGTGCAAGTAATGTTACACAGTTCCAAGCCGACATTGAACAATTCCTTGCATACATGACTGATGGTTTCTTTAAGCTTGCTTTCATAAATATTTCACAAATATAACAATACTCTTTTAATATTATACAGTTGATGTGGGTAAATAATTAAGAACCTGTATGCTTTTTGTTCTTGGATTTACTTGTTGTGTTTGTTGCATTTGACTTAACGTTATAATGAGCAGAGAAACGTATTTGTCTAGTTTATATCTTTTGTTGAAGTGTCTGCCGTATTTTATAGCTTCGTTCTGTGGCCAAACATTCCCCCCCCCTGACATTTATCAGGGATGATAAAACTGTTTTTACTTTTCCTCCCTTCCCCATGCTAAGCTGAAATGTTTTTGTGTTGCGAAACATCTCTCATGTGTAATGTAAGCGAATTATATGTGTGTCTCTTAAATCAGTGGTTCTTAAACTGCTCTTTAGCTGTTGCTATCATAGTTGCCCCATTTTTCTCCAGGATGAAGGGGTACTGGGTCTCCTGATTAGAAACCGTTTACTGGTGTGGAGAAACAATATTATTATTATTATTATTTATTGAGTTTATATACCGCCCTATACCCAGAGGTCTCAGGGCGGTTCACAGAAAAGATCAGAACATATATAATCAGAATAAAAGCAACCCAATAACATCCTCCCAGAAAAGAACCACATTTTAAAAGAGTATGGGATAATCTGCAGTCATGAAGAATAATGAGAGGGTGTTCCCAGATGTCCAGAAAGGCAACCAAGTCTGCCCCTTCTGCTCTTTCTTAATCTTGTTCCTCCTTCAGCCATCTCCTCCATTCCTTCTAGAAAATTCCACCACATCTTCTTTGGCTCTGTACTTCTGCCTCAGTGGCTGTATCAAAAGAGCCGTATCTGAGAAGTTGCATCTTAAACGTAACAGTTCCTGGAGCTTTGTTGGTCTATGTTTATAGCCTAGGGACAGCGTGATACTTTTATGTGAAATGCAGATTATTGTGAAATAGTCCATTAAACGAGGTTTTGCTCATTTCCCCAACGGTCTCTGGCGTAAAGGCCCTTGAGAGGTTAGTGTTTCGCATTTAATGGACAGCTGCTCTAAATGTAGTTTGGGGCTTCCTGTACCTCATCTTGGATGTAGCAATCAATATTTGTGCGGTTTTAATTACAGGATATGGATATGGCTGCAGCAGGAAAAAATAAAAACGGTTAGGTGTGGGTGCAGTGCAGCTGTGTTGAGCTATAAACAGGAATACATATGTAATCCTGTTCCCTCTGTGCCCACACATACCCTTGAAGTGATGTGCAGGGATGCTCTGTGAAAGAATTGCTATTCCTTAATGTGTCCTGCACTCACGAAATTAGAAGACGCCTGCTTCTTGGGAGAAAAGCAATGACAAACCTAGACAGCATCTTAAAAAGCAAAGTCATCACCTTGCCAACAAAGGTCCGTATAGTTAAAGCTATGGTTTTCCCAGTAGTAATGTACGGAAGTGACAGCTGGACCATAAAGAAGGCTGATCGCCGAAGAATTGATGCTTTTGAATTATGGTGCTGGAGGAGACTCTTGAGAGTCCCATGGACTGCAAGAAGATCAAACCTATCCATTCTTAAAGAAATCAGCCCTGAGTGCTCACTGGAAGGACAGATCCTGAAGTTGAGGCTCCAGTACTTTGGCCACCTCATGAGAAGAGAAGACTCCCTAGAAAAGACCCTGATGTTGGGAAAGATTGAGGGCACAAGGAGAAGGGGACGACAGAAGATGAGATGGTTGGACAGTGTTCTCGAAGCTACTAACATGAGTTTGGCCAAACTGCGAGAGGCAGTGAAGGATAGGCGTGCCTGGCGTGCTCTGGTCCATGGGGTCACGAAGAGTCGGACACGACTGAACGACTGAACAACAACAATGTGTCCTGTTCTGATGGTGGTTTGTCTGTTGCGCCAGAAGAAGTGCATTTAGCAGCAGCATGGAACAACTACAGTCATCCATTCAACTGTAGCTACATGTTGTAGAAAGCAATGTAGTAGTAGTAGTAGTAGTAGTTGTTGTTGTTATATGCCAGGCATCCCCAACCTTTGGCCCTCCAAATGTTTTGGACTACAATTCCCATCATCCCTGACCACTGGTCCTGTTAGCTAGGGATCATGGGAGTTGTAGGCCAAAACATCTGGAGGGCCGCAGGTTGGGGGTGCCTGTTATTTGCTGTCCATCTGACTGGGTTGGTCCAGCCACTCTGGGCATCTCCCAACAAAATATTAAAAACACAGTAAAACATCAACCATTAAAAACATCCCTAAACAGGGCTGCCTTCAGATGTCTTCTAAAAGTCAAATAGTTGTTCATCTGGTTTTTTTTGTTTTTGTTTTTTAAATAATATTAAATTTTCCAAATTTTTGAAGGCTTACAACATCTTGGTTAAACTTTCTTGGGCACCTCCTCTCTCACTCAGAGGTTCCCATTTACATCAATTCATCCCCCCCCCCCTCACAGAGGAATACAATTCATTATTTCATTTAACCTTTCAACATTTATAATCTTGCCTATTCTTGTCCCATTTCCCTGGGTCAAGTTATCTAATTCCATAATATTGGTTTGGACTTCCCCGTCTCCCTTACATTGGTTGCATCATTAATTCTTATTTCACAGGCTTCTTCATCATCAATTAAAACATAATTATTTATCTAATATCTTTAAATATATTTTTATATTCATTAATATTATCTTATCTCATCTCAACTTCTATTTCCGCCTTAGCCATTTTACCCTTCTGCTTCTTGACTAATATTTGTCTTCCCCCTCTCCCATTCCCCAGAAAGAAAAACTTGACTTAACATTGTAATACATTATTAATAATCCATATCATATTATAACTCACTTGTGCCATTTCCTTAAACCGTACCTTTGTTTTAAACCATCAAGAAAAAAGAAAGACCGTCCTTTTAAAATACATTCTCTCCTTTTATCCCACCCCCCCCCCCGTCTTTCCTGTGTCCAGTGCCAAGAGCTATCTGTTTTGAGATGATCCATCGCTTTTTCCACTTTTTCCTGCAGTTTCTTGCCTGATTTTTGATATTCTCTTCTTTGCAGTTCATCAGTCTTTTCTCTCTTAATGAATTTCCTGCAGGTCACCTTCTCTTGTTGACACTTTCTCTTTTGCAAATGTGTAGGTCTCCTGGTCTTTTTCCTGTTGATCCTCTTCTTTCCCACTGTCAGTGGTATGTGATCATTGTAAATCTCATGTCTTTCTTTGTTCCTCTGTTGATACCTAGGAATGCACTCTTCCTGTGAGTTGCTCCCCCCCTGGAAATGCCTGATAATTAAGTCTCTTATTTCATCCAGTCTCACATTGATATCTTCCAGCATTTCCATGGTCCGGGGCAACTTTCTTAAAAGTCACACATGTCCCAAAAAATTAATTTAAGAACTCCTCTAAACGTCTTAGCGAGATTTCTTCCAAGGGTCTGAGAAAGGGGCACTTTAAAGCTTGTAACAAAAGTTTTCCCCAGTTACTTTTAACGTCCTTGCTGCAGCTACAATGTAACCTGCTTCCTCCTCGACAACTGCCGGGATCGACCTCCGCTTTTCCAATCCCAAGCCTCTTGCCAAATTGGTCCAAATTAGTCCAAATAAATGTCTTTTTACTCACTTCTTTGGATGCAAATTCTTCTTTTTGGAGGAATCAAGCTGCTCCGCAGGAACGGGTCGCGCAGCTTCGCCCTAAGGGGGATGGATGGTATTCGATCCGTTGCGCTCCGACTCTCCCATTCCCGGGGTTTCCTCGGGAGTAAGAGGGTCGGCCGAGCGTCTGCCAGATCCGCCGGTCCCGGGACGCCCTTCCCGGGAGTTTTGGGGGCAGCGGTGCTGTCGCTGACACCCCTTTCACCCCTTTTTCGGGCAGGGAACTTCGGAGCGAAGTTCCCCCCGACCGTTCCCGCTCGCGGCTCGACCGGAAGTCATAGTTGTTCATCTGTTTGACATCTAATGGGAGGGCATTCCACAGGGTGGGCGCCACTACGAAGAAGGCCCTCAGCCTGGTTCTCTGTAGCTTCATGTCTTCCAATGAGGCCCTCAGAACTGGACCTCGGTTGTCCGGGGTGGATGATGGAGTTGGAGGTGTTCCTTCAACACTTTGAATTGTTCTCAGAAGCATACTGGGAGCCATTGTAGATCCTTTAGGACTGGTGTTGTATGGTCCCGGTGGCTGCTCCCAGTCACCAGTCTAGCTGCCGCATTCTGGATCAGCTGTAGTTTCCGAGTCAGCTTCAAAGGTAGCCCCGCGTAGCGCTCGTGTCCCAAAAGCTCTCTGAAAAACATTTACAAAATGTTGAGTAATGAAGGACACAATTCACCTATTGTATATCCTCATGACACCACACCACAAATTTATTGTGTCCTTTGTATTTGTGACACAGCTCCATGGTTCCTCTGATATGGTTTACTTTGATCCAGGAGCTGCCTTTAGTTCGCAGTTTCCAGTCTACTACTACTGTCAGATATCTCTCAGGAGGTTACCAGACATGAATACCTATAGCTGGAAACTTAGACCTCTAGGCAAGGAGACCCTGTCTACTCTACCCTAGGCTTTTTACTCTCTTGGGTTCCTTTGGAGAAGACAAAAAGCACAATCTAAAACCCTCAGCTTCCATAGATTGACCCCCCCCCCAAAAAATGTTATTATGAACATTGTTCATTCTGCAACAATCAGGTTTCAATTTTCACTGGTCACTCCCACCCATAGATTACTGCAGAAATCTTTACAATTCGCTATCCCTGAATTACATTGAATTCCTGGGCTTTGGGGGGGGGGGGAATGTGTGCGAAAGAGAGAGATACTTTTATAGTTGACAAATAATTCCAGATTCATTCAGCTTCAAATTGCATGCACCTGTTCCTCTTTTAAAAAAATAATATAATATAATATATTTATAAAAAACTTTTAAACTCAGTAGGAGATATTCTATTGTATGAGTATTATGTTATTTTACCTACTGGAATTAATTACAATACCAACTTTATGGTAACCAAAATTTCTATTGGGCATCAGGAATCTCATCCCCTGAGTCGCACCCCCTCAAATTTCAAGGTCTTAGATGGGTGGCAAAAATGGCAATTGTTGTAGGAAGATCAGATCAACAAAAAAATATGTTTCAGTCCATACCTCTAATGCAATTTGCCATATATGTCCCTTAAGATTTAGCAGACAGAAACTTGGCTACAAATTGAACGTGGGAGTGCAATTCACAAGTAACTACTTGAAGGAGGAGTTATCATTGTGTGGGTGACTTGCAGGATTCCCCTTACTAATAAAGCATCTATTGCTCAGGTACCCACACTTTTGCAACGGCTTACCGGGATCTCTACAGGTCGTTGTCTCTATACATCCTTTCTAACTAACAGGATCTGCTAATGGAATAAACCTTTATGCATTAATGGAATGTAGAGAGAGATGCTCCTGCTTGCCAAACAATCTAGAATTTAGCATGCTACCTAACCTAGACACCATGACACTTTACAATTTAATCTCCCGATCAAAACTATTCAGTGGCACCATCATGGTTCCAGGACAGAGCACCATCCCTTTAAAATAACTGCAACATTCCTGTTTGGGGGTGTAAAGTTTCTCTTGAACTGTAGATTTTGGATTACATCAACCTTTGTCTTGCCTGAGAGCCTGTCAGAGCCTTCGTACCTCCTTGCTTCCTGAATCTGCAACCTGTTCGAAATTTCTTCAATTAAAATATTTTTTCTCTTCAGTAATCCAACTTACACTTTGAATTCCTTTCCAAATACATCCTAGTCGTATCGTGGAGAAGTATCTAGCCCCTGAGAAGGGCAATATGAAAAGAAAGGGAATTAAAGTAAAAGAGTGCTGGGACATTTCTTGCCACCCCTCTCTGTAGTCTGCCTTCCCTGTTTCCCACACTAATGAGTAAGGCAAGGAGAGGAAGAAAAGGCAGAGAATCAACTCTTCCCTCAAAAAAAGATTCTTGGGTTGGGACACCTCAGGTCTTTCTGCGGCAACCTCTCAGCAAGCTGCCTTTTTAATGACTTTCTCAAATTCTTTCTGCTGTGTGTTCAAGAACACCCCTTTCAGCATTGTGACATGGCTGAAATGTAGGAATTCCTCATTTGGCAGTTCAGAAGTTGGTTATTTTGGCTGGGGAAATAGCATTAAGAGCACATACAATGCAGATTTTGTGACTACACTTTCACTTTCTCCACCAGTTGGATCTTGTGGGCGATTTCCCAAGCTTCTTATTAGTTCATTCTTGTTTCATACTTGGCTGTTGTTTGGGAATTCTGCCACTTTCTCGGAAAGGAGAGAATTTCTGCTGTATTTACGAATGCCACTGTCAGCTCTTTCTAATTTCCAAATTGTGTTTGTAAATCTATAGAAGCTTGATTGATTGATTTTTAGATCTTGGTAGAGCTGAAATTAGGGGCGCGGGTGGGGCTGTGGTCTAAACCACTGAGCCTAGGGCTTGCTGATCAGAAGGTCGGCGGTTCAAATCCCCACGATGGGGTGAGCTCCTGTTGCTCGGTCCCAGTTCCTGCACACCTAGCAGTTCAAAAGCACATCAAAGTGCAAGTAGATAAATAGGGACCGCTCCGGCGGGAAGGTAAACGGCGTTTCCGTGCGCTGCTCTGGTTCGCCAGAAGCGGCTTAGTCACGCTGGCCACATGACCCGGAAGCTGTCTGTGGACAAGCGCTGGCTCCCTTAGCCTATAGAGTGAGATGAGCGTCGCAACCCCAGAGTCGTCCGTGACTGGACCTAATGGCCAGGAGTATCGTTCCCTTTTCCTTTAAAAGCTGAAATTATCATTTTGGACAAACTGGTAGTACAGAGTTGGTTGTTGCGGTGATGATTATGACTCCGATTTCTTACCTGTGCTTCACCATAAGGTCCAGCCTGGGTTATAGCCATTTTAAAAAGACAACATTAAAATCAGTTTACAACAAAAATATTTTAAAATCATTTGTTTTTGTAGCTATCGTATTGTTTCTGACTTTCCTGAGAGCTCTCCTGTTAGCTAAGGTTGAGAGAGAGTGAACTTCACTGAGCTTCAGGTCCAAGTGGAATAGCGATGGGATTGGAGCCTGGAACCATATACCTGCACTATGATGCATTAAGTTCCCTTTGCTTATATTACAATTCCTGGGTGTGGGAAACCTGGGTTCAAATCCTTGCCTAGCCATGAAGCTCACTGAGCCGGTCACTGTCTCTCAGTCTAATCCAGCGTTTCCCAACCGGTGTGCCGCGGCACACTAGTGTGCCGCGAGACACCGGCTGACGTGCCGCGGAAAAAGGGACCTGCAGCCCAGGGCTGCACAGGACCGTGGCGGCGGCGCTGCTGGAGCCCAGCGGCGAAGCGGAAGCCAGGGCGGTGCTGCTCCCTTGGCTGCTGCTGCAGCAGCAGCAGCAACAGCAGCCTCGCGCGAGAATCCCGACCGGAAGCCTCGCGCGAGAATCAGAGCCCAGGGTGCCCTGCAGCCCCGCGCTGCACAGGACTGTGGCGGCGGCAATGCTGGAGCCCGGCGGCAAAGCAGAAGCCAGGGCGGCGCTGCTCCCTTGGCTGCTGCAGCAGCAGCAGCAACAGAAGCCTCGCGGGAGAATCCCGACCTGGTGCCCCAGCTGATGGGCGGGAGAAAGGACGCCGCGCTACAGCTGATCCCAGAGGTAACTCTGGGTCAGGAGACCCGGCGCAGCCGGGTGGGGGAGGAGCGGTGTGCCGCGAGATTTTTTTAATGAAACAAGTGTGCCGTTGCCTAGATTAGGTTGGGAAACACTGGTCTAATCCACCTCACCGGGCTGTGAAGATAAATAGAAAGGTGAGATTAAAAATGCATCAAGCAAAATTCTTCCTGCTTTAAGTACTGCTCCTGTGGTAGTAATTTTAATACTTTGCACACAGACCGAATCCCGTCAGTCAACATTTTTGTTTGCTTGTGCCCTCTCACAGTGATTTCCTTCTGGCATCGTGGAGTCACTGGGTTGGGCTCCTCCTGTGATGACAAGTGCAGGAGAAAAAAAATACCTTTGGGACGTGGGTACAGAGAGGCCCTTAAGATAAGTTGGCGAGATCAAGCCACAGTCCACCATGGCTGTTCCCCAAAGTTGTGAGCTCCCTGTGGACTGATTTTTCTGAGATGTAAGGATGAGATTTGGGGGCCACAGGCCTTAATATTGCCTTCCCATGCCTTTGGAAAAGCACTTAGAGGAAATGTTTTGCATGCTTTCCGTCTCTTTTTGATTAAAAATTGTTTGGAGTAATCTGTTTGGAGCATCAGAAAATGTAAGTCCTGCCTAAAGTGCCTACGCGATCTGTGTTATAGTTGTGATTGCCACAGTTTAATGACTAAGGCTCTCGATTTGATCTAGTTGTTTCCAGAGCTGGAAGCTAAACTGCTCAGCGAAACTACTGTTTGCCTAGTGCTGGTATTCTAAGTCTAATATCTTTCTCTTACAGGGTAGCGATTTCAGAATTGGAAATAACCGCATTCAGTTTGAGACCAAAGTGGAAAAAGCATCTGATGGAACTTTCTTTTTTCAAATCCAACCGGTAAATATCAGAAATTTTGGGCTAGGGTGCTTACAAATTACTTTCTCTCTTGCTTTCTTCAAGCAATGAGCTCACCTTTCCACCTACAGTCAACATGTTGGTTGTGCTCAGACTTCCCTCCTTCCCTCCACTGCCAGCTTTGACACAGAGATACTGGCTTCGTTAAGCCAGTTTCCCATTACATCTAAACTCTGGAGTACTGGCTAATGTTGATTATCAGGAGCATAAGCCATTGCCCCATTTTGTTGGGCTGGCCAATATACTATGAGGATGGCGATGAAACAAGCTGGCTATGACTTGATGTTGGTGATAGACCTAAGATTAAAAAATGATACCATAAGATCTGTGCTGTTGTTGAGATTGTTGGTCTTTGCTGGTGAATGTTGATGAGATTTTCCGATTTTTGTCATTCACTTTTATTGAGGCAGTCAAAAATATATCTATACTTTGGACAAACACATAAGTGACACAACAGGATTGTTAAAATTTGCTCATTTGCTCACGGGGAGAGGGCGATTTGCTGTGGTCGCCACTAATACATCCTGTACTTTTAGAATGAAAGCCATTTATATGTGTTTGTGTTCACATTTTTCTCAGTTCTTTGAAAGATACATTTGTTTAACACCCACTGCTATTTGCGTCTTACAAACATGACTAAACATTGCACTTCCCCTTTATGTGCCTTTTGAAAATGAGATATTATTATCTCACATATATAATCATTTTCTGTTTGTTTCCTATTCTTTCGGAAAGGTTACAACTATCTTTGATCTGACAAGTGTTATAATCGTATGAATGCATCTCCTAGTAGAAGTATGTGGTTGTTATTTGTGCCATCATTTTGAAGATACAGCTATCACAATACGACCTTGGTAGTAGGTAGCTACTTGATTTGGGATGAGTGAGTTAAGATATAAGATGATTTCTAATGGAGATAACCATTGTCTTTTCCCCTCCCTTCAGAGTCATGTTGAAAACGAAACACTACCACTTAGCTTATTCATTAAGACGGATCAAGGCAAGATTGATAGCAAACTGATTGGTAAGTACATAGTACAGGAAAGGGAAATTAAAAGTACCAAAATCTTATATATATGCACCTTTTAAAGCATTTCACTGTTCTAATGATTGCATACAGTGGTACCTTGGTTCTCAAACTTAATCTGTTCCGGAAGTCCATTAGACTCCCGAAACCATTTGAAAACCAAGGCACGGCTTCTGATTGGCTCCAGGAGCTTCCTGCACTCAAGCGGAAGCCATATCGGACGTTTGGTTTCAAAAAAATGTTCACAGACTGGAACACTTACTTCCAGGTTTGTGGCGTTCGGGAGCCGATTTGTTCAGCAACTAAGCCATTCGGGAACCAAGGTTTGACTGTAATTAGCAATCCATCAGCTAAAAAATATCTAAATAATGTTGCCTTAAATAGGCAATGAATATTACTGTTGTGAGCTTAAATTCCTAAACATTGTCTTGGCTTGCTTGCTGGGTATGAAAAAGCTTCCCCCACCCACCCACCCAATAATCCATCCTTCAAGTTTTATGATAACTTCTCCCAAGTTATGAAGCATCTCTGCAACACTGCTGCATCTCTGCAAAAGTGGCCAGATCTTGAGACCACAGTGTAGTTTTAATCAAAAGCTTTGCGCCAAGCATGCCAATAAAAGGCCACACTTTTTTCTCTAGAGTCAAATCCATTAAGAGTCAGCCAAGACTTGCTCTTCTGTGCTGCTGCTATTGCTTCTGCCCCTTCTCTGCTTCAGATCAGTTAGTTAACTTTGGGCTTTTTTCCCCAATTACAGTCCCAATGTTGCAACTGTTTTTGTCCAAGCAGAGGCCCAGTGCGACCAGTGTGTTTCCTGGCAGGCCATGCACAATGACTAATTATGCTAGAAAGAAACCAGGCATGACCTTCCAAATGCTTTTTAGTAATCCTTTTGCTTATTACTGCAACTCAGTGACACTTATAACTAATGTTGCCTGTGCTGATCAATCTTGCACAGCTGCAAATCAATCTTTAGGTATTGTATTTAATAGATTTACTTTTTAATGGATGTTGCAAATGAAAATCACTGTTCAAGACCTCTCCTCTTTTCCTATAATGCTAATATCTCCCACCCAAACAATATACATCATCATCCCGTATAGAATTACTGCAAACCTCTAATGTATTGTGGCCACATAAAAGACAAATGATATTCTAGAATGCATTTGATATGGCATTTCCAGTAAGGACTGCAGAGTGTTTCTACATTTGAATACCACACTGGCAACCTTACCCTTCATCCATTTTTGGTCAGCCATATTCAAGCAGGAGTAACCTGGAGTTACCTGGAAAGAATTATAGAAAGGATTCTAAACTTTATAAGTCAAGACTAGGGATGCTTGAGGATTTTGTCCAGTCTTTCATTTTAAGCAAAATAACCTGATTGGATTGCCATTATCCTTGAGTTTTTGCATCTCTCCAAATTTTGTGACATAGCTCAAAAACTGTAACATAATGTGCGTTTTAGGGTTGTTTACTCAAATGAACACTATACGGGAAAAGTACAATAGGAATATTGCAGTTTTTAGTGTAACTTAAAAAAAAAGATTGCAGAAATGAGATGGAACGAAGTTATGAATGAGCACATACAAAATTGGCATGGACCAGAA
Source organism: Darevskia nairensis (assembly GCA_034642065.1). NCBI lineage: Eukaryota > Metazoa > Chordata > Lepidosauria > Squamata > Lacertidae > Darevskia > Darevskia nairensis. Next base: position 332,764 of record JAWWNI010000605.1, read on the forward strand.
ATTGACTGTCATCCCACCCTAGTCTAGACTAGACGATATTTTCGACCTGTTTAAAACACTTCCCATCTTAACAAATGAGTGATGCTCTGTTATGTTCCCAAAGTCATCCATCCATATGTTATATATATATACTTTCCCTCTCCCTCACTTTAATTGATTAATGTTCATAGTTTGGTTGGTATCAGCAGGGCGCAGCTTAATTTAATGTCCATTCTGCCCACATTCATCTCTGTGGTTTACTATGAAAGGCAGAAGCAGAAAAGAACTGGGCAAGAAGCACCTTTTTGTACTATTGGTGTCCCAATTCCCCTTCTCACTTTCTTGCCATTTGTGGGCCCTTAATAGAGCTGAATTTAAGTGCACCACACTTTGAAAGATAGTTACTTTGGTTGTTCCGGTCGCTACTACAGAGAAGGTGAGCAATTACTGAATTTCCAAATATAAATGAATCCTTTCTTTCTCTAACACATTTAGAGAATACCAAGTAGCATTGGCATTTAATGTATTTTTATAGCCACTGGAGACTTAGAGCAGTATGAAATCCAATATATCCCTTTTATCCTTTGTCCTGTTCTATCAATGGTTTCACAGCTAGTATCTAAAGATGATGGATAAGGGTTGGAATCTAATGGCTGGCTTGCTGCTGGTACATTTAACAACCTGATCAGTAACAAAACTGATTAACGCTTTGAGCTCCACCACTGTATTGTGTGTGACTTGGAGAGCTTGCCTTTCAATACATTACAAATCTAATTTGGAGGCAGTTTTGAGTGCTGGTTTTTGCAGACGCAGACGTTGTTTTCAGTTCTCCACATACAGATGAAAAAGATATATTGAATCAGTTTGTCAGACATGGCAGTCTCACTGGTTAGCTGCTGATATACTTTTAAAAATCCAGAATTCTGAAATTGAATTCCATCAGACTGTTTTCTGAGTCAACCAATAGTACCTCAGTGCTCACTTCAGATGTGGAATGTGTGAATGCACATTCTTTAGCCAGAATCAAAATTCAACAAATAACTTCCCTCAAAAGCATGTATCCACCATTGGTCTTTGGCTTATATTCACACCATCTAGGGTTGCCATATGTCTGTAATTTTCCGGACTTACACAGTATTTGTCCCTCGTAAACAGCGTCTGGGTGGAAATCGCTGAAATGCCTGGGAAAATCTGGACATATGGGAGCACATGTTAGAAGTGTAGATTTTGGCGAATTTCTAACACCATCTATAAAAGGAGATCAGGGCATGACAATGGCTTGAGCGGTTATTGACAAATTCACTCTTCTGGAATCCAGGCTGACCCCATATTCCTAGGCACTTAAATGATTTGGGGCACTGTCCCATAGATGTATTTGAAAAATCACACACACCCCTCTTTCTCTATATATAGTGGTATACCACTTGGGGGAAAACCTTCTAACATGCATTTAAATTGAAATAATTTTCAAGTATTCAGTTAATAAACTTATTAGTGTAAGGCTAAAAAAGGCAGAGCCTTTTTCTTATTTTAGCTGATAAATCAGGAGAAAAAACATGTATTCTTCCTTTTCTTTTCTTTTCTTTAAATATGTCCTATCTGTTGAAGTTGGTAACTTTGTGGAAAATAATTTGGGGAATGTGGGATATGCAGTTTGATTGCCGTATCACCTTGGTTAACAGTTAAGCCATGAGTTCTCTTTTCCAGCCCCAATATGCCAGCCTTGCAGGCTCAGCATAAGCTGTTAAGGTCAGGGTTGGCCCTGCCATTAGATATACTGAGGTTGTGACAGCAGGGTGTCTGAGGACAAACCTGTGTGTGCCACACAGCCTGATGGAACTGCCTAAGCCAGCCTACGGTAGCAAAGGATACATGGTTGTATCCCACTACGTTATACTCAGACTAGACCTATTTCAATTAATGGACCTAATTTAGTTATGCCCATTATTTTCAGTAGGACAACCCTCAGTCCTGTTTCCAGAAGATTCAGCTACCAATCTGGTAAGCTTTTGTACATGACAGGAAGGATTGCCATCTTGTCCTTAGTCTCTGGCTGTCAGTGCCTTGACCAGCCCTGGTCAACCTTGTTCAGTTTTCCATCCAGTTAGTCATTGATTGCAGGACAAGCATTGAAGTCTTGCTGCTCAGCATCATGTGTGCAAGCATATTACCTTGAATGGGTTGGCAAGCGGATTATTTCTTGCAACCGAGAAGGAAACAGAACCCAAGTTTCTGATTCACAGTTAATAAATAAGCAAGCTTCTGCTCAGCAAGTTCAACTACTTTGAATAAACACAGTGGCTCATGCTGAGCAAGTGGGTGCTATTTTTAAAGAAGGCTGGTTTCAGAACACAGTAATGCACTATAACTGTTTTTTAGCGTAATGTGAGTTATTCTGAAATTGTCAACTCTGAGGACTTCTTCCCATTCCTCCCGTGCTAGTCAGGAAGGTTAATTATAGCTTTGTTGAGCCAAATAATCAGAAGGGAGCCCCCCCTTATGTTCAGCTTTTTCTTTTCTTTTTTAGCTACTTAGAACTAAAATGTTATAGTTGGCAAACTTGAGCGCTAATTGTTTCCAGTTAAGCTGGTGATCTGACTGCCCATCAAAACATGCTCAAACACGAAGGCTTGAGAGTCGTTGCTTCCAACTTGGTTCATGGTCCTAATTATACAGCACTCTGAATTTACTGTGCATGTTCTGGAATTAGGCCATGATGCTCTTCAGTCATGTATGGGGTATGGCTTGGATCGCAGAAAGACTCCACATATTACAAATTCTGTTCTTAACTTTACCCCTCAGTGAACACAGAGCCATTACAGGCGTAAGAGGCACTCTGTTTTCCTCTGTGATTCATGGCCATGATAACCAGAAGTGGCAGGGCATCCTTTAGCATGGTTCCAGTGCTCCCCAGTGCCCTCCCAATCCTGGTCTCTGACCCCATCCATCAACCTTTGCTCCTTGCTGCAGGACTCCTTGGGTGGAGGCATAAGTTGAACCATCTTGGCGTGTATATGAATATATATTATTGCACTACGCTGTCTGAATTCTGCTTTTCACGGCACAGCAATAAGTTGTAGAATTTTTGGAAGCTTTAGTGTGGTCTGTTTATCTTAAAGTTAACTATGAATAGCTATCTGTTTTTGCTCCAGACATCTGAGATTGATGAGAAAGCTATCCAGACAAGAATGAACTTGCGTATTGAAAACCTCTAAACATAGCACCCCTACAACTCTCATTGCCTGTCAACCCATGTGCATTTCATTTGAAATAACATCTCAGCTAAATCTAAACCTACTGTTAACAAAGGAACTTCTTCTAGTCACTTATTTTTCAGTTCCCCCCCAAAGGTAGAACCGTCCGACTATTTGCTGTCCTGACAGTTCAGGGAAAAAATGTGTTAATCTGCGGAAAGGCTAATCTGCAAAGCAAGTATCACTAGATGGCTTAAGCATAGGAGCCCACACTTGCGCTGCACAGGAAGGCAACACAACATCAAAGCTTCCATGGTCTCCTCCCACTTTGATCTGCACGAAATTTATTTCCAACCCCAGATCTGGTGGTCTGTCTGTACATGAGCCTGGTCAGGCCACTGAATGCACTAAAACCAAAATTGAAGGGCCCCATTATTTTGCTTTCTGTCTCTCCCCCCCCCCAACACACATTAACTTACTTTCCTTTGCAAGTTACAGTAATCATTAAGAGTGCATTAATGTATCAATAATTTGATGAAGCTGTGTGGCTAGGACACTTAACTACATTACTGAAAGTCAGAAAGGTGATAAGATGCGAAGATTGATTGAGTCGCTCATTCGTTATTTATTTGCAGGATTTATGCTCCTTTCTATGCCTTTTGCAAAAAAAAAAAAAAAGGCTCCCAGAGCAGCTTACAGAAAGAGGTAGAGAGGGAGTCCCATGCCCTCAAGTCTACATTCTAAAATGCATAACACACCAGGGAGGGGAGCAGACAGGGTAGGCAGGAAGGAAGAGGAAAAAATTGCTCCTGCTGCACAGTTCTTCCCTTGGAGAGCTGATCTGGTAGCAGTTGGAATAATCTCAGGAGGAGGCTTGATGAGTTGCGTTCCTCTGTCCATGGCAGTTCTCACACCTTGGCAAAAAGCAACACTCACCTGGAAGCACCTTCCTCCTGCACCCAGGATCAGATCTGAGAGCAGATGACAATGCCCAGGCTAGGAGAACGGGGCTGCTCCTGCCACAGTTATTTCCCCAAGCAGCTGAGTTGGTGGTTAGTTACAGACTGTGGTATTTGTGAGCGCCATGATTGTACCTTAATGATGCTGCCCTGTTGGATACACATCAAGATTTATGTGGGTTTGAATTTCTCTGAGTGGTGTAATAGTAACTGGCGCTAGAAACGTGTATATGATTTGTTTTCCATTTTTACAGTGACTCTATACAGCTGTTCCTATGGTCGGGATGACTGCAGTTTGTGTCTCGCAGCTAATCCTACGTATCGGTGTGTCTGGTGTGACAACAGCTGTGTTTACGCTGGCCGGTGTGCTGCTGCCACTAGCACCTGCCCTCCTCCAGTCATTACTATGGTAATTTCTGCATCATTCATAACATAGCATGAAGTCAGCTCAAGTCAGCTTGCAAAGCATTTATGGAATTCTGAAGAGCTGTTGCAAACTTGTAACGTCCCATAGTAAAGAGACTCTGTCTGTTTCTTTAAGATCCAGTTGGTGAATAATCACTGTGCTAGCGGGGCATTAGAACTGGCTTTTTGACTAAACAAACCAAAAGGAAAAGGCTACATACCTATATCCTAGGAGTGTCTTCCAATAGTGCTGTAATGGCAGATTACATGAGAGGAGTTCATAGCATGGTTTCTTGCCTTGCCTGCATTGTCTCAGATCCCAGGAAGGGGTATTATTGGCACGAGAGAGTAGCTGTGACACCAGAGCAGCTAAGGAAGGAGGCATGCCGTTACATTTCCTGTATCACTAAGGGGCTGGACTTTACGAGATGTGTGGACAAACTGCTGGTCCATCTTCCTTACTTCCTCATAGCATCTGACTTAAACCAAGAAGCTGGTTCAGACATAACAATCTCCGTTTAATAAAGCCAAGAATGTTGCATCTGAACAGCCCAGTGTGTGAGATGATATAATCATCACTGTACATTGCTAGCAGCTAGTGACGATAAGGTAGAAAGCCAGGCTAATACAATTACATTATTCAGGCATTGTGTTAAAAAAGTTATGGCTAGACAGGAGAGTCTGCAGCTTCAACGCTTACATACCTTGTTCTGCCCAGATTGCTTTTTACATTTTCTGGCTTTCCATAGAGCTTTAGTTCAAACAAGTCTAGTCCCCCTTAGGGTTCCCATTTTTTATATATATATATTTTTTTTGAAGAGAAAAAAGAGGACACATTTGCCAACATCTACTTTTAACTATGGATCTCTATGCCAACTCTCTCATCATAAGAAAGAGGATGTGTCCTGGGAAAAGAGAACATGTGGCGATCCTGAGGCCTTCAGCTTATCTAACTTGTTCCACAGTTCAAAATTTGTAGCAGAACATTAAAAAGAACATTTGTAAGCAGAATGGTACCTCAAAAGGTATCTCTGCCTGTTAGGAACCTGCTTCAGAGATGCCTTGTTTCTCCAAAAATAAGACACCCCCGTGGGCGGTTCACTCAACTAAATAAATGTTTCAGTATTTTTTTTCTATTAAAAGGAGACACCATCGGGTTCTTTAAGCAACCACAACACAGTTATAAACTGGATGAAATGCTAGGTGTTACTCTAGGCAGGAATGCTATATATAATAGTTATAACCCGGTGTTGTAATAAAGTATAGTAGAATTCCATTTTCCGTCAGGTATTTGAAATGATGCAGCTTGTTATTGATTTTATAATATTGGGAAGAGCGTTAGACTTGACATTTTACAGTAAAAATTTGTTGGCTCTCAGTTGTTGTTTTTCAAAAAGGCAATTAGGATTTCTGAGGAGTAGGCAGCCACATAACAGAAGAGGCCACAGAAAGTCCACAGAAAGCTCTACCAGTGTTGCTGGATCTCAGACTGCCAGCATTTTTATCATTTCCTGCCTTCTTTCACATACTCTTTGCATCTGGAGCCCAATAGGTTGGAAAATTCACGTTCTCAGGGCAGAGGCAGTAAGGCAGGCCTCAGAGTCCTCTGAAGTTCATCCTCAGAGCAGGGAGGGATGCCAGATAGAGAAGGGAGATCAGAAACCCTGTGCAAATCTGTTTGGCCTATCTTTGGCCTGGGCATCTTCACTATTTCTGTATCACAGTTGGCCATTCCTGATCTACATCCCTGGGCACTCTGCACTGCCCTTCTTTTACCACAGTCCCTTAACAGGTATAACTCTGTTGTAATACATCCTCATAGTAAAATCTTATATTTAAAAAACCGTGCATCATTCTCCTTAAAGGGGGAAAATAAATATCAATGGGAGTCTTCAATATACCCCTAGGACATGAAACTCTTGTAAAGCAGATGTTTCCCCCCCCCCCGCCTAAACACAGAAGCTTGCAGCTCCCTACCTTTCAATTCTTAGAAAAAACCAATTTGATATTTGAGTTGAGTACTTTGTGGTACTCCGTAGGATATAAAATATCTTTGCTCTCAGGAAGTACCTAAATGCTCCAAGGTGTCCACATTGACAACAGTACAAACACTATTCTTCTAGAGTCAAAAGAGGTGGTTCTGAAAACTTGCCAGGGTGATGAATGCCCCTTTTGGTGCAGAGGAATGTGTTGAGCTCTCACTGTATGTTTTTAACACAGGAGATATAAAGTTATGTGGAGAACAAAGACAAACCATTTCTGCATGGATATATGCCTGTGGGTCTTGGGAGGGTGTTAGAGCAACAAACGTGTTCTGAAAAAACCATTGAACTATATCTATTATACAGTGGCAGACTAAGCTTGAATTACTTCTAAGGCTAGTCAGGTTTTGTTAGCTATACCACAAAGGGCAATGACTCCTTATTCTAAAAACTGCACAAATAGGGTAAAAATGTCAAGATTTCCTAACCACCCTTGCCACTAGGGCTAGGGTTCAACTGATATATAATCTCAGAGTTTGCATGACCATCCACTCTACAACCAGAATAAAAATTGAAATTTTCCAGATTTCTGGCCAAAACTCAAATCTAAACCCCAAACCACTTTTATTCCTCCTTCGAGTCTGTGAACTTACTGTTTAAGATGCTGGTTGGTTATTAAAACGATGTTGTGACTTTTTAAGTATGTTTTCTTTATGCTCAGATTGAACCAAAGAATGGACCACTGAGCGGTGGAATTTTGTTGACCATAATGGGATCTAATTTGGGCATAAACGCTGAAGATGTCAAAAGTATAACAGTGGCAGGCACTGAATGTATATTTAGAGAACAATTCTACTCTGTTTCTACCAAGTAAGTAATTGTCTAATGTTTTGAATGCCAGTTTGTTTGTTTTTATCTGTTTGCTGCAGGTTCATAGAAATGTGAAATAAAACAACTGTCCTGACAAAAATGGCAGTTGGTTGCTTTAAATATATAAGTTCTTCAGCATCTCTGTATGGTAATGAGTTGTAGCTATTTAATGTGTTTAGCTGTAATTCTAGAAACAACTGCAATGTTTATGCTTATTCTGTTGTACTTTATACATGTAATTATGTAAGAGACTTGTAATAACAGCCACCTTTATATTTATGATCTTAAAGCTCTAACTTGTTTGTTGCTTATCCAGACTCAATTATGCACTAATTTATTTTGAACTGGAGGCATTTGTAAGTTATCTCATGCAGCTTACATTTCCAATGGTGTCACTTCAGGAAGGTCTCATATATTAAACATTTACAACCTTGCACACAATATTTTTTAACCCACCTCTTTTGTAATCCTGTACACAAATAAATGTGGGTGGCGCTGTGGGTTAAACCACAGAGCCTAGGGCTTGCCGATCAGAAGGTCTGTGGTTCGAGCAGCTTAGTCATGCTAGCCACATGACCCGGAAGCTGTACGCCGGCTCCCTCGGCCAATAATGCGAGATGAGCGCCACAACCCCAGAGTCGGTCACGACTGGACCTAATGGTCAGGGGTCCCTTTACCTTTACCTTTACACAAATATTATGAAAAAGTAGCTTTGTTATGTTCATTTTAAAAACACATCTCTAAAATGAACACTGGAAATGTTTTAATTCAGTTTGGCAAATGTTAGGCATCCAGGTACAGTGGGACCTCGACTTATGATGATAATGCGTTCCGACGCAATTTTCGTAAGTCGAAAACATTCGTAAGTCGAATCCCCATAGGAATGCATTGAGCGAAAAAAATTCGTAAGTCGAAAATTCGTAAGTCGAAATTCGTAAGTCGAAAAAATCCTATTAAAGCGACCGCGACTTCCATTCGTAAGTCGAAAAATTCGGTTGCGGCGCCATTTTGTTTCTCCCGGAAGTCATTCGTAAGTCGAAAAACACGTAAGTCGAATTGCTCGTAAGTCGAGGTCCCACTGTATCCTGTTAGTGTGCATTCATGATGATTTGTGCTCATGGTGGTATTGGGGCGGTTATATGCTTTCAATACTGTTTGCACCTGCAAAACATTTTGTGTTGGTCAGACTGTCTTTGTTTCCCATCTGTACTTGTCCCATAGCTTCCTATTACAACCCTGTAACACAATGCAAACATTCAGGCGGTGGGGTGTTCTATCCTGCTACTGTTGCACTGCAGCATATATGGCAATAATGCAGTAGTATTGAGGAAGTATTGCAGATCAACTAGTAAAGTAAAAAGATTTGTGAACGGTTCCATATAAATCCATCACTGATGCACTCGTATTGCATCAGTGACATGTTGCAGAATACATCTGCCAAAAACAAACAAAAAACAACCCATCCGGTGGGGGGGGGGAATGCACCTCCAATGGGGAAATCAAGGTGTGAGTCTGGGTTTTTCTATTTCTTTGAGAAATAAACCTGTAAATTCATCTTGTGAAAAGGAATGGTGTGCCATTTTTTAATGGTTTCTACATAATGAAGGCTTGAGGGTGATCTCCCAGAGATTTAAAATCATTTGATTCTAGTTTATGCCACCTTGTATTACTTTTGAGGTTTCTATAATGGTGTCTTATTTAATTGTTAGATTTTATTTTATTTAAGAACGGACTGCAGGAAATATATATATCAATTTAGATCTTTTATGTACAAGCTTGCCTTGTTTCCAACTAGGATTGTATGTGAGGTTGGAAGCGTGCCAGAAGCAAAAGAAGGTGAAATTGAAGTTGATATAAATGGACAACAAGGCAGATCAACAAACGAAGTGCAGTTTACATATCAGGTGAGTCTGTCCTTGTCAATAGCTTACCTTATTTAACACATAGTATCTTGTTTTCCATTTTTCACTGGGTCAAACGTAAGTGTATAAACAGTGCATTGGTTTTTATTGCTTCATTTGGAACCTTGGAGATTCTGCTGAAACAGAATGCTTAAGTCTACTAAATATAATAGAGAGAGACAGCCTGTTATAAATAATGTGGATGCAGCACCTGTGCTACAGAAGACAGAAAAGAGATGGATGGGCAGCCTTGTGCTCATCCAAACATGCTTCCATCCCTTAAAGGTCTAATGCTCATCCAGTCACAAAAGGACTCAGGGCATTTGACTTCATGCTCAAGGGACGCAGCTTCAAGCCATCATCTCCCTGCTACTTCACCCACTTCTTCCAAGGTAAAAAAAGCCCCACCTTGGGGAAGGAAGATATGTTAGTAGCTTGTATAGATAGCCAGGGAAGACTAGAGGGTCCTGGGTAAGACCCTTGTAAGACCCTGCACAGAGCATCATTTACTGCCAGGGCTTTTGAGTTTGTAATCCACAAATTGCACAATAGAAGAAGATGCTCTGTGCATCACTTTCCACTGGATAGACAGCATGCTAGAGTCTTCATTGGAAGCCATGCACTGGCTGAAACTGCCCTCCTAACCCAAAGTGAGGTTTGGGTTTTGCCTTGAGAGAGGATTAGCATCCAGTGGACAGGTAAAGGTGCAGAGAGACACAAGGGACAAGATTGGAGGAGGGTGGGTTGTGCCTGCCTCGGTTCAGCTTACAGCAATCCAAACGGGTGGCTGCATAGTTGAACACCCCTGCTTGAATCCTTAGCCAACCCTCAGAAAAACATATTTGGCTTTGAAATGGGCCGTACTTCAAGAAACAGCTGATAGCTTCCTGCTGAACCGGTAATCTTAATGGGGAGAATGGATGCATAGTCACTGAATGGTACCTAAAGTAGAAACCCTAAAACATTTTCAGTTGGGTTGCTTAATTCCATAAATAGAGTCTCTGGCACAGACGGCATGATGTAAGTCATGTGAGAGATACCGTTAGCCACCTTGTCACCATGCTAAAGGATAGGGCAGGCATCACCAAACATCGGCCCTCCAGACTACAATTCCCATCATCCCTGACCACTGGTCCCGTTAGCTGGGGATCATGGGAGTTGTAGGCCAAACATCTGGAGGGCCGCAGTTTGAGGATGCCTGGGATAGACCTTCAGTTGCCTTGCCACAGATGCAGCCCTAAAACTCGCAGGACCTTATAGTGCTTGTAAGGCATAGGTAAGTGTGCATGGATAGATACAATGTACGGGGTTATTTTTAAATTCAGCTGTCACTTTTGGTATTTAAAACAAAACTAGTGAAATGTGTCATGTGGGAAGTCAAGGTTAGGTTATTCTCTTGAGGATTCATTTTTCTGCCTGGGCTATTTCAGCTTTCACGCTGAGTAACCACATAGAGGAAGTGGATGTGGTCAAGTCACGAGAAGGAAGGAGTTGGATATTTGTAGAATGCGAGGCCAGAATTGGAAAACAAGGGGCATGCATGCCAAATCTGTATTGTCCTTCCATGGCACTGTGTAATTCTAGCTCTTGCTATTAATAATAATAGCAGCATTGCATTTCTAATTTTCATTACTGCGGAGTTACACGTGACTCTTTCTTCTTCCAGGATCTCCATTCTTTTATCATTCCAAAATGACAGCTGTTAAAGATTTTTGGCTTGAAAAGCATAACTTGCATTTTAGCTGAAAAAATCCCTTACAGTTACTGGGAAGATGCAGCTTAAGAGGAAAAGAAAGAATTGAACTGTTAATTTAATGAGGTCACCAAGCTATGGGTAGTTTCTTTTCCTCCCTCGTGACTTTTCACACCAATTCTCAGCTAATTATATTTTCTTTCCCCCTCCTCTCACCCAGCTAAAAGAGGAGTAGATAATTTTATTCTAAAAGGAGATGGACATTCTTTGACCGCCTCCACTTTTACCTTGGAGGTGCGTCTGTAAATGGACACCAGGCTAACAATTCGTGTCTGAAATCTATAGGGTCATCATGCCATAACTTACATTTCCTTTGGTCCATAGAATTAGGATATGAAGCATGACACAACTAAATAAATTTTACAGAAAACTTTGCTGTTCTTTTACTGGGCAGAAAGAAGAGATAATATTTCCCCCTCTCTGCCCTAACTTCCCCATTTGTCTTACACACCCAGTATACAAGAACGTCAAGTATCATCAATCAGTCTCCGTAGCACTTAGTGGCCTGGTTTGCATGTCACATTAAACCATAGTTAAAATAAACTATAGGAACAAGTAGTGTGCTACTGCCTGCTTCTGAAATCACAAATCACCTCTGAACCTAGGGTCCTGCTTTGATTCTCACCAAACAAACCATAAACAGTAACCAAAGTTTATTCTTGGCTTACCACTCATGGTTTGTTTGGGGGAAGCAAACTCCTGAAATTTGTCTGCGACACTAACCCAGGCCATAGCTTATTTCACAGCAGCACAGCAAGAGCAGGGAAAGAGCAAAGCGCCTGCAATTTCAGCATCAGGCACCAGCACATTAAACTATTTTAACTAGTGAAAAGGGCCATGTGAATGAGGCTATTACATGTGATTTTGCTAATACTGCCATCCTCTCACTTGGTTTGCCTTTCTTATTACATGAAGAGACAGACCACTTCACACTAGAGGGATTAAGATTCCTATGAGTGCTAGGTGCTCAAATCTCCAGAAGCATGACATGATCTTTTACAGCTTTGTCACAGCAGCTGAAGTTTAAACCAGGCAATCTAGTGTGCATTATGTTGTCTTAACAGCCTTTGTTTCTGATATCACCTGTGGGCATTTTTTTGTGGGCAGAAGAGCTTCTAAACTCTTCCTTTGCTGCTTTGTGGGAGGAAGAAGGATAGTGTGCGGTCCTGAGGTTCACAGCAGATCTTTCCAGCATGTTCATCTCTGAATGCAACCTATCAGATGTTGCAGCTGATCATGCATAATCACATGTCCTGTAGCTCTTGAGTAGCCACCGCAAGTAATAAGATTATGTGCAGCAGCCTTTAATGCCAAATTATGGACAGTATTTTTTTTCTGAACTACATATTCAGTGTTGGCCCAACTGAACAAATCACCGAGAACAGCTCAAGTTGACCCAAGCAAGAAACATTGCTGTTCCGTTTTTAAGAATAGATTTGCACCATCTGATTAGCTATAACGAGATGAAACTGTTTGATGTTGGTAATCCAGCTCGATGTAACTAGTTCATTGTGAGATCAGCACTATCTAACCAAACAGCAAGAAATTTAAAACCTCACATGCAACCCCAATGTGCAGTTTCATTCCAAAAAGTGCCGTTCATTAAATTTATAGCACTTGCTTTATTGGCCTGCTTTATTGGCCCATTAAGGAGAACATTAGGTGTGCTGAGGCAGCTTTGCTGAGCACCAGATGATTATATTAAGGATGTGTGTGCTTCTTTTTATGTTGCAAAAGGGCTCTTTAATGCGCATAATTTTTGTAACCAGCTTTGTTAGTATGTGCATGGTTAGGGTCACAAGAAGTTGCTCTATATGGAATCAGAACATTGGTCCATTGGTTTTCCAGGATTTCAGAAAGGGAAATCTTGTATAATTAGTTTCTTTATTAATAATAATAATTTATTATTTGTACCCCGCCCATCTGGCTGAGTTTCCCCAGTCACCCTGGGCGACTCCCAATCGAGTGTTAAAAACAATACAGTATTTATATCCAAGTGACTACAACTATTCTACCTAACTCAGCTGGTATGGGTATACACCCTGGCTCTAATGCGCGCACAACATGTGTGCATGGGGTATGCACTTCCACTTCAGTAGTAAGGGCAGCTCATGATTCTTTCGTCATTGTGTCCATGCACCTGCTCTCATTGCTTAATTCATAGAATCATAGATTTTTAGAGTTTGAAAGGACCCCGAGGGTCGTCTAGTCCAACTCCCTGCAATGCAGGAATCCCATCCACAGACATCGGGGGGGGGGCCCTCGAACCACCAACCTTCTGATTAACAGCTGTTTTTGGGAAGCTGGTATATATACCTGTAACCCTGTATTCCACAGGGCTCCCTCTGGACTTTGCATTAGATCGATGTTTCCCACTCTCAGTTATGAGTCCTTTTGTTCATTTCAGTTGGACTGGTGCAAGAGAAGCTTATGTGGCATGCACCTCAGTTCATTTTTCAAGGGTTGTTGCCTCCTTTCTGGGAGCTGTAAGGAAAAACGAGACAGCAACAACATGCGATGGTTTTTGAAAACATGGTTTTTGAAGACACACACAGACAATGCAGGCTTCTAGTGTGGGAGTAAATACCATCTGACATACAATTAAAAATTGAAAAGAGCTCCTTAGGCTTTATATAAGAGTGCTGTACTCTTGAATATCAAAGCAAAATGTTAATCATTGCGACTTGCACTGCAGTGCATTGAGTTCCATTCTAGGGCAAGCCAGCTGAACATTAAATGTATTCTGCAGAGAGTGCTGCTTCCCTGGGCTTCTGAAAAATTAGTGCTTTTATGAGTGCTTTTCAATGTGTGTTCCAGTTGTTGTTATTATCATTAATATTCTTATTATTTATTAAATTTGCATACCACCCTTCATCCGAAGACCTCAGGGCAATTCACAACATAAAAATACAAAACAAGAACATAAAACAATAACAAAACAATAATCCCCCTCCCACAAGGACATTAAAAAAACCCATAGGATGTTAATAGGATGTTAATCAGCCAAAGATTATAGAGAAACATTTCTGCCTGGCGCCTAAAGATATGTAATGAAGGTGCCCTTCCCTGTTTTTTCTTGCTTGGGTCAACTTGTAATCTATATGATCCTTATAGTTTATGGGATCGGAATTGACATCTGGGGGGAATTTCCGAAAGGTGGTGCTTTGTCCTGGATCTTTCGGGTTTTCCTAAAAAGCTCAACAATTATGGGGGTGTTTTGGTTTTTACTTTTTGAAATATGGCAACGCTAGTGTTGCTCCCATCCCTTCCTTCCCAGACCTCAAAACTGCATACTTGAGGAGTTATCCGATGTTATCCTCACCACACCCCTGCTTGACTGAGAGTGAGTAGGACTGATCTAAGGTCTCTTCGTGAGCATCATGATGACATCAGGGTTTGAATCTGGTTTCCCTTGTGCAATTCAGTTCTTTACCCCCAAGATGTCTTGCTGGTTGTAAGCTATCAATAAGGGCTTACAGAGACATTTGTAGACATCTCTCCTTGCATTTGCATTAAGGATGTCATTTGCGGTATTGCATTCCAGTTTTCCTCAAGTTTTTATGATGTAAAGCTTGTGTCTCCTGCAAGAGCATCTAAAATATCTCCTAAAAGCTGCACATTTCTACATACATAGACTATCTTTACCCCTAAACCAATATTGTAGGATGCCTGGTGTTGACATTTTTGTAAAAGTGAGCAAGGATTTTAATCTTATGCAGCTGTCTGCCTCTTCTTAAATTAGGTGCTCTGAATTCTGAAGGCTGCGTACATAATTCCATTTCCACATGAAAAGACTTTGACAGTTCTTAAACACTGAGACATTAAGGCTGCCCTGGAGCTTACTTCTAAGTAAACATACACAGGATTGTGGTGTGCATGGTATTCCAGCTATTAAATAAAAGTTTTGATAAATTTGGTGAATAAAAGGCATGAAGGAACTGACAACAAAAGATAGGGTTGTGGGCAAGGCTGCAGTTAGTTCCAATTAGTCAAAATATATTGCAAATTTGGGAGAGGGCTATATAAAACAACAACAACAACAGAGGAATAAGTTTTGAATTAATTGTTTGAAGTTTATTAAATTGGCTTGTGAAAGTGCAAAGCAGATATAGTGAGATAGTATTATGCTTAATTGCATCATGTTTTCAGAGGATGAGCTATAGAACCTATTAATACTCTGCTAAGATACATTGCAAAATATGGGAGATGTTAATTTTACTAAAGGCTTTTGCACTTCTAAAAAACCGTTGGTGTGATTTGCCCTTTGCAATGTGATTTGGCCAGGGCCGTCTTAAGCATATCCGGCGCCGTGGTGCAAAGCTCCCTCCGGTGCCCCCCTCCCCCCGTTTCCCAGAGTTCTCAACCTTTCTTTAGGGAGGACGGCACTGCCGACGGGGCTGGAGGAGGCGGGCAGTGGCTGGAGGGCGGCTCCTCCAGTGGGGAAGAGGCGGAGGCTGGACGTGGCGTGCCACAGTGCTTCCTGCCATGGTGGCCACGGCAGATGGAGGCTCCGGGCATGGTGCTGCTTCGGTGCAGGCGGCATGGCGAGGGCGGCGAGCTGATGCCAGGAGGCACCGCGTCCAGCCTCCGCCTCTTCCCTGGCGCCCTCCAGAACTTGGCGCCCTGTGCCATTAGCCTCTATGGGTAAGATGCCCCTGGATTTGGCCTTTGTGATTTGGCCCTGTGCAATCAGGCACAGGGTATATTTAGGTTACAATTTTTAAGCCTTGATAGTAGGCGAGTTTGCAGCAAATTTTGGGTGGTCCCAGAACCATAGAACGGTACATTTTCACAGCATTGCTAAGCCCCTTGCTAAATCAGGTCTCCTACACAACATGTCACCGACTTGAATGTGGACTGCCACCTATTTAATGTGGCCTGCCACTTCCAACTTCCCACATTTGCCATGCCAGGCAGGAAGTTTATCAAGCTTGTGCTGGGCTATATTTGACTCAAGACTATCACAAGTTTTGCAGAGCTACTTTAAGTGATACTTTCCAAATTAGTCAACTTCCCACAGAGGATGGGAGGGGACAGTTGCCTTCTTTGCAAACATCAAAACCGGTTGCTTTCACATTGCCTCACAACGCTGCGGGCCTTGCTTTGTTGCTCCTGTCATTGATAACAGTTATATTCCAGGAAAGTGTGAGGAAGAAGCACTGAAACCATGACTGAAAACAGTAAGCCCAAAATGAAATCCTCAAAAAATGAACAGGCAGCTAATCCATTATGTTGTAGCTTTGGCCTTGAAATCAATAGCAGCTTAGAGTAGTGTAAGCTTTAAATAGAAGTCGGTTCATAATCTCTTTCATTTCTTCTTCCCTGGTCCATTTTTTTTTTCTCATGGTAGTATTTCCAAACCTAGCAAAGTGCCTTTGTGAGAGTAAAAACTGAATTTAACCAGCTTTTGACTTCTTCGTGACAGGATCCTGAACCTACAGGAATAAGTCCTCAAATTGGTACCAAAGCTGGAGGGACATCCCTAACTATCAGTGGCACAAACCTGGACACTGGCTCTATTCAAGATGTTCAAGTTTACCTCGATAATGTACCCTGTGAAGTGTAAGTATAAGGACTTATAAAGCTGCCTTTCCTCTCTTAGGTGTGGTCATGCCATCTGTATTGCAGATTTCTAACCTCTGTCAGTAGAACTTTCAGCCAACTTAACGCCCTCTGAATTACCCTACCCCCACCTTAATTGTTTTCCCCATGGACTGTTTTCCGCAGATCCTGATGGCGCAATGGAAATTTAACATTTTCTCTCTCTTTATCTAAATCTAATTAGTGTGAGTTCACACTGATTTTGTCCACAGTATATGACTTTAGAATCAAGCAGCCACTTAGATGAACAGCTCTCAGAAGATCAATTCTCAGAGGGGTCATTCTCACATTATCCTCCTTTCCAACGAATATATTTTAATAGGGGCACACTCAGCTAAGGTTCATAGCTCATACTTGATTCGCCATGTGGGTATTGTTCCATGAAACATTGCTAACAATTCTTACAGTGGCCTCACCCCAGTGATAATATCCTGGACAACGTACATATGAAGAAACCATACGGGGATCAAACCTGCAACCTTGGTGTTATCAGCACCACGCTCTAACCAACTGAGCTAAAAGCTGCCACAGTGCTGTGATTTCAGTCTTAGCTGAGAGATATTCATGGAATCAGCCTTTATTGGATTATTATTCATCACCAAACTTTCAAGAAGACCTGAGCAGCATACATTCGATTATTCCTTTTTATGTAGCGTGGATTGTGACCCTTCTTGAGAAGGGGTCATACAGTATGGCATGGTCTCAACCATCAATGACTAGTACACAGTTAGCACAGTAAAATGTGAAGTGCAATTGTTGTGATGGGTTCTCTGCATGACTTCTAATGCGGTAGTATTGTTGCATTGCCATTAGAGTGCCAAATAGCATTTCAGGAAGCATGTTAACAGATACGGACAAGTCAGCACCTAACACTGAAAACATGTATCAGATTGCAGTGCTCTGAGCAACAGAGCTAGGAAAGTGCTTTAAAATTGTGAAGATCACCTTAAATGTTACAGTCAAAAGACAAGGGAAATGGGTAATTTGTACAGAAGCTGCATATAGTTTTGTCTTCAAGTGTCATGTTCATTCTGTTACTCTGATGACTTAAATAGAGCTTTACTATTGTGCTTTCCTTGTGTTTGTTTCGGCTGTGGAGGGCAGGGCTGTCTACGACTGACATTAAATTATTGGAGAGAAATAAAACTAATTGAGCCATAAAGAAGTATATAGAAGAGTGAAAGCAGGATTTCCTTTGCTTTTTGCACTTACAGTACTTGGTAAAATACGCCAGCACTCAGAAAGGACCACCAGATCCCCTTGGGTAGAGATCTCACTTAAAATAGGCAAGCTTCCATGGCATTTTGTTTTAGAACTGTAAAGCGAGGGCGGTCCTCAAACATCTGAATGGGACATTGGGGAAAGATGAAAGTCATACGAAGCATTAGGTCGAAACAGTCCAAAACTAACTTCCACGAATTTGTCCTTATCTGGGCAGGGACACTCCAATATTGTTGAATGTCTGTGTGCTGGCAGCAGAACCCGCAGCCCACATGTTGAGGGACTTTGGAAGAAGACTGGCTTGAAGCACCACTCTGGCAGCCCAACAGCAACAGCCTGTGGATAGAGTTGGCATAGGCTCATGATAGGTTGGGCTGTTAACTCATATGCACCAGGCCCCTTAAGGAATTTCCCCCATGGGTTCATTTGGGGAGAGACCAACCCTGACTCTGGTCTCTTCCCAGTGCCCCAGCCGCTTGTGACATTGAAAATGAAACAAAAGTACTACCCTGAGCAAAGCTATCTAAAGGAGGGACATGGCTGGGCCATAAGCCAGAGACAATTAAACATGGACACATCACTCCTTTGCTCTCCTGACGTCCCCCTTCTCCCCCTTCCCAGATACCCAGCACAAAGGGGTACTTGCATTGGATGTAAGCAAACTTGGTTTCTCAGATGTTCATGCTTATTCGCATTCACTGTTTCTCTTATGTAGCCTTTATATCGAATGTAACCCCATTTTAATATTCTAAATGTTAGACTAAATAATGCTGGTATTCTCTGTGTAACTTGAGGAAATGAAGACGTCATTTTCCTGTGGGCTGGGTTCGGGAGGTTGTAGAAGTCAGTCTGGATGTGATTTTTCTCTCTCCTTTTTTCTTAATTTAGTATCACATTTGGGCAAGAAATAGTTTGCATTACTGGGCCAAATAGCAAGGAAGGGCCTGTTCCTGTAACAGTACGGCATGGAAGCAATGAAAGAAGGATAGAAAACGAACCGTTTACCTACAGTGAAAACCCTACAGTTAGCAAGATCACACCTGAAGTCAGCATTTGCAGGTAATGAAATATTTCTTTTGTAAAAAAAAAAAAAAGTGTTCAGCCTTAATGAGCTGAAATTATAAGGTTTCCCCCCTCCGCTTTCAATGTAGTTATTAGATAACAACTCTCCTGGGTCTAAGCAATCACAATAAATGTAGCATAATTGTATATTTCTTCTAAAACAGAAGTCATCACCTTCAAGAAAGGCAGAGCTCTCTACCATTTAAGAATAATGTGTCAAATTAATAAGATGTTCATGACTTAATTCCTACTCCACTTGAAACAGATTAAGGGTTACAGTCAACTTAATCCTACTCTAGGATAGACCCCGTTAATGAACCCATTTGAAATGTCTTTTAACTTCACTGAGTCTACTTCTGAGTAGACATTAGAAGGAGAACAATGGGACACATGGTTTTATTTGTGCTTTTATATTTTAGCGGAGGCCGAAATATTACTGTTGTTGGAGCTGGTTTTGATATTATCCAGAATTTCTCTGTGAAAGTTATATTTAAGCCTTTTGTCGAGAGATCATCAAGGAAGAGGAGGAGGAGGCAGACAGAGGAGGTACAAAAGGTAACCATCGCCGTTTCTTTGTACAGAAATACAGTCTGGGCAGTATTTTATTCATTTATTAAATTTCTATACCACCCTTCATCCAAAGATCACAGGCTCATTCTCATGTTGCTTCCCTCCAAGCCTCTCGTGGAAGAGACACAGGGTCCGAGTCAGTTCATACTGAAACCGTACCTAATCCAAAAACCCTTGAAATTTCCCGTTTTAGTGGATTCAGTAGCTGGTCAAGAACTTTAGGAGGGCCTTCTCGGTAGTGGCACCCGCCCTGTGGAACGCCCTCCCATCAGAGGTCAAAGCGATAAACAACTATCTGACATTTAGAAAATACCTGAAGGGAAGTTTTTAATCTGTGATATTTTAATGTATTTTGATATTTGTGGAAGCCGCCCAGAGTGGCTGGGGAGACCCGGCCAGATGGGCGGGGTACAAATAAATTATTATTATTATTATTATTATTATTATTATTATTATTATTAGGTTTTGAGTGGCATAACTGGAAGAGGGTGAGTCTGTGGGGGACAAATTGCCATGCCAACGCCCTGCAGGGCTCACACCAATCAGGGAGGAAGCTAGGGGAAATGTTTATGTGGTGCTCTTGCAGATTTTCCCTCCTATTAATTCCTATAAGAAATTTGCTGTGCCTGCTCCAAGGCTGGGATAGTTTTCTTGCCCAGCTGGAAATATGTTAAAGGAACCAAGGGGATTTTGGATCTTTGTGCTGTTGCTGATTCTTTACTGTTTTAGTCACATTCTTAATTGTAATTTTAATGTTTTGAATAGTTCCCCCCCCCTATGAGCCCCTATATAACATGATCTGATATGCAGTAGACTCACACATTAGCATGCAAAGGTTAATTTGGAAGAAGCACTGACACTGCATAAAACTACAAGTGAAATTCACAGTTTATGGTGTAAAAATGATTAGCAAAATTAATTGCGTCAAAGATGGCAAGAATGGAGTCCAGTTAAACTTAGTATTCAGAAATGCACTGTTTATACACTGGGATACACCTATGATCATCCATCCTAAAACAATGCATATGAAGTAGCGCATGCTTTTTACCAATTCGATAGACACAGAGATGAATTACCAGTGCTGCAGTAGCAAAAATACCAACTTTCAACAAAAAAAAAAGACTAAAGTACCTGTATATGAGATTGCAAGAGAGGGGTGACAGCTTGCACATTGAATTTGTTTGTATATGTGTGAGACAAAGAGGGAGGGAAGGATAAAGAAAAAATGTAAAAATTTACCTACCAGTGGTCACCAATACTGTTTGTTTGTTTGTTTGTTTGTTTGTTTAGTTTGAAGGAAAAACCATCTCAAAGATCAATGACACCACTCTAGTCTTCTTATCACCACCAGTGCTGGAGGACCCAGAAAATTACAGAATTACTGTGGTTCTCCAAATGGATGGTCATCAGGTGGGAAAGGACTTTCAATATGTTGCTGATCCAACCTTTGAAAACTTCACTGATGGTGTCAAAAAACAAGTCAATAAACTTATTAATGCAAAGGTAAGTGTGTCAGGAAAATGACCTCTCTCAGTGCGCTTTGCCATTTCATATTTGCATTTGGCGCTTTCTGTCCTAATTGTGTTAACACGATGCAAACGGTTGACTGGAATAATTCCAAACACTGTTTTCAAAGACTAGTACTGTCTGAATGTGGGGAGCATAAATTCCTTTTTTGTGCTACTTAGGGGTAGGAGAGACCTGTCTGCCTGCTGACATATGCCTCTAAAGATTTCCTGTCAGTGGGGTTTCCTCTTGCTGAAATCAAGAATTGAGTCCTTATCAGCAAGTTCTCCTGACATTCTTTGACCTTATTTATACCTCCTGTTGCCACCAGGGGATGATATTGGATATTGTAAATCTAGGCCGGTGCTCTTGTTGCCCTGCAGGAGCAGCTTCCATGAACAAGACTTATAGATTTGCCTCAGAACGTCAGCTACCCTGAGGGTATTTCCTCTTCCACATAGATATCAAATCCAGCTGTTTGGTTTTAAGATGGAACTGTGCGAAACATGAATGTATTAATCATGAAAGCTTCTATCCTTTTCCTTCCTTCTCCTCCCCTCCGCTCCCAGACACCACAAAGCGAGCCGATAGCTAAGATGGCTTAGTGTTTCTGTGTTTCTGTCTAGGGCAGTAATCTCAACAAAGCTATGACGATGGAAGAGGCGCGAGCATTTGTGGGAGAGGAGCCCTGCGTCATCAAAACCCTGACGGAGAACGATTTGTACTGTGAGCCACCTGAAGTGCAGCCCCCACCCAGGAGAAGGCAGAAGAGAGATACGGTTAATAACCTGCCAGAATTCAGCGTAGGTCACATTTATCTGTCTTTTTAACAACACATATAAGGTGTGCAGCACAGAGGGCATCTTGTTTTGAAGTGGCAATAATAAAGAGCCTTCTTTTACACATGATTTGTACTTCAAAGAGCACGGGCAGAAGAAAACCACTCTCCCATTTGCCATAATAATAATAATAATAATAATAATAATAATAATAATAATAATAATAATAATTTATTATTTGTACCCCGCCCATCTGGCTGGGTCTCCCCAGCCACTCTGGGCGGCTTCCAGAAAACATTAAAATACATTAACACATCACAGATTAAAAACTTCCCTGAACAGGGCTGCCTTCAGGTGTTTTCTAAATGTCATGTAATTGTTGATCCTTTTAACCTCTGATGGGAGGGCGTTCCACAGGGCGGGCGCCACTACCGAGAAGGCCCTCGGCGCTGGATCTCAGTGTCCAGGCTGAACGGTGGGGTGGAGACGCTACTTCAGGTATACAGGACCGAGGCCGTTTAGGGCTTTAAAGGTCAGCATCAACACTTTGAATTGTGCTCGGAAACGTACTGGGAGCCAATGTAGATCTCTCAGGACCGGTGTTATGTGGTCCCGGCGGCCACTCCCAGTCACCAGTCTAGCTGCCACATTCTGGATTAATTGTAGTTTCTGGGTCACCTTCAAAGGTAGCCCCACGTAGAGCGCATTGCAGTAGTCCAAGCGGGAGATAACTAGAGCATGCACCACTCTGGCAAGACAGTCTGCGGGCAGGTAGGGTCTCAGCCTGCGTACCAGATGGAGCTGATAGACAGCCGCCCTGGACACAGAATTAAGCTGCGCCTCCATGGACAGCTGTGAGTCCAAAATGACTCCCAGGCTGCGCACCTGGTCCTTCAGGGGCACGATTATCCCATTCAGGACCAGGGAATCCCCCACACCCGCCCCCTGTCCCCCAAAAACAGTACTTCTGTCTTGTCAGGATTCAACCTCAATCTGTTAGCCGCCATCCTACTACTCCTTACCTAGAAACAGAATGTGTGAAAACAAGTGTTAGCTTTCTTTTGCTAGGGCCTAGGTTGTACTGGTACTGGAATGTGCATCGATCTAGATCAGTGTTTCCCAAACTTGGGTCTCCAGCAACATTTGGACTACAATTCCCATCATCCCTGAACACTGTTCTTTATAGCTAGGGATGATGGGAGTTGTAGTCCAAAAACAGCTGGAGAGGAGACCCAAGTTTTAGGAAACTCTGGTCTGGATTCAGGGCCACCCTACCAGCACAAGCAACCCCAAGCAGCTGCTTAAGGAAGCAGTACTTTTGGAGGAGTCAGTGGAACATGTGATCTGGGAAATGCACCCCAGGGAACTGCGGTCTTATTTATTTAAAGAAAGACGTTATAAACCACTCACCATTCACAAATATTGTGGTGGTATCCAAAAAGGAAATTACAAAGTTAAAACAATAAAAATACATTCAATCCATCTGATATATAGTGCCACAGCTTAATGTTTACAGCAGACATAGTCTATGTGGAGCTTTGAGGATGCTTGTGGACAGTTAACTCCCAGCATCCCTGACCATTAGTCATGATGGCAGGAGGCTAATGAAGATGGAGTCCAATAACATCTAGAAGGCCCCATGTTGCTACTCCTGGTGTATTGGGACATGGGTGGCGCCGTGGTCTAAACCACTGAGCCTCTTGGGCTTGGTGATCAGAAGGTCGGCGGTTCAAACCCGCACAACGGGGTCAGCCCCCGTTGCTTTGTCCTAGCTCCTGCCAACTTAGCAGTTCGAAAGCACGCCAGTGCAAGTAGATAAATAGGTACTGCTGCAGCGGGAAGGTAAGCGGCATTTCCGTGCACTTTGGTTTCTGTCACGGTGTTTCATCGTGCCAGAAGCCGTTTAGTCCTGCTGGCCACATGACCCGGAAAGCTGTCTGTGGACAAACGCCAGCACCCTCAGCCTGAAAGTAAGATGAGCGCTGCAACCCCATAGTCACCTTTGACTGGACGTAATGGTCCAGGGGTCCTTTACCTTTTACTCCTGGTGTACAGGAGTGACCAGATCCCCTTGCTATTGTCTTTTAGATGTCTAGTCAACATACACTTGTTTTTTAAAAAACGTTTGGATTGATCTAATAATTTTGTTGCTGGTTTTGTGTTTGATTGTGTATTTAGTATTTAAATCTGGGTTAGGTTTTGCAACTTTATAGAGTTGAAAGCTTTGTAGGCGGCAGTCAGATTTAGATAGGGTAATAACTAAGTAAAGGGCTATCACCTCCTAACTAAGCCTGCAAACCCATCCAAGGCCTTGCTCTGCTTTCTGAGGTCCAGTTGTCTGTGATGCAGGAGCAGGCCTTCTTAAAGGCAGTCGGCCGCTTACAGAACCCCCTTCCCTAAAGAGGTCCAGTTAGCTTCCTATTTGGGGGGAGAATAGAAAGACACTCTTTTATTATTTCCATGCTTTCAATCTTCCCTATGTTTATAATCTCCTACTGTAGTTTTATCTTATTTTATTTTGACCTCTATCATTCTCTCTCCCCTTGCTGCCATTTTCATCAACATTTTGCTCCTGGTTTTGGTTGTATTGGTGTTACTGTTATTTTATTTCTGGTGTTTTAATTTAGAAGCCACTTTGGGTGTCCCTTTAAGCCTGAAAGGTGGGTTAGAAATTTCTAATTAAACCTGATGTTTTATGCTGGGCAATCCCTTCATTGTGGTTTGTGTTTGTGCTATCCTTACCCACTGGCCTGCCTTCATTTTGCCATCCCATTTTGATGATTTTGAATTGTTAGCATATAGTAAGGATTAATTACTTAGGCTGCAAACCTCACCCCATTTACCTGGGGGTAAACGCCCTGGTGTATTCAGTAGAACTTCTGAGTAGACGTGGTTAGGATAATGCTGTAAGCAAGTTAACTTGGCACTCATAATACTGTTTAAGGTTGGACTTTATCCTACATTTGAATATATTATACACTTTGGATATATCTGGGAATGTAAGCTCAGTTGTTCCGGGGGGGGGCACAAAGGGGCATAGATCTAAAACATCATAATGCATAATAAAACCATGCTGTCTGATTATTAACTTACAAAGTGCACTTATTTATCTAGGTGAAATTTGGCTTCAAAGAATGGGTCCTAGGAAGAGTTGAGTATACCCAAGTGAGTGACATACCACTAGGCTTGATCTTGCCATTGGTATTAATTCCCATGGTGGCTATTATCATCATCTCAATCTTCTGCTACAGGTAAGATGTGGTTATCAGTCATCAGATATTATTGAAATGCCGGAGGCAAAAGCTGATGGTGAAGGGAAATGGGTCTGCAGAGAAATATGAAGAAAATTATTTGTGATGATTCCCAATGTTCACACATGCGGTTCTGTGTGAAATAGAATATCACAATGCTTCAGGGCTTTTCCCCCCCAAACATCACTGATGCTAATCATCTTATGTCTTGGAGCTGTACATATGTGCAATCAAAGATATATTCTAAGCAGGATGTGGGGAAGATGGATGTGGTTAGCATTTCTTTCTGCCGGTTTTAGAAGGTTTCTAAATATTAAGATAATTGGTTTACCATACATTTTCTGTACATGTCATGATAGGAGGTGGGTATGTATTGTATATCTTTAGTCAAAGCAAAGGCAGATGATTCTTTCTAACATGGTATTGAAATAACAAAAGATCATTATATCTGTCTTCAGAGAACAACTGTGGAAGAAAATGGGTGACTTTGGAATACAAAATACAGGTGTATTTTTGTAGGAAAGGCTTAGGATGTTTAGGTTCCTACCACCTGTATTCAGGAATCTTTCCTGGGGGGGAATCTATGCTGAACTTGCGGTCTGAGATCTTTATATGTATATTTTTGCAAGGAGAGGCATTGTTTTATATCTGAGTTATCTTACGAAAGACCAGAAAAATGAGTGGAGGTAATCAAATCTGTTTTGATTGCAGAAACCCAGAATATGAGTCACACAACTGAAAACTCCACAGGTTCTGTGTTTCTGTGCAGTGTCTGAACACATTTGCACCCTAGTGTTTCTTGTTCACAACTAGTCCCTCACACTCAAAATTGTGTGTTTCCCTTCTAAATGAATATGTGTTAGAAAAACATATTCGGGGGGGGAGCTAACTGTGCAGAGGGTAATCTGAGTGCTTGTTACAACAATTGAGATTTAAATTGAGACTTGCACATGACTAATGTTGAAAGGCTGCAACTAACCTGAGCATTAAGAATGGTATTGATGAAGCACGCAGCCATTAGACCAAGTTCATAAACAACTGTGGAATAGGCCAGCAGCAATTATTACTCAACTTCATTCAACAGTTAATAGTTTTCTTTTGAATAAAATCCATTCTTTGAGGTAAATTTTTAAACAATCCTGGTTGCAGTAAAATCAATAAGGCCTTGTTAATTTTGTGCCAGCTTAAATTTCAGCCTATTGTTTTCTTTTCTTTCCCCCCACCCCTCTGCCTTCTCAGTTTTAAAAGATCAGGAAGAAAAAGACTGCGCTTCAGAAGATCCCTCTGGCCTTTTGCATGGCTGTGTTGTAAAATGATTTATTTTTACAGCCTGTAACTTTTCTGTACTCTCTGTTTCTATTCCTTATAGACGGCAAAGCGAACAAGCAGAACGAGAATACGAAAAAATTAAATCACAACTTGAAGGCTTGGAAGAAAGCGTCAGAGACCGGTGCAAAAAGGAATTTACAGGTATGACTTATACCTAATTTCTTGTGGGGCCTCCGGAGAAATCACAAGATGTGTCGAAATGCTACCACTGTCTGCCTTAAACTGCCTTCTGAGGATAGGCAGGAGGCTCAGCCGTTCTAGATTACAGCGTGTTGACATGCGCGTTGCATAGTCATGTGGCAATTAAATGCAAAGGCCGACAAAAAGAGAATACACAAAAGGAACCGACAGGGTTTGTTTTTTAATGTAAAAGGAAAAGAAGTACCTGGAACTAAATTGGCAACAGGGAGAAATTAGTCGGGCCTCTTTCGCCCTGAAGATGTTCCTACTATAATGCAGTTTGCAGCAGCAGTGTGGAGTGGGGTGGCAGGTGAAGGAAACGGGGTACAAATGGCCGCAGCATTTTATTGGCTACTGGTCACAGCGTTTGCCTAGGCCAGGCATAGGCAACCTTCGGCTCCCAGATGTTTTGGGACTACAACTCCCATCATCCCTGACCACTGGTCCTGTTAGCTAGGGATCATGGGAGTTGTAGTCCCAAAACATCTGGGAGCCGAAGGTTGCCTACCCCTGGCCTAGGCATTGGGCAAGGTTCCAGTCCTCAGGCAGTCTATAACTACTGAACTGGCACAACCACGCTAACACACTAGAAAAACATTGTTGGGAGTAGTAAGAATCTTGGCCTCGCCACTTCACAAACTGATACCATGGTCCCATCCTCTAATTTGGGGGTGCGGCAGATGTGCCAGATGTCAAACTGGGATGGAGCCTTGAATTGTCACCCTTATACCAGTGGGGAGCTAGAGAGCCAGTGTGGTGTAGTGGTTAAGAGCGGTAGACTCATAATCTGGTGAACCGGGTTCGCGTCTCCGCTCCTCCACATGCAGCTGCTGGGTGACCTTGGGCTAGTCACACTTCTCTGAAGTCTCTCAGCCCCACTCACCTCACAGAAGGTTTGTTGTGGGGGAGGAAGGGAAAAGGAGAATGTTAGCCGCTTTGAGACTCCTTTGGGTAGTGATAAAGCGGGATATCAAATCCAAACTCTTCTTCTTCATCATCTCTGCTTACTCCTGCGGGAGGCCTCCAATTGCCCTCAGCGAGAAGTTGTGCCAGAAATACGGACCAATGTAGTTAAGCCATAGACTTAACAAGATTGCTGCGAGGAAGGCAGAAATCCTGCGTTGCTCAGATAAGGCGCACAGATATGAGTAAAATGCCTTTCCAACCCCATCAACTGGTAGCTAACAGCAGCCTAGTTTTTGTACTTTGTTTTCTCCTCCTCCCACCCCTCCTTTGTATAACTTACCAGATGTCAAACTTTTGAGACATTTTGGTTGGTCCCAATTAAGGTATTGCCCAGCTGTGGATTTTGGAGGGTTTTTTCCCCTTATGGACCAGTACAGCTAACTCTGCTTTGCATCTTCTGCCAGCTCCTGTCTAGTTTTTGACCTGCTCCCTGCCCTAAAAATTGATCCTGTTTCTCCAGCTCTGTCCTTTTCCTTCAGTTCTGACTGTTTCACCAGACTGAGTTTGCTCAGACATTGACTTGTAGCTTGTTGAGGACTTCTGCACGCCAAAAAGTACCAGTGCTCACCGGTTATGTGACAGTCTGCTCTCTGACCATAGGGAATGTTTACAAAACAAAGAAAACAGGGGTAAATGGAAAATATTGCTGAGACAACAAGTTGATTGACTCTGAGTACTGGTCAGTCAGGAAACCAGAAGCCCTCTGTTTTGTGCCTTTGTAAGGTGACAAAGCGATTCATTCTCTCCTGTGTCAAAACTTAAAGGCTCTTTGATCAACCTGATGTGTTGTCAGTGATAATGGATGAACTATTTAACCTCCTTCCTTCCTGCCAATAGCCTAGTTGTACTTGCATATTGCTCTTTGCTCCTTCATCCACTGTTCTATCTGTCACTTATATTTTAAAATGATAAAAAGAGAAACTTCAGACTTGACTGGAATAGCAGCTATGTCCCAACCCCAAATAAACGGACTGGCCTCTGATCAGTTCTCTCAGTTTCTTTATTAGGGACAGATTTTTTTAATGAATTTCAAGCCTTGGAATCTGACTGTTTTTCGCATCTGCTTCCCTTAACAAACATTTCTTACAGATGCAATTTGGCTCACGTGCTACAGTTCTTAAAAGATAGAACCTTGGTTTAAAAAATCATGGCAGCTGCACAAAAATCCACTGTTCGTTATTAGACCTTCTTCATATTGAAAGAAAAACGAGAGCTTTTCATTGCCCTCTCATTTCCGAGCATTATGTACCGTATATACTCGAGTATAAGCCGACCCGAATATAAGCCGAGGCACCCAATTTTACCACAAAAAACCTGGGAAAGCTTCATAGGAGCCACTGCCTGCCTCACTCGAGTATAAGCCGAGGGCGGCTTTTTCAGCACAAAAAATGTGCTGAAAAACTAGGCTTATACTCGAGTATATAGGGTATTCCTGCCATATCTTCATACGTGAACACTTTTGGCTGAAACCATCTTTTGTAATCTTACCAAACCCGTTAACATTGCTGTTCATGCTAAGATACATTTCATCTTCTCTTTTTCACTTCTGCTTAGTTTTGGACACTAAAAATTCCATGAAGCAGTTTGCCTCAGTGTGAACGATATCCCTGTGTAACAAATTCATTGAATGCTGACCCACGAATTCCCGATAAAATATGTTTTGTGGTTATAAATTGTCAGTGTTCTGTTTCTTTACATATCCTTGTACTCGATTCTCCGATACTCATGTAACACGTAGTAACGTAGTTTGCAATAAAAATGAAATTGTAACAGCCCTGGAATGAATTTTCAGCCTGCTAGAAATTCCACAGTTTAAAATGATGAAATAGTTAAAAACAACACAGAACAGCCTGCAGGAATAGCTTTGTGAAAATGCAGTGTTTTTATATCCATTGAGGGGATGTGATGCATCCCTGTATCAAGGTCATTCCATACTATGTATGACACTATGAAGAAAGGTTGGTCCTGTGCCCTTACTGCCATCAACTCTCTAAGTTGGGGGCCACATTTCCTTCTGGGCAACCTTCTGAGAGCCACATGGCAGTGATGGATGGGGCCAGAGGCAAAACGGGTAGAGCAACAAACGTAAATGTTATCTTTGTACAGTGGGCTAGAGTCTACACATTCTCACAAACTCCTCTCTGCCCTCCATCCTGACACATGAGAGGCACATTCTAACCGAGCAACACCAATGAGAGGTGAGGCCTCAGAAAATGTCCAAGAGGTTTAAAGGGCCACATTTGAGATTCCCTCATACCTGCTGCATAGAATAGGATGCAGAACATGGCTTTTTTCCATAGTTCTAAGGAAGCTCCTTAAGATACGCAGGGCCAAGGCCAGGGGTCAGCAAACTTTTTTAGGAGGGGGCAGGTTCAGACCTTGTGCCGGGCTGGACTGCATGCGCGCACACGCATGCGGCAGAGGGGTCTTCTCTCTCTCCCCCTCTCGCCCCCAGCCCCTCCCTTCCCCCTGCTTTCCTACCTCCTCCGCTGCTCTGCCTGCGGTTGGGAGCCGGCAGCAGTGGCGGCGCCTCTCCTTTCCATGCCAGCTTTCCCAGGCACAGGGCCAGCAGGCGCGCCAAGCTCCAGCTGAAACCCCGCGACACCCGTCACAATGCCCACAGTGCGGCCATGGATGGAGAGCCCGGCGGGTGGGTGGCGAGTCTGGGCAGTGTCTCAGCGGGTGGGTGGCGAGACTTCGGATTGGCTGGCACCAATCAAAGCCCAGCTCCCTTCCTTCGCAGGGCAGAGAGAAGCCAGGAGGGGGGAGGAAGGAGGTGGCACCGCAGTCTGTGTGAGGGAGGGAGGGGAAAAAATGGCATCCCCCCCAAAAAATGCAAAAAAATAATAATGGCGCAGCCCGAACGATCACGCCAATCCAAGTGGCGATTCCAGGACCGTCCGCGGGCTGGATCCAGAGGGCAGTTGGGCCTGATCCAGCCTGCTGGCCTTAGTTTGCCGACCCCTGGCCAAGACCATTTGGATCTTCAATAGTCATCACGAGCGATTTGAACTGGGCTCGGAAGCAGTCAGTCGGTCTAAGTGAGTTGAGATATTAGTTATGTTCTTCCTGTGACTTTCCCCCATAAAGAGGCAATCTGTGGATTCTGCATTAGTTGCGGCTTCCAAACCAACTTAAAAAGTAAAGCTCCCTGTAACGATCACATTGGAGGTTGCTAAATTCCTCAGAGTCAAATCCCACAAAGCAGGCTTTCTCTGAGGTGATCAGAAGCAACTCAACCAATTCATTTTCACTCATCCCAGTTTCCAGCATGCTGTCACAGTCTAGCTCGAGGTGGAAATAAGAGAAAGGGTGATGCTCTACAGATAGTGGGAAGCTTGGTTTTTAGTGGCTGGGGGTCACTGCTACGATGAGACATAATCATGGGGGACACGATCTCCTGACAAAAGATAGTTTCACATCCACTGGAGCAAATTTCCCTTCTGGAAACAGTTCAGCTTTGCTGTGTACAGGGCTTCATTCCTCTCCCCCACTTTCCAAAGTATGATTTGGGATGAGGAGGATGTGGTGTGGTGCTCCTCTTGTGTCCAGAGGGGGAAGCATTTCCTTTAGGCCTTGAGGTTTAGGTTTGAGGTAACAGGGCAGGGACGGAGTATGAAAAACTGAACTAGTCCCCATACCTTGCTCTTATAGTAATTGCCTTCTGAAATAAGCATACAAACTTGACAGGCCTTTGGTGGTGGATTAATAATAATAATAATAATAATAATAATAATAATTTTTGCTATTTATATGCCACCCATTTGGCTGGGTGGCTTCCAACACAGATAGAAACATAATAAAACATCAAGCATTAAAAACTTCCTGATACAGAGCTGCCTTCATATGTCTTCTGAAAGTTGTGTGGTTCTTTATCTCCTTGACATCTGATGGGAGGACACCACTGCCAAGAAGGTCCTTTGCCTGGTTCCCTGTAGCTTCACTTATCGCAGTGAGGTCCTGAACATTGGGCCAGTGAGGTCTAATGGATGTAGAGTTTAACATAGGAGTGAGACCTTGGTTCAAGGACCTTACAACATGGCAGTCTCTTCATCTCAGTAGGTTTTGTATGGGAGACTACAGCAATCCATATTATACTTTGAAATGTACATAGGATAAGTACCATACAGCATTCTTATGCTGTCCCAATTAACAGGACCATTGGCTCCAGATAGTGTATATCTCAAACTAGAATGCAAAATGCATTTACTCTCCAGTAAATCAAGTAATTTTCTCACAACTGTGTTCTAAATTGAAACTCCTGTCAATATTATTTCTTCATGCAACTAATTCTGTTAAGCGAGCTTCCACCGGGTTTTACTGTATGGTGCAAATCTTGCTAAATGAGACCGAAATGGAAATGGAAGTAAAGTTGAAAGGCTGCTTCAGTTAAAAAATCAGGGTATTGATGTTTCCCCCTTCAAAGTAGCAAACGCTGAATCAATGGTATATTTTCCACTTAAATCTTTAAAATGTTGCCTCTTGTAGATTTGATGATAGAAATGGAAGATCAGACAAACGATGTTAACGAAGCAGGAATTCCCGTGCTGGACTACAAAACCTATACGGACAGAGTCTTCTTCCTGCCATCCAAAGATGGAGAAAAAGATGTCATGATCACTGGGAGGCTGGATATTCCTGAAGCTCGGCGGCAAACCGTAGAACAGGCACTGAATCAATTCTCCAATCTGCTCAATAGTAAATCATTTCTCATTAATGTAAGTAAAAAGTGAAAGGTCCCTTTGTGTCCTTGAAATGCATTTTTGCCTGATATATACAGTGGGACCTCGACTTACGAGCGATTCGACTTACGTGTTTTTCGACTTACGAATGGAAGTCACGGCCGCTTTTAATAGGATTTTTTCGACTTACAAATTTCGACTTATGAATTTTTGACTTACGAATTTTTTTCGCTCAATGCATTCCTATGGGGATTCGACTTACGAAAATTGCGTCGGAACGCATCATCATCGTAAGTCGAGGTCCCACTGTATTTACAACAACAAAATTAGTCTGCATATTTTTGCCATGTATATTTTGCAAAAGGCTATGTGAACGATGTAAATAATATCGCAAGTAGTTTGACACTGCTCCTGTCATTCCCTGTATGATATTCAGCTGAAATATTATTAGCTCCTTCCATGAACTATTCATATCCATTTTGATCACTGCACTAGCCATTCGGTGTGACAGTAAATAAAAGCAGTGTTTAAAATGCCTAGATCTAAAAGTTATTTAAAAGAAAATTTCAATCTGAGGAAAAAGTAAAAGGTTGTATATCTTATATAGATCATTTGTATTCTTTTTGAGACTTAACTGAGAAATGCTTTAGAAATCCCCATTTCTGCCTTGTTCCTTTAAGAAATGGTGTCCCAAACATATGCACCATATGGCATTGTGATAGCTCATTTTTCAATGAAGTTTATTGTATTGCAAATGCTGAATGGCATAGTTAAACAAAGGCATCACTTCATTTGGCAAAATAAAAATAAAAATGCCAAGCTCCAGTTAGTGCTGTTGTGTTACATTTTGCCCAAAGCCCTATTCCTACATTTACTCACATGTAAGTTACTGGGACGCAGGTGGCGCTGTGGTCTAAACCACAGAGCCTAGGGCTTGCCAATCGGAAGGTCGGCGGTTTGAATCCCCGCGACAGGGTGAGCTCCCATTGTTTGGTCCTAGCAGTTCGAAATCACATCAAGTGCAAGTAGATAAATTGGTACCGCTCTGGCGAGAAGGTAAACGGCATTTCCGTGCGCTGCTCTGGTTCACCAGAAGCGGCTTAGTCATGCTGGCCACATGACCCGGAAGCTGTCTGCGGACAAACGCCAGCTCTCTCGGCCTGAAAGAAAGATGAGCTCGCAACCCCAGAGTCGTCCGCGACTGGACCTAACAGTCAGGGGTACCTTTACCTTTTAAGTTACTTACTTGTAGCAACAGGATCAGAGTCACACTTCTGACCCTAATTCTTTGCATCCCACTACTGTGCCGCCTCAAATCTTCATTGGTTAAATCTGAGAGGGGAACCTTCACACAAGTGGAAAACCCAATATGGTGGATTTCCTACTCAGTGGAAGCCCCTCTACAGAAGCAGCTGTTCATGCAAAGCGTTCCCTTTTTGCACATCCATGTTCACCCTGCAAAGGTTGAGGGTGGTGCAGCAATAGGGACACTACATTGGGGGGCGTGGTATGGCCAGAAGTGTGTCCCTGTTTCTGTTTCTGTACATGGGGAAGCATATATATGGACCCAGTGATTCGTCTTTTTGGAATTGCTTACAGAATGAATGAATGAATGAATGAATGAAACAAAATTCAGTTGCTGAATCACATACCACATGTTTTTCTGTTTTGTTTGTTTAGTTCATTCACACATTAGAAAACCAAAGAGAATTCTCTGCCCGTGCAAAAGTGTATTTTGCATCTCTCTTGACTGTGGCTTTGCACGGGAAGCTAGAATACTATACGGACATCATGAGAACATTGTTTTTGGAGCTGATGGAACAGTATGTTGTGGCCAAAAATCCCAAACTGATGCTCAGAAGGTAGGGAAGGTTTCTTCAGTTGCCCAGTTTCCATTGAAGTAAATGAAATAAAACTCCCATCATTTTTAACAGAGCACAACTTACTGTGCCTGTTGCCTCCCTTCTCAAATACATCTATTACTATTTGTGCATTGGGATTCTAAGAACTTTAGTATGTGTTTGAGAATGTAAGAGTAGGGCTGGGGAGGTCTGGGTTCAAATCCCTACTCATCTATGAAGCTCATTGGGTGACCTTGGGGCCAATCATTACATGTCTTTGCCTAATCTACTTTACAGTGCAGTTCTGAGAATACAATGGAAAGAGAAGAACCATACACATTTTATCCTGCCCTATATTAACAGAGGATATAAAACATCATTTCAGTGAGGAATGTGATGCATGTTCTCCTGTCTCTCAGAAAACCAGAGTTGTGAGCTATGGTTTCTTCAGCAGGAAAAGCATCCTCCTCTGGACGTTTCTCTCAGATAGCTACATTACAATGAAGACCCCAGAGATTTTTCTGTGGCATATTTGTTATAGCAGTTAATTTAGTACTGATTGAACGATATTCTTAGGGTACTTCCCTATCGTTACTGGTATCAAAATACATTCATCTATTTTCAACATTATATTAGAAAGTAGAACTTCACATTGAGGACTGCATGTCTTAATCTACTGATTTGGCAATGCACCAGGAAGACACCAACAAATTAACACTTAAATGGCTAAGGAAAAAAAGAATACAACATCCTAAGTACCTACCGGTACTATTACCATGTTTGCTCACAAAGTCAGTGGCAATGCACCTCACAAAACATGCCTATGATGAATCCACATGGCATTGTTTGTGTTGGGTAAGGAATATAGGAAAGATTCTGGATTTTAGCTCTTGAAAAATGCATGAATTCAGGCTGCACTAGCCATGTAGTTCAACATTTATTTGTTCACTTGTTTCAGATCAGAAACTGTGGTGGAGAGGATGCTTTCTAATTGGATGTCAATATGTCTATATCAGTACCTCAAGGTAAAGTCTGAAATGCATGCACACTTTACACTTGCTGTGTTTCGCCATGATAACCAAACCACAGTTTGGTGTTACAAATAAGCCTCAGACTCATGTACTTCCACCTCCCTCGTGGGCAAGGATGAGTTCCAGCAAACCATAGTTTGGTCTGCAACCCTTGTTTTCAGGCATCATCATCATCATCATCAAATCTTCATTGCGGTCATAGACCAGCATAAGTAGGGTGAGGTACAATCATTTAGAACAGGCATAGGCAAACTCAGCCCTCCAGATGTTTTGACACTACAACTCCCATGATCCCTAGCTAACAGGACCAGTGGTCAGGGATGATGGGAATTGTAGTCTCAAAACATCAGGAGGGCTGAGTTTGTCTATGCCTGATTTAGAATCTGTAAAACATTTTGGAAATCTGAAAAGTTTTAAAACATAAGGTATATCTAAAGGACTATAACAGGCATCCCCAAACTTCAGCCCTCCAGATGTTTTGGCCTACAACTCCCATGATCCCTAGCTAACAGGATCAGTGGTCAGGGATGATGGGAATTGTAGTCCAAAACATCTGGAGGGCCGAAATTTGGGGATGCCTGGACTATAAGAATCTAAAAGAAGCTAAAAGAATCTAAAAGAAGGGTTAGGAGCATTAAACAGATGTGGGAGAGCATAAAAGGTTAGTATATAAAAGACTGAGCACTTGGATGTGAGCGTTCATTAAATCTAGTTTGTGGCACAGGTCATCGGTTGTTTTCAGGCAAGTGCAAACCATAGCTTACTTACTTTAGATAAAACTGAAAACTATAGCTTCCAGGGTGAGCATATGTCAACTTCAAGTTGGAAAGTGGCAGGCTACCAAACCCTGCCCACAACGTCCCACTACATTACAAGTCCCCTTCCAGCTTTCCTGCAGTATAACGATCTAAAGGACAAACCAAAAGTGCATTTAGGGGGACAGGCTTGGAAGCCTCCCTGCGATCCAAAACCCAGATAATGCAAAGTTCCCAATTGTGGCGAGGCTTCTAAGTGCATCCAGATTAATGCGCCTTCAGACCATCATACTCAACCCGTGAAGGTCGGAAGCAGCCAGGGCATGCATAAATGTAAGTTGAGTTGCATGCCTGATCTGCCAGCTCCTCGCTTTCAGCCCACATGCCTCCAACTGCATGAATATGGCTTATGGTTTGCAGCAAAATGGGATCAGAAGTTGCTAATCCCCATCTGCAAGAGGAAGGACGGAAGGTGTGCGCCTGTTTGTTCTCATAATGTCAGGCTAGGGTTCTGTGTTTGCTCAAACACTGCCACTGTTTATCTGTCAAAACGTAGCTAATATTGACATAGTCTTACCTCTCCATTTTTTTCAGGACAACGCAGGAGAACCTCTTTATAAGTTATTCAAGGCTATCAAACATCAAGTGGAAAAAGGCCCTGTGGATGCTGTGCAAATGAAGGCCAAATACACACTAAATGACACCGGTTTGCTGGGAGACGATGTAGAATATTCACAACTGGTGCGTAACTTTTATAGGCATTTCTTTTAGGAAATTGGTAAAATGGAATCTTTCTGAAATGCATCATTCCCTATTACCCAGCTGGTGTGGGGGGGGGGTTGTGCTTTTTTTGTAAGCATAGATAATGGAGAAGTGCCATAGGGCCGAAAAATAACGATAAAGTAATTAATTTTGTTGCCCTGACTTGAACACAATAATTTGACATGAAGCCTTTGGTATTTTAGTGGATTAACCCAAAGAAGAAAAGGTAATGGCATTTTCAAATGTGAAGTCTCTCTTCCAAAAGAATAAACACAAATTAACAACTCAGAAGAGTTGTGATGGCCATTGACATAGACAGTTTTTTAAAAAGGGGACCAGATAAATGAGACATAGCAGGTCCCTCAATGGCTGTTAGCCATGATGCAAACAGCATACAGTATCACAGTGGTGATAATATGAACCGAAAACAACAAAAAACCACCACACAATGGCTGAAAATAGACTGAAAATTACATTTAAAAACTCTTATGAGGAACTGATAATCTTTCAATAAAGCCATCAACCTAACATGAACGTTTTGTTGGCACTGGAATCTTGTTGTTACACCTACAGGTGAAACTCGAAAAATTAGAATATCGTTGAAAGGTTCATTTCTTTCAGTAATTCAACTTAAAAGGTGAAATGAATATATGAGATAGACTCATGACATGCCAAGCGAGATATGTCAAGCCTTTATTTGTTATAATTGTGATGATTATGGCATACAGCTGATGGAGAACCCCAAAGTAACAATTTCAACTTTGGGGTGCTCATCAGCTGCACACCATAATCATCACAATTATAACAAATAAAGGCTTGGCATATCTCGCTTTGCATGTCATGAGTCTATCTCATATATTAAACTCCAGTAGCTAATGAAAACAGTTGCTTACATAAATGGACTTTTCCACAATATTCTAATTTTTCGAGTTTGACCTGTATCTATTGCTGAATGGTTCTATTATATAAACTTTACACATTCTGTTATACATACGATATATACATGGCTTCATTTATCATTTGGCTTTATTGAAAGATTGTCAGTTCCTCATAAGAGTTTTTAATGTAATTTTCAGTCTATTTTCAGCCATTGTGTGGTGGTTGTTGTTTTTTCCTGTTAGCCATAATGGCCTGAATCTCCCTGTTCAGATACGGAATGCCACTGGGTGGAACAAAAGGGTTGATGCCTTCATTTCGGAGCTGTGAAATTCCGGGGAACTACCGATCACAGACGGACCCATTGATCTGATCCAGGAGAGTTGTGTTTAAGCTGCTCCTTAATCTGCAGTGAATTTTATAATTTCCTAGCTTTGCGGTCTCTCTTCACCCATTATAAATTGCATTCCCGCCCAGACTCTTCTAACCCACATTCCATCAGTAGCCAGCATGTTCTGCTCAAGTCCTTTACTGCCTTCCTCTCTGCTTCTGAGCAGAAGGCCCAGGTGGCACGGCGGGAGTTGTGCTGTTCATACTGGCATGGTTAGGTTTGTTTTTTTTATTAAAAAAATCCCTCTTGAGAAGTTGGTTTTGGTGAGAATTCCCCCATTGGCTGCAATGGGGAGTTTCCTCTGGATTCAAGTATTCACTTCAGAGGAGGGATTAAAATTCTTTAGGCCTGAAGCAGGGGAGGAAAGGGTTAAATTCCCCCCACCACGCCTGCTTTGATCCTGTTCATTATCAACCTCACCCACAAATTTGCATTTGTCATGCATGATTTAGTTGAGATTCCTACAGTGCAGGGGGCTGGATTGGATGACCCTTGGGGTCCCTTTCAACTCTACAATTTTGTGATTCTGTACAAAGGCACATTCAACATCGCATCTCGTTCGGCTCTGACTTGCTTATGAAAGATTTAAAAAGTAGTGGATATGAACAGACCCTGGGACTGGGCTTTGCAGAAGTGTGCTGTCATATTCTTCATCTAGAAAAATCACACTGCTGGGGAAATTCTCCCAAGTTTATTGGCATTACTAGAAACGATTTCATTTTGTTTGACAGCGAGTTGTGCAATGGCACAACTGTGGCATCAGAAGAAACTTAATAAAAAAACACAAAGTGCTGTTTGAAAGCACATTTAATATATTTTTCAGGAAAGAGAATGTTGGGGGGGAGTATGGGAAGAGCAAGGAGTTTGTAAGACTTTT
Organism: Darevskia nairensis; assembly: GCA_034642065.1. Classification (NCBI taxonomy): domain Eukaryota; kingdom Metazoa; phylum Chordata; class Lepidosauria; order Squamata; family Lacertidae; genus Darevskia; species Darevskia nairensis. Next base: position 371,487 of record JAWWNI010000605.1, read on the forward strand.
AGACATAGTATATAACTGTTCAAATCTTGACAGCTTCAAGGGGAAAGGGGAGGGATATATTTTAATAAAAGGAAAATAAAACAACATGGGAAAACAGTCAGCACTGCTGTTTTGAGTGAACAGAAGAGTGCAACCAAAACTCACCCCATACCTCAGTCTCTTTATGCTGTTATAAATATATTGTATGTATTAATATATATACGGAGCCCTGATAATCTTGGGTCCAGAATGCCTTAAGGACTCCCCTGAGCCCTTATATCCCAGCTTGATTGCTGAGAACATCCAGAAGGAACTCTGTTAGTTGTCCACCATGTTTCAGAAGCCCAGCCGACCTCAACTAGAAGTTGGGCGTTTAATGTCACCATCCTGTGCCATGGAATACTTTTCTAGCCAAGATTTAGTAGGAAAACCCATGAATGGCTTCCACGCGTCACTTGAAGCTGTTTACATTTTCTTGATTAGACATGTTAATGATTATTTGGATTATTTTGTGTTTTTTGACAGTATTTTATTGAATATATTGTATACCCCCTTGATATTTTTCATGAATTGGTAGTATATAAATACTTATATAAATGTGTGTGTGTGTGTGTGTGTGTGTGTGTGTGTGTGTGTGTGTGTGTGTGTGTGTGTGTGGAAAATAACTAAAGCTGAAAACACTGGCAGCACTAAGATAAATTCAACAGAGTAAATAATTTTTGATGGCTGTAAAGTGGAAAACTGATTTGCATGGAAAACATGCGGGAATGATATGTAAAATGAAGGAGAAGAAGGGAAGTCATTGGATATTTTAAAGTTTGTAAAATGTTTATTTTGAAAAGTAAAATTGAAAATTTAATAAAAATTATTATAAAAAAATGAATAAAAATAAAGAGCCTGGGTTTTTTGTTTTACTATTTGATTGGTTACTAATATTCGTGGGTTGGCCCAAATACTGTCTAACTCCAAAGGTTTACTTAGGGACCCATCAATACCCTTTTGGGGTGTTTCTCTCTCAAAAAAATATTGCCACATCTATTTTCTTGGTTATTAGAATTGCTTGCTTTCCCAGTCCTTTCGGTCTGAAAACCAGAGGACCCTAATAGCAGGAAAAGTAATTGCTAGCAACGTTAATTACCAACATTAATCTACCATACCATTTAATCAGGTATGTATAAATGCTCCCTTTCTTGCCAATATAAGTTGCAGTCAGTCTTGTGGATCCAAGGTCAGTATTTGGGAACATTCCCTATGCTAGTTCAGCGCAGCCAGAACCCTTAAATACTGTATAGGGATAGGGAACTATAGGAAATACAGCTTGGTTAATTCAAAACTGTAATTTGGAATGAAACTCATATTGATACATATGCGAGCAGAAAAGGGTTGATCAAGATAGCTTTCTAATATGATATGATGCCAGTTTTCTTGCCCGCCCTTCACTGTGAGGTATTAGGGCAGGTTATAGCACATAAAAAACACAATACAATTAAAGCTGCAGTAAGATTAAATAATAATCGAAAGGCCAACACATAACCACCCAATATATGACTCTGTAGACTAAATGTGCCACCTGTAATTACAGGCTTAAATACCTATTATTTAAAATTGATAGATGCTACATGCTTGAAGATTCTGTAGTCCTATAAGAACAGGAATGTCTCCGGAACCAGAAAAAAAAAATATTTCCAACAACTTCACTGTCCTGACAAGCACTTTCTCTTTTGTTTTGAAAGTGCACTAAATTTTAAAAATTTGGATTTCTTCGGTTTAAGACATCCATTATTTAAGCAGGCACAGATGGTAGATAGTTCTAATAACTTGTATCTGTTTGAAACCTGCTTTTAATAAGTCCCCAAGATCCAGTACCAGTGGTCTAGAAATACACTGTATTGAAGAAGAATATCCATTGAAGGCTCTTTTCTGTATACTCGGAACAGGGAAAATGGTGTGGAGACTAAAATGGCTTATTGACTATTTTTTTTCTCACCTTGTCTTTTTTTTATGGAGATGAGGGCATACAAGGTTTTATACAGGTGTCTAAATTTTGATCTTTTGGAATAAATAAGTAAGTACAAGCATTGATTTTTTTTCCCTTGTCTAATTTGTATAACCATGTTATTTCCTACCCTTCAGACTGTGAATGTGATTGTACAAGATGAAGGCACAGAATCCGTACCTGTAAAAGTGCTCAACTGTGATACTATTTCGCAAGTGAAAGAAAAGATCATTGACCAAGTCTATCGAAGTCTGCCTCATTCGCATTGGCCAAAGCCTGATAGTGTCGTTCTTGGTATGTTTAGGTTCCGTTTGTTTTATGAATGCCATTTAATAAATAAATTGGTGCCAAAGAGGAGACTAACAGGAAGGACCTAGATTTTGCAAGCTCTTGTACTCTTGTTCTTTTATATTTGTATTAATAAATTATTTTAAATATTGACCTATATGGAAAACCTTTGGTTTAGAATATTTTGAACCTATTCACAAATAAGTAATCCAACGTAACAGTCTATAATTCAGTTTAGTTGTTAATGGAACAAAGGCCTGTTAACAGATTTGTTTCTTTGTTTCATACAAATTATATACTGCTTGGTTTAAAAACAACAACAACACCTCAAAGCGGTTAAGTGATCAAAAGTAAGCTTACACATCATGACTAACAAACAGAAATGTCTGAAAGGAACTTAGTCTCAGTAATTATGTACATGTAATTATGTACATGTATTCTGAAAAGCTGGACCCTTAAATAAGCTGTTCGCTTTGCTATTTACATTATGAGCCACTGTTCAAGATTTTGACTATTTTTACAACACTGTTTTTTGGGAGATGTGTTTTGGGGTAAATTACTGCATGCAAACTAGTTTCGCGTTCTTCCTATTTTGTTCAGGAGATGAAGATGATTTGTTTTTCTTTTAAAGCAGGGCTAATTTGGGGGTAGGGTAGAGAGCAGATATTGGGAACCTTTGCAATGCTTCAGCGGTTTACTAAATGGAAACTCATTTCTGATGTGAATTATGTTTAGTTGCACACCGATATAATATACAATGTGTTGCTGTTGTTTTCTCGTAATTGCTCCTCAGAGTGGCGTCCAGGCTCTACTGCACAGATCCTCTCAGACTTGGATTTAACGTCCCAAAGAGACGGCAGGTGGAAACGCATCAATACCCTGATGCACTATAATGTAAGGAAGTTGTTAGTATCTGTTGATTGCTTTTTAGTAACACAACAGCTTTTCTTTTTAAAAAACTGGCTGAGACAATGTGTATTCCTTCTCCTATCAAATCTATGAGTAGATCTTTTCTGTTGCCTTTGTAAAGGCCAGACTATAAATCCTAAAAGGTTCCAAAAATACGTTGACATTTGCTGCAACTGGGCGATTATGGAGTGCCTCATCAGCTAGGAGGACAAGATGCAGCCTCTTTTGAAACCAAGGCATATTCTTTGCTCTGGATAAAAGTCAGCTTTGTATATTGCCAGTACTCAAGACTGACTGTCAATTATGCCCAAGGCAAGATGTGCTTCCAGTAACACTTTCATTCTTCACGAATGCAATGCATCTTCTCTGCTCTTTAGTGAGTTTCAGTTTCCCGTAGTCAAAGCATCTGAAAGATTGAAGTTTGAGTTGCGCAATGGATTTTTCTTATTATTAAAAAAAAATAGTCACTAGATTAAAAGTCTTGATTCTCTGACACAGCATCTTTCCCAGCTCACTTCAAAGCTGGGCACAGCTTCATGTACACAAATGGATGTATATCTGGAGTGCCTCTTCCATTATGAAATGAAGGAATAAATCTTTTTGTCTGCTCCATGTGGACATCTGAACGAACAATTTAAAACCATGTAGGGAAAGGAATGAGTTTGTGAGGGATAGTGAATTGATTCCACACACACACACACACACACATTGTATGCACTGCTCGAATAGGAAGTAGATGTTTTGCAGAAGTAAGATTTATTTTGGATGTTCTTAGCAATTCCCTCTTGTGTATTTTCTTAAAGGTACGGGATGGTGCTACTCTCATCTTGTCAAAAATGGGGGTCTCCCAACAGCCAGAGGACCATCAGCAAGACATGCCAGAGGAAAGTGAGTATGATTTGTTGCTCCTCTTAAGGCTCCAGAAGAGCACTCAACATATTACCAGTGGGTAATGCTAATGTTGCCCTATTCTGATTTGGCCCCCATGGCTAAAGATGTATTTTGCTATGCAGGAACAGAGTGGTTTCGTGATTGCCAATAGTACCTTGTTAAGAGATCATTCTATTACTTAACATAAGTACTAAGGATATTGATTTTTTTTTAGTTAGTTAAATTTTCTCTTTGCACCAGTTGTGCCCATTTTTTAGCATGTGCTTCCTAAACACGTCAGCTGCAGCATTCAGCTATTTGCATGCTGTTCAATGGTCCTGCCCTTATGGGTTTTTAAAAAAACATTTACCATTATTACTATTTCATATCACTTTCTTCGAGGGATATTCCAGTGGATATTCATTCATGGAACTAATTAGAGTCGTTCCAGTTTAGCATCATCAGTGCTCAGCTTCAGATGCTTCTAGCATTCATTAGGCCCATGATAGAATGGGCTAGAAATGTGTGCCTATGTACAGGCACTCTGTTTTTGCCCATTTGGTTTTTGAAGCTTATAATGTGTCTTATAATAAGTTCTGTGTTGATGGACATTATAAGCACACCCTCGCTAGTGAAGTTTGTGCCAACCTAGGCTGAGGAGCAGGAAGTAGGTGTGGCTTCTAACGACATGCATTCCCCAAGGGCACTACTTTTATTACTTCCTATGGGAGTAAAGGAAAGACATTTATGTGGAACCAGTCAAGGCATCTCCTTAGATTCAATGCCCACATAATGATAGGGCCAGTCCTGATTTGGACTGTCATAAGTCATGCCTTTGACACATGCATCATTCTTTAGACCAGAGACTACATGATTCCTCTATTGGTATGGAATTTAAATGCACAACTTGTGCAGAAATAGGCAGTGTGTTTTGTGATGCATTCCAGCAGGTTCCCTGTCCTGGTGTCTGTCAGTGGGAAGCAGAATGAGTTTTAAGCCTGTTGGTCAGATAAATCTTCTGCATTTTCAACATCTGTGTTTTTTTCTGTGTGGGCAAAGCCTGGAATATTGGATATTAGCATTCATTCCTTATTTGGGACCCAATATGAGGAGACCTTTTGTCCTCTGGCTCCTACCATGACAGGGAACAAGTTGGAGAGAGGGCAGTCTCTTTAAAGGTTCTTTGAGCTGGTCTGTCAATAGCACTTCAGTTGTTTGAGGAAAGCAGTTGCCTGGTTGTTGTTGTGTTACTGCTTTCTAAATGTGATTGCTTAAATGCAAATTGATGATAAAAGCTTTCCAGAGTTTGTCAAACAATTTTTTAAAGTTTCTATTCTTTTTGGGTTACATAAATAAAATTGAAAATGAAAAAGTAGGTTTCTCGGGTTTGTGTATGATGAAAATATATCTTGAAACCAAGAGGCCCTTTGAACCAGGATCTACTTAGCGATAGACTAAAAGCAGGAAATTCTGATAACATGTATGCTGAGAGCTGTATCAGGTAGCAAAAATGATCTATTGAGTTTCAAAGATGAAGGCTTCCAAGCACTCAGTGCCCTTTTTTTGCACAGGAAATAGCTTTCAGGGGAATTCGGGAAAGGCAATATTTCATTCCTAGCTAATGTTTCTTTTCATTAGTGCTTAGGTCTCTTAGAATTATCCAATGCCAGCTTGTTTATTTGGAAAGCTATAAAATGTTAGAGAGCCAGTGCAGAGCTAGAGCTTGCACTGACAATGATTTGTGGAGTTCTTTGTTGCGTAAAAAGAGAAGAAATGTTCCCCCACCCCAGAAAAAAAAGCAACATGCTGTTATGAGGCCTGAATACAGAGCCCACCTTTGCCAATTTTACAAAAAAAAAAGTGACTTGAAAAGGACTTTTGTATGCTTAGGTTTGGCTGCTTTTATTGAAGTCATTTCATATGAACCTAGACTTTTTAAGGTTGGTTTCCACTAATAATATACAAAGAGAATGGGTTTACATCTCTTTCCAAAAAATGTGGAACGATGTCCAAATCCTTTAGAAATAGTTTTCTTTCTTTCTTTCTTTTTCTAGACAGTGATGTGTTAGTTGATTATAAAGTCTAGAGAAATAAGTGCAGTAAAATTTTGCCTTGCCAAATGACATGATGGAATGAATGGGAGTTTCGCAAATGTTCAACTCCCGTGGCATTTTTGTTCTTTTCAGTGGGACTCGGAAAGAAATTAGTTTGATTTATCCCAATTTTTCTCCCCCATCTCAGTTCACAAATAAAGATTGGTTAGTCTGGACTTTCATCGAATTCCTTCTCCTGTCAGTGCTCTTTATTAGATTGGCAGTAATAAGCAAGTATTTTGTGTAGCGCTTTAGGGTGCTTAGAATGCTTCACGTACATTACGTTGGTAGTCTATATCTTTGTAAGGAAGGTCGGTATTATCACCATGTTGTGTACTGTGATTCTGAGAGAAAGCAGCTTTTCTAGCACTGTCTGATATTAGATTTGAAGAGGAAACTTGCTGGCATCTCCCATCACACCAGGTCCCCGTAATCCAGTAGCAGTCAGTGAGGTGGCCCAGATGGCATTTACTGTTGGAGTGTTGTGGGTATCAAGGAGTTAACACTCTGTTCTAGGTGGAAAAGCTGACTCAGCATCATGTGATGAGTCAGCATTGTGAGAGTGGGGAGCTGTCTCATTGGTGTATAGCCAGCTTGTATAAAGAGGTATGGTTGACTTAAGACAGGCATGGCTAAACTTGGCCCTCCAAATGTTGTTGGGTTACAACTCCCATCATTCCTATCTAACAAGACCAGTGGTAAGGGATGATGGGAATTGTCGTTCCAAAACATCTGGAGGGCCGAGTTTGGCCATGCCTCACTTTAAAAGCCTGTTTTATGATGTTGCAAGATTGAAACTGGAATAAAGTCCTACTTAAAATACAGCTTGACTCCCGAATGCTTCATGTGGGGCTTCCGTACATCGCGACAGTGGGCAGCTCAGCGCTGCCCTCCCCATGTCTCTCCGCAACAGGCCAATATTTCAACCTCCCTGGAAATGGTTAAAATTTAAAAGTATACCTACGGTAGTAGGGAAAAGAGAGTGAGGGAAAACGAGCCCAGGAGGGCAAAGTTCTGACACGCTAAGATAGAAATTAGAGTTATGCAGAATTTTGATGCACACATGGGACAAGCAAGAAGGGACACTTTCTACATCATATACATAGATTTCGCTGAATGTGCCACACTCCAAATCCCATTAGATAAACGGACAATACCTTATTGTTGCTGGGAATAGGAAGCTCCCGCTTATATGGAAGCCTGTACAGGAGTTGTAGTTCTGCACCGGAGCTCTAGTAGACTGCAGTTGTGTGTTTAAAGCATTGTTTTTTATAAGATTAACTCTGCTTCTTCGCTTTGGCAAATATGACCTGAACAAGTGCGTTGAAGAACAGCATCAGCACGTTTGTTAGTTCGGCACCTTCATGTTTATGAAATGCAAATAATATTAATTACAGGCAACTAAATATGCAGATTAGCCACAGTCCTCTGGCACATGATTCATGGCATGGCAATCGGCGCACGGCCAGTGGATTTAGTTTTAATGTGATTGTTTTGAAATTTGTCGCTTTTGCTATTTTCAGGGCGTGCATTGTTGGAAGAGGAAAACAAGATCTGGCATCTAGTTCGGCCGGCAGATGAAGTTGATGAAGGCAAATCAAAAAGAGGAAGCATGAAAGAGAAGGAGAGAACCAAAGCTATTACAGAAATCTACCTGACAAGACTCCTCTCTGTGAAGGTAAGATTGAGAGATCAAGTTAATTGTCATCATCCCTAGGGGGTACTCTTAATTTGGGGTGTTAAGTGTAAATAGTGTGTGGAATCCTTCTTTAGGGCTCAGATTTAATTTAAAGAGTCTGTATTTTTAGTTACATAAATGATACACTTTGTGTTTATTGTCAGAGACATTAGAGGTGGAAACCCAGGATTGTCTTCACAAAGATGGTTGCTATTGGCCAGCACATACAACGGTTGAAACATGACAATTCCTGAGGCTAGTTAGCTTATTGTGCTTTGATTTTTCACAGAATGAGGAAGTCACGATATTTCCCAAATAGTTTCTGTGATGTATAAATATTTGCATAACACACATCAGCCTTTCATGCCCCTGTCAGTGGCTGTGCTTCTCCTCCTCCTAACATTAAGTGGCCTGCTAGCTTGTAAGCTTAGAGAAGTTAAACGCAATACAAGTGTGTGGTGAGCTCAGTGCTGTTCTCTGTTAAACTCAAAGCATAACAAAGCCAACTTGACATTTAATTTGCATTTCTGCCTCTAGTAGCCTTAAATGTGAGCTGTCCATATTGACTTCCACTGTTGTCACCATCTGAAAACATCTGGCTGGTGGGGAAATATGTTCTGCAGATTGCGTTAACTTCCTTAAAGCAAAGCTGTGGTTTAAACCATTGAGCCTAGGGCTTGCCGATCAGAAGGTCGGCGGTTCGAATCCCAGGGTAGTGAGCTCCCGTTGTTCGGTCCCAGCTCCTGCCCACCTAGCAGTTCGAAAGCACGTCAAAGTGCAAGTAGATAAATAGGTACCGCTCCGTCGGGAAGGTAAACAGCATTTCCGTGCGCTGCTGTGGTTCGCCAGAAGTGGCTTAGTCATGCTGGCTACATGACCCAGAAGCTGTACGCCGGCTCCCTCGGCCTACAGAGCGAGATGAGTGCGCAACCCCAGAGTCATCCGCGACTGGACCTAACGGTCAGGGGTGCCTTTACCTTTACCTTTAAAAACACAAGAGCCCTGATCGATTAGAGCAGACTTGTCTCTAGTCCAGCAACCTGTTCATATGGGGACCAGCCTAATTCCTATTAGTATTATTATTATTTTAATTTGCATACTGCCTTCATTTGAAGACCTCAGAGCGATTCACAGCATTAAAATACAAAATAAAAAACAAAATGCATAATTAAAAACAAGAACAAAACAAACCCATAACCCACCCCCTCCCATAAACACATTTATATCCTGTGGCAAGCAGGTTGGGATCTTGCATGCTCTGCATAAGGTTAAAATCCAAAAGTAGTTTCCTCATGTTAAGCCACGAACAAGAGACTATAAATGCAAGGCTTTATTTATAATTAGGTTACTAAATCACAAAAGTCCATGCCAGTAATTACCAGAATGTATCTGGGAAGCATAATTATAAGTGCATTACTCTGCCATCAGTTCCCTCCTGTACTTGTCCATCTATTTCAGAGTTGGGCTTTTTGCATTCCCTGAGCAACAATACCGAAATCCCCACCTCTTTAAAACAGAGTAGAGAATTGTATTTCCGGAGCTCCCTGGACCATTTCTTATGGCTGTTCATTTCATGTTGTTCATAAGAGCATTTACTACCCATTTAGAGATGAAAAATGCTGCACTTCAAGCTATTGTGATTCCTTGGTCACCTGGGACAGAGGCCTGTACAGTTGACTATAAATCAGTTTAGAAAGCATTCTTGTAAATTTGAAATAATATCCTTGAAAATGCTACACTTGCACTATAACCTGAATTTTTAATGCATGTATGTATGTTTTCTCCCCCCCCCCTTAATTCTCCTTCAGGGTACACTTCAGCAGTTTGTAGATAACTTTTTTCACAGTGTGCTTGACTCAAAGCATGTTGTGCCACCAGCTGTGAAATATTTCTTTGATTTTCTTGATGAGCAAGCGGAAAAGCATGATATCAAAGATGACGATACTATCCACATCTGGAAAACGAACAGGTATGAACTTTCAGGGTTCATGGGGAGAAGTGGCTGAAGAAGGCAATACGTTCATTCACTAGCAACATTGCTTTTTATTGCTGTAAGCCAGGGCTCTCTCTTTACCAGATGTGGAAGGGGAAAGTGCCGCATTTCACTCAGAGCTCTCTGGTGAGAATAAGAATGCCCTATTCTATTATTATTTTTAATAATAATAATAATACCCTGCCCATCTTACTGGGTTGCCCCAGCCACTCTGTGCGGCTTCCAACATACCGGTATATAGAAACATAATAAAACAGTAAAAAGTAAAAAAAAGATTTCCCTAGGTATCTTCTAAAGGCTGTATAGTTACTTATTTCCTTGGCTCAGGGGTCACATAACTCCATACCCTCCAACATTTCTCCGATGAAAATAGGAATGTCCTATAAGGAAAAGTGGGACATTCTGGGATCAAATCAGAAACCAGGACAGCTTCTGTAAATATGAGACTGTCCCTGGAAAATGGGACACTTGGAGGGTCTCTGTCTGTCTGTACCTACCTGTCTATAATAGATGGTTCCTGGATTATAACCACTGTTTCAAGCAGCTGCTCTTTATGCTTATATTGCCCAACCACAGTCCTCTAAAAGTGGGGCAGCGACCCTTAAAATGGAAACACCAGAATGCCTTAACAAAGCTACTGAGGGAGAAGGATGAAAGCTTTAAAACAGAGCCAGTTACAAAGTGTTCCCAGCCCTGAAAAAGATAGGCGGGAGGGCAGAATATGTAGGAAACTTAGAGATATATGTGGCAGCCTTATTTTTCGATGTTTACAAGGATGATTTCCCTGTTCTTCCCGAATCTGAGTTTTCATATTTTATGTGGTATACCCCAACAGCATGAAGGTTAAAGGATCTCCACTTCAATTAAGTAGTGCCAGCCTTATTGTTGCATAGGACTTGCCACAAAGGAATACAGCTTTGCTAAATACTCATTCTTTGGGTTCTGGGGCACGTAGCAATGGGACTGCCGTCTGTATCTTTTAGACTAAACCTCTCAAATTGTTTTTTGTTTGTTTGTTTTTTCTAATGTAGCATGCAAGAAGCACACTGTGGATACTGATTCACTTAGTGGCTTAAGCATATAATCAAACTGAAAATAATGTTGCAGCAATTTTAAGCAGAGCAATCTATTTTGCTTGCCAGGGCCTCATTTCTACACTTTAACTTCACTCCTTAATAAGGGCCTGCATTATTTCTTTGCTTGCTTCACAGCTTGCCGCTTAGGTTCTGGGTAAACATACTGAAAAACCCCCACTTCATCTTCGATGTTCATGTTCACGAAGTAGTGGATGCTTCCTTGTCAGTCATTGCACAGACTTTCATGGATGCTTGCACAAGAACAGAGCACAAATTAAGCAGGGTAAGTGTTTTACATTCTGCTTTGTGTCTGCGCGAGAGGGTGAACGTTTTAAGTACATTATGATAGACAAAGCAGTAATCATAGAAGATAGTGCATAGATCAGTTCATTTTGCCTTTGCTTGTAAGGATGATTACATTGTTTTGAAGCTTCAGCGAAAGTTCAGTGTTTAATCTCTAGTGACACATTCAAAAGAGTTGTTTTCTATTGCTTTTAGAATAACAGCTGATTACTGTTTGCAACTTATTTTTTATCTATTAAAGGTGCAAGTTGGTTTTTGAAGCTTAATGGATGTCTCTCCTATCATCCTGTTCACAGCACTATATCCACAAGGCCTGCCTGCCTTGGTACTAGCCAGATGGGCACATTGTGGCCTGTTCAGCCAATGAAGCAGACCCTTGAGGTGTTCTGCATCCTCATGCTTGCCATGGGGACGAGGCCATGTCAGAGCCCTATTTCAAGGCTAGTTTGCCTTCTCCCCACACCCTCTTATTCCCTTTGCAGTCGCTGCCCTCCCAACCTATGACTTGTGACTTATTGGCCACTTCAGGCCCATGTAGGATATTTTTTTGCTGTTCAACTTTGTGGGTTGTTTTTTCACCTGCTCTGCGCTGAATAGCTTGGCACTAGATGGCCTGCTGTGTTTTTAACTAGATTCATCTGGTCTTTAATTCAATTATTTTGGCAGTTAGGCACAGGAAGGAGAATAGATGTATTTCAGCCTGGAGACGACACCACCACAACCACCACCACCCCCGGACTTACCCGAAGGCTTATTCTCTGGGATCTAGGGATAGAGGCTGCCCTTGAAGCTAAACAGCTTCGTTGGCCTGGAGCTATGAGATCTCAGGGGGAGAGGGGAATAGCATAGGCCTTCCTATCAACTTTCATGGTATGGCCCGAGATTGGGATGCAGTCTGGACAGCCATGACTCTGGTTCCTCTGGCCTTTTAGCTTTGCATATGACAAAACCGACATATACTCACAGTCTGCTTTCCAAATGTTATGGTAGCGCACACACTTTATTTAAATCAGTGCATTTTCTACAAATTAATGTCTTTAACACATCAATTGCACTTGAACACTCAGCTCTGTGTATGTCATCTTTTCCCAGGATTCTCCGAGTAATAAATTACTCTATGCAAAAGAGATCTCGACGTATAAGAAGATGGTGGAAGAGTAAGTAGAGTGGGGGTGTTATTGTACCTGGGCTTTTGTCACCCGGAAAACAATTCCATTTCATCATCACTTCAGAACATGTTCATTAAAAAATATTCCATGTATTAAACCAACGGTAGAAAATGAAATTGTAAACATAGTGGTAACATCTCATTGGACAAAGGAGGAATGCATGTTCTGTCAATAATAATGCTATCCTTCACAATGGCCTTTTCCAACCTGGTTTCCATGGACTATTGCAGTTTCAATCCCCATACAGGACCAGCTACATATTCCTGCATTGCAGGGAGTTGGACTAGATGATCCTCAGGGTCCCTTCCAACTTGATTCTATGTGACTACAACTCTCATAAGCCGTGCTGGTTGGGACTGATGGGACTTGCAGTCCAAAACATCTGGAGGGAAGATTGCTATATAGTGAGAGTTCCAAGAGGAATAAGTCTAAGGGCAAAGACAGACATATAATTCACACATTCACTGCATCCACCACCCCCCAGCAAAGTTAAGAATGTACGTAGAAAATGGTACACTGGAAATAAAAATCTGCTTGAATTTTTCAAGACACATCTGTGAAATGATGCACAGAATCCAGTTCACCCGAGATTAATCAAATGGGTACACACACACTTATTGGGCTTGATAACCACCCATTATTGCCTGCTATCCAGATGTGAAATCAAATATTGCAACAGCTTTATATGCAGTTTCAAAGCAGGTATCTGTATAATCAGACTGAACGAAATTAGGCATAAATGTGTCAGGCTTTCTCCAAGTTAATGAACATGTTAAATGATTTTTAAACCATTGAATCTGGGGTTAATTTTGTGGCTTTTGACCTTTAATTTTTCAGACTAGTCTCCCCCCCCCCCTTTTTTTCAAATGTGGTTTTTATAATGGCCTATCCAGTGAACTGCATTACAGAAGTTGAAGAAAGAATGTTGAGAAGTATTTCACAAGTGCTAAATGTCCTGTAGCACCTTAAAGGCTTAACAATATTTTTTGTGGCATGGGTTTTCAAAGGCTATAGGTCTCTGGTGACATTTTTCAAGCTTCATCATTGGAGCTGTCTGTTATACTTTGGCTTGCAAAAGCTATACTTTGGTGTATTTTTAAATTCAGTATTAATGATGAAAGCAGATTTGGGGGATGGGTGTTTGCAAGATCCTTCACTTAGAAGTCTGTTAAAAAGGAAGATGAAAATATATACTCTATTCCAGTTGTAACACTTCCTAACTTCCAACTATTTCTGACTATAAAGTTTAATTCCTCGCCCAATACTTCTAACACTGCAATGTTATGCACAGGGCTAAATTCCATTTAACTCAATAAAAGCATTTGTGGGATCAGACTGTAAGAAACACTGAGCATTTGCTTGGCTACACCTCTTTTGCCAGCCTTGGCATTTCTCAGTAATGAGGCGGGTAATCCCCATAGTTCAGTATACTTGTTGAACATGACAGAATTTGGGCAGCAGTGCAGAAGCAACCATGTGTATTGAGGCACAATCTAATCTGTTCAGATGGCCACAGAAATTTTTTTGCTGGTTTGTGCTAAGTTGTGCGGTGTGTGCTTCCTTTCGCTCATGTGTTGTTGAAATCGTAACAGCGCTTTGATGGATTAAGCCAATTGTGTGTCTAAGCAAAGAAGAAACAAGAGATGCAGATCGGATCATTTCAGACAGAAATTTGCAATTTTGTGAGCACCTCTGGTGATGTTGTAGTTATTAGAAAAATAAAATTGCTACGAAGCATAAATGCATTTTTAAAATGATGAACTGCAACAACTAAAAATTCTTGTTTTGGTTTATTTTTTCTAGTTATTACAAAGGTATTCGCCAAATGGTACAAGTGAGTGACCAGGACATGAATACACATTTAGCAGAGATTTCTAGGGTAAGTATCAAATTGGATATCTTACTTTGGGAATACAGTGGAACCTCGTGTTAGACGGGATCCGTTCCGGAGGCCCGTCCGTAACACGGAATTGACGCAAGCCGAAGCGACGCATCTGCACACGTGTGCAGCTTGTTTTAGCGCTTCTGCGCGAGCGGCGAAACCTGGAAGTAACCCGTTCCGGTACTTCCAGGTTGCAGTGGGATGCAACACAAAAACACGTAACCTGAAGCAGACGCAGCATGAGGTATGACTGTAGAGGCATGAAGCTCTGGCATTTGCCATTTTGTGCTCACGTCCAATTAGAATTTATGCCTGTCCAGTGGAATCTTTTGAATTATTTTCCCCCATACAATTATGATTTATTGCATTGCTTATGAATTATTGGTTTTAAAGGATGCTCAAACATTATTTTAGGGTGACCCCCCCCCCAATGTTAACAAAAGCGATGGGATTTCCAATAGCTTAGTTGAATAAAATGGCACAAAGGGGGGGAAAGGCTCGTGGGGAAAGAAGCCACAACCAAAGTTTCAAATTGGCTTCATTCAGGGAATTTACATGTGGCACGTCCTCAAGAATAATTTAAAATTCAGTTCGTGTGGAGGCCTCGGTATCGTTTCCTTCACTCTAGTTGGTTAAAAGACATTGTAAGAGATTGAAAGGATGAAACTCACAAGGAACTTGTCTAAACGTCTTCTCGTGTTTTTTATTGGTTTAGATATCAGCCATATTTACATGGGATAAGGCTGTCAGGGGCTATTCATCATGATGTCACTATGCCTCTAAACCCCAGTTGCTGGTGACTATCAGCAGGGAGAGGGGCTGTTGTCCTCACCACTTGCTTGTGGGCTTCCCAGATGTTGGCCACTGGTTGGTAGACTAGATCAGCTTTTGGTCTAGTCAGCTTTTTGATTCTACAGCACTCTTATGTTCTCAACCAGATGAAGTTTGCGTTCTTTGGAGCATTTGCCCGCATGGCCTATATACACATCTGGAGTCAACCTGCTCCAGACTAAGACTACTGCTTACCCCTTTCTATGATGAGGAAAGCAGCATGGTTGGCTGTAACAAATCCAGCAGGAGACCTTGACGCCGGGGGGGGGGGGGGTCCTGAAAATTGTCAGTTTCACTTCCTCACCAAGCCAGACAGCTATTAAAAGATTTGCGTACCAGTGCTGGGATATGGAAAAGGGATTTACATCGTGTCTGGTGCTCCTATATATATTTCATTGGAGTTCTTATGCAGCCAGGACGGTGCCCTGACACATTCCTTTTTCTTCTTGTTTTGTTTAATAGGCACACACAGACTCATTAAATACCCTTGTGGCTTTACACCAGCTCTACCAGTATACTAACAAATACTATGATGAGGTAAGTTTCCACTGTCAGAATGGCTTTATTACACTGTAAAAGGGTCACCACAGCAAGAAAAAGAGCCAACAAGCTAATAGACTTTGGGCACATGGTTTCCTAGCTTACCTTACACGGGGGTTGGAGGGGCAGGTTGGTGCTGACATCTTTGGAGTTTGCTTAGAAGAATCCAAAGTACTGGTGATGCTGATAACAAAGGTTAGCCAAATTAGTGAGGGGGGGAAATCACATCTGGCAACCAATAGTACTTGGGTAGATGAGTCTAAAAAGCCCAGGGCACAATTTTTCACAGCCCTCTGGTGGCTCATTTACCAGAAGTAATGTACTTGGCATTATCTCCGGAAGTCTGTACTCAATTCTAACCAAACTAGGCCTCCTAGAGCAAAATATACATAGGAGGCTTAGTTTGGTCAGAATTGAGTATACACTTCCAGAGATTATTTCTAAGCACATTATTTCTGGTAAATGATCCACCATAGTTGGTAGAGGCCCGTGAAACTTAGTGTCCCAAGCTTTTTAGACTCTTCTACCCATGTACTGGGACCCAGGTGGCGCTGTGGGTTAAACCACAGAGCCTAGGGCTTGCTGATCAGAAGGTCGGTGGTTCAAATTCCTGCGACGGGGTGAGCTCCCGTTGCTCGGTCCCAGCTCCTGCCCACCTAGCAGTTCAAAAGCACGTCAAAGTGCAAGTAGATAAATAGGAACCGCTCTGGCGGGAAGGTAAATGGCGTTTCCGTGCGCTGATCTGGTTCGCCAGAAGCAGTTTTGTCATGCTGGCCACAAGACCCGGAAGCTGTACTCCGGCTCTCGGCCAATAAAGCGTGATGAGCGCCGCAACCCCAGAGTCGGACACGACTGGACCTAATGGTTAGGGGTCCCTTTACCCATGTACTATCTGAAACCAGAGGGGCCCATTGGTTGCCAGGTGTGGAATATATTGGCATTATTTTCAGGTCTCCTACCCCACTACTAAGGCTTGGCGATGTTGAAAACCCAACATTGTCGAGCCTTATCAGCAGCCAAACATCATGGTTTGGCGATAAACCATGATGTCGAAAGAAGCTGCATTGGCCCCAGACAGCAAAGCTCAGGGTGAAAGTGCCTCAGCTCTCAATACGGGAGCTGAGGCACTTTCACCCCAGTGCCTCATGGGCTGGGGCCAATGCAGCTGGCCCCAGCCTGTGGCTCAGCTGGGGGGGCGGAAAGGCTCCTTCCCCCCAACTTAGCGAGCCCTGATGTCTGTGCAGCTCCTGTGTGACCTGGGGCTGCTTTTGGGGGGCAAGAGGGCTGATCTTTCTCAGCTGAGCCAGCCCCAAGGTCCCTGCTGGTCCTTTGCGAGGCTCCCTCTGCCACTGTTGCCATGGGGGGTGAGCGAGCTTGTTCTCCCACCCCCCCAAAGACAGACCACACTACAGTAGCCTTTCACTGCCTTTCCCCTGCAGGCCCACCACCTCTTTCCTCCTGGGATGAACGACCACCCCAGGAGGAAAGAGGCTGCCTCCGTCCACACCCCGCTGCCAGCTTGTGTGAGCCAGAGGCAAGGCAGGGGGCTCCCTTAAACTTCTCCATTGAGGGGCATGCAGCCACACCCACCTCAATGGAAAAGTGTGATGGAGCAGGAGCAGGGCTGGGGCTCTCTCAGCTGGGGAGTGGGAGCACTTTAACGGAGCCCCCACCCCGCCACTGGCACGTGTGAGCCAGCAGCGGGGTCGGGGGCTCTGCAAAACTGCTTGGCTGAGGCAAGGGCCACGGCATGCTCCTCAGCCAAGCAGTTTAAAGAAGTGGGATGGAAGAACAAGCTGTATCACACCTTGTCTATGCAGTTTCCTTTTCCCTCCGCAGTGGTATGAGGGCAGAGCGTGGTTTCACTCAGCAGTATATCTTTGGTGAAACTTCTGCCGCTCCTGAGTCCCTCTGCCTCCAGCTTGTTTCTCCCTCAGCATGCTGGGCACTGAAGGCAGAGGGACTCAGGAGTGGCCGCAGTTTCACCAGCGATATACCACTGAGTGAAGCTGTCATCGCTGCCTGCCCCTCATACCGGTCCCTGGGCGATATACAGTGGGACCTCAACTTACGAGCGATTCGACTTACGTGTTTTTCGACTTACGAATGACTTCTGGGAGAAACAAAATGGCCGCCGCGGGCCGGATTTAGAAGGCGATTGGGCCGCTTCCGGGCCTTAGGTTGCCTACCCCTGATCTCGGGACTATTAATCAAAGAGAGAGAGGCTGGCTTACTGTGCTGAGCTTCATACTGGGCACCATGATGTTGCAACCGTTGGCTACGCCTGTAGCAGCCTTCAGAGCCTCTTTAAAGAGCGTTTCCACTTCCACGATAGTTGTCGCTTCCTCTTCTGCCAAGAAAATATAGGCAGGTGCACACCTATCAGTGAAACAACAAAAGCAATCATCAATAAGACAAACTAGCCACCATCAGACAACAAAAGTTCAGTATCCACAAGCTGTGAAGGAGCATTCCCTATTTCTGTCATGCTTTTTCAAAATTTATTGGCTAGTAATCCCTCATGGAGGGATGCGGGTGGCGCTGTGGTCTAAACCACAGAGCCTAGGGCTTGCCGATCAGAAGGTCAGCGGTTCGAATCCCCGCAATGGGGTGAGCTCCCGTTGCTTGGTCCCTGCTCCTGCCCATCTAGCAGTTCAAAAGCACGTCAAAGTGCAAGTAGATAAATAGGTACTGCTCCAGCAGGAAGGTAAATGGCGTTTCCGTGCGCTGCTCTGGTTCACCAGAAGCGGCTTAGTCATGCTGGCCACATGACCCGGAAGCTGTACACCAGCTCCCTCGGCCAGTAAAGCGAGATGAGCGCCGCAACCCCAGAGTTGTCTGTGACTGGACCTAATGGTCAGGGGTACCTTTAACGGTGCTCATGTTTGAATAGTTAATTAGAGATGGACAATGGTTGCATTACAGAAGGCATTTCTAAAAATAAAAATAAAAAAAAGGAAATGGCTTGGCTCACTTCCCAACCAATCTGAATGAACACCCCACCTCCTATCTGCCCCTACAACTCAACAGTCAAGAGTTGCTTACATTTAAATGGTAGCTTCAGGCAGCCAGGACAGAGCTCTCCTGACAGTGGGAAGCATTTGAGGGTTATGCAGGCTGGCCAGGCAAAAGACCCCACCACCCACCGAGGAACCTTGGGACAAGGAGATGACTCTGCAAAGGCAGGCCTTCCCCCTCTCTAGTGATTTTTGCCTCTTTAATCTCTCCACTATTCTGTGTTAATGAGGCAATGTGGCTTCTGATCTATACTTCAAAATAATACCCTGAGATTTTCTTCCACGTAATAGATAGCTGAACAGGCCTATGGCTGTGAAAACTGAAGCTGTGTGTTTCGCCTGAATCCTGATTATTTTTCTTCTTCTTCTTCTTCCAGATCATAAATGCACTGGAAGAGGACCCAGCTGCACAAAAAATGCAGCTTGCTTTTCGATTACAACAGATAGCAGCCGCTTTAGAGAATAAAGTAACTGACCTTTGATTTGAAAGCTGCAATAAAGAAGACTGATCTGGATGTGTAAATTCATTCTTCCTAATAAGGAAATAGTGTTCTATTTTTTAATGTGTAATTACAACTTTAAATGAAAAACAAAAGATTTTGGGTTTTTTTTATAGCAAAGCTGTAATGTAAAGAGTTTTTACTGTAAATTATGCTTCTAATTAAAATCCTGTGTTGTGTGTAAATGAATTTTCAGTGGGAAATGAGGGAAGTCCTCTGGGGTGGGGAGGGTAAAGTTATAGCTCATTTAATCAAATAGTACAATCTTGAAGCATCAGCATTTTTAGAATTCATTGCGCTAGTTAAATTCACTACCTATAGCATTCTTTATATTTTTAAGCAATATGTGTACTAGAAAAGTAATAGCATATTGGAAAAATAAATGCAATATCCCTCTTTTAATTTCAGTAATTGGAAATAGATTTCCTTCTTATTCTTTTTTTTTTTTTTAATAAATCCAGTTGTCCTGTGTTCTACTCATAATGAGTAGAACGAAAGACACATTTGCTATGACTTTTTCTGTTTAAGACATTGCAGTGGGTTTGGTACTATACATCTTTACATATCTGAAAACCAAGTGCTAAAAACAGTGGTTGTGACTGTTTCCCTCCTACTCACTTTGCCAGGGTCAAAGTGGACAATACTGTAGATTATTTGGGATGGACTGATCCTTTAACTAGGAAGGTGCATGTATGCCCCTAAGAGCATAAATCTTAACCATGATGTATGAGTACTTTTGCATGGTATTCAGTGTGCAGAGCATGCAAGGTACCCAACGTCCTCAATACGCCAAGATTACCAGGTACTTCCAAATAACTAATACCGGTCTAGTGCACCAATGGCAAAGCAACAGCTGGGAATGAACAGCGATTTTGTCTAGGTTTCAGCAAAGTGATTGTTCGGACTTCTTGGCGCTGTTGCTGCCACATGAATTCTGAATCACACACACTGAGGAAAAATATCCTGGGAAGAGCCTGTGTTCAGCCAAAGCAAAGCCGGTTTTGGGCTGCATAAAAGTGCAATTTGATGCTTTTGGGGTGGGGGGAAGCAAGGGAATGGTGGCATATCACGATTATCCAAGACCCAGTAACATCTGGATCTGGCAAGTTTGTAGACTTCCCTACGGAGTTGCAAGACTATCTCTTATCATCCCTGATGGAAAGTACCAGTGGCAAATTCTAATTTGATTCAGAAATCGTGGCAAATAAAATTGGCCTTTTTCTTTTTCTCTTCTTTTTTAAATGATAGTTTTATTACATATGCTAATGTGCCTTACTTGTACTAATTATATGGATCTGAATGGTTTTGTAAAGAGAATCGTATCAAAAATATTTATGTGTGGTTTGATGACTTTTTTGTGAGAAAATTGACCAGCAGAATGCCTGTAATTAGCTTATTGCCAATAGTGTGCTGTTTGACATGATTCAAATATGTATATCTTTTGTTGGAATGGTTCATAGGATTTTTTTAAAACGAATCTTCACACTATCCAAGGGAGATTGTTATTTGGTTTTTGTCTGTGTGTGTTTTTAAAAGGGGTGGGTGGGTTGGAATCTGTGTTGTTAATGTAAAATACTCGTCGTAAGGAAATCCTGTGCCCCGTCTAACCTAAACACCACTTGAGCCTTGGAATGCTGCAATGGATGGAATAATCATCATTAACTTAGCTATGGAAATTAAAGTAACTCGTCAAAGATGTATTGTGTGTTTACAATATTAGTCAGCTTCCAGGCCATTTGATAAAGCTTGGTACGTTATCTTAAATTGCTATGTTGCACAAAAAAAAAAAAGCAATCTTCGTTAGATTCATTTTTTCACCATACTTCTGGGGCAGTTTATGTAGCACTGCCATCAAAACGCTCATTATCTTTTGGTGTTGCTCTGGTGTTTTCTGTCCTGTGACACCTTAAACCTGCTTGGCTCCTAACACAGTAACAGACTTTCAGTTTGCTACCTCTCTCCCTGTACTGGAGTTATCCAAATTTGTTGCCTTCATGTTCATCGTCAAATGTATCGGTAAGTCTCTTTCCGATATCTTTTGGAACAAGTCACTAGCAGTGTGATATTCTCATGGCTACTGTGGAAGTAGTAAAAAAAAAAGGGGAGGCAGAAACAGGGTGTCACTTTTCATGTATTTCCTTTTATGTTAAACATTTGCTTTCATCTGTATGCGCTTCCTCAGCACACCTGGAATGTAAGGAACTCTGAATAGTTTGAATCAGTTTTACCTAAGAATTCTGTGTCAAATTATGCCTCTATACTTGCCTTCTGTCTGATCAGCAAAGGTATCCAAACTTGCTAATCTGTTTTATCTTGTCATTATTTGTAAATCCTGTGAATTGTAAATCAAATACAATTTTTTTCCACAAAGTGTAATATCTGAATTGTCTAAATATGTTCTTCAGAAATTTTAAGACTGGACTGAGTGGACCTGGGAGTACAGTGTGTCGTGGGTTTGTTTTTTCCCAGAAGTCTTCCCCTTTTGTTTAAAAGTTAATGGGTAGCTTATATGTTGATTCTACTTGGACCCAGTTATCATATTGCTGTGCACTGTTAGCTGCTTTGAGGACATTAGTTGCTTTTAAAAAGTAGAATAAAATTGTAAATAAATAAGTAAACTTAGGGGACTGCCCAAGACAGGTTACTTCTGGCCAACTCTTTACTTTACAAATGAGTAAGAGTGATTTCCCAACCAGTCACCATCATCATTTTGTCTATTTGCCACTACTCCACAATGGTGCTCAAAGCGGCTCACAGCATATCAAATGAACAATAATAAATGCAACAATAAAAAAGCAAAAGGGTAGTAATGACAGCTAAACAGAATGTCAATAAATAAATAAACCCATATAAAAACAATGCAAATAAGCTAACCTGCCTTAACAGCTTAAAAATAAACAGGAGAGAGAACAATATCCAAACAAGGAAATAAAATGGCAACATTTGGGGTGAGTGGGGATTGTCACTACAGTCGTACCTTGGAAGTCGAACGGAATTTGTTCCGGAAGTCTGTCTGACTTCCAAAACGTTAAGAAACCAAGGTGCGGCTTCTGGTTGGCTGCAGGAAACTGCGGAAGGCCCGGTCAGATGTTCGGGTTCCAAAAAACATTCACAAACCAGAACACCCACTTTGCAGCATTCAGTAGCCAAAACGTCCGAGTACCAAGGCATTCGGGATCCAAGGTACGACTGTATTCCCAAAGGAAGCTCATCACAATTAACTTTCATACATTGTATGGTGGCCTGATCTCCCAGCTTTCACCAGGGTCTCCTATCTCAATCACTTCCCAATCTCTTGCCTGGGGAGGTCAAAATAGCTAGTCCTCCTTCAAGCTCCACATACCCTCACAGTTCAGAAGCTGCAGAAGATCTGAATAGATTAGAATGGGACCCCTTTCTTATACACAAATCATTGCTGCTCCACAGAGAAAAACAGTGTATTTATTGATTGCAAGCCCCCTTTGCAATAATAGCAGGAGACCAGTGAAAGACAAACAGCCTAACAGAAGCAAGCAACGGAACAATCATGCTCAAGCACATCCCAGAAGTAACATGAATCTTATAATCCTGATGCTCCTTAGGTGTACATTAGATCCTGAAAACTAGTTAACTGATGCAGCCGTGAGATTAGCATGGAGCTGGGGTGGGGGAGAGCTCAGCATCACAGAGGTAGCAGCACGGAAAGATCCATAAAGTCCAGTAGAAAGGAGTATCCTTATTATAGTCTGTCTGAAATCCTAGTTCTAGATTTGGGGCTTTTGTACAAATTTCATATTAGGACCCTGCCTATATTAGGCCAGCTGAAAAGCCCCCAAATAGTGTGCAAGCTTTTGAGTTCTTCAGAACACTTAAATCAGATAGTAAAGGTAAAAAAAAAGGGTAAAGGACCCCCTGGACATTTAAGTCCAGCCCAAGGCGACTATGGGGTTGCGGCGCTCATCTCGCTTTCAGGCCGAGGGAGCTGGCGTTTGTCCACAGACCGCTTTCTGGGTCATGCGGCCAGCATGACTAAACTGCTTCTGGCACAACGGAAACACCATGATGAAACTAGAGTGCACGGAAATGCCATTTACCTTCCTGCCGCAGTGGTACCTATTTATCTACTTGAACTGGCGTGCTTTCGAACTGCTAGGTTGGCAGGAGCTGGAACAGAGCAATGGGAGCTCACCCTGTTGCGCAGATTCGAACCACCGACCTTCTGATCGGGAAGCCCAAGAGGCTCAGTGGTTTAGACCACAGAGCCACCCACGTCCCTAAATCACAACAAAGTAAGGATGGGGTGTTGGTAGGTGGCAAATGAGGGAGGGTGAGAGGAGAATGAGAAACTATGTACCGTATTTTTCGCTCCATAAGACACACTTTTTTCCTCCTAAAAAGTAAGGGGAAATGTCTGTGCGTCTTATGGAGCGAATGCATGGTCCCTGGAGCTGAACTGCCCAGGCGCAAAAGCAGATCGTGCTTTTTTAAAAAAGAGAGAGAGAAGGGGGTGTTGAAAGGAAGCCCACTGAGCAGCTGCTCAGCAAACCATTGGGGAGAGAGATAAGGGAGAGGGATTCTAGCCCTGCCCCCTTGCAAAGGGAGGCTGTTTCCCCAGCGATATGTGACTGGCTGATTAGATTATCTGTCTAGAAACTGTAGAAATGGCTCCCTTTTCCTGAAGCTGCAGAACTGTGAGTTAAACCCCATAAAACAGGGTTTTTTCCCTTTGCAAAGTAAGCTCAACAACTTTGAGCTGATCCTCAAAAAATGGGGCTTTTCTCCTTTGCAAAAGAAGCTGCAGGAATTTGAGCTGATCCTCAAAAAATTGGGGCTTTCCCCCTCTAAAAACTAGATGCGTCCTATGGTCAGGTGCGCCTTATAGAGCGAAAAATACGGTAGGTTTTTATATGGATGTGAATTGTACACTGCCTCAAGTTTACTCTCTTTACCAATTTTAAAAAAGAAACAGGAATAAATAACAGCATTTACTTGGTTTTTTTGTGCCCTTAATTTCCCTCTGTCCCTCCTAAAGGTAAATGACAATCAATAATTCAAAAATAAGAGCAATTGGAACCTGCAATCCTCTGAAATAAGGATACTGCTAAGTTTGACCTGTACCACTGTCTTGAATGAGAGGGCAAATATATTCCCAAATGAAAGGAATGTATGTCAGTTGTGTTGTCCTGCCTACCCAGCACTGCTGACTTCAAAATGGCCAATCTTAAAGGGGAAAGAGAGGGGTGGGGTGGAAAGCCCAGTAGCGCTTAACAGAATTAAATGGCTCAGCTAACATCTTTCTATACAATCTGTGGGAGAAATTGCTTTTTGAATCAGAAGTTTTTCTTTAAAGAAAATAAACCTCAAAAGTACTTATCGGAAGAAGGAGAGAGTTGAATCGTTGGTTAGGCAAGCAGTACAGTAATGGTTCCTTTTCTAAAAAGCTTTATATAGCTTGGTTTTGATGAGGGGAGGGCAATGCCTGCAAGCCACATGCTGCGTTTCCAAAATCCCCTTTTCGCTCTTCTAATTCCGAACAATGTTTTGGTCTAATTTAATTCTTCTCGAAATTGAATGTTGAGCAAAATGGTTCTCTTCCCCCCCCCTCCCTTTCTCTTTCCCTTCTTAAGTCTAGTGTGTAACAAGAAAGAAGTGAAAGAGGGAGAAAAGTGTTCCTTTGATACTCTTAATCTTTTCTCTCCTGTGGCTTGCCCTTATTCAGCACAAGATCACACTTGCGGCGGTTATGTGGCCTGAGTGCCAGTCCCTGGGATATTAAAAAATATGTGTTTTCCTGCAGCTGCGTCTAGGCTTGTGGTGGCCGCGGCGGCAATGCCAGTTGCAAAGCTGCCTCAAGGGTCTTTCTTGGAATCTCATTGTAAATAAGTCTTGGCCGGTTCTCTTGCTCCTCTCCTGCTGTGCTCTGATTTGCACCTTTATGAATCTGGAGCACCTGCTGTACAAAGAAACATTCTCTTCCCAAATCAAAGCTGATGTGTGTAGCCTGGTGCCAGAGAAAAGAGGCAATTTTGACCTTTATGGGCAATAAGAATAAACCAGGGCGGAAGGGGAGGGTGTTACTCATGCAGCACGAGCAGAAATATGTGTCGGCGGTGCAATAGCCTATCCTCACACAACCCAGAAAGGAGGAAGTAGCCTTGGTGCCAGGGCAGAAGGGAAGCGATTAGGTGAGTGTTAAAGGGAATGGAAACTGAGCTGTTAAAGTGCCTAAGTGCATTGCAATTGGTCATTGTGCACATTCCCCAGGCCTCATGGAGAATGCACACATACACGAAGAGAGAATTGCATGTCTTGATTGAACTTTGTATGTTCTCCTGCCATGATGCATAATTCCCATCCTGATTTGGGATTTGTGCATATTTCAACTGCATTACATTATGCATAATCTGCAGTAGGTCTTGGGGAATGTGCATATTTCAGGGAAATGTTGTACATTCTCCAGACATTATGCACAATCCCCAGTGGGCTTTGGGGGGGTGCATATCTCAACTGCATTTTGTACATGTACCGGTATTTTATACATCCCCATTCTTTGATAATCTCCAAGAAACCTGCCTTTATTTTCTTCCACAAATTCAGAAGTACCGTAGGTATAATCTGAGTTCCCGCTAGGCTGCTTCTGGCTCCCTGCCTAATCTCACATGACCAACAACTCAACCAGTTGAGCAGCAGAAAGGAAGTGTGGAGCATCAGATGAAGATCTTTTTGCTTGTTTTTCTGCAGTCCATTCTCCATTTCATTGCTCTCAGCTGTACCCCAGTCTGCAGAGTGACACAGGAGAGAGGACCATGGAGAAAGTTTATTTCCCCCTCCAACAAACCTGATGGTTCGTTGCTCCTTGTGCTACTAAACTTAAGAAAAAACTTAATAGTTGCATGGGGCCAATCATCATGGGAATGACAGGAGAGAAAAGGCAGCTGAGGACAGTTACCCAGCAGTGATAAGAGAAGTAGATGAAATTCCTTTGGTCAGCCAGCATGGTGTAGTGGTTAAGACTTGTAATCTGGTGAACCGGGTTCGCTTCCCTGCTCCTCCACATGCAGCTGCTGGGTGACCTTGGGCTAGTCACACTTCTCTGAAGTCTCTCAGCCTCACTCATTTCACAGAGTTTTTGTTGTGGGGGAGGAAGGGAAAGGAGATGGTTAGCCGCTTTGAGACTCCTTAAGGGGAGGGAAAGGCGGGATATCAAGTCCAAACTCTTCTTCTTCTTCTTCTTCCTCCTCTTCTTCTTCCTCTTCTTCTTCTTCTTCTTCTTCTTCTTCTTCTTCCCCCCACACCCGCTGCTGGCAGAATACTTCCATAAGAATTCAGCTGTTAGTGGAAAAAATGCTGCCCACTCCTGCTCTCATTGCAGTATTCTGAAGGCTCTAGGAATGAATGTTTTCAGGAAACACAAGCAATTTTGTAGCCGAAAGCCAGGGAACATCCCTGGATGGCACAATTAAGGGCAACCTTGTCCCTATCCTGAAGATCCTACTGTTTTCCCAAGGGTCTGTGTAAATGTGCTTAAGCAAAGGGATGTGGATGATGCTGTGGTCTAAACCACTGAGCCTCCTGGGCTTGCCGATCGGAAGGTCAGCGGTTCGAATCCCCATGACCCCATGAGCTCCCGTTGCTCTGTCCCAGCTCCTAACAACCTAGCAGTTCAAAAGCACGCCAGTGCAAGTAGATAAATAGGTACAGCTGTGGCAGGAAAGTAAACAGTGTTTCCATGCGCTCTGGTTTCCGTTACTGTGTTCTGTTGCACCAGAATTGGTTTAGTCCTGGTGGCCACATGACCCAGAAAGCTGTCTGTGGACAAACGCCGGCTCGGCCTGAAAGTGAGATGAGCGCCGCAACCCCATAGTCACCTTTGACTAGACTTAAATGTCCAGGGGGTCTTTTACCTTTCCCTTTTTAAGCAAAGGCAATATTATGAAAGCACAATGCCAGTGCAGGCAGAGTTACTGCAAAGCACTATCCAACAGGACACCATAATCTATACTAGGCTTGAGTCTAGCAAGCCACTACATAAACGAGGGGTTTCAGTACACATGCATCCACCACTAGTGAGCAGGGCTTACAGCAATGATCTTGCAAAACAAGGAACTATAACAAAGAGATTTGAACCTTGATTTTTCTGTTGTCCCTGCTTTTATTTCATTGTTGTCCCGTGGAGACCACTAACGGCTGGGTTATGAGGTCCTTGGACATAGATACCAAAGGCTGCCCCTTAAAATTCTGCTTGGTTTTAGGGTGGGAAAAAAGGGGGGTAGGTCCGATTCTTGGAGATTCTGCTTGTTTCCCCCTTTTCTTGGAATCCTGATTTTCATCACCAGCCTTTTGGCTCGTGTTTACAAAGGTCAGTAATCCTGCTTTGTTATACTTGGCAAATTGAGGGCTGTGGCTGAATGCCTCATTCTTTCCAGGGCTTTTATCTCAGTGTTACAGAAATGACTGCTTAATAGTGACAAGTGACTGTGTGCTTGCCCTCTTTTCTGCATTTAACAGAGAAGTGCATTAGCCTGTGATTTTTCTCTGTCTCTCATGAAGCCTCCGCTTTGTTCTATCAAGCAGATTAGCTGCAGCAGCATCCAATAATTATGTAAGTGACACTGCAGCCTTTAACCAAGGTTGTGGCTTTATGGATGCAAAACAACAGTACCTTTGTAAGGCTGTGCACTGAACATGATGAGCATTTCTCATTTTCAAGTCCCATTGAAGTGAATGGGGCATAGTAGGGTATGCATGTGCCTATTTATTTAAGTGGGGCTGGTGGGAGGCAGATTCACAAAGACTGTGATCTGTATGTGGAATGTGCCATATTTTAGAAGGGCCTCTTAAAAAGGGAGGCAAGCATGTTATGATTAGAAAGCTTGCAGAGTTTGCCTTTTTGACCTTCTGCTCTATAAATTAAATTAGGATGATGATGATGCAGAATCCAAATGCCTCCTGTTTATTGCTCTGTTTCTATTTGTCTCATCACTGGCAGACAAAAAGGTGCTTTGATTATGCCTGCTTTAATTACTTCCCTTAACTATCAGGTTTTATAAAAGGCCAAAGCTCAATGGCAGAGGTTTGTACGCAAAAGGTTACTAGTTAAACCCTCAGCATCTCTGGGCAGAGCTATGAAATATTCCTGCCTCCAACACCATATTGCCGCTCCCAGTCAGTGCCAAGCTAGACAGACCAATCCCTGATGCAATATAAGGCACTTCCTATATACTTATTATATGAATTCAACTTTCAATATTTAGATTTGGCATGCTCTCACATGCTCTGTCTCAAAAGTAAGTTCATAAAGAAGTGTGGGCAGCCCATGCAAGGCTGCCACTTTTTGAATTAGCCACTGCAGGACATTTTGTTATGGACCAGATTCAGAAATGTAAAGTTAGATTCCAGTTAGCAGAGTTTGTGTCAGACTCAGAGTTAAGCACCAGTTCAAATATTGATCGATTCAGCTGTACAATTACCAGACGCAATGGAGCAGAGGACCCTTCTATTAATAATAGCGGAGTCAAGAAAAGTGATTTCAGCAAGTACGGTTTGTTAAGTTATGGGATTTGAGAGCCTCCACACATAGCATCCCTGTAGATGCCATCAGGCTGGCAACTGCTGCCTCCTTGCAGCTTTCAAATATCCTCAATTTAAAACACACACACACACACACACACACACACACACATCTTAATTGAATCACCATCATACAAACTGGTTAAGAAGTCCAAGAGATTGAGAAGGAGTAAGGCCAGAGATAAAAGGTAAAGGGACCCCTGACCATTAGATCCAGTCGTGACTGACTCTCATCTCGCATTATTGGCCAAGGGAGCCTGCTTCCAGGTCATGTGGCCAGCATGACTAAGCCACTTCTGGTGAACCAGAGCAGTGCACGGAAACGCTGTTTACCTTCCCGCTGCAGCAGTACCTATTTATCTACTTGCACTTTGACGTGCTTTCGAACTGCTAGGTTGGCAGGAGCAGGGACCGAGCAACGGGAGCTCACCCCATCGCGGGGATTTGAAATGCCAACCTTCTGATCGGCAAGCCCTAGGCTCTGTGATTTAATCCACAGTGCCACCCGCGTCCCAAGGACAAAGATAGGCCAGTGTAAATATTTCTCAAGCAACTGCTTTTAGCAGAATTACACGTTTTATGCTGTGACAAGCCACCTCAGACTTGGATTGACTGACTTGTCAAAAAATGTCTCAACTTGAACAAGTCCAGAAACCCAGTTTCCTTGGGGCGAAAGTCATTATAACAGCACCTTGCTTCAAATTCTACAACTTACACTATGCAGCCATGTACTAATGGTGGATGGATCCTGCTAATCCCTGTATATGCCTGGGAAATTGTGGCACTGCTCTCCACGTTCTCAGCATTTTAAACTTCCCACTCTGCCCTGCCAAGTGAAGCTTCAGGCAGCAATTTGTTCAGACATGCCTTGAAACACGTCACCCTGTCCCAAAGTGCACGCTTCCTGCAATATCGTTTGATGTCTGTCATCAACATTTCCATTCGACTGAATGACAAGTACAGCCGGCTGGCCAACCGCAAAAGCAAACGAGGGCTGAGGGGAAAGTTATTTAAGGGAATCTAAAGGAATTCTCGTTAAGCAACATCAGATAAATGAAAGAGGAGAGGTTTTAATTAAAAACGACCTCGGTGTCTGGACAGGGGGAATACAAAGGCCACAATAATTGAACAGAGTGATATATCTGTGCGCAGGGAGTGACAGGAAAAAGCAGAAGTATTTTTTAAATGGTTCTTCCGAGATTAGAATCACCTAGAATCTGCCGGCAGAGCACTTTATATTGTTTTCAATCAGACCTGGGCACCACATGCACATTTCTGTTTCGTCTACCAAGGATAATTAGGTGGTTCCCAGATTTCTTCCCTGGAGAATCCACCAACAGTACTTCCTTTGTTTACGAACCCACCTAGCTGCTGCACTCCTCGACCTGAACATTTTCTGCCATTAGCTCTTTATAACCTACTGACCTTAACATCCAACTGGGGGTGGGGGTGGGAATGGCCAAGGATTGACTGCACCATGACAGTGAAGTTTGCAGATGCCGCTGCTTTGCTTTTCTATAGAAGAATACACTGCTAGTTCTTGGAATATTTTCTGTTGCTAAATTCAGGGGAGTGGGGTGACCACAGCCCCAGTTATGTGAAATGTCTGCCCACATAAATCTCATTACCTCCGTGATCATACAGCATCAAATGCCACCCAGTGCTATGTGCCACCCCTGAGAAGGCCCCGCTTTCTCTCTCGCTCCCACCCATCACACCTCAGATAGCAAGGGAACATAGACAGAGTTCCATAGAAGAACAGAGCTCTCTCGGGTTTATTCGGGGACAGGCAATTCTGAGGATATGCCGGCCCCAGGTCATTTAGGGTCAAAGCCAGTACCTTGAATAGAGTCCAGAAATAAACTGGTAACCAATAAAGCTAGCAAAAGATTGGAATAATGTGATCTGATCTCCAGGCCACTGTCAGAAAACTCCAGAAAACAAATCCTGGACCAACTCTGTCAGAATTCTTGAAGCCATGTTTTCCTCCCTTTCTCCTAATAGGAAAACTCAGGGGCATTTAATTCCACTGCATGTTGGAAAGATTCAGGATGGGGGGGGGGAGAGAGAGAAAAAGTCATATGATGCATAAACTACAGAATTCACTCCCACAAGTAGTAGTGATGGCCAGTACTTTTTTTCTGGGGGGTACGCAGGGGTACGCATACCCCTACGGTAAACATTTTGTGAATCTAACTGGAGAAGAAACTAATTTTTTATTTTAACAAAATTAGTTTACTCTCTAGCACGGTGAATCGTCGGTTCCATTGCCACCCCTGCTGGCAGCCTCATTTCCTGTTACCGTGTTTCCTGAGTCTCAGATGGAGCGTTCAATGTGTGAAGTAGGAGTTGGAATCGAGCACGGTGATTGGTCGGTATTTATTTATTTATTTCCCCCGATTCGAACTCTAAAATGGTGATTTTCCTGAGTCAAAACGAGAGTAACCCTAAACATTTGGGGGGGGGGAAGCACTGGTGATGGCCACCAACATGGGTTGGATTTAAGAGAAGATCAGCCAAATTCACTGAGGATCAAGCTATCAGTCGCTACTTTTCTATATTCCTCCTCCCCTGACTATGTTATTCTTCCACTGTCAGAGGCAATATGCCTCTGAGCAGATCACAAATAAGGAGAGACTGCCATTCAATTTGGGTCCAGCTTGTGGGCCTTTGCTGTGACCCAGCAGGGCTGAAGTTCCTAGAATATTTCCCAGGAAAACCCCGTACAGAGTGTGTCGCAGTAACCCAAACTGAAGATGACTCAGCCACATATACCGTATATACTCGAGTATAAGTCGACCCGAATATAAGCCGAGGCACCCAATTTTACCACAAGAAACCTGGGAAAGCTTCATAGGAGCCACTGCCTGCCTCACTCGAGTATAAGCCGAGGGCGGCTTTTTCAGCACAAAAAATGTGCTGAAAAACTAGGCTTATACTCGAGTATATAGGGTACCTGAACCAGCCCCAGTTTCTCCAGGTAAGGACCTGACTGGTTCCAGATGGGGTTGATCAAAGGTGTTCCTTGTCAACATCCCCACTTGGGAATCTAAGAACATGCTCACCTGGGGCACCCAAGCTGCAAACCTGCTTTCGGGGAGGGCAGCCCTATCAAAAACAGGTTTGACACCTCTCCCAGCATCAACAGCCTTCTAACAGTATCTCTGTCTTATATGGATTAATTGAGTAATTATCCCGTTTTATGTGGTGCCCCCTACCTGTTTGATATTCTGTGGACGCCTGGTATTAATGTGACTCTGTTGCATGCATGACAGTTCCCATTAATTTCAGTGGAAGAAACAGAACTCTGTGAGCCAATGAATACAGACACAGATGGACATGAAATCAGTGGGGGGAGGGGCACTATAAAATGGTAAAGCACCATGTTTGAACTTGAGGCATCACACTTAGAAGTAGCTGGGTTAAGGCCTTCCTCTTGCATAGTCTTTGCATATGTAAGTCGGGTCCACCAATCCCTGTCAGTGATTTGTTAGCCTAATTCTGTGAGCTTAAATTGTGTGTTTGAAAGTGGACCATATTATGTAATGCAATTCACGATGTGTATAATAATATAGGACTCTTTCATTATCATTTCCCATAAGCGGTTTAGTTTTCTTTTTGTTTTCAGCTGCAGAAGATTAATCTTAGATGAAACATGCTAATCTTTAAAAATTAGCGATACGGCTGGGTTTCTCAACAAATGTTAGCTGAAGTGCTCGTGATTAGGATCTCTTTGCCGCAAACAGTATTTATTGCAGTACAGCTGTAAGGAATCTACAATATGATGATTGAAATGTAGGAATGTTCTATTAAGTACAAAATCATTTCTGGCAGGGCTTTAATCTGCCTCCTAATGAAATGTTGATATACGGAAATGTGGGACACAGGTTTTAATTTGAAATATTATTTGACAGAATCTAATTTAGAAGCGAGTATTTTAATACCAGAAGTATTGTGATAATGTAACCTTGTGGCTTAAACCAAGTCATGGGTCAGTGGTAGAAGAAATTGTCTTGCTGGAAGGCAGTCCTAGCTTACTTCAATAACCAGGAAGGGCAGCAATCTAAGGAGCAAGCCATCTTGCCCACATCCTCAGCTTCAGCTGCACAACCAACACAAAACACTCGGGGTGAGCCCCAACAGCATACAAATCAATGTGGCTAACCTGACCCAACAACCTACCCCTCTGGACACCTATACAAACAAGCCACATTGCAACCAACTGAATGCAACCAATCAAGCTCTGGATCACCTAACCTCTCACAATGTGTGTGTGTGTGTGTGCGCGCGCGCTTGCATGCACAAAAGACTTATCCACATGATGCTGACACAAATCCCTACACTAACACTATGCAACAGAACGAAATAATAACACCCTGCATCTCTCTCCCCTCTCTTTTCCCTGAATCACAAGATGTCAGTGACAAAAGTGTCTCGTGCTACAAACTGTGAAAAAGACTCTATGAATTGAAAGTGGAGAAAGGTACTTCCCCCCCATATATCTGCTTGTTTTATATACATACATATACATATACATATACATATACATATACATATACATATACGTGTGTGTGTGTGTGTGTGTGTGTGTATAAACTAATTTTAAAAAGTACATTGGGGGTTAAGGAAATCTCAAGTTATAACATTTCTAATATTCAAGAGCTGTTGAACTGTAAACGCAGGGTCAAGAATCTAACTATTCCTCCTGTTCCACCAGAGAACCTCCCAACAAAAATACCGTAAATCTGGCCCTTGCTCCGGGCTGAAGTGAGAACCTCAAAGGGATGCGTGGCCCTTTTGGTGTCAGTCCTCCTAGACTGATCCACTGCCTGCACCAGCCCCCCCCCCCCAGCACCCCAACCCTGGAAATAGCATTTCAACCTATGGGTGGACTTCCTTCCAGTGACACTCAGGGTACTGGTGTGCTGTGGTGCACCCTCCAATTGTCCCTGTTTTCCAGGGGCAGTCCTAGAATTACAGAAGCTGTCCTGATTTATTTATTTTTTTGGTCCTGCAATAACCCACTTTTCCTCAGGATGTCCCTATTTTCATTGGAGAAGTGTTGGAGGATATGGTAGGACAGCCCTGTTTTCATGGGGAAATGTTGGAAGGTATGAAGTTATGTGACACCCGAGCCAAGGAGATAAGTAATTATACAACCTTGAATGTTGTATAATTACATGAATATCTAATGTTTTATTATGTTTGTATACCAGTATATGTTGAAAGCTGCCCAGAATGGCAACCCGGGGTGGATCTACACACAGGAAAAAACATTATAAATAAGTCAGAAATTAGATCGTTATAACAAACAAACAAAAAAGCGTATTTAAAAAATCCTGCTCTCTGGTGCCATCTGGTGTTGTATAGTGCATTCAAATAGTTGTTTCTTTACTAATGTAGCAGAGTCCCCAGTCAGGTGGGCAGGGTACAAATAAAAAAAATATTATTATTAATATTGTGGAATAGGATGTCCCTATTTTCATCAGAGAAGTGTTGGAGAGAGTGTGTTTCTGGCTGGCTCTTCACCCATAGCAGCAATACGAAGCACGATGGAATGATGTTACGTAAAAGTGCTTTACCTTCCTTCCTACTATTCCCACCCCCATAGCAGAATGTCCATGTATTTTTCCCGCTGACTGTGAAAACCTCCCAGGCGGTATTGCAAACCCAGAAGTAATGCTGCAAGCAGCAAGCTGACTTGCCTTGTGAAGCAATCTCCTGGGTGGTGGTGTGTCTTCTGACCAGCTCCTTGTCTGTGGCAGAAGAATGATCCATGGCAAGAAGACGTTACACAACAGCTCTTCCAACTGTGCCTGCCACTACAGCTGTTCTTCCTCCTCTTCCAGGAAGCTGTTCTTTCTGCTGAGGTTCCAGTACCTCCTGTGCATATAAAAGAATAACTTTTAAAAGACTGCCTGTATTTGGTTTTTTTCAGTGCTCTGTTAATTTGCAGCATAAGGCCCACATCTTGCAATGCAGAATTTCCTGGGAAACTGACCTGGTTCGAATCCTTCCCCTGCCATGAAGCTCATTGGGTGAGCTTGGACCAGTCACTGCCTCTCAGCCTAACCTACCGAATAGCCAGGGGGGCAGGAGGAGGCCAGCTGCCACCCCCCAAATCAAGTAAATAATCAGAATATTTGGAATTTAAATGGTCACTGAGGTCACTTGGATGACGTGGTGCATTCTAGCAACACAACCTGACTGAGCAATAGGCGTGACTTCTGCAAACTGACTGATCACATTGCAGGTAGTTCGGTCCTGCCCCGCCCCCCCCAGCCTAAATCCTGGCTATGCTCATGCCTCATAGGGTTTTTGTGAGGATGAAATGAGGAAGGGGAGCAGAACCACGTACACCACTCTGAGTTCTTTGGAAGAATAAGGGTGGTATATAAATGCAATAAACATAAATATAAATGGGGACGGGGTAGCACTGTGAGTTAAACCACAGAGCCTAGGGCTTGCCGATCAGAAGGTCAGCGGTTCGAATCCCCGCGACGGGGTGAGCTCCCATAGCTCGGTCCCAGCTCCTCCCCACCTAGCAGTTCGAAAGCACACCAGTGCAAGTAGATAAATAGGTACCGCTCCGGCAGGAAGGTAAACAGTGTTTCCGTGCGCTGCTCTGGTTCGCTAGAA
The DNA here is from genome assembly GCA_034642065.1 of Darevskia nairensis. Taxonomy (NCBI): domain Eukaryota; kingdom Metazoa; phylum Chordata; class Lepidosauria; order Squamata; family Lacertidae; genus Darevskia; species Darevskia nairensis. The sequence goes on from JAWWNI010000605.1 coordinate 406,799, forward strand.
GCAGCTTAGTCATGCTGGCCACTTGACCCGGAAGATGTACGCCTGCTCCCTCGGCCAATAATGCGAGATGAGCACTGCAACCCCAGAGTTGGTCACGACTGGACCTAATGGTCAGGGGTCCCTTTACCTTTACCTTATAAATATAAATAAATTTCTGGCCACAAGTCTGAAGAGAATCTGATGTTCCGTTTTCACCAGTGTGCATTTTACATTTGCATTATGGGCCAATTTAAGCTGGCAGCATGTAAAAACCCCAAAGTGGATCATTTCCAAATATCACCATTGGCATTTTGGACAATCATCGCTGAAAGCTCTAAATTGTTGTGTTGGGCTGTTGGGCGATTGTCTTATCTGCCGAGCTGACGGATTTGTGAGCCTGAAACACGCCGGAGCTGGTTACAGCTGCTCTTTCAGCCCCATTTATTTTAATAAAAGTGGAAATGCTTTCCAAGCCATCAGTCTGGTGCTTTTGCTGAGCATTAAATTCACGCGCAAAATGTGAAGTAACCATATTAAGTCGGCAGTCACCTGCTAGAGATTTCCAAAACCACCTAAGTGCCATAGATGGATTTTATTATGGGAGGGAGGGAATTAGATTTCTGTGGAACTTAAATGAATTCAATCCACTCTAGGACCTGAAACAAACAGCTTTAGCCGGTTATTACATTAACTTAGCAGGCAACATATGAATTGCCGGTGTAAGGAAGTACCCAGGAATGTAGCGACAGTGCTTTACCCATGGAGTAATATAATGAAAAGACACTTGTGTTTGAAAACAGATGCTACCTAAATAGGGTTGATATCCTCATTACTTCCATTTTCCTTGATAGACATTCTTACTATTTCGGATATATCCCATGAAACTCCTTTATGTTCTCTGAAAACGGCACCCATTCCAAGGGTGGGCTGGGGGAGGCATCCGGTATATTTCATACAGGCTGCAGCAAAACACTTCTCAGCTACAAAGCTGCTTTTTACCAAATTCATGTGACCCTTACTTGACTCATTTGAAAAAAAGGAAACCTGGTCTGCATAAATAGCAGGCATTTAAAGCATATTGTTTTCTCAAATAACCTGGGAACAGGGTTAGAAGCTGAGATACAAAAGCTAGGAGCTAAATGGCACCTTTAACCGAGGTTATGGGCACAACAATGGAATGTCTATGCACACTTTTTGCATAACAAGAATACAAAGCTGAAAATGAATGAACTGCAGCTAAAATCTTATATTCATTTTTCACATGGTCTAGTCCTCATCTGAAGACTGCAAAAAACAAAAAAGCCATGTTTCCACTGCCTGCCCCCCTAATATTCTTAAGAGGGTCTCTTCTCCAGTCTTCAGAGAGTAGCTGGAAGCGGGGAGGCAGAAAAAGGTTCTCTTTTCCTTCCACTCTGCAGTTTTAATCAGAAATCTTAGGCGCAGTACTGCACCCAGAGCCCAGAAAATGCTCACGCTAATGAAATTCCTTGTCGCAAAATGCACCTAGAACAATGGGAATTGTCGTTTACCCCTCACAGAGCTATAATTCCAAGCACCCTTAATGAACTAAAATTCTTAGGATTCATTGGAGGGAGTAAAGGGACCCCTGACCATTAGGTCCAGTCGTGGACGACTCTGGGGTTGCGGCGCTCATCTCGCTTTATTGGCTGAGGGAGCCGGCATACAGCTTCCAGGTCATGTGGCAAGCATGACTAGGCCACTTCTGGCGAACCAGAGCAGCACACGAAAACGCCGTTTACCTTCCTGCCGGAGCGGTACCCTATTTATCTACTTGCATTTTGATGTGCTTTCGAACTGCTGGGTTAGCAGGAGCAGGGACCGAGCAATGGGAGCTCACCCCGTTGTGGGGATTCGAACCGCCGACCTTCTGATCGGCAAGCCCTAGGCTCTGTGGTTTAACCCACAGCGCCACCCGCGTCCCCTTCTGTGTCAAATAACTGGGGTCAAATAAGTGCTGTTTGCTTTTTATAATACATGGAAGATGGATCTCCCTCGGGAGGTTCTGGACTCTCCTTCCTAGGAGGCTTCCAAGCAGAGGTTGGATGGCCATCTGTCATGGATGCTTTAGCTGAGTTTCATACATTGCGGGGGGTTGCACTAGAAAGATGACCTTTGGGGTCCCTTCCAGCTCCATGATTTTATGTTTTTATGTTTCAACAGTATTTCACTATGTTCCTATCATTTTATGTAAATTTATTTTGTATAAATTATATGAATTATAAATAAAACATGTTGTATTTACAATCAAAACATTTAAATAGCTACCTTTCTGCAGGGAGGACAGGGGGCATGAGTGTAGCCAGGATTTTTGTTAGGGGGCAGAACCTCAGATTTATATTGATTTATATTATTATTCATTGGGGGGGGCATGGTCGGGAAAAGGTTGGGAAACACTGGACTAGATAGTCCTTGGGGTCCCTTCCAACCCTACAGTTCTATGATTCTATGATCCCTTCAGAATTTTAAATGTGTTTAAATAGCTACGGTTGATTCATTTTACAGACTATGCATGATCTGCACACAGGAAAGTAAGGGGGGGGTGAGCAGTTTTCCTGCCAGAGGCAGTTCCCCCGGCAAGCTCTGGTCAGCTTGGCTGCATTAGGACTGTAATGGAAGGGCAGTTTCTACTTTAGACTCGCAAAAAGCATTTATTCACCTTACATGGAAACTAAAATGACTACAAAATTATCATTTCCTAAAATGAGTAACAATAATAAATAAATAAATTGAAAGGAATCCTGTTGAAGCTTACTCGGGAGTAAATTTATATGTAAAAACTCCTTCCACAGAACCAAGAAGAGGGGTGGATGGCAAAAAGCCTCAAAGAAAGAAAAATATTTTTTGAAAGGAAACCAGAGGGCCTTGGCTCATCTTATGGAAATGCAGTCTTTTAATGATCCTGTGAGGTAATAAATCCAATTCAAAACCTGACCTCAGATAGACAATTGTTGCACATGGAAGTTCTACTTTTGACAAACAATTTGCTTTCACGGGAATGGATGCTCATTTTCCCTTTGGTCATACGGTCATAATACTTCTTAGGGTTCCTTTGTATCCAGATAATGTATTTCCTACTTTTTATGCCCTTTGCGAATAAACGTGTTGAGCATGGGGGGGGGGTGCCAAACTGGGTCTTTGACCCAGGTGAAGAGGGCCAGATTTAGGTTTGATGAGGCCCTAAGCTACTGAAGGTAATGGGGCCCTTTATATGTCCAGGTGTCCTTTGTCAACAACAAATTGTCACTGTTTTTTGTGTTGAATATATGCTATATTGTAATTTATGGACCTAACAGGTATCTAAAGCCATTTGCACATAACAAATAGGAGCCTACACAACACAAAACATTGTTGCTGTATGTAGGTTTTATTTTATTTTATTTTTTATCTTATATTTTGGAAACGTACATCCAGTTGGTTTTTTTTCCTTTAATTTTTTTTGGGGGGCCCAAGAGATGCATACAGTTAAAGCTATGGTTTTCCGAGTAGTGATGTATGGAAGTGAGAGCTGGACCACAAAGAAGGCTGATCGCTGGAGAATTGATGCTTTTGAATTATGGTGCTGGAGGAGACTCTTGAGAGTCCCATGGACTGCAAAAAGATCAAACCTATCCATTCTGAAGGAAATCAACCCCGAGTGCTCACTGGAAGGACAGATCCTGAAGCTGAGGCTCCAATACTTTGGCCACCTCATGAGAAGAGAAGACTCCCTGGAAAAAACTCTGGTGTTGGGTAAGATTGAGGGCACAAAGAGAAGGGGATGACAGAGGACAAAATGGTTGGACAGTGTTATAGAAGCGACCAACATGAGTCTGACGAAACTGCGGGAGGCAGTGGAAGACAGGAGTGCCTGGCGTGCTCTGGTCCATGGGGTCACGACTAAACAACAACAAACAACAACAACAACGAGAGTGGGGCCTAAGCTATAGCTTGTTTAGCTTATACGTAAATCTGGCACTGCGGGTGACAGAAAGCCTAGTTTTGCCCCTGGTGTTACTGCTTTTTCTTCCAGAAGGAACACATTTCTGTGCTGCTCTTGTTGTTTTGTACTGTACTGTATATTTAATACTGCATTATTCATAAGAAGGGAAGAACAGAAGGGGAAAGGATAGTAATGGCTACTACATCTGCTTGTCTATTCCATCCCTGCATATAGATCTTCACATAAGCCCGGGGGTGTCTGTCTGATAAGCAATAATGTCTGATAATGCAAACATATATCGGTTTTACACCATCACAGGTTATAGGGCTTCTCCGGACAACTTGTTTATTTAGCATTTATCCTGATTTCTTTGCACAAAATTTACACGGTGGTTAGACTATGGCTATCCTTTATTGAGCATTCATTTTGGTTTGTTTATGGGGCAGTTAGATGACAATGAGCATTCGTTCTTCATTCATCCTAGTTTGCTTGCAGGGTATTTTACCTGCCTCCCCATAAATGCAGTTCTTTGTCACTTTCCAAACCATTAAAAAAAACCAGATTTTTTTTACTTTCAAAAGTAATTCTGTTGCGCCAGTTAACAGAGCACTTCAGTTGTCTAAACGTGAAGCTCCAATATGCATTCAAACCCCTCTTGCAAAATAGTGACAGTCTGAAGGCACCCACAACCTCAACAAACATAGCTCAATAACCCCAAGAATCCTAGGAATTGTAGTTTGATAAGGGTGCTGGCAATTCTAAGTTACAAAAGTGAAATTCCTAGCCTTGGCTGGCAAAGGGAATGATTGGTAAAGCAGTTCAAACATACACTCACCCTGAAAATACAGTTTCCTGGCTTATATCACTTTTTAATCACATGCTGCTAGTCATGCAAGAAGAGTTTTCAGAAGATAAATTGAATAAACATCCCAACCAAAGGTTTTTTTGTTTGTGTTAGGAGCCAATTCCAAACACAGCCAATTTCGCCCTAAAATATGCTCACATGGAAAGAGCTTGAACGACCCCACAGGAGATTGAACTCACCTCATTTGTTATGATATATGATCTTTGGGGGTATGGAATATAAAAAAAGCAAGTATTTCTCCATCTCTCTCTCTCCTGCATTTATTTTTTTAGCATCCCCTGTTTATGATCACAAACACAGTTCTTCAGAGCCTGGAATATTATTCCCTCACCCCACCCCACAGGGTTTTCCTGCCATCCTGCGAGAAAAATCCCAGTGTCATGAACTGGCAGGACTGGGACACACCTGGGCAAGCAGGGGGTGGGGAAGGAGAGGTTGGTGTGGAAAATACTCACGGGGCGACAGAGGATGACGAGGGAATGGGGGTCTCTGCACAGGAACCAGAGCAGCAGGACCCCTGTCTCCACAAACACGGTGGGCTCTGAGGCATTTGGGAGTGGTGTTCAAGGAGGCAAAGGCAGGCAAGGTCCCATAGCCCAGCTCCCAAGTTTGCCAGGTGGGGCTCGCTATCTCTGGGAGGAAAGGTGTGACTCCTCAGCTTGCAGCAGGTGAGGCTCACCTGCCTCGTCAAGTCCAGGTGCTGCAATCAGCATGCAGAGTGTAAAAGGGCAGCAGAGCTGCAGTTGCTGGGTCTACTCAGCTGCCCATGTCGATGCACCAGAATCTCAGCTGAACTGGGCTTCGGTTTGGACTTTGGACATGTGCATTGACCCCAGACTGGGGACTTGACACACACATACCCCCGGTAAGCCAGGGGTCCAGGGCACCCGGTGAGACTTTTAGGGGTTACTGTGGTGATACTGTGCCTGCCACTATCTCCTATGCCCCCCGCAAAAAGCCTCAGGAAAATATCCCCTCGAAAATTCACAAGGCACAGATAGATGGTGTAAGAATTATCGGGTCTCACATATAAAATAATAAATGTTCATAAATGTACAAGGCAAACACATGTATAAGTAGGCTATATAAGCCATGTGTCTGAAATAATACAGGAGAGCAATCCTGAAGCCATTTTGATTCTCCCAAATTGATCTCAAATATTTCTCTGCAAGAAGGAAGGAAATGGGAAAGCCTTTTTGCTTACCTGCCTTAAGGGCGTATTTGTGTATGAATAGGGCAGTGATGGCTAACCTTGACACCCCAGATGTTTTGGAACTACAACTCCCATCATCCCTAGCTAACAGGATCAGTGGTCAGGGATGATGGGAGTTGTAGTCCCAAAACATCTGGAGTGTCAAGGTTAGCCATCACTGGAATAGGGTGAGCCTTTGACCTGGTTTCAGGAATTAAAGTATTTACCATCACAAAAGAATGGCCAGGCTGCCCAGGTAAAGCAATCAGTGACCATTAACAGATAGCCTGGCAAACAGGATTTCTGCTGTAGAACGCCCTTCTGTGATGTATGTATGATGTTTTAGGGTGGTGGTCTTGGGCTACAGGGTGGGCAATTTCAAAGGTCTATATAACGGCTTGCGCACCATTGTTCTGGTTCCCTCCTGCATGTGGCAGTGAGCTCCCTGTTGCAACAGTTTAATAAAGATCAGGCTTACTAGCCGCTTTGCTTCCTCAATATTCTCTGGTTGGCCTCTGTTATTTTCTCCTACCGATAGGGAACCCACTTGCGGACTCTATACGGGCTCTTGGATACCCCATAAGGGGAAAGGAGCAGGGTTTTTTTCTTACAACAACGGTTTGCACTTTCTGTGCAGGTCCATATTCCCACAAGATGAGACTCCCACCCTCCTTTCCAGTCAAAAGAGCGGGGTGCAAAGAGCTTCTGTCTGTGAGAGAGTGTGGCAGTTGGTGCCTTCCCCACCTCACTGTTGAAGCAGTTTATAGGGGATGGCATGCCCCCACCATTTTGTGGCCATGCCTCTTTCTGCTCTGGCAGCCATTTTGTGCTGCACCGCTCCCCGGCAGCCATTTTGTGTGTTGCCACGTTCCCGTGGCAGCCATTTTGTGACCGATGCCCTTAGCGTGTTTTCAACATTCCAAACGTGCCTTGTGGAAAGGTTCCTTGTGATTATGATATTGTTTAGTTAATATATCATAGAATCATAGAACTGTAGAGTGGGAAGGGACTGCAAGGTTTATCTAGCCCAACTCATTGTAATACAAGATCCTGTTGCCCAACATAGGACTCAAACCCACAACCCTGAGAGTCTCATGCTCTAACCATTGAGCTATGTGATGTCGGTTAATGGTACTTGTAAGCTTTCTTTGAAGGAACTGTACCCTGAAATGTGGGGTAGAAATAACTATAATACATTTTTCTTTAAAAGGCTAATAAAATAAACAGTGACCTGGTTCAGATTGCAGGGGGTTGGACTAGATGACCATCAGGGTCCCTTCCCACTCTACAGTTCTATGCTGCCTAGAGTGGCTGGGGAGACCCGGCCAGATGGGCGGGGTATAAATAATAAATTATTATTATTATTATTATTATTATTATTATTATTATTATTATTTATGATTCTATGAAATGAATGAGCTTGTAATGCACTAGACCTAAATCCACGAGGATGTTTTGCTGTAGGCCTACAACATGTGCAATGTCCATGTAGAGCGCAATCCTATGTATGTCTCCTCAGACGTAAGTCCCACTGAGTTCAATAGCAATTACTCTCAGGTAATTATGTGTAGGATTGGTGGTCATCATTGCCTGAGAAGGTTATCTTTCTAAGCTAATTTGCATTTCAATCCCACAGGTGACTTAAACGTTCCTGCCTGGGCTCAAAACCCGTTCCCTTGAATCCAGTGCAGTCAATCCTAAAGATATATTTTGTCTTAGCGAGCTGTCATTTTCCATGAGGTTATGAAAACGGCTCTATTGCCTGTGAGAAGAATATCAGAAAATAGCTGCCTAGGTTAGCCAGGCAGAGGCTTTAAACTTTCTGTGTGTTCTCCGAGTGTTTCCATACCAAAATCAATAGAAGCTGCTTTACTGTCAGTTCCATTTCTTTGATAGGCATTTCAGAGGGGTAAGGAAGCAGATGGAACCCGCCACAAATTTTTGCAGCGTGGTGCCCTCTTCCATGACACTCCATTGCAGTCTCCCTCCCACTTGTTTTCCATTCCTGCTTTTCTTAACAGTCCATGGCTTCTGAGTGTGCCGAGTTCCTCAGCGGCCTATTTCAGAGCTCTCCCCACTCATAGGGGTTTTTTGCCCCCCTCCTAAATATTTTTTCTACTTCAGTAGATCACGGACTTACTCAGAGTTTCCTGGCGTCTCTCTCTTGTGGGAGAGCTCACCTTTGAGCTTTGGAAACAGAAGGGATGAAGAAGAAATCTGGATTATGTGGGGGAAGAAAGGGAGGGAGGGAGGGGGGGACAAGGAGAATCATTCTCTTCCAGCATAATGTAGATGGAAACCGTGCTAAAATGTTCTAGGACTGCGATGCGGACCTAAATGTGTTCGCACACGAAAACCATTCTGGTCTGAGTAGGATGCCCAATTTCGTTCTGAAATGCTCTCTCAATCTTCTGTCAAGAGTCCGAGGGAAATGGAAACTTGTACTTGATAATAGGTATCAGCGTGACAATGGCCCTGTTATTTAGCTCCCAGTACTGTCTCTGTTAACAGCCATACTTTTTGGCTACATCGGAGGGAGAAGTGTGATGCCACAGACGGCTCTCAACTGCAATTTGGCTCTTTGCCTCCTGCAAGTGTCCCTAGTTTCTACTTGGTCATCAAAACAACAATTTTGTTTTTTGGTCAGAAGATATATATATAGTCAGAGCTAGTACTTGAATTTTCTTGTTTTCCTCTTCCTGCCCTGTTCTTTTTTCCTTTTGCCCATGCATGCCCATTAGATTATAAACCTATGGGCGAGGCCTAGATTGGGTTTTGGGTTTTTTATGCATGCGGTACCTGGAAATTTTAAGGGCTTTACAAATAACTACTACTTGTATAGTTTATGAAGCAAGCTGTCCAATTCCATAGATGATAAAGGGGCTCCAGTTAACTGATGGAAAGAGAGAAATTCTATATTCCCAGCCTCTCTCCCTCATTCTATCCTAAGCATCATTAACTCCCCGGGCATATATCTGGTCTGAAAGCTCATGAGGTTGCTACCTTCCTGAAGCTAAACAGTATCTGCATGGGTGGCTGACAGGGGGAAACCACATGTACTGTATACTGCTTAGACCGAGTTCCATGCCACCATGCATTTAAAGCAGCATCATACCACTTTAAATAGTCATGGCTCTCCCCCCCCAAAGGAACCCTGTGATCTGTAGTTTATTAAGGGTGCTGAGAGTTGATAGGAGACCCCTATTCTCCTCATGGAGCTACAATTCCTAGAGCTCCCTTTGAAGAAGGATTGAGGAACTGTCTGGGAACTGTCGCTCCATGAAGGAGAAGTTTTATTCAGACTTTTCACAATGTAATAATTAATTAATTAATAAACAAACAAACAAACAAACAAACAAACTGGACAAAGAATTATTTTTGAAAGAGAGGAAGAAAGAAAAGAGCTAGAAGAATCCTCTCTCACTGATATATATCCTAATTTTTTATCCCGTACAGAGAAGGATGAACCCTCCCTCCCATCTCTCACCTGGGAGCATTTTTTGGGAAGAGAGCTTCAAGCACCTTTAACAAACTACAGTTTCCAGGATTATTATTTTTTGGGGGGAGGGGGAGCCATGATTGTTTAAAGCAGCATGATACTGCTTTAAATTTATAGTGCGGTTGGGGTCAATGGCAGATGAAAAGTAGGATCAGGCATGCCAAATGGGCGGGGTATAAATAATAAATTATTATTATTATTATTATTATTATTAATCATAGGGAGCGGAGGCATCTCCTGGCCCCTCAATATTTGTTTAAAGGGGGCCCAGCCCCATATTGAGGGGGCCAGGCATACCGGAAATGTTGCGTGAGCCAACCCCAGCCTGCACAGTGCCTCCTGACGCTGCAGAAGAAATGGAGATAGAAAGATAAATTAGACGTCGAGGAAGTTGCAGTTCTGTGTCAAATCCTGGAAAAGACTTAATCAAGACTTTGCCCTCTACACGCAAGCTGCAGGTAGCCAGCCATATTTTTGCCTATAGCAGTAGACATTTTCCGTGGTTCTGCTGGTGTGCTGCACTGCATTGAGCTCTGGTTTGACTTAGCATGTAATCTGAACCCAGGTTTGTGGCTTAGCTCTCCTGAACAAACCACAAGTCAGCAAATTCTGGTTAGGTTAGGCTGGATTTGAAGTTCTTGTGCTTGGGGGGGGGGGGCGGTTTACGTAAAACAAAAAAAGTGATGGGAAAATGCATTGGGGAGTTAACAGTCGCTTGACATGACATCATAGAACCTCCCTGCAAACACATCAGAACAAATGCTCAGTAAATGGCAGAGGTTGTGTCATTCCCTGCCAACTTTGTGCAAATACCGGTAAATCAGTATGAATTATCAATAAAATGATTTTTACCAACAACAACAAAACACTGGTTAGCTTACAGCTGTGGTACAGCACCAGATAGTGGCTAAAGGGTGAAAATGCATGCAGCTTTAGTTGAGACAAACTCAACATTCAAATTGGCATTAAAGGGCCTACAGCGGCAATTTCCATGTGTATATTAGCAGCTGTAACTGTATCTCATGGTATCTGCTTGTGCCAGTTAGTTAATTCACCTTGTTAGCGAGGCCTGAAGTCCCTACAGGGAAGTTGAGGGGAATAATCTTTCCCATGTCTCGTTGCCGAGTATGTTTATTTAAAGAATCGGGTGGTTTTCACAAGAAAAGTTTTTGACAGTTAAAGAGGAGAGGAAAGGACTGTTTACCCAAGGACAAAATATGCAATTTCATTCCAGAATGCTCCCATCTACCTTAGCTGAGGTTTCCCTCACGGTGCAAGCTATCCATAGCTTGAAATTTTCAAACTGGACTCTTGCCAGCGAGTTAATATTTAAAACTGCCTGCGGGGAGATTTCAAGCTTTTTTGACAGTTTCAGTAATGGAGAAACCATCCACTCGCAGGGTTACAGGGCGGCCCTGCTCATTTCCTGCAAAGATTCTTGCTTTCTCCAAAGAGCACTCGTTTGCCAGAAGGAAATGAAGAGAAAAAGAGGAAAGGAACCTTGGAGGAACATAGGAATCGGGTAGCTTATTAAGGCCCAACATGATTGGAGCTGGGAGACTCTTCCTCAGGGGCACCTGAACCAATTTCTTCAGAGGAGCTAGGTAAAAATTCTAACTCTAGCCTCTAAACGTGTACAGTGATGATCTCAGATAATAATAATATAATAATGATAATTTATTATTTATACCCCGCCCATCTGGCTGGGTTTCCCCAGCCACTCTGTGTGGCTCCCAGCAGAATATTAAAAACATGGTAAAATATCAAACATTAAAAACTTCCTTAAACAGGGCTGCCTTCAGATGTCTTCTAAAATTCAGATAGTTGTTTATTTCCTTGACATCTGATGGGAGGGCATTCCACAGTGAAGGCGCCACTACCGAGAAGCCCCTCTGCTTGGTTCCCTGTAATCTCATTTTTCGCAGTGAGGGAACTGCCAGAAGGCCCTCGGAGCTGGACCTCAGTGTCCGGGTTGAACGATGGGGGTGGAGACGCTCCTTCAGGTATACTGGGCCGAGGTCGTTTAGGGCTTTCAAGGTCAGCGCCAACACTTTGAATTGTGCTTGGAACTGTACTGGGAGTCAATGTAGGTCTTTCAGGACCGGTGTTATATGGTCCCGGCGGCCACGCCAAGTCACCAGTCTAGCTGCCGCATTCTGAATTAGTTGTAGTTTCCGAGTCACCTTCTAAGGTAGCCACACATAGAATGCATTGCAGTAGTCCAAGTGAGAGATAACTAGAGCATGTTATTGGACTACCACCCCCATCAGCCCAAGTCAATGTGGCTCACGTTGTAGTGGCTCACGTTGTAGGAGTTGTAGTCTACTACTATTTGGAGGGCACCCTATTGATTATCCCTGCCCTACACAGTGTTGACTCCAGGTGTTGGAGACACCCTTGGTGTGATGTTCTCGGTGTCCCCCTATCCACTGAATGATCAATCTCATTCTTTCTACTACTTGCTTCTCTCTCTTGGCTCAATGAAGTAGGGAACCAATGCACCACCTCTCAGGGCGAATTCAACATGTTTTGGGGTGGCTGCTCATTTTCCTCACTGCTCATTCGCTGCAAATGGTGCAGTGTCAGATGGGGTACTTTATAGGGCAAAACATATTAAGGAATAAGCAACTAGAAACCCAACAAGATTTTGAAATATATATATTATTAGACTGAGAAGAAAATGAAAAAGGATGAATATCCAGGCTGTATAAACATTTATCAAAAGAGGACATGGGGAACACAAATGAATTGAAAAGCATATGAGAAAAAGATTGGGGTGTAAAAATAATGACCGTCAATGGGAATGTATATGGGATAAATGTCCATATATGGCTATGTCAGCAAAGCTCAGGGAAACATCCCTCAAATTTATTCAAAAATGGTATCTAATACCTGTAAGGTTGTCACAAATGTTTAAGAATAATGCCTACACTTTCTGGAGAGGATGTTGAAAATTAGATCTGAAATAAAAATTACACCTGTTTCTGTGCCATTTCCCCTGATATATACATTTCTGCAAAGCATTTTTGCATATTGTTTTCACTCATATATGCATTTCTAGGCAAGCTTTACTTTAGTATATGTATTTTGCACCCATTACTGGAGAACTACATTGCAGAGTTTAGAGACATGGAGGTTTCACAGGATGTCTGTGTTTGGCGTCGTGTATTGTTTCTGAAAGTGTGAATCAGGCAAGTTTGCCTTTAAATACGAACTGAATTGGATTTATCTCCCATTCCTACGCCAGAGTAAGGGCCTCAGCAGGTGCCCAGCAATGCCAGTGCCTAATACATGCCACACACGCAAACACATAGGCCATGTATGACTGTTTCTGACGAATCCATATATCCTAGTGAATTCGTTCATTATTTAATGGGACCTGCCAACAACAGCTGTTAGACTGGGTTTTTTCGGCGCCATGCTGCAACTTTGCTTTCTCTCTGCATGAAGAAACGAGTTAGACGCAGAAGGATTAAAAAAATCGAACTCGGCCCATCTCCCCCAATCCCATACTTCTCAAGGGTCTTCAAAGAAGAGAGTGGAGCTGAAGTTAACACATTCCTCTTCTCTACTTAACATTCCAAGAGTTTCAGGGCTTTTTAAAGAGCTCTTCTGGCATCTTTTGTTTATTATTTGTTCTGCCTTGACTTTTTCCAGTGTTTAGAAGGCAGGTCAGACCGTGCTGGATTGTCCAACGTAACAGCCTTCTTCAGATCTTCCAAAAGCATGCCAGCTCAATTCGCACTGCAGGGCAAAATTGCTCTGCCTTCAGCTTGTCAATCTGCATTGTGTGGTTTTACATGTATGCATGCCGAAGTATCCTGCATTTTTCAGGGTGCCTCTTGATAGCTTGCCAGGTTGCCAGTGCTTATGCTCTTTTCTTATATCATTTGGATTAAAGGTGGAGACAGTGGGCGCGATCCTGTTTCCCTTTCCATGTATTAACCCTACATGTCATTTGAGGGTGTAAACAGGGCTGATGGGACACCCGGCACATTCATTATAATAATAATAATAATCATCATCATCATCTTTTATTTATATCCCGCCCTTCCCAGCCAGGACCGGGCTCAGGGCGGCTAACAATTATAAATAGAAACGTCAGGGGTTACCCTCAAGTTAACCCAAAAGCCAGGCGAAACAGTTCCGTTTTACACGCCCTGCGGAAGGATGCAAGCTCTTGCAGGGCCCTCGTTTCTTGCGGCAGATCATTCCACCATGTCGGGGCCAGAACCGAGAAAGCCCTGGCCCTGGTAGTTGCCAGCCTGACATCCTTATAACCTGGGATCTCCAGAAAGTTATTATTTGAGGACCTCAAGGTCCTACCCGGGGCATACCAGGAGAGGCGGTCCCTTAAATACGAGGGTCCTAGGCCGCGTAGGGCTTTAAAGGTCAAAACCAGCACCTTAAACCTGATCCTGTACTCCACCGGGAGCCAATGCAGCTGATAAAGCACTGGATGAATGTGATCTCGTGGCAAGGCCCCCTTAGCATGCGATATATAATTGAGTGCATCTCCAGCTTGAACCTGCAGCTTGCTGAACTTTTTGCAACATTTTTTTCACAGCAAGGGAAGATACAGCAGCAAAACACAGATTCCCATTGCACAAAAGTGTCTTATACAGTACTGTATATATATATATTTGGCTAGTACTGAGAGCCCTCTAGTGGCAGTCTTCCATTCTTGATCATTTTTAAAGGCGGTAGGAACTTGCTCTATTTTAGCCTCTTCGTTCAAAGGCACCAATGCACATTACAGCTTTGTCGTCTCTCATTACATTTCAGTCTTGGGAACAGGCATTAAATATTTGTCGTACAATTACAGCGGTCAGTTGGGCTACTGCTCATTTGTATATTATTTTTATTAATTCTATTTATGTACCACCCTCTATCTAAAGATCCCAAGGCGGGATTAAGAACATAATTTACGCAGCATAATAATAATATAAAAATAAGGAGAGCATAATAATTCACAGCATATTAATAAAATAATCATAAAAAATAAAGAGCATAATATTCAGCATAATAATAAAATAATTATAATAATAGTGCTCCCTCCCCACCCCATTTAACAGGTCGTAAATTATTTAATGGCCAAAGGCCTGGGTAAAAAGGAATATTTGCGGCTGTTGCCTAAAGACAGGTAATGATGGTGCCAGGCAAGCCTCTCTGGGGAGAGCATTCCACAGACAGGGAACTACCACAGAAAAGGCCTATTCAGCCTTTAAGCCAGATGCATATTTTAAATGGCCAGTTGCCTAACTCAGTGTTTTTCACCCTCTTCTGGGCAACGGAACACCTGTCTTCGGGAAAAAATCTCGCGGCACAGCACCCACAGCGCGCGGCTTTTTTTCTATGGGGGGGGGGCCGGCACAGTTTTTTTTCGGGCCTCCGAGGCCCAGCGCGGCTTCTTCCCGCGCTGGGGAGGCCCGGCGGGGCTTTTCCCCGCGTCGGAGAGGCCCGGCGGAGCTTCGGCTTCGGCGGGGCTTTTCCCCGCGGCACAGCAGCCGGTGGCTCGCGGCACAGCAGTGTGCCGCGGAACACCGGTTGGGAAACGCTGGCCTAACTAGCTAACCTGAGCAGGCTTTGAGTCCTGTCTTTGCGTGGAGTGCCCTATCTGGGTGGATGGAGCAGCCAAGTAATTTCGTTGTCCCCGAAGGGGACAATGACAATAAAATATATTCTATTCTAAGTCCTGCTCCCTGTCTTGCAGGCCTTTTTCCACCTGGGAGTGTGGGTCTCTGACTGACTCCAGCTACAAAAGCTGAGGCTGCTAAAAAGACTATTGGGCTGGGGTGCTGTTTGAAGGTTTTTGGGAGGGGAAGTTGTTGCTGTTGGTTTCCTGTATCTTTATTTTAGATCTTGTGATTTATGTGGAAATCGTTCAGTCTGGTTGTGTATTTTTAATGTTTTGTTTTATTTATTTATGTATTTATGTATTTATGTCTAGTTTTGTTATAATTATGTAGTTTGTTCATATTGTAAGCCACCTTGAGCGTGGTTTGAACTATGGAAAGGCAGCATACAAATAAAATTATGTATGTATGCAAAAGGTACAGTACTTTTTCTTCTTAAACTTGCAAGAACCTGTTCCACAGCCTAGCTTTGCCATATAAATATATATACAGTTGTACCTGGATTGCTGAACACCTTGGTACTCATACGTTTCGGCTCCAGAACGATCAAAAACTGGAAGTGAGTGTTCGAAAACCAAGGTCTGACTCTCTCTCCGTGTGTGTGTATAGCTTTGCTATACAGTTCCTTCTGCAAATGGGCAACTATTATGAATTCAGAATACATTGCGAGCCCTGAAACCTTAGGGTGGGTCATGGTAGAGCTAGCAAAAAAGGTACAAGACATATTATGTCACCTATCATATTCAGCAGTGTGTTACTTTGCTTTGGCTTTTTAAAAGAATCAGCAGTGCTGTTAGGTAATAATACGCACTGGACTTAATGGTCATATGGGGATTCTTGGATGGTAATATATATATTAATTTGTCATGCTGGCCACATGACCTGGAAGCTGTACGCCGGCCCCCTTAGCCAATAATGCGAGATGAGCGCCACAACCCCAGAGTCAGTCACGACTGGACCTAATGGTCAGGGGTCCCTTTACCTTTACCTTATGGTTGGCGTTCCACTGTGCTCAAAACCTGTCCAAAGGTTTTTGAAATATTTCTTCCCCTGTGAAATAGGCTTAGACTTTCCTCCACCATTTTAATGAAGCTTTCAGATTTCTTCTGAATTTTGGTGAATTTTCGTTTTATCGCTGCAAAGTAGCAGTGGGCATGTTTTCCTTTGTGTTATACATTTGTGGTTAGTAGAGCGTGAGACTCTGAATCTCAGGGCCATGGGTTTGAGCCCCGCATTGGGGAAAAGATTCCTGCATTGCAGGGGGCTGAACTAGATGATCCCCGTGGTTCCTTCCAACTCTACAGTTCTATGATCCAGCACTCTGCCCCCCTGGCTACTCTTATTTCCTGCTCTAAAAAAAACCCATGAGAGGAGCTATCTCCAGTCATTTTGGGGGTGTCAACTGATCTCTGACTGCATCAATGCTGCAAACTAGGCCAGAGAAGAGAGTGGGGAGTCAGTGATGCAGCTGGCATGGTACAAATGCAGCAGCAGAGCCAATCCAGTGCTCTAGCTGATGCATTTGCACCATGCTGACCTCCCTGCCACTTTCCATTCTTTTTTGGCTTACAGGGAAGTCCACATGAGGATGTCATGAGTTTTTCAAGCAACAGGGACATCAAGAAAGCTGCAGAAGGCAGACCACTACAGAAACTATTTGTAGAATGAAAGAAAGAGCACTCATGAACACTCATCAGCTACCTTGAATGTAAGGTAAGTGCTACAAAAAAAAACAACAAAAACCCTTCATCCATGACAAATTATCTGAAAATGTCTCTTCCCATTGACAATTTTCAAATGCAGTTTCTTTTATCATTAATTGATGGGAAACGGTCAGAAATAATGTAGGAAAAAAATTCACCACACCACTAACAGGTGCCAACTTTATTTACCTTTTGTTGCCAAATGAAAAAAAAAATACTTTTCCACTCAGATCTTTGTGGCAGTTTGGTAGAATTGAGTCTGAGTGTTAAATAATGGGGTTTGTTTGTGTCCTTTTTATTCTGCATTCATGGTGGTATGTGCTCATTATGGTATCGGGGCAGTTATATGGAGCCCCTCTTTCAATGCTGCTTCTGCCTACAAACGTTTCAGCTCTGACACGCTGCTTCATTTCCAAACTGTGAATGTCCTGTAGCTTCCTGCCGAAATCCCATAACTTTTCATACCTCGGATGTTTAGGGAGCAAGAGAGTGTTTCTGCCTCTGTTGGGTGCCCCTCCAGACAGCAATAAGGCGGTAGCACTGGAAACTTGGTATGTTCTATCAGAGGAAACATCTTGAGAACATCAGGAGGAGGAAGTAAGCACACTACCCAGCCTGCTCTGCAGCTGTCTGCACTCCTAGCTCCTGAGGACCAAACCACTGGGGAAGCATTTCTAAGCAATAAAGTGGGATGTTGTGTGTATAAAACCACACTAATGCACTATTGTTGTGTCAGTGACATATTGACACCCACAAAAACCAACCAGCCAAGAGGTGCTTTATACTGGTTTCAATTGTGACTTTTGCTGTTGTTACTAGTGTTGTTTGTTGGACTATGGTTGTATTGTTTTATCATTTTATGCTGTGACCTGACTTGGGATCATTAGCCAATGAAGGGTAGTCTGTTGGCATCCATCAAAAGACAATGGTGTGTGCCATCAGGGGTCAAACCACCAGAGAATCACAGCACCTGCAATGGCTAAAGAAACTTGTAAAATGTAGTAGGTCAACCTGGTGCATTTGGGGGTCCTTCTGATCCTTCTGCTGAGTGGGTCCTCTAGCAGCAACACTGTGGAAAGTGAACAGCAAGAGCTGAGCTATGAGTGACTGAGTTGTAACCTTGTTCCATCCTTGATGGTGGTTGTTGTTGGTGGATAGTCTCAGGCTGGATGGTGGATAGTCTCAGGCTGGACCATTGCTTGAATAAACCAATAGTGCAATGGCTATAATTCTCTGAAGCAGAAGCCATATTTGTATTCTATTAATGCAGAACAGCTAAGGAAAACTTGGACCTCAAATTGGTGCTCAAAGGCAGCAATTAATTTTATGAAAAACATCCAAGGTACTTTGACAGCAGGGCACTAAAACAAATTACATATTAAAATTCCATTTAAAAATGAATAGTAATAATAAAAAACCTGACCTTCATATAAAGAATGGAAAACTGGGTATTCTACATTAAATAAATGAATGATTTCTAGCACCACCTTAAGGCCCATGCCTTCCTTCACCTATCAAGTGTTCCCCTCCTGCTGCACTACTACATCCATATTTCTTGATGAAATTGATTATCTGAATCCTTTCCCATCTGGTTGCAGCCTAGCTTTGCAGCTGAAACAGCCTTGGTCAACCCTTACAGAAGGAGAAAGATGGGGGGAATGCATCATCCTGTATCTATCAGCAAATTTTGATAGCATCAGTGACAAATATTCTGTGTCCAGAGCAGCTGTCTACCAGCTCCATCTGGTATGCAGGCTGAGACCCTACCTGCCGGCAGACTGTCTCGCCAGAGTGGGTGCATGCTCTAGTTATCTCCTGCTTGGACTACTGCAATGTGCTCTACGTGGGGCTACCTTTGAAGGTAACCCGGAAACTACTGTACAACTAATCCAGAATGCGGCAGCAAGACTGGTGACTGGAAGTGGCCGCCGAGACCACATGACACCAGTCCTGAAAGACCTACATTGGCTCCCAGTACGTTTCTGAGCACAGTTCAAAGTGTTGGTGCTGACCTTCAAAGCCCTAAATGGCCTCAGCCCAGTATACCTGAAGGAGCGTCTCCACCCCCCATAATTCAGCCTGGACACTGAGGTCCAGCTCCAAGGGCCTTCTGGCGGTTCCCTCCCTGCGAGAAGTGAGGTTACAGGGAACCAGGCAAAGGGCCTTCTAGGTAGTGGCGCCCTCCCTGTGAAATGCCCTCCCATCAGATGTCAAGGAAAGAAACAGCTACCTGACTTTTAGAAGACATCTGAAGGCAGCCCTGTTTAGGGAAGTTTTTAATGTTTGATGTTTTATCGTGTTTTTAATATTCTGTTGGGAGCTGCCCAGAGTGGCTGGGGAAACCCAGCCAGATGGGTGGGGTATGAATTATTATTATTATTATTAATGGAACCCACAAGTTTCAGTCGTGTCTCTCACATTACTTAACATCTACATTAATGTTCAGTAAGATTATGCATATATTTTGGGTACTCTCAACACTTTATCTCCTTACTATCCAATCCAAAGTAAAGGTTCCATAATGATGCTTGGGGCCAGTGAAAGGCCAGATGTGGGCACATAAAGTGAGGCTTAATCCAGATGTGGTAGGTGCCCTGTTGCTTGGCGGAAGAGCTGATTGATCTAGGTTTACAATTTGCAAAGTGGCATAATTCAACTACTTTGGGTGTTGCTCTTGGACTTGGAGCTTTTCCTAGATAAGGGGTAGAAAACCTGTGACTCCAGATGTTGTTGGATTCCAACTTCCATCAGCACCAGCCAGCAAATCCAATAGTCAGAGATGATGAGAGCTGTAGTCCAACAACATCTGGCAGGCCATAGGTTTCCCACTTATATTGTAGAGCAGGGTTTCCCTGACAACTAGTCCTGCTAGCTAGGGATGATGGGAGCTGTAGTCCAAAAACAGCCCGATTTGTTTCCCAGCCTAGTTTGGAGAGCTGGTGCTGCTGAGCTTCATTTTTCCCACCCTGGATGGAGTGGGTCCCATGCTGGAGAGGACTTTCCCCACAAGTGCGTTCAGGCTTTATGTTCCAACAGAATCTAAAGAAAATTGCTTGCAAAATGCTAGGCAAAATTGTGTACAAAAATGTGTATATTGAAAATGTGTATGAATTTCATGCAAACTATTTTCTTTTTCTTTTTACATTAATGAAAACTTACTTGGGAATTTGTTGAACCACACCTAAGACTGAAAAAATTACAACCTAGGAGAAATCCAAATTGACCGATTTGTTCATCTATACAAGGCACATTGGTTTTGCATTGCGAGGGGCTGAAGAAACAATAATGTATTTGAAGGCAGTATTTTTCCCAGAGTTCTCTCTATTGACAATCAGTCGTCCAAAGCCTGTATGTAGTACAGGCCTTGGTCTCTCTTGGCACAGCCTAATTTCAGTCACTTGATGGAGTACAAAACAAGTAAGATTTATTCTTTAGAATGTTTTCATTAGTGGATTTTTCAGCTTTCGCTTCCCTTAGTAAGCGACTTGGGCGTTGTGTGTTCCTCATTTCTCCAGGGCCCACAGAGGAAATGCCACAAATATATCTGTACGTTCAGCGGAATTATAATCAGTAAATCAGGAAGCACAAACTCCTTAGTATTGCCTGCCAACCTCCAGAAAGCGCTTTAGAAAATGAGTTACAAGTGTTGGCGTGTGAAAAGCAGCCAGCCATTCCGGATCAATTGGCATGATCACAAACGAGGCTGTGAGGGATGGTAGGCCATTAAAATGGCAGGCCATTCCAAAGCCATGTTTTAGACATAATTTCTGGTGCTTCCGTCACTCACGCCCTCGTAGCACTTCACCCATCGCAGATAGATTTCCAGCGCTTTATATGTTTGGCACAGCACTTTATCCTCATTCTGGTGCAGGATCGCACCACCCATTCAAAGCACTCTTATGTGGGTTTCAAAGTCACGACTCTCCCCCTCACACACAAGAATACAGGAAACTTCTAACATTGCTTGGCATGTTTAACAAACTACAGTTCCCAGGATTCTTTGGGGGGGGGGAGAGATGACTGTTAAAGTGGTATAAGAGGGCTTTAAATGTCTGGTGTGGATGAGACCCAGATCAGTTCATTATGCTGAACAGCTGAAGGGGGTGCAGGAGGAGTCAAACCCGATTTGTGGTTTCTGAGGCTTGTGTACACACCATCAGTGCTGGATTTACGTATAAGCTAAACAAGCTATAGCTCAGGGCCCCACTCTCTTGAGGGCCCCCCAAAAAATTAAAGGGAAAAAACTGGATGTACATTTCCAAAATATAAGATAAAAACAAATAAAATAAAACCTACATACAGTGGTACCTCAGGTTACATACACTTCAGGTTACAGGTTCTGCTAACCCAGAAATATTACCTCGGGTTAAGAACTTTGCCTCAGGATGAGAACAGAAATCGGGCAGTGGCGGCGCAGCGGCAGGGGGAGGCCCCTTTAGCTAAAGTGGTGCTTCAGGTTAAGAACGTTTTCAAGTTAAGAACGGACCTCCAGAACGAATTAAGTACGTAACCAGAGGTACCACTGTACAGCAACAGTGTTTTGTGTTGTGTAGGCTCCTATGATGTAAGTAATGGGCCCCACCTACTCCCTAAAATAGCACTGGTTTGCTCATTTCTATGTATAAGTTGCCTACATTCTGCATGGACTTTGCATTCTGCACGGACTTTTCAACAATTACTTTGATAAAATACATATTTTGTTATGTGCAAATGGCTTTAGATACCTATTAGGTCCATAAATTACCATATAGCATATATTCAACACAAAAAAATCAGCGATAATTTGTTGTTGACAAAGGACAGCTGGACATATAAAGGGCCCCATTACCTTCAGTAGCTTAGGGCCTCATCAAACCTAAATCCGGCCCCCTGCACACCATACCTTTAAAGCAGAACCCGCAAGAATCCTGTGAACCCCCCACACGAATACACAATGTTGGCAGCAGCATTTATTAAGTGTTTAGTTCAGTAGCGTGGAGCCTCAGGTCTGCAGGCCAAATGCAACCCTCCATGCCTTTCTCTCTGGCCTTTGGGACCTCATCTCCACTTTCCAGGCTGTGTCCCATTGACCCTGCTCTATGTTCTTCACAGCTAGACCTACACAACTAGGTGGAGCATCTATTGCTGCGGAGAAGATGCTGGGTCAGTGAGCCAGCAATTCACCTTTTCTATAGTTGTTTATCTCTTTGACTTCAGCTTTTCTATGGGACGGTGATGAAGCTAATTTGCGAAGATCCCTCATCCTAGTGTTTGGTGAGCCGTAGAGGCACCTGTCATAGGCTGATGGGTTTTTGTTGGAAGAGATGACTGTCATTTGAGGTGTGGACACGTGTCATGCTGTGGTCAGCTGTGATGCCTGTACTGATGACCACTTGCTGAAGCTTTTAGGCAGCCTAAATGAGGCATTTGCAAATAATGTGCAAATTCCAGAACGGACAAACATCACTCTAAAACCTGATGTTAAACTGGGATTCAGATAGGATAGCCTTATTACAAGAATGTGTTTGTTTGGTTTAAAGAAGAAGAAGAAACCCAAACCACAGCTCTTGGTAGTATTCATGAATTTACATATTAACATGCCTATTTATTCCATTTATTGTTTAGTATATATTTTATGTTTATATAAATTTCTATACCACCCTTAACGGGTGGTCTTCATAAAATGAAAATACAAAAATAATTAAAATACATATGCAGTGCCAGCCCAAACATGGATCTGTTGGACTGTTGAGAGTTAGTATGCAGTGCAACTGAGGCTCTGTGTGTGTGTGTGTGTGTGTGTGTGTGTGTGTGTGTGTGTGTGTGTGTGTTGGCTCACTGACAGCCACACGAAAAGACAGATTCCCATAGATTGCTCTTTTATAATATAGCATAATGCCTCTTTCTGCCCTGCCACAGTACTAGGAAGTGTAGATTGGAGGGGGGGGGGGTATCAGAATAATTTCCACATGTTTCTGCATGATGTCAGGCTCTACAGTACATTTTTAATGAAAAATAAAATTCAGTTTTCCTTAACTATTATGGACGTGTTTGGACAAGGGCTTCCAGGGTGGAGCTGGATACAGTGTGGAAATATCTGTAAAGGAAAATTGCCTAGATCAAAAGCTGGCAGCCCTGACAAAAGGCTGATGATTATGTAATAAGGCACAAGAAGATAATGAAGAAGGGGCTTTTTTCTTTTCTTTTTGGGAAGTCTGTGTAGATTAAGACAAAAAAAAAAGCAATAACTAGTTTTGGATTGTGCAATTACGGTCTCTCGCATTTGTGAAAACTATATACAACAGACTTCTAGACCAAATCTCTGTCTAAAACTGAGATTCTGCACACCATAATGCATAAATGACAACCTGCCGAAAGCTGTTACAAAAGTTTTGCCCTCTCAAGAACCCTTTGAGTTCAGTTAGCTAAAAGACAAGAGACTGTTCCAGGGTTACCCAGCAAGCTTCATCGACAAATGGGGATTCTGCAGATAAAAATTTATTCTTCATGCCCAGATCTTGTGAACTTGGAACCTGGTAAATTATGGACACAGTGGACCAGTTGAGGTCTGGATTAGCAAGTCTCTGGTTCCAATTTCATCCTTGATTTCAGGTGTGTCGTCCGTCCGTCCGCCCGCTCCAACCCCCACCCGCCCCACCAGCAATATTAAATATGGCGGAGAATAATACTGACCCACATTACAGGGTTTATTATAAGGACTGCAACTAGATAATGCATACAAAGCACCTTGAACACTTGAAAGCACTGTACAGATGTTAACTATTATTAATGTTAATACTTATTTATTTACAGTCATATGACACCCAATTGTTAAAGGCCTCTGGGTGGCTTACAATAAAAGTTAAAAACAATACAGTGGAAAAAAGCAACCATTAATTTTGGTTCAAGGAAGGACATTTTATCATAGTACCATATTATCTTAACCACAGTGCAAATATATTAAGATAATTTTGATTTCTCTAAGGTTTTCTTTTTTTTAAGCTATACCACCCGAACTCCCATTAGAAAAAGCAGCCATCAGATCACATGGGGTTAATCTACAAACTTAGGTAACACCAGTTACCTGAGAGTAAGCTCCACGGAATTCAATAGGACTTACTACTGAGTAAGCATGACTAGGGTTGTGGTCTTAGACTACCTACCTCAGCCAAAGGTGTTTTAATTGGAAATACCCTATATACTCGAGTATAAGCCAAGTTTTTTAGCACATTTTTTGTGCTGAAAAAGCCGCCCTCGGCTTATACTCGAGTGAGGCAGGCAGTGGCTCCTATGAAGCTTTCCCAGGTTTTTTGTGGTGAAATTGGGTGCCTCGGCTTATATTCGGGTCGGCTTATACTCGAGTATATACGGTAACCTAAAAGCATGAAAAAACCTGGATGACCATTTTGTTTGGGATTCTGGGGACAGGTTAGGGAATAATAGCAGTCCAAAGTAAGCATATTGCTTCATTCAACTGTGGATTTACTTGGTTTACACTAAGCCCAGAGAGATTTTCCATAGGAACAGAATATACTGTCATTCTCTGGTGGAAAAGGCTGTGAAGTATCACAGTGTAATGCTTCCTATGATTTCTTTCTTCCAAGCTCCAGATGTGAAGCAATATTCTCATCCACAGATAATCCCCATCTTTGATTCAGAGGAACTCCGTAGGGAAATCTGTTTACAGGATCCTCCCTTGGATGCAATTATGTGAATTCCAAAATTACATGTGCGTAATTGGAATTGTTCAGCGCAAAAAAAAAGAATGAGTCATCTGTGACACTGGTGTGACTGAAGAGGAATGGGTGTGGTTAGGAAAAAACTTATTCATTTGGCCAAGAGTGGTGTCAGAATACCTTGTCAGAAACTGTAGTGTATGGTATCACACTTTGCTGTTGCTACCACCCTTTCTAGGTATGAAGTGACGCAGTGTGACATTGAAACTGACATTCCTTTCACAAGTTTTCCTGACAGGAATGCTAAGATTATGAATGTCATGCATTGATTGATTGATTGATTGATTCATTCATTCATTCATTCATTCAGTTTATATACCACCCATTATCCAAAGATCCAAGGGCTGTGTACAACATTAACAACATAATTTACGCACAACAACAACAACAACAACATAATGTACAGCATAAGAACACACAGCATAAGAATAACAGGCCATAGATTATTTAATGGCCAAAGGCCTGGGTAAAGAGGCCTTTCATCTGGTGCCTAAAGACATATAATGATGTCTTTGCATTGCAAACTCTCTGAAACAGAATGGATCATTGGGCCAATATAAGATGAGATGAAACTTCCCCTTTCTCTCTCCCCCCTGCAGTCCCTCATGGTCTCTCCAAATCTGTTCTGGGGGGTCCCTCAGCTTCCTGGAGAAGATTAGGGGAGGGGCAAGCAGAGGACAGTAGGAAGGAATAGGAAGCCATTCCTCCAACGGTGTTCATGGTGGCAGAAAACGCCACTGAATTTCACTCCAAATTATTAAAAACAAAAGCAAATCTCTTAGTTTCACACTTTCTTTTTTAGTGAAATAACTATTATCAGTTTTTAAAATCCACAAGATCTTATGGTGTGTATTTTTTGTTTTGTTTTTTAAATGTCTTGGCTGTCCTCATTTGCACAATTTTGTTCAGAGTTGTGTGAGGGGGCACTATGCTAATGAGAGCAACAGGACTGCTAGTTCACATGGTGGCTGCATTGGTACAGGAACAAACCTAGGTGAGGTTCAGACTTAAGCACTCCCTTCTTCTCTCTGCATTCAGCATAATAATAATAATTTATAATAATTATTTATTATTTATACCCCGCCCATCTGTCTGGGTTTCCCCATGCTTGCAGGGAGGAGTTTGGCAGCTTTACTTTAATATATTTATTTATGATAAATTATAGGCCACTTAATCAGAAATTCACTCTTTCAGTGGCGTACATAAAACAACTATCAATAAAACACAAGGGATATCAGCAAAACTTTTAAAACAAATATGGATGACTAAATGATAAATGACATCTATGGTTAATCTTAACTACGGTTTGTTCGCAACATACCAACTTCAAGCCATATGTGATGAAGCTTTAAGGTTAACTGCAGTTTAGATGCAACACTACACTGTAGTGAATGAGAAGTCAAAGCTTCCAGTCTCCTTGTATTCGTGCCAAAGGAAAAGACAGGAAGGCTGATCCTACCATTAGGCAGTGTGAGGCAGCTGCCTCAGGTGGTACAGGCTGAGGGGCTATGAGTGGGCAAATTTGTGGTGCCCATGTCATGCAAACTGTCCTGCAGCTCCCTCAGGTGCAGTGGATGATACTGAAGTAAGTTTCATCCAGCCTAACCCTGCAGGGCTTCTTGCCAAAATATGGCTGCCTCTCTGTACAGTTCCCACTGTGAGCAATGGAACATCATTGGTTCCGAGCACTCCTGGGAGGGAGAAGCCACAAACTTTGAGTGTCTGGATATATCGTTTCTGAAATTTTGTAGTGGGGAGGATGGAGCAGGGCAGGGGCAACACACAACCCTCCAACCACCTTGTAACTTGTAAGTATTTTTAAATGTATGTTCGTCTGTGGATTTTAAAGGGTTTCCCACTAAAAAATCTGCCTGGAAATGGGATGGGATAAACTTAGTGCTGTGCCCTCTAAGAATTGGAATGGGCCAGACTTTAACAGGTTCATTCATCCCTAGTCACAACACCAGTTAGACTTCTACCTGTCCGGCTTTCCTTCTATGAATATAGATAGATGATTTGTTTCCCTTGGTCTCTGCTAACCTACTTGCCGGTAAGCCACTAAAATGTCAACTTTAATGCCAACAAAGCGTGTTCTCCTTCATGGAGAGCACGTGTTGCGGTGGGGGCCAACCAGTCTCCCCTCTGTTGCTGGGCGGGTTAGTTTGGATGGCCACTGCATTGATTGGGTCTCTGGCTGTTACTGGGGAAATTTATATGTTGCAATTTGGTTGATGGACAGCCAGAGTAGATATATTGCCCTGCACGCGGTTCTGGAGCCTTCTTGGGAACATTAGGGGAGAATGGGCGCTCAGAACTCTCCCCGAAGTGTTTTCCCTTGTACTGACTCCATAGGCGAATGGAGGTCAGTTCTGTCCCCAGCGGGACAGATAGTCTTAACCAATGCCTAAGCAACCACTCACATAATTTGTATTTTAATAAAAAGGTTGTGGCCAAAATTAATGCCAAAAAACCTTAAACAAAATTCCTGTGTGTATAGTGTTTTTCTTTGAGGGGTGGACTGTGTCTGCAAATTGGACCAATGTGGTCCAATGTTTAGCCTTGTGACATCTAGCTTGCCATAGCAAAAGCCAAAAGATATTATGACCAGTCATGTTCTCTCAATAAAGAAAGAAGTATGGGAGGATGTCAATGAAATCACTTTTGGCTAATTGATGATGTAACCTAGATTCTACTTCTTTGTGGTAATAAACCTCCATGAGCCACTTCTAATGGCTTTAGTCAAAGGTCTCCTTCATGTGGACTTCAGAATAATATGCTCAGTCTCATCATGTGAAAAGTTGTCAGGTGAAACTTGTGGTGAAGAAGATGAGATGCCAAGGAGGAAGTCTGGGATCGTAATCTCACTTCAGCAAATCGTTTTACAAACAACACAGAAACTATCAATGATACATTTCACAATACATTTAATCAGTCAGCTTGTTAGCTCCCTGCCACCAGGAGCCTAAAAATATGCATTGGCTTTGTGTGTGTCACGTTTTCCCAGTACAGATAAAGCATTAAAGCAACATCCTGCACGAGGCAAAAGAAGCATTCCTACACCCACCTAAGTAGAAAGCCAATTAGGTTTATGCCAACATCGTTGAGTCATGGTGAAGGATCAAAAAAATGTTATGACATATACTTGAGGCCAAGTCACACATGCATGTACGGTGCCTACTTTCTTAGTGTTACAACTTAGGGGTTCTCTTGAAGGGTGTTTGTAGAATTTGTACTGTCAAAATGGAAAGGGGTCAAACCATTGTAAGAGGTGTTGAAATTTTGGGAGGTTGGATAGTTACAATGGAATGGTCTCAGTGGTGGGGTGCACATTTTTATTCTTATTTATTTATGATTATTACTTTGTCAAAATAATAATGATAATTATTAAATATAGATGGGGGGATAAATAGAAGTATATACGGGGGGATCTAAATTGTGGTTTCTTCGAAAGAAGCCAACTTGAAGCTATGAAACTCCAAGCTCATTTAGGCCTGTTTATGTCACACTAAACTACCGGTATGATTATGATATCTGAATGCGGCCTACATTACACTGTGGCAGATCCCCACACTCATCATGTATTTAATGAGTAGAGGCAGGATATAATCATGTTGCTATTTTACCTGGCAGTTTTGAAGTCGATTGCAATCTGTATTGACTGAGAAGCTAGTACAGGTTAATTTCTAGGCTTGTTGAACAAACATCGTGGTCCTTCCAAGTCAACCTTCACAGTAATCAACAACACGTGATCAGATCAGTTTGAAAAACCCTCAGATTTACCCACTTCAGCCATCTTGCCCAGCCACTAATTTGGTCTCATGAGTTCTTTTGGCTTGTAACATGTTCTTCTGTTCAAGTTAGCAGTACAGTATGCCATTTTGCCTTAAGGGAACCAATTATTATTTTTCCTGGCATGATTTCTGTGACTTTAACTGCTGCAAACCTTTGCTAACGGATGTTTTCCCCACCATATAGTGTACTGTACTGAATTTGGCAAACTATGCTTCTAAACCATATTCTGCACAATCATCTCATTTAGTATTTAATTGGGAACACTCAAATCTCGTACTGATCCTGATGCGCTACGTTGTTAAAGATGAGCTGCGAGCAAACAGAAAGCTTAATTGTCATGGTAGATGTTACAAAGAAGAAAGCTTTCACAATTCAATAGATTTGTTTCAGTGTTGCACACAGAAGCGAAAGCAGAAGCCTGAATATGGGCTTTGCCTGATGTTGTGGTAACATCAAGTAGCAATAAAATATACTGATACCAGTCAATGTTGGTCTTTATTCGATGCTGGGGCCCTGTAATGGCTGGATAACCATGAAGGCCTCAGCCAGTCTTCCTATTCTCCTCACCACTATGCCTAATAATAATAATAATAATAATAATAATGACTTTTTTTCAGCCAGAACTCACTGGAACTCAGTTCCAGCACCTCTCAGGTGGGTGCCATTACCATTATAATATAACAAGGGAGATGTTCATGGTGAGTCCACTCTGGGTGGCTTCCAACAAATTAAAACACAGTAAGACATCAAACATTAAAAACTTCCATATACAGGGCTGCCTTCAGATGTCTTCTAAAGGTTATATAGTTATTCATCTCTTTGACATGTGATGGGAGGGTGTTCCACAGAGTGGTTGCCACAACCGAGAAGGCCCTCTGCCTGGTTCCCTGTAACTGTCCCGAAGAGGACAATGACAATAAAATCTATTCTATTCTATTCTATTCTATTCTATTCTATTCTATTCTATTCTATTCTATTCTATTCTAACTTCACTTCTCGCAGTGATGGAACCACCAGAAGGCCCTCAGAGCTGGACCTTAGTGTCTGGGCTGAGCGATGGAGGTGGCGACGCTTCTTCAGGTTGTTGTTGTTGTTTTGTTGTTTAGTTGTTTAGTCGTGTCTGACTCTTCGTGACCCCATGGACCAGAGCATGCCAGGCACTCCTGTCTTCCACTGCCTCCAGCAGTTTGGTCAGACTCATGTTGGTAGCTTCTTCAGGTACACTGGGCCAAACTCCAGGCAGTGTCAGAAACTGTATGTGTAGCACCTTTGGGGCATGCACAATTCCTCATCCATCTAGCCAGGGGTAGTCAACACACAATCAATGCCCTCCAAATGCTGTTGGACTCCAACTTCTGTCAGCTCCAGCCGGTATGGCTGATTATCAAGGGATAATGGGCACTGGAATGCAGCATCTGGAGAGAACTGTGTTGGCTGCCACTGATCCAGACATACATGTAAGGAAGATATTACTTAGTTTGAGACACAAGGCTGGCATCTTGCACACACACTCCTTTATGCTCCATTGATTACAACTGGATTGAAATCTGAAGACATCTGAAGGCAGCCCTGTTTAGGGAGGCTTTTAATGTTTTATAGATCAGTGTTTCCCAACCTAATCTAGGCAACGGCACACTTGTTTCATTAAAAAAATCTCGCGGCACACCGCTCCTCCCCCACCCGGCTGCATCGGGTCTCCTGACCCAGAGTTACCTCTGGGATCAGCTGTAGCGCGGCGTCCTTTCTCCTGCCCATCAGCTGGGGCACCAGGTCGGGATTCTCCCGCGAGGCTTCTGTTGCTGCTGCTGCTGCAGCAACCAAGGGAGCAGCGCCGCCCTGGCTTCCGCTTCGCCGCCGGGCTCCAGCATTGCCGCCGCCACGGTCCTGTGCAGCGCGGGGCTGCAGGGCACCCTGGGCTCTGATTCTCGCGCGAGGCTTCCGGTCGGGATTCTCGCGCGAGGCTGCTGTTGCTGCTGCTGCAGCAGCCAAGGGAGCAGCGCCGCCCTGGCTTCCGCTTCGCCGCCGGGCTCCAGCAGCGCCGCCGCCACGGTCCTGTGCAGCCCTGGGCTGCAGGTCCCTTTTTCCGCGGCACATCAGCCGGTGTCTCGCGGCACACCAGTGTGCCGCGGCACACCGGTTGGGAAACGCTGTTATAGATTATTGTATTTTAATGTTCTGTTGAAAGCTGCCCAGAGTGGCTGGGGAAACCCAGCCAGATGGGCGGGTATAAATAAATTATTATTATTATTATTATGAAATAGTGTATTAATTTTATGAAATAAACAGCCAAATTGTGTTTAGCTTTGCCACATACAACTGCATGTGTAAGACCAAGAGCTAACCAAGACGAAACATGAATTGTGTAAATGTTTTTTTGTTTTGTTTTTTTAAATAATTTTTATTAATTTTGCAGTTTTATAAACATACAGTAATACATTTTGGTCAGGCTTCATCCCTCCCCACCTCTCACCATGGGGAGTTATTTAATCTTACCCTCCCTCTCACAGAGGTAAACCCATTCATTATTTCCCCTGACCTCAAACAAATCATTATCTAGCTTTGGCCTAACCCTATTCCCGGGTAGACCATTCTTAGGAACATAACATAATCATAGTGACTTCCTCCGCACCTCCCTAGTGGCTGCATTAAACAATATATTTCTTCAATTCAGGTACATGGATAAAATAATCATATCTTAAACTTAGTTACAAAACACCGTTCTAACTTATATAAAACATCAGTTCTTATTTCACAACTTCTTTTAATTTTCACCTCAGCGTCTTCCTCCCATATCATCTATAAGTTTCCTTCTGACTCCCCTTAATCTTCAGGCTGCTAACTCCGAGAGGCCTTAACATAATCCAAACTCTTAGCCATGTCCGACAAAAATACTCAAAAACCAAATATATAGTCAATCTCAGGTAACCCACCCGCACCTTTCAGCCCTGCCCTCGCCTTTCCCCAGTCCATGTCCAAGTGCTTACTTGCACTTGGACTTTACCTTCTCTTTGACTTCTCGGTTGCTTCTGTCCCCAATTTTCGATTAAGGTCTTTTTCTTCTTTAAGATCCTCTGGCATCGCGGAAAATAGTCCTTTGTAGATGTCACTTTTTTAATCCTCTTCTTCAGTCCAAATTTCTTGCGCCGAGAAGGGTTCCTCCTATGGCGAGGCTTGCCCATGGCCTTGGGGGGAATTTCACCCCCTTCCTCCCTTTGTGCAGCTGGCATGACATCAGTGTTGTTTACAGCACCTCTCAGTCTTTCAGTCTCTGCTTGGAACTCCAATCTTAGTTCCCAGATTTTTTCAAGGACTCTCTTCCAGCCTCCTTGTTCAAAATCATCCTCCATTTTCAAAGCCATGGCTATACAGTGTTCCAATCCGAACCAAAGCCAAGTTCAAAATCCAAATTTCCACAGTAGATTCCAACAGGTCCGATTCAAATCCTCTAGCTGTCAAAAGTGTTAGTTAGTAGCCCCCCCGATCAGGGGTGTCCGAAGGATCGAATCTCTGTTACAAAGTCAAATTCCGTTACATTGCAGCCGCATCGGCAATAAAGTTCCTGATTTAGTGCCACAGTAGCAAGGGACGGACCTCCGTAAATTGCATCCCCGTACTACATCAAATTAGTCCAAATTCTTCAGTACTCTCTTAGTACTCACGTTTAAATCATCCAATCTATTCATTTTCGGAGGAATCAGCGCGCTCAAATGGGAAGGGCTCGCAGCTTCAACCCGACGGGCAATGGCGGTCCGAGGGGCTCCGCTACCCCGCGTCTCACACGGCAGCCTCTACTGTGGCCGCCGCGGGAGTTGGGGCGGCGTTGAGAGCCGCTGCCGGACCTAAGGTCCCGGGATCAAAACTCCTGGGAGTTTCGGGGGCTGCGTCGCTGTCGCAGGCACCCCTTTGAGCCGGTCGGGTCGGGGAATGTCAGCAGCGACATGTCCCCCGACCTTCCCCTCCGGCGCGCCGACCGGAAGCCCCTGAATTGTGTAAATGTTTGGAGGACTCTTTGAAATATAAAGTACCATAATAACAGAGAGCAGAGGCCTTGAAGTTGCCTGTCAACATTCTGCACCTGAACAGCAGATAGGTTCGCCCCAACACAGCCTTCCCCACAATGCTGAGATGTATTGTATTTCTATTCAAACTATAAGTAATTATTTCTAAATCCACACCTATAAATTTAAATCATTATGCAAACTTTATACGAATCAGTTTCCTCTTTTGGGGGGGGCAATGTGTGGGTGACCACCCTAATGCAAATAGAAGCTTCCCTTCTAGAGTGATGAGCAAGGAATGATTTTGATTCGGGATCACAGCTTTGGGGTCTAGTCAAAGCCTCTTCCATTATTGATTCATCCCCCATGGTTATTTTTTATGTCAAAACCAGTGCTTTTCTTCTAGAAAAAGGTGCCGGTACTCACCATGAAGTTGTTACAGCAAGTGCCACACTTGTAATCAGGTAAAAAAGGTAAAAGTAAAGGACCCCTGGACGGTTAAGTCCAGTCAAAGGCGACTACGGGGTTGTGGTGCTCATCTCGCTTTCAGGCCAAGGGAGCCGGCGTTTGTCCACAGACAGTTTTCCGGGTCATGTGGCCAGCATGACTAAACCGCTACTGGCGCACGGAGGACCGTGACAAGTGCCAGTGTGCACGGAAACGCCGTTAACCTTCCTGCCACAGCGGCACCTATTCATCTACTTGCACTGGCATGCTTTTGAATTGCTAGATTGGCAGGAGCTGGGACAGAGCAATGGGAGCTCACCCCGTCGCGGGGATTCGAACCGCCAACCTTCCAATCAGCAAGCCCAAGAGGCTCAGTGGTTTAGACCACAGCACCACCCGTGTCCCTACTTGTAATCAGTACACACACATACACATACACACAGAGTATATATCCAAAAAATTCACATAAAATTCCAATGCATATTTTTTTAAAAAAATCTTATTGTCGACTACCCTTCCCATTTTCCGTGATGTTTTTCTTAACTCCCATTTTGCTGCACCCTGTCTTTCCTCTTTTATAACATTGTCATAACACAATTGTCTTTAATTCTTTCTGATGCTCATAGTGTGAAACCTGCTCATAGATTCTTCATGCTATAGTATTTCTTAAAATAAACCAAAAAGGCTTCAATTCCTCCAAAAAACAACAACACCCAGTGCTTTTATTCTAGAAAGAAGGTGCTGGTACTGCGTACCCTTGAGTACCCCCCAGAAAAAAGCACTGGTTAAAACGTATACTAAAAGCAAATAATAAAAAAATACTTAATATATTGTTATAATAATTTTAAGGTTATATATATATATAACGTTCATAAATGTACCAAGCAAACAAACACATACATCAATATATGAACCACATGTCTGAAACCCACAGAAAAAGTCCTGAAACTATTTTGTCTCTCCCCAAATTGACCTCAAATATGTCTCTGCAAGGTCAAAGGAAGTGGGAAGCCTCCCAGTTGTCTCTTTGTTCACAAATCCTGCCTCAAGGGCACATTTAAGATATGAATAGGGTGAGCCTGTGACCTGTGACCTGGATTCAGGAATTAAGTAGTTACAATAACAAAAGAGTGGCCAAAACCCAGGAATTGCAATCAGGTAACCTGGCAGACAGGAGATAAACAAGGCACTCAGGATTTTTGTTTTAGACCGCCCCCTGTGATGTATTTCTGCTGGAGACCGCCTCTTTTTGTGATGTATGTATGATGTATTGGGGGTGGGCAGCTCAAAAGCTTACACACCTTTGTGTGGGAGGAGCACCCTGTTGCAACAGTATTAATAAAGGTCAGGCTTCCTAGCTGCTTTGCTTCTCAGTATTCTCTGGTTGGCCTGTTATTTTCTCCTACTGATAGGGAACCCACTTAAGGACTCTACGCAGGCTCTTGGATACCCCATAAGGGAAAAAGGGCAGATTTTGTTTACAACATACGGTACTAATTGCATCCACACAATTAACATATTGCCCTGTTCAGCCCTTAGTGCCTCATCTAGATCATCCGACCCCCCTTCCCCAAGAAGTAAGTGCTGCTTGTTTTCAGGACTGCAGTCGGAGATTGAATTTTAAGGACAAGCTTAATTGTACAGTGGACGTTCGGGTTGTGAACGTGATCCGTGTGGGAATCACATTTGCAACCCGCAGCGTCCGTAACCAGTGACGTAATCCGGCACTTCTGCTCATGCGCAAAGCGCGATTTAGCGCTTCTGCGCATGCACGAGCACCGAAACCCGGAAGTAACCCGTTCAGGTACTTCCGGGCTTGGTGCGTCCGTAACCTGAAAACGCGCAACCCGCAGCGATCGCAACCCGAGGTATGACCGTATTTTATAGGCATCCAGAAAAGAAATCTTCAGCTGTATAGGATTGCTTGTGTGGTCAGGAGTTGACCAATTTATCTAGACCAGCTTTACCACCAGTCATGCCTTCATGACACACTGACTCTTCCCACCATGCATGTTCCAGTAAACAGTGCAAAGTCAACAAAGGGATTAACTGTATTGAACCAGCTTCTGTCGGTGGATGTGCATAAGCAGACTTTCAAGCTGCATGAACTCTAAATCAAGCAGCTAAATGTTAAGAGGACAAGAGGCTTTGCTAATGCATATGCTTTGGCTATCTCACACAAGGGACTTGCTTGTAAAGTTGTTTGTCTTCCTGGTCAGTTGCCAGAACAGGAAACTGAAAAGTTGGGGAGAGAAGTAGCATGTGCTGTTTTGTTTTGTTTTGACTTGCTTTAGGGTAGTTACAATTATGGTTGTACCCGGTGAAGAAAAGCACTGCTCATGCTCGGAGACACTCTGTTTTTACGTTAAATCGAGTATGCAAAGATATTGCTTGCCCATCAGAGTGGAGGTACCTTCCGCACATGCAGGGAGAAGATATCCCACACATACCAAAATGGTGCCCCTGAAGAACTGGGTTGGGGGAAGGCAGAAGAAGCGAAGATCCATTGGAGAAAAGTTAATAATAAGCAGCTTTCTAGTTAAAAATCAACTCGTTATTATGGAGGGGGGATTGATTATTGATCTCTGTCCACTTCCTTCATGTTTGCATTGGCAGAGCTCGATACCTTACACTGGTGGAGCATGGTAGAATTAATTAGTTAATTAATACCCCCAACCTTCCCCCCAAAGGAGCCCAGTGTGTCCAACATCAAATGATAAAACAATAAATTTAAGAATGAAATAAAAGCATTTTTGAAAAACAATTTAAAACATCTGAAACCGTATTTAAAACAAAACAAAAGTTAAAACATATTTCAAACAACTTAAAACATCTTTTAAGCTATTATTATTATTATTATTATTATTATTATTATTATTTTAAAAATCTGTCACATATCCTCACAGCTAATAATTTCAAGGTTACCAGGAACAGTATCTTTCCACCATTCAATGCCTGGGCAAACAATTCCCCCCCCCCAATTCCTCCTACAAGTTTATAATGAGAGAGAGAGAGACAGATGCAAGTCACCAGATAAGAGTTTTGGACTTGGATCAGAGAGGGCTGGATTCACATCTCCACTCAGGGTCAAACTACATGTTACATTGCATCTTTCTACCCTCTTTACTAAAAAGTAGCTTAACCCCTTCCTCCCCGTTCCATTTTTTGGAGGGGGGGGAAATGAAGGGTACTCAGCAAATTATAAGCATGTGCTCTGAAGCACATGTTTAATGTAATGCATAGTTTCACTTTCAGTCACAAAGCTCACTTGGTGATCCAAAGGGCTGCTTCCACCCTGACCTTGAAGGGAGGATGGGACTTAGTCAATTATTAGTCAATTGTTATTGACTAATAATAATAATAATAATAATTATTATTATTATTATTATTCTATTTATTGTATTTATATCTAATCTCTCCTTCACAGAAATCAAGGTGGTGTACATGGATCTTCTTGTCCTCCCCCTTTTATCCTCACCACAACCCTGTGAGGTAGGCTAGGCTGAGAGACAGTGACTGGCCCAAGGTCACCCAGTGAGCTGAGCAGAGATTTGAATCCTGGTCTCCCAAACCCTAGTCTAACCACTGCACCACACCAGCACCAAGCTCTTTGGCATCCCTTGTCCCACTATGTAGATAGGCTGTTGATCACTGTTGGAGTCGAACAATAATCTGCACAATAAATAATGACATGCAGTTATTTATAAAAAATAGTAACCATGTTATACCAAAATAGTAGGTCGGCAACCTGCTCCCCACCCCACCCAACACATAGAAAATCTTAAGTATCAATAAACCCAAGAAAACCCAACTATGGATCAACGGTAAAAAGTCCATTTCTACCATGAGTCTCTCTCAAGTTTATATAACTGATTGTGGTCTTCTAATTTCTTAGAGAAAGTTCTTTAGATGATATAGATCGATCGATAGATAGATAGATAGATGATAGATAAAACAAAAACAAAATGAAAAAATTCCTTCCAGTAGCACCTTAGAGACCAACTAAGTTTGTTCTTGGTATGAGCTTTCGTGTGCATGCACACTTCTTCAGATACCCAGTGTGCATGCACACGAAAGCTCATACCAAGAACAAACTTAGTTGGTCTCTTCGGTGCTACTGGAAGGAATTTTTTAATTTTTTATTTTGTTCTGACTATGGCAGACCAACACGGCTACCTACCTGTAGATAGATAGATAGATAGAGATATATAATTTTGCAACACAAACATACACACTAACAAAAATAAAATACAAAGAAAAAGAAAAAAACATTAAAAAGGGGGAAACCACAATGTCAGTGGTAAGTACAAAGCTTATACTGAACAAATATTGAAGGAAGTCAATTGGAAGGAAAGAAGAATTGTTCAATACTTGGAGAAATTTCTTTATCAGGTTCCAGTTCACATCAATAAGACAACGATGCCTCCCCAAATAGGTGTGATTCTTCAAACTTGCTGTATTAATATTTATAATAAACTGCTTCCTTACAAAAATATAATTCTCACCTTGATAATATGCTATATAAGGAGAGGGGGGGTCTTGTCATCTGGGCAGCCCAGGACCTCCATATACACTGCCCAGGCTTGCACCCCGGAGAGGTCACTATGTAGTTTGATTTCATCCCTGGAGGTGCACTCCATTGTCTCTTGAGGCAGACAGATGCCAACAACAACAACAACAACAACATTATAATTTGAAATATCAGAACACAGTTACATGAACTTGATAGTTGAAACAGACTTTTTACCGCTGATCTGTAAATGGTGCATCATATTAGTCATTGTACTGGGATTTTGTATGTTTTTGAATAATTGAGACACAGCGGAGACTGTCATAGCTTTAAGAAATATGGTTTATTCACCTATTTACACCTTCAGTCTGCATGGAGGGAGTCCAGATCTTACAGCATAATCATTTCAAGAGGGGCTTGTACCCCACAGCAGGGCAGCCATGCAGTCCAAGACATCTCTCCCAGCCAGCCTGCAGCCAGCCTGCCCAAGATGGATCCCAATCTTTCTTCTTCCCCCTCCTTCCCAGAACACCCTGTTAAAAACACTCTTTTCCTGTCACCTCACACCTAGTTACCCCGGCAACCTTCCAAACCCCTAGTTTTTGTTCACACCTCAGGGAAAAGGGGGTGACAGTTCTCTTGCATTGCCAATGGCTCTCAGTGGCTCTGTATTGTCTCTTAATGGCCCTAGCTTGGCCAGGTCGTTTGTTTTTGCATAGGCTATCCCAGGAATTCCTCTGCAGCTTGTATTTCTCCCTTCACGTCCCAAATAATCAAAATCCTACCATTTATTTATTTCAAATCTATAGCATCATAGATACTCTCTGTATACGTTTTTAGTCTCTTTATTGTGCAGCTAGGCTAATGACTGGTGTGGGATCACAGGGCAAAATATATTTATCTCTGCGGAAATCTGGTTAGCGCCTACAGAAGCCATAACAGAGAGATGGCAGAACAGTAGTCTTGTATCCCCCCCCCCCGCCATTCCTTTTCACTCCCTCGGCCTGTTAGCTCTTTTATGTTTTGTTTTCTTCCTTCGCATTGATGTCTGGGTTGTAAAAAGCTTTTCCTTCGAGATTAGATTATAGATCCAAAATGGCCATGGGACTTGTGAGTTCAGGAAATTGTGACTTGAGGAACTCTCCCTCCTCACCCGAGGGTTGGGGATATGTTCTCCTCCTGAGGGAGTGTCCCATTACTAGAGGAGGAGGGCGAGTCAAAAGGGGCCCATTTGCTTTCCCATCTGTGGAAAGGAAGTCTGATTTGGCATTCCTCCACAGAGTCCCTGGCACTGCTAATGTTTCCCAGAAAAGTGGGTGGGTGTTGCTGCTGCTGTGGAAACAGGCTGAAGCTGCCTCGAGACTACACAATGTACCCTATATACTCGAGTATAAGCCTAGTTTTTCAGCACATTTTTTGTGCTGAAAAAGCCGCCCTCGGCTTATACTCGAGTGAGGCAGGCAGTGGCTCCTATGAAGCTTTCCCAGGTTTTTTGTGGTAAAATTGGGTGCCTCGGCTTATATTCGGGTCGGCTTATACTCGAGTATATACGGTATGCCTATGTTGTATGTGTGTTTTTAAGAACAAAAAAGGAAACTGAGACAGATGGGGAGCTATTTGGTTGTTGCTTTTTGTTTTGTTTTTTACACTTTGGACCTCGGATGTGAATATTATATTCCCCAAAAGTGGAGGGGACAGGTCTCTCCATGCCTGCCACTGATAAATATATACCAGTTTACGGGAGCTCATTAAAAGCAAATAAACGATTCTTTTGCAAAAAATAAGCAGGCGGGTTAGTTCAAGGTTCATTGTAACAAACCCACAATGTCTATAAGTGCAAGAGAGAATGCGCTTCTGCTATTGTTTGATCTGTAAACACAACTGTACTAGAAGCCATGGATTCCCGCAGATGTTTTGCCTTCCAGATCCAGGTGTGTAGATAGGAAATGGCTCCTAGGCTAACACACCCATGAAACAATATGAGATACAGTACATGCCAGAGGGGGCAGAGCACCATTCTTTATCCAGCGAGGGTGGGGCTTGGGCTGCTGCCTTTTGAAAGCAGTAGGCCCTTTGCTTATGCTCCTTAAGTCA
Source organism: Darevskia nairensis (assembly GCA_034642065.1). Classification (NCBI taxonomy): domain Eukaryota; kingdom Metazoa; phylum Chordata; class Lepidosauria; order Squamata; family Lacertidae; genus Darevskia; species Darevskia nairensis. The sequence continues at coordinate 446,169 of JAWWNI010000605.1, forward strand.
GAGGAAAAAGAGGCTCATCAAGTGCATAATATGGTGGTCCTATCTTAATACTAAACATTTGTATAGTGATTTCGAGTGTTCAAAAGATCATATGCATTATGTACTTGTAACCTTTACATCAACTCCGTAATATAAGTTCAGAATTTCTGTTCTCCATTTTGCAGATGTGGAGACGGAGGCTGAGAGAAAATGGTTAATAAATTTGGTAGCATTTGCGATGCCACAAGAATCTTCATTGTTTTCTCTTGCCTGGTTTCATGGTAGAAGCAAGGTTCAGACCAGGAACTTCTCTTAGCCACTTTGTGAACTGCTGGCTATGAGTTGATGCAGATATTAATGTATGATGTTCTGTTGTTGTTGTTGTTGTTGTTGTTGTTGTTGTTGTTCTGTTTCTGTATATTATGTTGGAAGCCACCGAGTGGCTGAGGCAACACAGTCAGATGGATGGGGTATTACTACTACTACTACTACTACTACTGCTAATAATAATAATAATAATAATTAGCCAATTTACTCTATATTTCCAAGATAGCCCTGTAAAATGGAGACAACTTCTGGAGATGTTCTTCCTTCACCTGGAAATGCCAATACCTTCAAAGCCCACTCAAGACACTTACTGAAGATATATTCTGGTACTCAGACTTAATGAGCTGTGGCATAAATTGAGGGTGGATATTTGGAAAAACCAAATATTCAGCATCTCTGATGGGCAGCATTCTGCAGTCAGTAAGTTTCTCTGTGTGCCAGTTGGCAAATACATCAGGGAAATAATTCGAAGGATATCATTGTGTGCTCTTTGCTTTATGTCCTCTTCATATTGCAAATTTTGTAAAAGCAGGTGGATAAAATGAAAAAAGTTATCCATCAGTTAATGTCATGGTTTGCCAAGTATGTCATTAATGTTGGCCAAACTCTCCTCATGTCCTCATATTTGACTCCCAAAGCAACGTTTGCTAGAATGGCTCAAACATTTCCCCAGCTATTCCAAAGCATTGACAAACATGCCAATTCAATTTCCTTACAGAAACCTGCCGATGGTATTTATAGCTGAGTGTACTTTCAGACAAGTTGGCCGCTGCTGAATAATTTAACAAAGAATTGGCTAAAACCAAATGCCTGAAAAATATCGTCAGCCATTCTCATGGCTGGAGACAATTCACCTTCTCATTTATGACGTGGTATACTCATTATCAGGGACACGGGTGGCACTGTGGGTTAAACCACAGAGCTTAGGGCTTCCCTATCAGAAGGTCGGCGGTTCAAATCCCCGCGACGGGGTGAGCGCCCGTCACTCGGTCCCTGCTCCTGCCAACCTAGCAGTTCAAAAGCACGCAGTGCAAGTAGATGAATAGGTACCGCTCCGGCGGGAAGGTAAACGGCGTTTCCATGCACTGCTCTGGTTCACCAGAAGCAGCTTAGTCATGCTGGCCACATGACCCGGAAGCTGTCTGCAGACAAACGCCAGCTCCCTCGGCCAGTAAAGTGAGATGAGCATGCAACCCCAGAGCCATCCACAACTGGACCTAACGGTCAGTGGTACCTTTACCTTTACCTTTATACTCATTATCAGTTTGTTCATTTCTTCTCCTCTGCCCTGTGACGTTGATGTTTTGAATCCTCCAAAACATGAATACGGCAGCAAACCTAAATACGTGAAGGAGGGAGAGCCATTGGAACACAGTGGGACTTAATTCTGAGTAAATCTGTTTAGGATGAAGCAGTAAAACTGTGTGGTGTTGTTCATTGCCTGATAAAACTTTCAGGTCAGATACAGAGTGCATCTCTGGAATCCATGTTTAAAACATTCCTTATGTATCTAAGAAGTGACTACCTTATAATAATCGAGCTAATTTTCAGATGAGAACAGTACAAGCGGACCTTGGGGCGGCATTGAGGTTTCCAAGTAGGCATCTGAAAGGAAAGGCGAGGTCAGCATGGTGCTGTTGGAATCAAAATACCGACCGGCTATGGAAACAAATCTGAGGGCACACATCAGAAGTATATTGAAATGTCATAATGACGCAAGACAGTGTATTGGAAAGTGTGTCTGCAATAAGGGCAATAATGCTGCTTTTGCGCAGACCTGTTTTGCTTTATCAGTTGGATGATCTTAGATCACTTTGTGCCTCTGACGCAGTAGGTCATTGATTACGAAAGCACAGGTCCTCTTAAACCAGTTTAGAGTCTGTGATGCCTCAGCAACCCCATAATTCTGATCAAGAGAACTCTACTGCCAATGCAAATGGCTAATGCTTGAGATGGTTATGTGTGACCTACAGTCATCCAGCACTGGGCATGAGCAGTAGGGTCTCTCTGCACCATCTGAACATTACTTAGGAAGGTGATGAGTGCTATTAGAGCCAACAAGGGAGATTGCCTGTTTGGATGGTGGAAGAGAAGGAAGTGTGATATATATTTTTAACATTTAAAAAGGTAAAGGTAAAGGACCCCTGATAGTTAAGTCCAGTCGCGGACGACTCTGGGGTTGCGGCGCTCATCTCGCTTTACTGGCCGAGGGAGCCGACGTTTGTCCGCAGACAGTTTTTTCCGGGTCATGTGGCCAGCATGACTTAAGCAGCTTCTGGCGAAACCAGAGCAGTGCACGGAAACGCCGTTTACCTTCCTGCCGGAGCGGTACCTATTTATCTACTTGCACTGGTCTGCTTTTGAACTGCTAGGTTGGCAGGAGCTGGGAAAGAGCAATGGAAGCTCACTCCGTCGTGGGGATTTGAACCGCTGACCTTCCGATCAGCAAGCCCAAGAGGCCCAGTGGTTTAGACCAGTGTTTCCCAACCAGTGTGCCTCCAGATGTTTTGGGACTACAATTCCCATCATCCCTGACCACTGGTATTGCTAGCGAGGGATGATGGGAGTTGTAGTCCCAAAACATCTGGAGGCACACTGGTTGGGAAACACTGGTTTAGACCACAGCGCCACCAGCGTCCTCTTTTAAACATTTATTTAGCATAATTTGAATACTGCTTAATTGTTTAAAAGGGAAAGAATGGCTTATGCGGTTTACAGAAAAAATACGGTATAAAACATGCATTAAAATTATCCGTAAAAAGTCAGACATGAAAAACAAGTATTAAGGTTTTAAGCAGTTATTGAAAACAGCACAGCAAAGGTGTCTACCTAATGTCAATGAGCAGGGAGTTCCAGAGTGGAGGCAATGGCCTCTAATTAAATACTTTGGAGAATATACTTTTAATCTGGCACCTAAAATTTAGAAGAATGTGCACCCGCTGATAGTCCCTGGCAGACACCCCATATCATCACCTCCTCTGCCTGGTTGCCATTTACCTCACTTCAGAAGCAGGACAGTTCTGAAACAGGGGTAGCAATAATAACAATAATAGTTTATACCCCACCCATCTGGCTGGGTTTCCCCAACCACTCTGGGCAGCTCCCAACAAAATATTAAAAACACAATAAAACACCAAACATTAAAAAAATTCCTTAAACAGGGCTGACTTCAGATATCTTCTAAAAGTCAGATAGTTGTTTATTTCCTTGACATCTGATGGGAGGGTGTTCCACAGGGCGGGCGCCACTACCTGGTATGCCCCGGGTAGGACCTTGAGGTCCTCAAATAATAACTTTCTGGAGATCCCAGGTTATAAGGATGTCAGGCTGGCAGCTACCAGGGCCAGGGCTTTCTCGGTTCTGGCCCCGACATGGTGGAATGATCTGCCGCAAGAAACGAGGGCCCTGCAAGAGCTTGCATCCTTCCGCAGGGCGTGTAAAACGGAACTGTTTCGCCTGGCTTTTGGGTTAACTTGAGGGTAACCCCTGACGTTTCTATTTCGTGGTGATTGGTGAGCTACTTACCGGTATAATGAAGTGGCTTTTAAATCTTTTAAATTTTTAAACTTTTAAGCTTTAAACTGTATTTTAGATTTGTATTTTTAACTGTTTGTCCTTTGGTTGTGTGGTTTTATAATTGTTAGCCGCCCTGAGCCCGGTCCTGGCTGGGAAGGGCGGGATATAAATAAAAGCTTATTATTATTATTATTGTTACCAAGAAGGCCCTCTGCCTGGTTCCCTGTAACCTCACTTTTCACAGTGAAGGAACCACCAGATAGCCCTCGGAGCTGAACCTCAGTGTCCGGGCAGAATGCTGGGGGTGGAGACACTCCTTCAGGTATACTGGGCCGAGGCCGTTTAGGGCTTTAAAGGTCAGCACCAGCACTTTGAATTGTGCTCAGAAACGTGTTGGGAGCCAATGTAGGTATTTCAGGACCGGTGTTAAATGTAATGGATCACAGCAATCAAGACTGGCTGTTACCTAGACATGCATAATTTTTGCAAGTCTGTCTTTGCTTAGGAGAAGTTGCATCTGGCACACCAAGCTAAGTTGTTGAACGGCACTTTGTACCATGGAAACCGCTTGTGCCTCTACAAAAAGGGCCAAATCTATAACAGAATCCCCAGGCTACAATCTTGATGCATTAGAAGTGCAGTTATATCCGGAACAGATGGAACGCCACCATTACCTACCAACAGTATCTGTCGTGTGTGGACATAAATTAGGTAGATAACTAAATAAACGCAAAGGAACACTGTTCTCATCAGAACACTACAACTTAATGATCTGTTAAATGGGGACTACAATGACTTGCCACGTTAAAGAGAATGATTAATCAAAGAACATCTGTGCATGTTACAGCATTTCCCCAACATGTAAACTACATTAACATAACATAGTCTTGCAAGATGGCCAACTGTTATGTCTGAGCACCATCCAGCCAAGGTTAAGTTCAGGTCTCAGCGCAACAAGTCTGTGCACTTGACACCTGAAAAATTATCCAATGGAAACCCTCCACGTATAGAAGCAAGGCTGAAAAACTCTGTATCTGGAATGGATATAATATGTTGATGCAATAAACTCATAAGCTGTAGTACTACGACGTTGTTTTCCAGGAAAAGACTGCTATATTGTGGTGTACAACTCTCTTCACAAAAGCGAAATAGGTCCCCTCCTCAAAAAGGAAACCACCAACAGCTACTTCGCAACACATGAGCTTGCAAACAATCTTTCAAGTACCTGGGTTATGATTTGCTTGCTTCTTTTAATTCCAAAAGCATTTGTCTTCACCATGCACCAAGCAACACTGAAAATTGCTACCTGCAAGGGCTGGGGAGAGAACACAACTAGCTTCTTAGAATGATTCATATGCATCTTCCTTTGTAGGAGACAAGTTAGAAGCAGCTGACCTTTGGCTGGGATACAAGGGATACAAACTCTGGGTACATCTTCAACTCAGCTGCCGTCAGCATGCATATCAATTGTCTGTTCACTAATGGTTCCTCATCATCCTGGGAAAATGTGATGTATAGTTTCCAGATCAAGAGAAGTAATAATCCTGTTCTATTCTGCCTTGGTATGACCACACCTAGAGTACTGTGTCCAGTCCTGGGCACCACAATAAGGAGGATATTGACAAGTTGAAACATGTGCAGAGGAGGGTCTGGAAATCAAGCCTTATGAGGAATGGTTGAAGGAGCTGGGTCAGTTTAGCCTGGTAAAGAGGAGACAAAGAAAATATGATGGCCATCTTCCAACATCTGAAAGGCTGTCTCATGGAAGATGGAGGAGCCTTGTTTTCTCCAGCTCCAGAGGCTAGGACCACAACCAATGGATTCAAGTTGCAAGGAGATTCCGACTAAACATAAGGAATAGAATTATGGGCACTAGTTTGTTAAGGGTTTCTGGGAATTGTAACTACTTTAAAGGTATATTGTTTATGCAGTCATGCTGATCTTCTATAATTGGAACTGCACACACACATTCAAATAAGTCACTGAGGATTCATTGGGTTCCCTGGAAAACTACTATCCAATACTCTTTCAGCATCAGCTTTGTTCACACAGGCATTATCAGATTCAAAATATTTGGCTATTTCGATGCACAGAACATGGAGATGAAAACCACCCAGCTGGGTAAATTCAGAATGTTCAGAAGAGGGGCATAGCAATATGATGTGTCCTTCTCCACTCAATCACTGCCAAGGAGAAAACAGTGGTGGCCTTTGGTCTCCCATATTTATAATTAATTTGTTTCTCCAGATTACAATTTGACCTCAGACTCGCATAAATTAAAGGTGGCTGTTCAGGTTTTGCTTGAAGCTATTCTAGACAAAACACAATTCAATCTGGGGGAGAAACTATGAACATCGCATTGACAGCACTGGCTTTGTTATCCACAATTATGGCAAGGCACCATAAAACAAGACAGTGGAAAATGTTGGCGTAATTAATTTGGAAATGTTCTCTGGGGTGTTGTGTTCATTAGTATTCCAAGCCATTTTAATCCCCTCTAGAGGAAAATATGTAAATAGCAATAGTTGCTGCTGAAAACCAAGGTGCCTGCAAAGAAGGTTATGACTTTAGGGAAGTCACTAGGAAACCAGAATTGATGGACCTCAACTCTGCTTTTATGTGGCACTGACAATCCGAACAGCTAGGGGGTGCTTGTTTTTTCTGGTATATTATTTCATTCTAGTATTATTATTTAAATTTCTATACCTCCATTCATCCAAGGATCACAGGGCGGTTTACAATAAAAAACATAAAAATGCATAACATACCGGTAGTAGGAAACAAAAACAATACCCCCTCCCAGTTAAAGGCCATAGATTGTTTAATTAGCCAAAGGCAATGATAGGTGCTAGTTCATAGACTATATGCCTTCATGATTATGGAATTAAGGACAGGGGTGCCCTGGCATACTTAGGGGGCTGGTGCTATGTGTGTCATCGTCCCCAGCCCAATTTTCCTGAGGGCAATTCAATTTGCAGAACAGGGCTGGGGACCTCCAGGTGTTGCCAAAGACTCCAGCTCCCATCAGCCCCAGCCAGTGGGGCCGATGGTAACAAATGATGGACACTGTGGGATAGCATGAAACTCTTTATCTCAGGGTCGTGGGTTCGAGCCCCACGTTGGGCAAGGATTCCTGCACTGCAGGGAAATCAAAATGCTTGTTTACAAAGCTATTGTACTACCAACCTTACTGTATGCTTGTGAAACATGGACCACTTATAAACGCCATCTCCAACTCCTTGAAAGATTCCATCAACGTTGTCTCCAAAAATTTTTACACATCACTTGTGAAGAGAGGCGAACTAATGCCAGGGTACTGGAAGAAGCAAAGATCACCAGTGTAGAAGCAATGATTCTTCAACATCAACTTTGTTGGTCTGGTCATGTTGTGTGGATGCCTGATTATCATCTTCCAAAGCAACTACTCTATTCCGAACTTTAAAATGGAAAGCGTAATGCTGGTGGTAAACAAAAGAGGTTTAAAGACTCTCTCAAGGCAAATCTTTAAAAAGTAGTATAACTGGGAAACACTGGCCTGCGGGTGCTCCAATTGGAGAACAGCCTTTACCAAAGGTGTAATGGGTTTTGAAGACGAAAGAGAGAAAGGTGCTAAGAGGAAGGCACGCTTGGCAAACCCTCGCCATGATCAACTCCCGCCCGGAAACCTGTGTCCCCACTGTGGAAGGACGTGTGGATCCAGAACTGGCCTCCACAGTCACTTACGGACTCACTATTAAAACTGTGTTTATGGAAGACACTCTTACTCGGCTACGAGTGATTGCAAAAGAAGGAACTACAGTATTTTCCTGCGTATAAGACTACTTTTTAACCCAGGAAAATCTTCTCAAAAGTCGGGGGTCGTCTTATACGCCGGGTTGTATTTCTTATACGGCGAGTATATCCCAAACTCTATATTTTAACTGGAAAAGTTGGGGGTCGTCTTATACGCCCAGTCGTCTTATATGCCGGAAAATACGGTATATGACCCTGCTGCAGGGCCTGATTTAGGTTTGATGAGGCCCTAAGCTACTGAAGGTAACTTTATATGTCCAGTTGTCCTTTCTCAACAACAAATTGTTGCTGTTTTTTGTGTTGAATATATGCTATATGGTAACTTATGGACCTAATAGGTATCTAAAGCCATTTGCACATGCAGAATGTAGGCACCCTATATATAGAAATGAGCAAACCAGTGATATTTTAGGGAGCAGGCTAGCAGGCGGTGCCCATTACTTACATCACACACAACACAAAACACTGTTGCTATATGTAGGTTTTATTTTATTTGGTTTTTTTCTTATATTTTGGAAATGTAAAGGTAAAGGTACCCCTGACCCTTAGGTCCAGTCGCGGACGACTCTGTGGTTGCTCGCTCATCTCGCTCTATAGGCCGAGGGAGCCAGCGTTTGTCCGCAGACAGCTTCCAGGTCATGTGGCCAGCATGACTAAGCCGCTTCTGGCGAACCAGAGCAGCACACGGAAACGCCGTTTACCTTCCCGCTGGAGCGGTACCTATTTATCTACTTGTACTTTGACGTGCTTTTGAACTGCTAGGTGGGCAGGAGCTGGGACCGAACAACAGGAGCTCACCCCGTCGCGGGAATTCGAACCACCGACCTTCTGATCGGCAAGCCCTAGGCCCTGTGGTTTACACCACAGCGCCACCCGCGTCCCATGTTTTGGAAATGTACATCCAGCTTTTTTCCCCTTTAATTTTTTTTTTGGGGGGGGGGGGGCTTCAAGGGAGTCGGGCCCTAAGCTATACTGTAGCTTGTTTAGCTTCTACGTAAATCCGGCACTGTCTATGACCCTGCCGGTCCCTTCCAAGAGGTTCCAGTCGCAGCAATACCTGGCGGTCCACCTGGTGCTTCCTGGCCTAAGGCGCGCCAGCACATCTACTTTAGTGGCCGGAGTTCCCTTCCACCCACCCTTATAATGCCGGGGGCCGCCTGCTTGTTCTGATCAGGCCGGAGCCCCCTCTCGCCTCCTTCTCCCTTTCCCTCGACTTCATTCATCCTGTCCCTCCTCCTCCTCTCCGCCTCCCTTTTCCCCTCCCCCTAACGCCTCCTCCCTGCCGGCGGTGGCTTCCTGGCTGGCTGGCTAGCTGGCTCTGCAACTTCCAGCTGTAGCTGCCTGGCTGGGTCTCCGCCTCTTGCCTCTGCTTGTGCTGCTGCTGCTGCTGCCGGCGCTGCCGGCTGGGGGAAAATGTCCGAGCGAGGCGGCTTCTACAAGCAGGAGCTGAACAAGACGGTGTGGGAGGTGCCCCAGCGCTACCAGCACCTGACCCCGGTGGGCTCGGGGGCGTACGGCTCCGTATGGTAGGTGGAGGCTGCTCCGGGAAGGGGGGCCAGGACAGGAGGGCTGCTCCGCTGCGCATTAGCAGCAGCAGAAGGAGAAGGTGAGCGGTGAGCCCCAGGCAAAAAGGCTCCGCTCCAGCAGTGCAAGCTTTTTTCCTCGCTGGAGCTGCGGGAAGCAAACAATGCCAGCGAGCAGCTCGGCGCTGGAGCCGCTAGGCCTGCCTGGTGCGTCCTCGGGCACGCATGGAAAGCCAGCGCGCACAATGGGTGCGCCCATAGACAAGGCGTCCCCAGGATCTGCATGCGTCCAGGGTAGTTTTTTTTTGGGGGGGGGCGGGACGACGACACCTGCGCGGATTGTACGCGCAGGCAGGTTGTACGCAGCTGCCCTAGTTAAGGGGCCTCCCTGGGTGCATGGGCGAAAGCCAGCCACCTAGGCATGTGTATACCCACCGGGTGGGTGGGTGGGTGTGGAGACCACCTAGGATGTTAGGTACACGTACGGGAAGGTACGCTCGGAGGCAGGTGCGATCCCGCCCCTGGTAGCTGCTTGGTGCGAAAGCAGGTGCACAGGTGATGGATTTGGCATGTGTGCCTTAGTAGGCCAGGCGAAGGGGGTGGGCGTGGGGTGTGCATACAGGAAAGTGTGCATATGCAATGTACAAATTGATCATATTTCACTAAGGATAATAATTCTGGGGTGGAGAACAAGAGATTCAAGGTGGGTTAGGTGCTTTGAACAGGATCAGGTCCGTGGGTGTACACACACACACACCCCTATATAGCATAGTAAGAAAATGCTTCTTTTTTGTATTGCGTTTTGTGTGTGTAGAGCCTGGGTGCGTATTTGTGGACAGCTGCGTGCAAGGTGCATAGTATAACAATTGGTAGCACCCCTTCCCATGGAATGTATGTGTGCATTGACCTATAGCCCTGTGCTGTGTGTCACGGGTGGGGGTGGGCTGTGTTCATTTTCCTGCCTTTTCCCTGCCCCCACCAGGAGTTCGGAGCACACACAGAGAGAGGCAAAGCTGAGCTGCGCTCTCACAATGCCATTCAGCCTGGAATTCCTCGCGGGTTGCTAAGGGTAACCCTGGGCCATGCCAGCCATTGAAAGAGGTTTCCCCAGACTATTTTTAAGACCTCCTCCTCACCACCGAAGTGAAAGCTGAATGGGACTGTGGCAGGGCGGTGCTTTTATTCACACAGCCATTGTGGTCAAGCCCTAAGTGTGCTTTTAGGAAATGGGAGCAACGCATCAAAATATGGACTTCCCCTCCGGATGAGTGAAATATTAGACCCGGTTCTCTGCTTCAGAAGCATTGCATGGCAGCTTAAGATACCTTCCTCTGAAACAGTGTTTCCCAAACTTGAGTCTCCAGCTGCTTTCGGACTACAATTCCCATCATCCCTGACTACGGGTCCTGCTAGCTACGGATGATGGGAGTTGTAGTCTGAAAACAGTTTTGAGAAACTCTGAAATAATATTACCCTTTATCCAGTCACTCATGACATTGCTTGCAACATTGGGGGGGGGGTGGCTTGTGTCGGCTCTGTTGTGCAAGCCAGAAGCATTGATTTAGCAATGGTAATGATGTTAGCTGTCACTTGTTTAGGGCATGGTCAGAAGCAAACAAAGTTGTGGAAACTAGGCAGCGTCTCTGGGCCTGGTGAGTGCCTGGGTGAGTGATCGGTACTCACCATGAGTCCATCTAGCTCAGTATTGTCTTCACTGACTGGCAGCAGTTATCCAGGTTTCCGACAGGGTTCTCTCCCAATTCTATGTGGAGATTCTGGGGATTGAACGTGGGAACTTCTGCAGCCAAGCTCTACCACTGAGCTGTGGCCCTTCCCTAAAAAAAAACACAAAAAACCCCTATGTATATAGTACATGGAGGAAAAGGATGTGTAGAGGACAGAAATGCAATAAAGACAAGAATATATAAATACTGTAAGGTTTTCATTGCGACCTCCTGCTTTTGTGTGGTCAGTAGAAAGCAGAGAATGCGAGTGAATTGACTGTTTCCATAATGGAGGGAAGTAAGCGCTGGTGTTTCCCCAAAGATGCATGGGGACTGCTGCTGTTTTGCTTGTTCATAAACCATTTGGAGCAGTGAAGTGTGTGGATGATGCCAGTTCATTCATAAGGGTGAAACCCGAAGCTGCCTGTGGGAAAATGGCCAAAGGATGTGTCCAAACTTTGCGGTTTGACAGCAAAAAACGGCAAAGAGGATAGTCAGGTAGCAAAGGGCCCAAAACACTGGGTCATAAACAATCTGCAGTGTTACCTGTGCACCCTGATGGGGTCCTGTGGGTGTACAGGAAATGCGCCTTGAGGTTGTGGTAAACACCTCGCCAGAGGCATCAACTCAGCCTGCAGTGATAGGAAATACTCTTGTGTTTCAAATTTATTGGAAAGGGGTTGAAAGTAAAGTGCCGGCCTCATAATGCTTTTATGTAAGTCTTTGCTGCGGCCACATTAGGAATATGTGAGCAGCCTAGGAGCCAACTCCAGGGGGCTGTGGGTGCTTAGGCACCCACAATAATATAATTGGGGGGGGCACCCACAAAGTCAAAGAAAGGCAGGCAGCTTCTGCGCTGCTGCCTCTGAAAGAGAAGCAGTTCAGCTCCGCCCTCCTCAGCCAGCCAGCGAGTCACCCTTTTGGGGGTGGGGCCTCGGACAAGGAAACAGGGTCTCTCTGCCTCTGAGTCTAAGCCCCTCCCCACCCCAAAATGGAAAGAAGCAGAAGTCCCAGAAAAGGAAGAATGGATACAAAACCATATGGAATATGCAGAAATGGCGAAACTTACCGGAAGAATAAGAAATCTAGATAACAAACTATTTATAAAAGAATGGAAATGGTTTATTGAATATTTTTACAGATAAATTGCAAACAGATAAAAACATTTAGCAGGATTATTGTAACAACCTGCAGTTTTTTAAGAGTATATATTTACAGTAGATAATTAAATGAGCAAGTTCAATGAATCTGGATATGCAGAAGATATTTTAAAAAATAGATTTAAAGAACCGCAGAATGAGGGGGGAAGGAAGTCAGATTTTGAAATGTTAAATTGGTTGTAAAACTAATGAAAATGTATGCATTTGAAAAGTATAAATAAGAAACTAAGAAAAAAAGAAAAGGGTGTCTCACTGGCTGTGGAAAGGAGGAGGAAGAGGAGCCACCGACGCAACTCGGACGTGCGACATCACACTCACACACACTGCATATAGTGTCACACATACGTGCAGGCGTGTGCGTGTGCGTGTGATGTTATGGCGGTGGGCACCCACAATCCTGAGGGTGAGATGACTCCTCTGATGAGGAACAGTGCAACATCTCGCAATGGAAAACCTATAGGAAAGAACAAATACTTCTATCTGGAGTTTGGAGATCTTTTCCCTGTGAGGAGAGTTGAAAGGATCTGAAGCTTTTTAGTCTACAAAATACAGGATTAAAGGGGATTTTTTATATATATAACTATTGAGAACAATATGGAGAAAGTGGTTAGAGACAAACTTTCCCCTCTTATACGTTCAGCAGCAATAGGCTCAGAACAGCCGAAAATTGAAGTGCTGTTTCAGAAAATGCAGTATCAATTTATGGAACTCAGGGTGCTGCTAGCTAAAACAGCTTTGAAAGGAGAACAGAAAAATTCAGGAGGACAGTTATATCAGCAGTTCTGTGTCCTGAATAGCTAATTGGGAATGCCCATGTTCAGAGGCCGTATACTAGAAGCTGAGTTTACAAGGAGAACAAGTGTTGCCTTCAAGCCCTACTTGTGGGTTTCCCAGAGGCATTATGCTAGTGCCTGCTGGAATTAAGGTGCACGCTAGATGAACCAGATGGTCTGATCGAACAGGCCTCTTCTTATGTTCTTAAGTTCTTATTTGGCTTTTATAAGGATTACCGAGAAGTGATTTGAGTACTCAAAATGTATTATGTAAATGCCAAATGTTTTCGATGACTACTCGAGTGAACACAGTCCTTGCGTGGCAATTTTTGCTGGGACCTCATGGTGCAATCCTGGTGGAACTGGGAAGCTCTCAATTAGCCTCTTTTGTCTGCCTTAAAGCACCAGGCTTGCTCAAACTATGATGCCACAGGTGTCCAGGACATGTTAAAGAACTCATGAGAACGCATGAGATTGCCGTTGTGTGATGGGTAAACATGACATCATCTGAATCCACTCAGCGTGCTTCAAGCAAAGGTATAAAATTTGGTCATGTGGTTTGGAGGGTGCAGGAGGCTGAAAGCCCTTATGACGTGGTGGAAAAGCCCAGAATTCATTGTGTTGGCATGTGCATGCATTCGGTTTCTTGTGTATTGCAGACAAAAGCAGCATTTTAGTGTCTCTGTTTTCACACACTCGGTGTGTCAATGCTACCGCAGGGAACATATTGTGCCTCAGCTGTCTAAACAATGACTGCTGATAAGACCAGAGATATGTTTCTTCAGACGGATGGAAACATGAAAGCTCATGATGGTGACCAAAGAAGGCTAGTAATAATCTTGCACTTGAGAATGCCTGGCCTAGAAATGTTGGGTGCCTTTTCATATACATGCATTGCAGAAGCTTCCCGGTTCAGCCCTGAGCGTCCCCAAATAAAAAGGGAATGTCACATAGCAGTATTTGGGGGAAAGACTTTTGTGCAGCATCTTCTGACAGAGGAAGTAGACTGGTCTAGACTAGGAACCGACAACCCCACTATAACATAAGTAAATATTGGAAAAAATGTAGGATATACTGATAAGGCAGTTTTGTATGCTTGAAGGAAGTGGCCATCTATTTATTTATTTATCTTACTTCTATATCGTACTTGTCTTTATTATTTACTTATTTACTTACTTTATTGATTAAATTTGTATATTGCCCTCCATCCCTCACCGGGAGGCTCACAACATAAAAATACAAAATGAGAACACAAAATACATAATAAAACAGGAACAAACCAATAAGTCCCCACTCCACAGGCACACTTAAAAGGCCATAGAATGTTAATCAGCCAAAGACCTGGTTATAGAGAAACATTTTTGCCTGGTGCCTAAAGATATGTATTGAAGGCACCAGGCAAGCTTCCTGGGGAGAGCATTCCACAGACGGGGAGCCCCCACAGAAAAGGCCTGATCTCGTTGCTGCCCTCTGGACGCTTGTGGAGGAGGGCACATGAAGAAGGGCCTCAGATGATGGTTGAAGGGTTCTGGTCGGGAGCGGCATTTCTTGAAGTATTGCCATGGAACCCAACATGTGGTTCCCAGGAGGCCTCCCATCCAGGCACTCACCGGACACAGACCTGCTTAGCTTCCAACAGACTTGGTGGCCTCATGTGCCTTCTGACCACATGTTAAGAATAGCTGCCTTATTCTGAGTCAGTCCATTGGCTTGTCTTCCTTGGTAATGTCTGCGCACTGGCTGTGGCTCAATGGGGTTTCAGACAGGTGTGTTCCCCAGCCCTGCCTAGGAATGATGGGGATTGAACCTGAGACCTTCTGCATGCAAAGCTTTGCAGCCCGACCCCTTACATCAGGCATAGGCAAACTCCTGCCCTCCAGATGTTTAGGACTACAATCCCCATCATCCCTAGCTAACAGGACCAGTGGTCAGGGATGGTGGGAATTGTAGTCCCAAACATCTGGTGGGCTGGAGTTTGCCTATGCCTGCCTTACATTGCTTACATCCCAATTCCTTAGAAGAAAAAGTGATCTCATGGTGATCACAAAACTTCCTTATCATATCTGCTTAGCCTCAAGATTATTGTGGAGGTAAAAGCTTGCATGATTTGCAATATTTGATAAGTCACAGGGATACATCAGTTGGACAATACCATGGGAGAAGTGGTTTGCACTCTTAGTCATCATGGGAAAGAACTGTGTGTGTGTGTGTGTGTGTGTGTGTGTGTGTGTGTGTTTACAGCCGGCCTCTCTTGTCAAAACATTGACTTCTTTCCTGTAGCAATGCCAGTGATTTTGCAGAGTCATTGTGTGAATCAGAAATAAAATTTAGTTTCTGAGAAGCCAAAGTAGCCTTGTGTCGATACTGCGAATTATTTGCAGGACTGTTTTATTGATACCATCTTTCTGAGAAAAGCTGCTGCTTTCTGCTGCTCGCTGTCTGCTGCAGGTTATTTGGTTCCCTGGCTTGCTTCCCTCTCACTTGCTGCCATGACTGCTGTCCCCTTTGTGTTTGTGTAAGTGATGTGGCTGTTGGCAAACAGGGTAATGCGAGTGTTGACTTAAGGCAGGAGAACAATGATCTCATTGGAAGCAATGCTGATTTGGGGGTGAGAAACAGCCTGTGCTTCTCAGGGAGGGTCACCATCCTTTTTCATAGCAATACTTACCCCTACTACTAGCCTCTGTGTTATATTCTGCCATACAAAACTACAGAAATGAATGATAAATCTTGGCTTGATTAAAACCAATTATTATTTTAGCCCTGTGTTGATTGAGTTTTCCAGAATTATTACTGTTGTCTGAAAGAGAAATGTTCAGTTCTAAAGACCTTTGACGGGCAATAAGGAACAATTGGGAGCAAACTTTAAACTCCATCTTTTCCTGATGTCAGGTGTGGGGCTTGCGGGTGTGGGGCACACTGGTTCACGGACCAACTTTGGACCTGCGGCAGGTTTAATTTGTGCCCATGGGCCAGAGATTTCCCACTGTTTCCATAAATGTTGGCACAGGGCTATCAATTAATTGGACGAATATATGCTAATAAAAGAACATCCAGACTTTCAGCTTACAGGTAACTCTTAATTGGGCACAACAGAAAAGTAGCTAAGGGGGTTAGTTACTGGTGAAAAATCATATGATTCAGGTATTATTCAGCCAAGGTTCAGCTTCACAGATTTTTGTTTGGAGAGGCAATAAATGGGTGCTTCATATTTTTTCTAGCTTGTTGCCTTATTGTTAGGTTTATTATTATTATTATTATTATTATTTGCATGTTACATATTGCTTAGAACACTGAGTGGAAAGTAAAACTTCAAAATTTTAATAATAATAATAGACTCTTGTAAATGACTATCTAACATCTGTCTGTCTGTCTGTCTGTCTATATCTATCTATCATCTATCTATCTATCTATCTATCTATCTATCTATCATCTATCATCTGTCATCTGTCTATCATCTATCTATCAAGGGTCTGTAACAGGTTATTGGGTAGCTGATAACACCAATGTTGCAGGTTGGACTAGATCAGGCATAGGCAACCTTGGCTCTCCAGATGTTTTGGGACTACAATTCCCATCATCCCTGACCACTGGCCCTGTTAGCTAGGGATCATGGGAGTTGTAGTTCCAAAAACATATGAAGAGCCAAGGTTGCCCATGCCTGGACTAGATGATCCTCAGGGTTCCTTCCAGCTTTACAATTCTATGATTTCTGTGTTGGGAACCAGCCTGTGGGACTTCCCAGACCACACTCCTCACTGGCCCTTCTCTGTGTCCTCCTTTGAATGCTTCTCTCTGCCTGGAATGGATCTTTGAAATGGGCTAATTCCTCTTGCTTCCCTGGATTGAGAAATGTGACTAGAAGCCACTGACTTTTGCCAAATGTTACTTACCGTACTCTTCAGTCACGTTGTATCATGGACTGGTTGGATGCAGTGGAATGGTGCGAGGAACCAGCCAGGGAACACACACACACACACACACACACACACACACACACACACCCAAAAGGAAGAAGACCTGAGTGGGACAACAAGGAGTGGTCAGAGGGAGAAGACTGGGAAAAGGAGGTGTAGGAAGCTGAAGAGGCTTAGTGAGTGGGATGAGTCTGTGGCAGAGAGAAGTCAAGAATCAGAGGAAGAAGCTTAAGCAGGAAAGGGAGGATCCCAAGAGGCAGGGATGATTCAGGCTGGTGAAGAGGCATGGGTGTCTTCCCCCTCCTGCTGTGACAAATTCATCCCCTTTGATCTCCCAGAACCAGAAGAGGCATGGAAAGGGCAGAGGAGAAGTTAGCTGCACACAGGTGCAGTCTCAGATTGCTTGGGGGAAACCTTGGAGAGGAAGGGACTTCGGCCTTCAGTCTCAGCAACTGCTTCATGGGAGCAAGACCTGCCAGAGAAGAGATGCTGTGCTCATTAGGCCTAGACCCTGAAAGTGAATGCAGCCTTTAGGCTGAGAATTATTTCCTTCCTAATGAGTGTTGGACTGGACCATTAAGACCTGGGTTCAAATCCTCCCTGTGCCATGGAAGCTTGCTGGGCTGTCTCTCAGCTTCGTTTTGTTGAAAGGACAAAATTGATATGAAGTCCCTAGCTGTTTGGGAGAGAGGCAGGGTGAAAAGGTAATTAAACAATTTTTTAAAAACTTCCTGTTTTGCAATTAGTAAGTTCATAAACTGTGTCACATCTCTTAAAAATTTAATTTTAGGACACATCATGGAGGGACTGGCTTTTCTGGTAGAAATGTTTGCCCATGAGTGACAAGTTTTTCTTGGGTCATAGTCATTTTTTAAAGTGAATTCAGTGTTACTCAAGTAGCTGCTGTCTGATGTCAGAAGCACTGGATCAGATACTGTACACTGCTGTAACCAAAGTTTGATTTAAGACACAGTGTGTGACGTTAAAAGTACCATCTCTAATGCACATAAAAAAGATTTACAGCATTTGTACTATTTGAACTCTCTTTTTGTCTGGGACTTACCGGTAACCCCACTCCATTCCTTCCACCCACCCACCCAAGTAATTTGAATCATTATGTGAAATAACTAATGATGCAACCCTATGTCCACTTGCACAGGATTCTGTTTCTTTAAGATGAATGAAATTTGATTGCAAATGAAATGGTTGGGATGGGAAAGCATTTTTTACACTGACGTAAAAATAAAAAAAAAATCCCTGCTGCAGAATTTTAAGGGTTGTTACCCAATGCTGCTGTTCTACTAATGTACTTCCACTGGTGCAACAGAACTTCCATTCCTTCTCCTCTTCCATGCAGGCCCCTGTGCTCCTCAAAATGTTTTCCAGAGATTTGGGGGGCTCCAGAGCAGCTATTGGGGTGTGTAGGGAGAGGGAGAGGGAACTCTGCAGGTGCTGTATTGGATAGAACCCAACAGCTGTCGTTTCCTTCCATGAAGGAACAGTGTGGGACATGGGCTGCAAATGTTGGGTGGGGGCTTGGTGGCCATCTCCCACTTTCTTTCCTGAAAGGAGGAATAGCTTAGGATCCAAGCCAGTATCCAAGAGGCTAAAAATATATCCAGATATGTCCTTCCTACATCAATAGCAGTTCTGCATCTATCTGCGTTCATTTTTATATACTGTGTTTGTGCTTGGTTCTCCAGCTGCACAGCCAGGGAGAAGAAGGTCTTTCAGAAGGTCATAACCACAGCCCAAAATATTATTGGTCATCCTCTCCCATCTCTGGAAGAGTTCCTGTTGCCTTAAAAAGGTTAACAATATTTTAAAGGATATAGTCTCTTTGCACCACTGCCTTCGGGTAGAAGATATAGAACAATTAGATCAAGAACAAATAGACTGAAGAACAGTTTCTACCCAAGAGCTATAGCCATCTTAAATGCTGTAACCAGATAATATGACCTTGGAGAGCTGTGATGGGTGTGGGTGTGGGTGTGTGGGTGTGTTGTGCTTTTTTCTTTTTTTTTCTTTTTTTCTTTTACGGGATGGCATGCAATTTCATTGCACTTGTATAGCGTTGTGCTTGTACTTGTGCAATGACAATAAATAAATTATCTTATGTGTCAAAAAGATCATAGATTTGCCACGCATCTACTCAAACTACTGAAACTCAAGATGCATGTAGTTCAGAATTCTCTCTGCAGTCATGCAGATGTGTCCTCATTTGCCACGCATGATGTTCCGCACATGGCTATCCCACTATGCTGCATGGAAATGTTATCCTACTTGGAAATCTGGTATGCTTTTAAGTGGCCCTAAGTGGCGAGTTTAGGGCTGAGGTATTGGGTTCAGTTGCACAACAAAATAATTACATGTTTCTGCTATGTAGGTCAGCTGAAGACATATGAGGTCAAGGCTTGTTCTTTGGTTGTGTCTCTGGGAACAGTCACTCTACTGGGAAAAAGGGAAGACTGTGTGCCCAATGTAGATTACCGTAACTTTGACTTACTTTATGCTCTGCCTCATATTTGTTGCAATGTTTTGCTTGCATAGACTGTTTCTTGTTCTTTTAGCAGGTGTGGGTGAGGGACTTCTGGCCTTCAAAATGTTACTGGGCTCCCAACTCCCATCAGCGCCATGTCCAGCGGTCAGACAAATGGGAATTGTAACCCAACAACATTTGATAGAGCACAAATTAGCCACCTCTGTCCTTATATCAAGTTTCTCTCTTGTAGCTGTGGGGTGCAAGTGTGTGTAAATCGCAATTGGTCAACCTCCCAATTTATCATTCAGCCTCCAATTTAACATTCTCGGGGGTGGGGTGGTATTTATTCTGCTCTTGTTATCTGAAGCTTATCTTCTTTTTCATAAATCTTCCTCTTTCAAATAATTCTCAGTCTGTGAGACTGAGATTTATCCCTTGTAACCCATTAAGGATTTGTGTTTTCCTAATTGCACCTGGTTGTTGTTTTGTAATGCCCATGTAGCTATGAAAACCATTCGTGTAGTGAGAGTGCCAATTATTTTTTTTCGGGCATAATGATGGAAGTAGAAAACATGCGGTGCCTCACACACACTGCTCAGCAGGTTTGCAGGTGTCCCATTGCTTTATGTATAAAGGAATTCTTGTACCTAATGCCAGGGGGAAAAGAGAGAACATTAAGGGGCAGATTATTTTGAAAAAGGGTGGTGCTTCAAATTTATATATTTTTGTGTCTTCTTTTTGTTATCAGTTACTTGCTTCCAAGGTAGGAGCAAACTGAAAAGAAAGCAAAGAGCTGCTCAATAATGGAGTCGCATCTTTTTCATATCCACTCAATAACTTGTTCATTATCTGGGATATGCAGAGGTGTGTGGCGTTCAGAATTCACTGCAAGCAGGCAATGGCATGGAGGGAAATAATAGGCAAACAAGACAGTGTTGGAAGCCTTAGAACTGCTTGATCTATAAACTTGATTGATTTTGCCTAGGATCTATAATAGGGTTGCCATTTCTTCAGCTTTGTGCCTGCTGGCTGTCATTGATCCTAAACACACTGGTGTTGCCTGAAGATACATCGGGTCCCAACTAAGTGTGCAGCCAGTCATGATGCACCACCTGAAGTATACAGGCTCCCCCAAGGAAATGCAGGTCTCTTCTATCAATGGCTCCAAGTCTAGAAATCTAGGAGCGCAAAAGTGGGGACTTCAGGGTTATGCAGAGTTGTTAAGGCAGCAGAGAGCATTGTTGGCTGCTCGCTCTCCACCTTAGAGCAGATTTATGCCATGAGGTGCCACAGAAAGGCACTGGACATAGTGAAAGATCCATCGCATTCTGGTCACCGTCTCTTTGAACTTTTGCCATCGGGACGGAGATACAGGACGATGACAACAAGAACAAGCCGTCTTAGAAACAGCTTCTTCTCCAGAGCGATCGCGGCCTTGAATGGGAAGCCTGGACTTTGAAGTCATCTAATCTCACCTGTTATGTTTTATCATTGTATGGTTTTAATCAGAGTGTATGGTTTTAATCAGTGTTTTTGTAGTTGTTTTGTCTTTGTGTGGAGTGCCCTATCTGGGTGGATGGAGCAGCCAAGTAATTTCGTTGTCCCCAATGACAATAAAATATATTCTATTCTATTCATGGTGGAGCATCTTGCGCAAAACTTGCAAACAATAAAAATTCAATCTCCAGGGCCAACAGATAAATAAATGTCATGTACACAAAGCTTGTCTTTCCGAAGCTGCTTGCTGTGCGTAAAATCATGACGATAGCTAGTCATGTGAAGGGAGTTTCATGTGTTGATCCCTGCCACTGGCCCTGCCACACTGGCATGGATATGCAGGGAGTGGGGCCAGTATTGTGTCCTACATTGGGGGCAGGGCCAGTAAGGAAATAAATTGGGAAATAAACCACTATCTTGACTTTTAGGAGACATCTGAAGGCAGCCCTGTATAAGGAAGATGTTAATGTTTGATAATAATAATAATAATTAATAATAATAATAATTTATTATTTATACCCCGCCCATCTGGCTGGGTTTCCCCAGCCACTCTGGGCGGCTTTCAACAAAGCATTAAAATACAATAATCTATGATGCCTTATTGTGTTTTTAGTATTCTGTTAGGAGCTTCCCAGAGTGGCTGGGGCCACCCAGTCAGATGGGCAGCATAGTCAAATTATTATTAATTATTATTATTATTAATTGCTTGAAAGTTTACACATGGAAAACAGGCGAAGGGGGCTTATGTTACCCAGCATTACGACTGCCGCAGCAGCCAACTTATATAATAGGCAGGGGCTGCCCGTCCCGCCACCTGAGGCAAAATGGGAATTGCTGCCTCCTGCCCCCCTTCACAGCCGTGTCCCAGTCTCCCCTTCCACCTCCACAATGCCCCGCCCTCCCACACACCACCGTGCCCACCACCATTTCTGCAGCGGGAATTCCCTGGCTCTTGCCAAACCCTGGGGGAGCTGGGGCGTGCTTCAAAGTGTTGTTGCTCAGCTTCGCCCCCCCCCCGGGGGCGAAGGACACTTGAGTGGCAACGTGGCATGTGGGAATATGCAGCAAGAGCCAGGGTGTTCTGTAAAGCATTGCCAGAACGCCTCCTTGTCACCGCCAGCGGCAGAAGTGATCGGGCCATTTCTTGTACTTCTGCCACCTGAGGTGAGTGCATCACCCTGCCTCATGGGCAGGCCAGCTCTGATAATAGCATTTCCTTGTAGAACAATTTGATTGTGTTGTTGTTGTTACATGCTCTCAGAGCTTGGAATATCTGGGAAACAGATGTCTGAGCCTCAGTGATTTTGGCCTCGCCATTAGCTAACTGAAAAACAGCCTTCTCTCTGTTTATTTGTGTTATTTGGAGAAATTGTCTAATATGGGTGTAACAGATCAGCAACAATTAAACTGGGAGCTTGCACTGTCACTTTAAAGGCAGCTAAGGGGCAGTTCGTTTTACACCGGGGTCAACCACCTTTTGGGGCCTGTGGGCACTTTTGCAAGGCAGGGGGACTATGACTTAGTGGTAGCTCACATGCTCTGCGTGTTGAAAGCCCCAGCTTTGAATCACCGAGGTATCTTGAGTTATCTCAAGATTAAGCTTGAGGAAGAGGGCTGAGGAAGGCTTTTGCCTGAGACCCCGGAGAGCTGCTCTCCGTCAGAGTATTCAGCACTGAGCTAAATGGACCAACGCTCTGACTTCGATTAAAGACGTATCAAATATTAGGCCCCAAATATCTGAAAGATTGCTTCCTCCCCTGCGTATTTTCTTGGCTGTTAAGAATGGCAGGGGGGGTGTCGTTTCTCGGTAGTCCCACTGCCCTCAGAGGTTTGGGGTGTTTGCGACTGCCTGAGAGAGGGGGCTTCTCTGTGGTAGCACCTATTGTGTTTCCCCGAAAATAAGATACCGTCTTATATTTTTTTGCCCTCAAGAAAACACACTGTGGCTTATTTTCGGGGGATGTCTTATTTTAACCACTCTGCGTCGGTACACTGCATAGCCACGCCTATCCAGGCCGTCTTAAGGGAGGCGCCGTGTCACTATGTCTTATTTTCGGGGTATGGCTTATATTGCGCAAATGTATAGAAATCCTTCTACGGCTTATTTTATGGGTGTGTCTTATTTTCAGGAATACACGGTAGCTCTGGGATTCCCTCTCCACAGCAGTGTGTCTGGGACCTTCATTGTGAAATTTTCATTGTGTACTGATGATGCACCTTTGACACCTGAGAGAGCTATTTTAGCACCCACTCTGTTCTCTTCATTGTAATCTGTTTTAATTGTTTTTAATGCTGTGGTTTTTAAATGGTTGCAACCCATCCTGGGACCTTATAGTGAAGGGTGGATAAAAAAATCTAATAAACAACAACAGCAATAAGTAGTGATGTTCACATGACTGCCTTGGAGAGGCTAAGAGCGGCTTCTTTTCTACTTGAGGAACACATTGCATCCAGGATTATATGCATAACTTTGGTGTGTGAAGGCTGTGGTTTTCTTTCGCTCCCTTCCTTGTCTTCTTTTTGATTAGGAGAGATACTGCCACAAGGATTTGTGTCACATTTTCCGTATTGTTTGCAACTGCCCAATTTCCCTTCAGGACAAAACTTACCAGATAACCCTAGTTAAATGCTTAACCCCTGTGTTACACTTTGCTCAGTAACATAATGCAAATTTACAGGGTTGGGTGGTTTCGAGTTGGGAAGGGGAGGAATAGTGTGTGTTGTCAAAACAAAATACAAAATAAAAAAATTCCTTCCAGTAGCACCTTAGAGACCAACTAAGTTTGTTCTTGGTATGAGCTTTCGTGTGCATGCACACTTCTTCAGATGTGTTGTCGTGAGAGTGGTCTGGTTCTATCTCAATCTTGTTTGGATACTTCAAGGATGGGGAACCTGTGGCTCTCCAAATGTTGCTGGATTACAGTACCCATAATCCCTGAACATTGGCCATGCTGGGTTGTAGCCAATTCTACTTGTAGAAGACTTGCTGAAATTACCGGCTCTGGCTAATTTTGGTCCATTAATTTTACAGTGGACCCTCCGGATACAAACTTAATTCGTTCCCGGGGTCCGTTCGCACCCCGAAAATAACGTGAATAGAGGTGGGCTTCTGCGCATGTGTGTGGCGGGATTGAGCACTTTTGCGCATGTGTGCGGCGAAACCCAGAAGTATACACTTCCAGGTTTGCTGTGGCCGTAACCTGAAGATTCCGTATCCAGAGGGATACGTAAGTAGAGGTACGACTGTAATGGGTTTACTCCAATATTTAGTTGGAAACAACCTGCTGGCTGGGACTGGGGGAGCTGTAGCCCAAAAGTATCTCTAGAGGGCCACAGCTTCCCTTTTCCTGGGCTACTGGATTAATTTAGCTTTGGGTTTCTTTGGACTGTCTCGCCAGAGTGGTGCATGCTCTGGTTATCTCCTGCTTGGACTACTGCAATGCGCTCTACGTGGGGCTACCTTTGAAGGTGACCCGGAAACTGCAATTAATCCAGAATGCGGCAGCTAGACTGGTGACTGGGAGTGGCCGCTGGGACAACATAACACCGGTCCTGAGAGAACTACATTGGCTCCCAGTACGTTTCCGAGCACAATTCAAAGTGTTGGTGCTGACCTTTAAAGCCCTAAACGGCCTCGGTCCTGTATACCTGAAGGAGCGTCTCCACCCCCATCATTCAGCCCAGACACTGAGGTCCAGCACTGAGGGCCTTCTGGCGGTTCCCTCACTGCGAGAAGCAAAGCTACAGGGAACCAGGCAGAAGGCCTTCTCGGTAGTGGCGCCCGCCCTGTGGAACGCCCTCCCAGCAGAGGTTAAGGAGATGAACAACTGTCTGACATTCAGAAGATACCTCAAGGCAGCCCTATTTAGGGAAGTTTTTAACCTGTGATATTTTAATGTATTTTTATATCTGTTGGAGGCCGCCCAGAGTGGCTGGGGAGACCCGGCCAGATGGGCGGGGTACAAATAAAAGAATTATTATTATTATTATTATTATTATTTGAACCCATTGCCATTACCTTACTGATAAAAGCACTGCAAGCAATCCTATGCAGTGTAACATCAGTTTCATAAGCGGTCTAATTGAGAAACACCTTGTAATGACGGCAACCTGTAGATGCATTTGCATCTACATTCCTTCAAACAAGGGTGAAAAGTGCAGTAACTTTGTAACTCATTCCACCACCACCCAACACAGGAATTAATAAATATTTATTCTGCTCTTCCTCTCTAAGGAGACCGGAGTGCTGTATACTACCGGTAAAACCAGTAAAAACAATATAAAATTGCACATATCCAGTATCCGTTTCACATTTCTGTCTGAGTGTATCTGGTGTGTTGCATGATATAGTAGGCAAATACCACTTCCTCTTTGTGTCACATCAGATAAACAAGCAGTTGTGAAAGGGATAATTAATGTTAAAGGAAATAGCAGTGCCAGCTTTTAACCCTTAGGCTCCTTAGAAATAAGCCTTTGCCATTTCTAGGAGAAAAACTTGAGTTAATAGTCTTTTTCTGACCAGAATGTCTGTCTTCAAAACTGTTTTTTTAGATGAGTTTGCATTCTTTATTTGCTGACTTCCACTTTCCTCTCTGAGTAGAAAGAGAAGATTTGCCTGCAATGGCTCACTGTGGACTGAAACATCTGCAAATATTACAAACAATTGGCTTTGTTACGGTACTGGGACTGCCAAACCATTAAGGATGCTTTAAATCTGATTATCTGACTTTTAACTGACGAACCAGTCAATTAATAGTCACATACTATATACTCCAGGGACAAATCAGTGTTTTAGGTCTGCCATTCAGTGTTCATCACTCTTCTTGGAACTTAAATGAGATGTTTAAATTCGATTTTCTTCCTTTTTTATTTTATGGACCTTCCTTCAACTGTGCATTGCTGTGGCTACTTATTTAGACAGCAAGGCATCAGAAACAGCTACAATGACAGCCATAGTAAGGAGCGGAATATTTAAAGCTGACATTAGAACTACTTTAATTAGAGTAACCCCTATTACACTCAGTTGGATTCGTTTGTATGTAAATATGCATATGATCAGGCTGCGTGTGAGAGCTTCCATTTGCTTCTCATTAAGAGTGTGCTGATCTTTGTGAAATTCATTGCAAAAAAATGAAAGGGTTCTTGTATTTGTGCGGGTTGCTGTTGCTAGGAGCTCCCACACAAGTATCAACAATGACATTGCAAGACAGCATGAGCAGGTAAAACGCCCAACCCTTTTCTCCATTTCCAGCCCTTAAAAAACCCAGTATGTACTGCTAAGTGCTCCACCTGCAGTCCTGTGCAGATTTACTTGCAAGCAGACTGGCTATGTGTCCTACTTAACAGAGGGCATGCTTCTACTAGAATAGCTGTCAAAGGACAGTCCTCTCTTTGAAGGCAACCTCAGTTTGGAAACAGTCCAGTCAAATCGTAAGAAGGGAGATCAGGAACCTTGAAGTTGTCCAATATTTAGTATTGGGACAGGCACGCAGGACAATACACATTGTCCTGGATGGCCCTTGTGGTCTCTTCCAACTCTATGATTCTATGATGACATCAGTCTTCCCATACTACAGTATTTTCCTGCGTTTAAGACTACTTTTTAACCCAGGAAAATCTTCTCAAAAGTCGGGGGTCATCTTATACGCCGGGTCGTATTTCTTATATGGCGAGTATATCCCAAACTCTATATTTTAACTGGAAAAGTTGGGGGTCGTCTTACACGCCCAGTCCTATATGCCGGAAAATACGGTATTTCTGAATTTTCCTCTGTACATATCAATTAGCATACACAAACCTATGCATCTCTGCATGTTTTGCCTTCAATTCTTCTTCTTCGATAATGGGTGATGAGGTATTTCTTCACTTTTAGTGATGTATAAGGGCACACCCAGCTGAGATTAATTCCCATTAAAATAAAGGTAAAGGACCCTTGACAGTTAAGTCCCAGTCGCAGACGACTCTGGGGTTGCAGTGCTCATCTTGCTTTAAAGGCCAAGGGAGCCGACGTTTGTCTGCAGACAGTTTTTCCGGGTCATGTGGCTAGCATGACTAAGATGCTTCTGGCAAAACCAGAGCAGCACACGGAAACGCCGTTTACCTTCCCGCCGGAGCAGTACCTATTTATCTACCGGTACTTGCACTTTTTGGCATACCTTCGAACTGCTAGGTTGGCAGGAGCTGGGACTGAGCAACGGGAGCTCACCCCGTCGCGGGCATTCAAACCGCCGACCTTCTGACCGGCAAGCCCAAGAGGCTCAGTGGTTTAAACCACAGCACCACCCGCGTCTCATTACTTCCAAGTAAATATGACTAAGGATAATGTTGTTTGACCCAACTATGAGGGAGAGGAAGCAGAACGGGACAAAATTTCGCAACTCCAGGTTACCTCTGTGGCAGTGGACTGGGTGAAGAAGGATTCCCCCTCCCACCTACTGAACTGGAGGAGGGAAATGAGTGGGATTCCTTCAAGACGGTAGTGGTTGGTAGGGCAGCAGTGCTTACCTGACTTCCCATGGGTGAAATGCTCTTGTTCCTGGTTACCCTGTTGTGGTTTGTTTGGGAGAGAGGAACCACAAGCTAAGGCTGGAGATGTAATGCCAATGCCAGCCGCTCCATGGCTCATTTTCTTGCTCAACTAATAAAGGAGCAGAGTAGGAGCGCTCCGCCTTTGTGCGCACCAGCATGCAGCTCATATGCATATTTGCTTAACTATGATTTATGGCTTAGCATGCATTCAGATGCCACCATTACGTGGTCAAAATTAACATGGTTAAGGCAAGCCAAGGAGGAAATCTTGCAGTACAGATAGATTGGCAGAGTTTAAGCCCCACGCTAGGCCTTTGTTCTCTTTTGTGCTTTCTAGCCAGAAAAGCCATTTATGCATTCACATTTCATTTAAGATTATGAAAGATCATCTTACCCCTTATATGCCCAATCAATCACGGCTCTCTGCAGGTGAGGGCCTCCCGCAGATAACCCATTTTATCAGGAGTTCTCTTCTGCACAGTATAGGAATCCAGCCTTTTCATGTTCTGGCACCTACACTTTGGAATTCCCTCTCCTTAAATATTAGGCAGGCTTTGTCTATCCAGTGTGTATCTGCATTGGAACTGTGTTCAGCTGTTTTATCACTTATGTGGATGCCACCCTGGGCTCCTTTGGAAGGAAGCAGTGCCGGATTTACGTTTAAGCTAAACAAGCTATAGCTTAAGGCCCCACTCTCTTGGGGGCCCCGAAAAAATTTAAAGGAGGGGAAAAAACTGGATGTACATTTCCAAAATATAAGATAAAAAGCAAATAAAATAAAACCTACATACAACAACAGTGTTTTGTGTTGTGTAGGCTCCTATGATGTAAGTAATGGGCCCTGCCTGCTGGCCTGCTCCCTAAAATATCACTGGTTTGCTTATTTCTATATATAGGGTGCCTACATTCTGCATGTGCAAATGGCTTTAGATACCTATTAGGTCCATAAATTACCATATAGCATATATTCAACACAAAAAAAGTGACAATTTGTTGTTGACAAAGGACAGATGGGTATATAAAGGGTCCCATTACCTTCAGTAGCTTAGGGTCTCATCAGACCTAAATCCAGCCCTGGAAGGAAGGGCAGGATTAGTGATGTGAGGTGAGAATATTCTTTGCTAGAACAATGGAGTCCATTGTTGTTTATTGCTAGGCAATAGGTTACAGTCGAATTGTTTTGCAAAACTGCAACCCTTCCCAAGGGTCGGGGCGGTGGTATTTATAACATTTCAAACAAAGGATTGCAATTTTCACCAACCATGTACATCATTACCTCGTTTCATGTTTAATACACATGCGCAATAAGTGTTGGCAATTTCTGTTGATTCAGCTTTGATTCCCAGCGCTTTCTGTTAAAATACTAACTTCTGTTACATTGTGTTAGTATGCATGTTGGGAACCTGTGTTACGTGTATCCATTTGCACCATGTATCAGTTTATGTTCTAGCTTATTAGCAGTATCTTTGTGATTCACATATTAGCTGTACTTCTGCCCCAATGGAGGCGGCAACTTGCAAAAACCATCAGTTTCATAAAGCAACAGGTTACCACAACTTCTCTATTAGAAACACACTCAAGGATTTATAGGGGTTCACATTATCCTATTTATTGTGGCTCTTTGGGTCACCACCACAATAGGACAAAAACATTTGGTATTTAGGCCGTGGGCTGTTAGGCTGCTGAACGGAAAATTATATAGTGCAACTGACTTTTGGGGTTGGTGTGTTGTCCGACAAGCACACAGAGTGCAATGAGATTGAGTGTTGGGGGGGGGAGGCTCGGTTAATTTCATTGTACACAGGTTGTACATTGACAATGAAGGTATTATTATTGTTAATCTCTTCTTTTGCATAGGTAAGGCTGTGGTTGCGGGAATCATTACAGCAAACGCAACATCTGCATCATAAGGAAAGGAGTTGTTCAGCTACCTGCTGATAGGAGAAGGGGTTGACAAGAAAATGTTAAGGTTTTGAATCATCAAGGCCTACATTATCAAAGCCTCGATCATTTTTATTGAAGGTTTGTTTATTGTCAGTGGCGCCTAAGGCAACCTTTTATAGCATTGTAAGCTGGTTGGCTTTAATTAACGATGCACATGAGAAGGCTTCATGCAGCATGCCAATGTTTGGCAGGCGTAATTAACACTCGATACACCTAGACAGGGTGGCAGACTCCGTAATTAATAGAGGCTCCTGTCGGTTCACCAGGGGCCCAGACTCCAGATCTCAGTGCTCCCTATGGAGTCTTGATTTGGGGACCTGGGAGATAGGAAGCCAAATTAATGATGCTAATTCTCTGGGTGTTTGTCATGGCAGATGGGAGCAACAGATATTACCTAGGGATAATGCTTGTGGTGTCATCACAAGAAATACTTATTTGAGGAGAGGAGAGTTTTCTGTAAAAGGTCGCTATGTTAAGATAAGGAAAGAAATAAGTAATTAAGTAGGAACCTTTCCCCCACAAATGACATTTGCTTATTTTGGAAATATATAGCCATTCGGGTCCGGTCAATGAAAGAGAAACCGTAAGCTGCTCAGCAGACCTTAGTAGAATTGCTAGCTATCTCTTTATCTGTTTTGTTTCTCCAAGGTTGATCCTGTCAGCATCTGCAAAGGGCTGCTATTGTCCCAATAGTAGCTGCTTGTTTCCGGGTTTTTATCCTCTGGTGTGGTGAGGTTATTAATGTTGAAGTCTGTTACTCAAGTTGGTTAAGTTTATTATTGCTGTTTACCGTTTTAGAAGTACAGCAGTGTCCTTGGTCCTGTTGATGCCAGTAGGGCTATATTTAGCAATGTCTTTCCCTGTTTCTGTCCCAGCAATCTTGTCTCAGTTTTTACTTGACCTGATGCAAGACTTGGGTACAGATGTGCAGGTCTGGGTTGATTCGCCAGGCCATCATTTTGGTGTGATGCCATAACAAACACTGAACTGGAGCAAGGACCCAGTTCACTTGCTTTATTTGCCTTAACATCAGCCGATTAAAAGGAGTTCAAAATAGTTTGTTGTTTGAATGTTTGCTTTTACTTCAGCAGTATGTTTGTTAATGGATCTTTAATGACACATGTGTGTACAATGTGGGGAACCCTGAATAATATTTGAGATTTGTTTTTTTCCCCGTATGAAAGGAATGAAGGATTATAATAACAGTTAAGTTCAAAAATAAATAAATAAAATTGGCTTGGATAGCTACTAAAGCAATGCATTTTTTCTGGGGGGACGCAGGGGTATGCATACCCCTAAACATTTTGTGAATCTTTGTACTTTTGTCCATTTACTGTATTTATTTCCCCCAATTTGAACTATAAAATGGTGATTTTCTTGAGTAAAAATGAGAGAACCCCTAAACATTTTTTAAGGGAAAAAAGCAGTGGACTAAAGTATGGGCAACTTGCTGATTTCCTACCAGGCCAGGTTCAAGGTGTTACTATTAGTATATAAAGCCTTTAACAACTTGGGGCCAGTTTACCTGCAATTAAAAAAAAGGGGAAAGGACCCCTGGACGGTTAAGTCCAGTCAAAGGCGGCTATGGGGTGCAGCGCTCATCTCGCTTTCAGGCCGAGGGAGCCGGCGTTTGTCCACAGGCATCTTTCTGGGCCAGCATGACTAAATCACTACTGGCGCAATGGGAGCTCACCCCATCGTGGGGATTCGAACCGCTA
This sequence comes from Darevskia nairensis, assembly GCA_034642065.1. NCBI lineage: Eukaryota > Metazoa > Chordata > Lepidosauria > Squamata > Lacertidae > Darevskia > Darevskia nairensis. The sequence goes on from JAWWNI010000605.1 coordinate 477,049, forward strand.
ATCTTCCGATCGGCAAGCCCAAGAGGCTCAGTGGTTTGGACCACAGCGCCACCGATATCACCTTACCCTGCATATGCACACTCAGCCACTTTGATTGGTGGAATTGACATTACTTCAGGTGCCACATCATACCTATTCGGCATTTGTAGGAACTTGATCATTTAGTGTGGCAGCACCTACACTTTGGAACTCCTTGCCTATTGAGATCCTGCGGGTGAGTTAACTCTACACTTTTTGGCGCCCGCTAAAAAACATTCCTGTTTAGACAAGCCAGTGCTTAGAAAGTTGAGGCAATTTCCATCTTTTGAATGTTTTAAAGCAGTGTTTTTCAACCTTTTTTGGGCAAAGGCACACTTGTTTCATGAAAAAAATCACGAGGCACACCACCATTAGAAAATGTTAAAAAATTTAACTCTGTGCCTATATTGACTATATATAAAGGCTTAGGCGACCGGATCTGCTAACCCTGGGAATCCTGTCCGCCGCCCCCCACCACCCGCAATCACCTCACTTTGCCTCATGCCCCATTGTGTTCAAAGGGACTTATTCCCAGATAACCGTGAATGGCAGCAGCCTTGGGCTTAGGATTGCAACATACTACTCTCCTTCCCCATTTTTTCAACACCAAGAAGAGCTGCTGCAGTCCCAAACGCGGCCGATCTCATGCAGGCACACGCTTGGGCTGCCTAGCCATTTTTTATTTTAGGAGGGAGCCGAGTCCCACTGAAATCTCGAGGAACTCGGTAAACGCTCCGAGCGGGAGCTCAAAGAGGCGCTGCAAGGTAAACCAAACACAAGTCCATAAAATGGGTCGAGGGGCCGAAGAAGCAGCAGCAGCGGCGGCGGAAGCTGCTTCCCTTAGCGCTTCCTTCGGAGTAAAAGTTGCACGGTCTCCTAAGCCTAAGTGGAGGGTGTTCCCCTGAGGAGCGCCAATCGGCGCCCCTGCTGGCCGAGGGTGGGGTCAAAAACCCACGGCACACCAGGCAACATCTCGCGGCACACTAGTGGTTGAAAAACACTGTTTTAAAGTAGAGTTGTAATTATTTTTTCTTGATCTTACTCTCTTATCTTTTGCAAGCCGCTTTGAGGGTTTGTTTGGTGTTTTTTTTACAATCAAGAGGTGTATAAATTTTATGAAATAAAATATAGTAAAATACCTTTTTCTTTTTCTCTTTATTTTGCATTTGAATTTGTTTCAGTTCAGCATATGATACCAAAACAAGGCAGAAGGTGGCAGTCAAGAAGCTTTCGAGACCTTTCCAGTCGCTTATTCACGCCAGAAGAACCTACCGGGAGCTTAGATTACTGAAGCACATGAAACATGAAAACGTGAGTGGAACAGGCTGTGCGAATAATGAGCTTGTAATTCATCTAATCATTTAGTTTTATTAAAACGTTCATCAGTTAGACACAACTGACTTAGGTTTTCTTACACCTTATCCCGTGCTGGGCTGACATTATCCTTCATTTTAGATTCGAAACTGGTAAGTAGAGATAGCGGTGCCTCATGCATTTCTCCAGATAAAATGAAAACCCCTCTTCTTCTGTTTCAGGTTATAGGATTACTAGATGTTTTCACACCTGCGGCGTCAATAGAAAATTTTAATGAAGTGTAAGTAAAGTTTGACTTAAACTTATTGGCGAGCTGCTAAGATAAACGCCTAGCCCGAGTTATGCATGCCTAAGTCTTGTTTATTTCTATAGAAAGCATGTGCTCACCTGTCTTCCACGGACATCTATAGGCCCTGAAAGCAGTAGCAGGCAGTGTTGGCGTTGTGGGGCTGCATTGCTCGCCCAACCTTCCTGCAGCCGGATTGTTTCAGTACAGTGGTACCTCCGGTTGCGAACAGGATCTGTTCCGGTGGTCCGGCCGCATCCAGAGGAATTTGCAACTGGAGGTCTGCTTCTGTGGCGTGGTTTATCGCTTCTGCGCATGCGCGCACGGCGAAACCCAGAAAAATGCTTCCGGGTTTGCTGCATCTACATCCCAAAGTTTACGTATCCAGAGGGATATGTAAGCGGAGGTACAACTGTGTACGGGATGGAAAGGGGAAGGGCAAAGTGGCAGCAAGGTCAGCGCAGTGTAGTCGGGATGCTGTCGCTAAGGCTTCTGCACAGCACCAACCTCCCTGTCACCTCACCTCTCCACATCCCAGGATGCTTCAGGAACCTGTCCTGTGGGAGGTCAGGTGAGCAACACGGTCACTCTGATGCAGCTGTTGCTCACTGCATCTGGGCCAGGGCTGTGGAAGGTGCTGTTTAAAATGTACAGCAAGTACCTGCAGTGTGTGTGTGTGTGTGTGTGTGTGTGTGTGTGTGTGTGTGTGTGTGCTTTGTATGGGACAAGAATGGGGAACCTTTGGGTCTTGGGAGTGCTGTCAACCCTCCCTTTTTTGGCGGGAAACTCCCTTATTCCAATGCCGTTTCCCGCTGCTATCCCGGATTGTTGATAACCCTTAAATTTCCCAGATTTCAAAGGAAGCAGCTCCTCTCCCTCCCTGCCGGCCAGGGAGGCTCCTCAGCTGTGTTGCTCGGCTGCCAATAAGGAGTCTGAGACCGACTAGGGGCGGAGCTTGCGTGCCTTGTGCAGCCAGACCCTCACGCCCAACCAGACAGACAGCCTGCCTGCCGTCTATGCGCTCGCTCTTTCGCTCACCCGTTCGCGCGCAGCCTCTGGAGCGCAGGGTGGCGAGACTACTTGGTGCCATTGCACCGCCCTCGCGGCATCCCTTATTTTCAAATCTGAAAGTCCGAAAAAATCCCTTATTTTCAAATCCGAAAGTTGACAGCTATGCTTGGGACCTCAAGTCCCACCAGTCCATTCAGCGTGGCCAGTTGCCAGGGATGATGGCAGTTGTTTTTCAACACCATCCGCAGGGCAACAAGCTTCCCATACTCCGTATAGACAGAACTATTTACTGTGTCATAACAATGGTGACTAAGAACTGGCGCCTGAGCTCCCTCCCAGTCTTTTTCTTTTTGTGTTGTGTATTTTAGATTGTAAGCCTGAGGGCAGGGGGACTATTGAGCCTCTTTCTCTAAAGCAGTGTTTCCCAACCAGTGTGCCTCCAGATGTTTTGGGACTACAATTCCCATAATCCCTGACCACTGGTATTGCTAGCGAGGGATGATGGGAGTTGTAGTCCCAAAACATCTGGAGGCACACTGGTTGGGAAACACTGCTCTAAAGCATGGAGCGTAACTGCTTTAAATGAATAAACATAGGATATTGATCTCTTGCCTGTACGTTATCTAGTGCTTGTTTATTTATTTAAATTTATTAGTTTATTTTGGGGGAGTATGTTCCCCCATGCTACTGTACTCGCAGTATCTTTAACCTCCTTGGCCTTTGTTGCTCAACTTTCATATACTTGGCTTAATCCTACACTGAACTCTGTTGGTAGGAGCCAAAGTTTTGCTTCCTCCCATGGGAAGAGTCAGAGGAAGGAAGCGTTGGGTGCGCTCCTGCGATTCCAGAAACCTTACGCTGAGTTCAGTTTCCCTTAGCCACAGTTTGTGACAACCGACACTTCATATTTTCCCCATTCCTCAATCTTGTGACCATATAAAATGCATGGAAGTCCAATTCTTCCTAGTGTCTGGAAGCACTGCTTGCAGAGCCTCACCAGGATACCATGTATATCAGCTCTTTTATAATAAAAAAAAGCACTGATACAGAAAAAAAGACTTTAGAAACAATTGGATGTCATCTGAATGCTTTGTATTTACAGATATCTTGTCACAAATTTAATGGGTGCTGACCTGAATAACATTGTGAAGTGCCAGAAATTGACAGACGACCATATACAGTTTCTTATATATCAGTTACTTCGAGGGCTTAAGGTAAAACCTATGGAGGGAGGGGGAAAAACACATACTTGAGCTGAAACACAGGATGAAACATCTCTTAAGATAATGCCTGCTGTTCATGTCATTTGTATGTTCTTATTATGTATTCTACAAAAGCCTTGCCCAGCAGAAAATACTTCTTGGGTAAGCACTCATAGGTTTTTCCATAACTGCTTGTATTTAAAACAACATTTTAACCCCTAGTTAATTGATTTGATCGACCTGTTCAGTTAATCAAAATGTTTTAATTGGTTAAACACTGCAGCTCAGTGTGCCACACAGATGTCAGTAGTGCTGAAATCATAATTTGTGGATTAATGGGATTTGTAAGTTCCTCTATAATTGGCACATATGTTTAAGTTTTGCTGCTTTAGCGACAGGAGAACTGATCATAGAGGAGCCCTGGTATCAGAGGCAAATTATGTTACAAACGGTGTGTCTGGAAGGGCCTTTAAACTCGCAAAAACTACAGATTGAATTGCAAAACACCAGCAGTCTTTCTTATTGGTGCGTTTGCTCCTTACTTACATCACTGAGCACTTGCCACATAGGTGGAAATGCAGGCTAACCTTTATCTCTTTGTTCTGTAGAATAAAAACATCTGTCTGAGTGGATGACAGCTAATAGCTATCATTAATCACTTGCGTTTGACTTTGTTGTCTGACCTCACCTATTTTCTTTTTTATTTAACAGTATATTCATTCGGCTGGAATCATTCACCGGGTACGTTGCACTGGGAATATAATGCACTGTGAGCACATCATTGGTTGGGCTTGCTGCTCTGATATAGTTGCAAGACTGTTTTTACCTCATTCGTTGTAGCCCTGTTTTAATGCTCTTAACTTTTTTGTTCCGACGCAGGACCTGAAGCCTAGTAACCTAGCTGTCAATGAAGACTGTGAATTAAGGGTAGGATTCATGCTATTTTGATTATTTTGGTACGTTTTGAACCAAGAGTAAAACAGGAGTGGTGCCTGTTGTCATGCCAGCATCTGTTATTAATGGTTGTTCTGGTTGTTGTTGTTGTTGTTGTTGTTCAGTCGTTCAGTCGTGTCCGACTCTTCGTGACCCCATGGACCAGAGCATGCCAGGCACGCCTATCCTTCACTGCCTCTCGCAGTTTGGCCAAACTCATGTTAGTAGCTTCGAGAACGCTGTCCAACCATCTCATCCTCTGTCGTCCCCTTCTCCTTGTGCCCTCCATCTTTCCCAACATCAGGGTCTTTTCCAGGGAGTCTTCTCTTCTCATGAGGTGGCCAAAGTACTGGAGCCTCAACTTCAGGATCTGTCCTTCCAGTGAGCACTCAGGGCTGATTTCTTTAAGAATGGATAGGTTTGATCTTCTTGCAGTCCATGGGACTCTCAAGAGTCTCCTCCAGCACCATAATTCAAAAGCATCAATTCTTCGGCGATCAGCCTTCTTTATGGTCCAGCTCTCACTTCCGTACATTACTACTGGGAAAACCATAGCTTTAACTATACGGACCTTTGTTGGCAAGGTGATGTCTTTGCTTTTTAAGATGCTGTCTAGGTTTGTCATTGCTTTTCTCCCAAGAAGCAGGCATCTTCTAATTTCGTGACTGCTGTCACCATCTGCAGTGATCATGGAACCCAATAAAGTGAAATCTCTCACTGCCTCCATTTCTTCCCCTTCTATTTGCCAGGAGGTGATGGGACCAGTGGCCATGATCTTAGTTTTTTTGATGTTGAGCTTCAGACCATATTTTGCGCTCGGTTGTTCTGGTACCGAGTAAAAAACTAAATGCAGGTTTGCTTTTGTAAACCTGACCAATTTAAAACTGATCAGGAAGCTCTCTGAATAAATGAGCAACTATGGAGGTTTTGGTCCTTTCTTTAAGGCACTATTTCTACAGTAACTGCTCACAAGAAGTGTTGCTTCCATTTCAGGCCCTGGATAACTAGATGAAACAGTAGGTGCTGCAGATATCAAGCAACTACTTGCAGTTTAGAACTGGCATTTTAAAAAGGAAGGTGTGTATTAACTAACAGTGCAGCCCTTATTCTGCTCCGAAATAAGTCCAGTTCAATGGAGTTTACTCCCAGATAATTTGGATTTAGGATTACAGGCTAAACTGTTACATAGTAATGGACACACCAACAGAGAGGGGTCGTCTCTGAGTCTCACTTGGCAGTTTATAAGACCTTATTGTTTGTACTGGTGTTGCTGTAGATGCTCCTATTTCTGATTTTTTCAAGTTAAAATATCAACCTACGTTGAGAAGTCCTGGTTAATTGTATTTATATCCCACTTTTCGTTCTGTACAGCGAGAGAAAACATCTTCTATTTATTTATTTATTCATTGTAGGTTTCCCCCCCCCCCTCTGTCCCACACTAAGCCAATCAGTTTTAAGAAATGAGAGAATAAAATGGTTCATGTAGTGTTCAAAGCAGCAGCTCACAATGCTCATTGAGTGGTTATTTACTCCATCTACTGTTGCAACGCAGCATGATAAATGGTGCTCACAGCCACCAGAATTGCATGCTGAGAGCATGTGGCGAGGGATGCTATCCTTGCAATACCCTCCTGCTATGGGGACCTTATCCTGGATGGAATCTATATTCTGAAGCAACCTGCAGACCACTGCTGAGAAATCACAATGATCAAAACAATAGATGAATCCCCTTCCTAATAAACTGAAATATACAAAACAATTCCCCCTGACAAAGCCAAAGGAAACACCAGCAAAAAATTATTTTTAAAAAACCCTGCTACACTGTTTTCAAAAGCTGTTCTTAATAATTCATCCTGACTTGTTGAAGGGCGGGATATAAATATCCAAAGAAATACAAATATTAAAGTTCTGGATTTAATGACTTCAGAGGAAAGTTCTCTTAACTGTGGAGCATCTACCAAACACATCCTTACTTGGTAATAATTGGGGTTTTTTAATGAATCTTTGGGATATCAATGAGATATAAAAAAGGTGATGTTTTCTAACATAGGAGCCAGTTGAGTATCATTTGGCCCAAGTTTCATTTGCTGGCTGTTCATTCTGTGTGTGTGTGTAAAATGTAAATTTGTTTTATCTCAAAAATAAATTATTAGCTCATGGGGAAAGGGAATGAAAGCCTGCTGGTCTGTTTTGGGGATGCAGACCAATTTTTACCTAATTAGTAGTTGTTTTGCTGTATCACCTTATTCTTATTTGTGAGGTAAGCTCTGTATATCTTTATATGGCTGTTGCCTACCCCCCCAAAAAAACCCATCTTCGTATGTTCTTCTTCTGACACCCAATTTTTCCACCAATAATCAGAGCACAGAGAATATGTATAAGGCCATCTTGTGATGAATGGGATGGATTGTGCCTGCTGCACTGCCTCAGGTGGTTTATAAACATGGGCGTAACCAGGCCTTTTTTTCAGTTCCGGCACCTCTCAGGTGGGTGCCATTGAAGAAGAGTTCTATTGTGAGTTCCAGCAACTCTAGAAGTTCCAGCAATGTCTAGAAACATATGAATCGGAGTAATCCTATTGAATTCTGTGACTTGAAAATAGCTACGACTACACATGGCTCACTCATTTTGCAGGGGAGGTCAAGAAGGAAATAAACCATTTGGAAACCATATGAAAGCAGACAGTGTCTCGTCCTCCCCCTTCTTTCCTGGCTGTTGTAAGGGTTTCCACACTTCTTAAAAATCACCCAAGTACCTTCAGAGATCCAAACCCAGTCCTTTCGGCAGCTGATGGATTGCAGCCCTTTATCATATGCCGTTTCAGGAGCGCCTCATTATTAATGCCAATATTCCAGATTAGTGAGGAACCGATCACAAATCAGGCTGGAGACGGAGGTTCGTCGGTGGCAGGCACATACTTCCCAGGTCACACCCGATCTGCCTTTCAAGTTTGTAGATATGGGTTTAAGCGACACCAAGGGATGCAGTGAACTCCCCAGAATCCCCTCAGGTGCATTTCCAGGAATTTTACCTCATACATCCTGGCCCAAACAGCTGCACTGCCCCGGAGTCCAGCGGAGCTCAACCATCATGAGTCATGACGTCAGCCGGAAACCTACTTTTCAAACATTTGAATTGGCATCAGTTGGTTTATGGGATGCACTTTTCAAAGTATTTAGATGTTCCCGAATCCTTTCAGTCAGAGTACACTTCCTGAACATTGAAGTCTAATTGAATGGTAATTGACTTTGTAGATTATCCAAGTGCTCTTGAAAGTATGACCCAATCTCTCCATGTAATGGTTATTTTTGTACTGTGTTTTTTTAAAAAAAAAAAATTAGAAGAAGCTTTGAATTAATAGAAAATGCTTTTATTTTCATCCCAGATCCGCAACAGCAGTCCAGAGAATTATGAACTTCCGTGAGCATAAGGCTCGATGGGACTATACTATAATATAAGGGAGGGCCTTACGATCTGATCTTGCTGCTGCAATGCATTAAATGCTTAGGGTGATGCCTATACCTTGGACGACGCAGTTTTTCAGTGAATGTAAATTGGTGTGGCAGGAAGATATTTAGGATGGCAAAAATTCGAGGCACTGTCTTAAAGACGTCGGTCTCTAAGTCACGACACACTTAAGTCACAGGGCCCAAGTTAGAGCATATGGCTTCTGAATTATCCCCTTAATATTCATGGAAAATTTTAATGAGGCAGATAAAAAGCTGAATTAAGCCTGGCACAATGAACTCATTACTGATTAGCTTTCTGGATCAAGTATCCTCAAAAGATTCTCTGAGCCAAAGAAACAATTATTCAGGCCTCTGCATCTATAACTAAGACATAGAAAACAGATGTTTTTACCTGGTGGCACTTTTGTCCTACTTTCACAGTCAAAGGAAGGAAATAATCCATTTATGACCCTAGTAAACAAACAGTAGGAAAAGAGAAATCTTACAAAGATTTTATTGATCATTGATTTTATATCCTGCCCTTCCTCCCCAACAAGCGGGCAAACAGATACACAGTTTAAGAGGGGGGGGGAGCATTCTAAAGCATTGTACAGTAAAAGCAATTACAATTAAAGGCCTCCAGTTACAGTTAAAAACATTCTTCCATCCTGTGATCTTGGGGCTGCCAGGAGCAGCATTCTTCAGCCACCCAATGGCTGGGTGAACAGGAATATTTTCAGATTCCTCCTGAAAGTTAATAATGGGTAGAGACCGGCACACCTCACTAATACTGGGTTAGTCTGAGAAATAACAGTTTATGAGAAATTATAATCAAAATAATGGATAGAGAGCATCACCTTCTGGTTTGTGCTGCCTGATTTTATGTGCATGCTTTGTGTCACTGGCCGTCAGGTGAGATCACACCCTGGGAGAAAAAGGTTGCCCTCAGGAAGGACCATAGCTCAGTGACTGAGTACGGTACATGCTTTGTATGTAAAGGGGACCCAGAAAGCTGCTGCCCATCAGAGTAGACTAGACTAGAGTAGACTAGATAGATGGATAAATAGTCTGAGCAGATATGAGGCAATTTCCTATACAGTCATACCTCGGGTTGCACTTGCTGCAGGTTAACGCATTTTCAGGATGCAAACACCCCGAACCCAGAAGTACTGGAATGGGTTACTTCTGGGTTTCGTCGCATGTGCAGAAGCACTAAATTGCGCTTTGCACATGCGCAGAAGCACCAAATTGCATCACGCGCGTGCTCAGACGCAGCAGCACGGGTTGCAAACGCTGCGGGTTGCAAACGTGCCTCCCGCACGGATCGCATTTGCAACCCCAGCGTCTACTGTACACCTAAGTCCTGGGACACCTTCCTTTATGCTTTAGGTTAGGACAGGCATAGGCAAACTCCAGCCCTCCAGATGTTTTGGGACTTCAACTCCCATCATCCCTAGCTAACAGGACCAGTGGTCAGGGATGTTGGGAATTGTAGTTCCAAAGCATCTGGAGGGCCGGAGTTTGCCTATGCCTGGGGTTAAGACTCTGCAGTTTTGATTGACTGATGTGTAAATCCTGAACCAGCTGCTGCCTCTCTAGCACCCTCCCAGAATATACCAAATATTCTCCTTCACCACTGTCACTGATCTGCCAAGCTCTGTGTGTCAATATAAATGCTCCATTTTCTAGGTGACCTCATAGTTGGTTCATACTGACTTTAGGCCTCTTCTGACCAGCGAAGGAAAGAGAAACTAGCCAAAGGAGTCAACAACCTAGGTGTTCCTCCTCACTTCTGGGTTCCAGTAAGAAGTGGCGGGGGTTGCATGATTATCTAGCAACATCACACATGATTTTTTCCCTCCAAATGATCCTGCTGTTTTCTATGATACGCCTCAAGCCACTGAACAGACCAGGCGGTTGCAGGGGAATCTGTTTGGGTAGCGGAGAGAAGGCAGGAAATCTCTAATTATTGGAACTGCTGGTGACAACTGTGGGTTAGATATGGACTAGATGTTTCTGTTGTTGGCTTAGATGAGTCGTGGGAGCCAGAATAAAGATAGGCTTGACCATTTATATAATAATAAAAATAATGGGAATTTCATTATTATTATTATTCTGTAGATTTTAGACTTTGGCTTAGCCCGGCAAACGGATGACGAAATGACAGGTTATGTAGCAACACGGTGGTACAGAGCCCCGGAAATCATGTTGAATTGGATGCACTATAATCAAACAGGTAAGATGAAGTGGGTGGAATCCTCCTTGTGTTGTGCTATGAAATATGTACCTTAAGGGCTTGGATGGGAATACCTTTGTCATGCAGATTCTCCCCAACCCGGCAAAAAAGCCCCTTCTGATTGGTTGTTTTGTGTTTTGGCAGTTGACATTTGGTCAGTTGGATGCATCATGGCAGAGCTGCTAAAAGGGAAGGCCCTTTTTCCTGGAAACGACTGTATCCTTCCCCCTACAAGTGCAAATATACTCTGGGTCTCGCCCTGCTGGTGCCATGGATATGCTTTTAAAGCAGCGTTAGCCATTTAACAAAAATAAAAGAAAATGGTACAACAAACATATTGCTAATCATTAAAGTGACTGTCCCCGTCCCCCACAGCAGGACGCGATAATGGTCATAAAGAGTAACAAACATTGTGTCCTTAAGCCACAGTAGGCTGCCTAAAATCTTTGCTTTTCTATGCTTCATTTAAATAATGACCCAGATACAAAAACAGCTTGAAAGAGACGGTGGTTGCTGGGCTGGAGAACAGAGATGCTGAAAAGATTCATGGCTCCCTTGGAAAACACAGGGTATCGGCCCAGAATGGCTAGGGAAAATAATACAATTTTTTGTATATATAAATTATTATCCCTCTCTAATTTAGCAGCACCCAGGACTATCTGAAGACGATCTGTTCTATTCCCGTTTTGGAGCATATTGAAAGCAACCCGTTTGGGGACTTCAGCACTGGTAGCAACCAACATGGGTTAGGTGATGCATCCCAGGTGCCGATTTCACGTTTGAACACAGATTCCATAGGCTTACATTCTGTGTCCATCGTTGTTTAATGACTCATGTTGGAAGCAGCACTTCTAGCAAGGTAACCATAGGAACTGGGCAGGCAGGTACCTTTATAAGGAGATGGATTTGCAAACAACAAGATCCAGGGGGAACCTTCCCCACTGCAGTTATTAATGGCACTGTTAGAGAATGAGTGATACAAGAGATGGTGGCTTTGGTCCCAAAGACCATGGGTGGATAAGGGCTCTCCTTATTCATTTGTGAAGAGGAAAGGAACAGTATGTACTCACTGAAGACAAGGGTTTTGCCTTTCAAAGCCAACACTAGGAACTGTGCGCACTGCTAGTGCTTGGACTACTGTCATAATAAACCACACTCTGTAGGCTTAGAAGTGTGAAGGCTTTCAACTTTGGCAGAATGGAAAGTTGGGTGATTCCTTTTATCTTCTCGAGAGTTGCTAATATAACACACACACACACACACACAGTTGTACCTTGCAAGTCGAACAGAATCTGTTCCGGAAATCCGTTTGACTTTGAAAACGTTCGAAAACCAAATCACGGCTTCCGATTGGCTGCAGGAAGTTCCTGCAGCCAATCAGAAGCCTCGGACGTTGGGGTTCCAAAAGAATGTTCGCAAACCGGAACAATCACTTCCAGGTTTGCGGCGTTTGGGAACCAAAACATCCGAGTTCCAGGACGTTTGGGAGCCAAAGTACGACTGTATGGGTAGGCTGTGATATATATCAACCACAGCCTACCCATACAATGACAAGCTTTGTTTGGTATTTGGTGATGGATCACACTCTCATAACAACCAAATCTGAGATTTCTACTAAACTCTTACCATTTCCTAAAAAGACCAATGGATCATTCAGCTAATATAGCTGAGGACTTAAAGACATATATAACTCTGTTTCACTTTCCATTGTCTGGTGAAGAATAAGACTGCACTGTGTCTGCAAAGAGCTTTATGGCATAAGGAAAGTCTACTTCTCTAAACTTCCACCATTAGATAACGGAGTAGATTAAGCAGAGGTTGGACACGGGTTTGGCAATTTATGTAAGCAAGCGGCACATCTGCTATTCCCCATGTTTCCTGTAGCTTTCTTAAATTCGTACAGATATTGACCAGCTGAAACGAATAATGGAAGTGGTTGGTACACCCAGTTCTGAACTTCTCAAGAAAATCTCATCAGAGCATGTAAGTGCAATGTTTCACCAGGAATAATCACTAAGATCTATTTGCTGTCTCATGTTGGTTTCCTGAGTTGTTCAGGAACAAAATGTTTTCAATTTACGAAGCTTTTTTAAGCAGTTAATGGTAATCATGTGTGAGCAGTGAATTTTAGAATGTTAAAAGATGCTAGGTGTTTTTAATACAATCCTATTGTGGGTTTGTGAAGAAAAGGAGATCCACAGCATTTGGTTTGTAGGCAACGTAATCTAAGCAACCTGTGAAAGACAAGTAAATAGGGAAGCCACTTTCAGTGATGTGCCACACTTTATGCAAAAAGACATGTTTGCTACAGAGTGAGCAGTGTTTGCCATGGCAAACACATCATATGGATGCCATTTTCTAAGCATGGTTAGAATGTATACATGGTTGCATATTCCAGGGGGATACCTAGATTAGGGGCAATAAAACACGGAGAAAAGCATATTTTTAAGAACTAAAAATATTATCATGGCATAAGATTTTGTGGACTTGAACCCATGACATTGCATTCAGTAGGCAGATTACATACAGTGTAAACCATTGACAAATGCAGTCGCCGGAGATAATACTTTCTTGCTATGTTGTGCTAATTTAACACCTGTAGTGGGAAAGAAGCACAGAGTCCTGATGAAGTCCAATTTGAGTAAGACTGAATTTGCTGATAAATTATAGTTCATAAACGTTGCTATAGTCTCCTTTTGAAGCCTTTTATGGTGAAGTATGGTAATTTTGAGGTTAGCATGTCCCAGGAGACTGAAACATTGGCAACATTCAGAAATTAGTGGGACATTATTGATGCCAGTGTGGTGTAGTGGTTAAGAGCGGTAGACTCGTAATCTGGTGAACCGGGTTCGTGTCCCCGCTCCTCCACATGCATCTGCTGGGTGACCTTGGGCTAGTCACACTTCTTTGAGGTCTCTCAGCCCCACTTACCTCACAGAGTGTTTGTTGTGGGGGAGGAAGGGAAAGGAGAATGTTAGCCGCTTTGAGACTCCTTTGAGTAGTGATAAAGCGGGATATCAAATCCAAACTCCTCCTCCTCCTCCTCCTCCTCCTCCTCCTCCTCCTCCTCCTCCTCCTCCTCCTCTTCTTCTTGTTCTTCTTGTTCTTGTTCTTCTTCTTCTTCTTCTTCTCTTGCATAGAAATTGATATGAAGCTGAAAGGTATAGCGTATATAATGTTGGAGAATGGATGTGTAATGAGCCCCTAGTGCTATGGTTAATGTTTTTGGGTCCTACAGGTAGTTTTGTAGGAGTAGATTGTCGGGAAAGTGTGGCTTGCTGCAGGCATGACCCTGGTTTGTATCATTGCTGGGTGGCCCATTGTTGGTTGTGAGTTTCTAAATGACAACAGACCTATTAGACAAGATAGCTCTAAGAAAAAAGCATCATTGTCCACAATTAGCTGTAGATTATTTTAGTAATTTATGTCACAACTGTAGAAGACACTGGTTTGCATGTCACACTAAGCCAAACCATGGTTTAGTTAGTGCAACCACATGCAGGCTCCCACAAGAGATCATGGTCGCATTGTCACAGGCATTTTTGCTGTTGACACCATGCCTTGAGCTAAACTATGGCTGAAACCTGGACTCATCATTTAGTGTCTTCCAGTTGTAACCAAGGTTTGACTTAATGTGACATGCGAACCAAGTCACTAAGTTTATCACTGTCTCTGTTCTATGTGTTTTCAGTGGGAATCCTGGGGAACTTGTGCTATTTAATATACCTTATTTTTCCCTGTATAAGACTAGGTTTCCCCCGAAAAATAATGTCAAAAATTTGGGGGAGTCTTGTACACAGATACATCTCCCCCCATTTTCTTAAATCAGAGTCCCCCAAAATAGGGGGCGTCTTATACATGGGGGCGTCTTATAGACGGAAAAATACGGTACTCTGTTTTGACACAGAACATGGGCAGGGGAAGTTGAATTCACTCTCCTTCCCCCACTGCTGCTCCTTGGGTGATTGCTCAAATGATACTTTTGGATGATTCTCATCCCACTCCATGCATCTGCATAGCTGAATCTATTTAATACACAGCAACTGGAAATGGCATCTTTAAAATGTTCAGCAGAATTACAAGAGGGCACACGAGAGCAGTCTAAGTCAAATATGTCTCTGTATTTAGTTAAAGACTTGCCAGTAGCGTTTTTGGAATAAATGCCTGTTTTGCAAATTACACGCTTAAATGCCATTAAACATATTGGGTGAGATTAAATGGATAATTGAAAGATTATAATAGTAGTGAGATTAAAGGGGGCAGTTGAGGGATTAGTTATCTACCCATTTTGTGAACAAACAATGATGGCAAGCAATGAAAAGTATGGCTGTTAATTAGGATGCCGTGATAGTGGCTTTGTTATAAAAAGCATAAAAAACATTAAGGGGAGAAATTACAACTTGCAGGTACTTAGAAAAATGCCCAAGCCAATAACATGAGAATATTGTTGTCTGCTTGCATGTTTTTAACTCAAATTTGCCACATTAATTCCTGATGAAGAACTACCCGTCTTCAGGTTGAATCCTGACAAGACAGAAGTACTGTTTTGGGGGACGGGGCGGGCGAGTGTGGGGAACTCCCTGGTCCTGAATGGGGTAACTGTGCCCCTGAAGGACCAGGTGCACAGCCTGGGAGTCATTTTGGACTCACAGCTGTCCATGGAGGCGTAGGTCAATTCTGTTTCCAGGGCAACTGTCTACCAGCTCCATCTGGTACGCAGGCTGAGACCCTACCTGCCTGCAGACTGTCTTACCAGAGTGGTGCATGCTCTAGTTATCTCCTGCTTGGACTACTGCAATGCGCTCTATGCGGGGATACATTTGACGGTGACCCGGAAACTACAGTTAATCTAGAATGCGGCAGCTAGACTGGTGACTGGGAGTGGCTGCCAAGGCCATATAACACCGTCCTGAAAGACCTTCATTGTCTCCCAGTACATTTCCAAGCACAATTCAAAGTGTTGGTGCTGACCTTGAAAGCCCTAAACGGCCTCAGCCCAATATACTTGAAGGAACGTCTCCACACCCATCATTCTGCCCAGACACTGAGGTCCAGCTCGGAGAGCCTTCTGGTGGTTCCCTCACTGTGAAAAGTGAGGTTACAGGGAACCAGGTAGTGGCGCCTGCCCTATGGAACACCCTCCCATCAGATGTCCAGGAAATAAACAACTATCTGGCTTTTAGAAGACATCTGAAAGCAGCCCTGTTTAGAGAAGCTTTTAATATTTGATCTTTTATCGTGTTTTTAATGTTCTGTTGGGAGCCGCCCAGAGTGGCTGGGGTATAAATAATAAATTGTTATTGTTATGGTCATGCCTCCCTACAATGATCTGAAGTTCAGGACCAAAGCAATTTGAAGATTGTGTTTTACACCTTTATATATTTGCTTTGGTGCAAATATATTTGGAACAGGAAGTGCTTCTTTGGATGTATATAGTATAAGATAAAGATTACATCACATATCCTACCATACATCGCTTGGTAGGATGATGCAGACAACCAAGATGGTTATGTTTGGTCATCTATATGATGGCCTCTTCGTAGCTCAGTCAGTAGAGCATGAGACTCTTAATCTCAGAGTCGTGGGTCCGAACCCCACATTGGACAAAAGATTCCTGAATTGCAGAGGGTTGACCCTTAAGGTCCCTTCCAACTCTACAGTTCTATGATTCTAGAACCTATTCGTCCCATCAAAAATGTATCTTTCCCATCTCACCTTGCCCTCGATAGGGAATTGCAAAAGTTATTACTTTACGTTTTCTGTCCCTCCTGTTTCTCTGTTGTACTCAAAGCTGCTCTTGGTTGCTTGGCTTCCTTCCCTAATCATAGCAGTCTCTGACCATTTCCTGAGATGTTTCTGGTGATGTTCCCAGAATGCCAGTTATAAGTGTTCTAGGTTCTGAAGAAGCGTGCTTGTGGAGACTTGCAATGAACTTAGTCAAACTCTTGCTGCATAGTAAATCCCAAAGTCCTATTAAAAGGCAAACTCGCTTTTCAAAGGCACCTAACGAATGTAGTTGTTTGCTTTTAATGAAAAGCAGCTTCAGGAGGCTGTAATTTTCAGCACATGAGTGTGGCTTGGGTGTGGGAAGATCAAGCATGTCTGACCTAAATGTTTCTTCATATGGAAAACGGAAGTGAGCAGGAAAACATGGAATAGACAATAATGAATATAATTGGTCAAAAAATACAGTTTAGGTTTTAAAGTGTGTATGAGCAAGAATGTCACTTCTGCCCTTTTTATTGCTGTGACAGTACATTTTGACATTTCTGATGCCTGTTAAAGCGATGATGACTGTGTGATTCATATGGTTGCCACTGGGAATAGAGGATATGACACCTCTTTGCTGATCGCTGCTTTTCTAGTTCACCTCTATAGACCTGTGGAGATTCTGCAGTCATGTATAAGGTGGTTTTTGATCTTCCTTGAGGGTCACTCAGGGCAGTCCCTCGGGTACACTGCTGGGTCCAGACTTCACTCAAAATACCTGCCGTCCCCACCTGCTGTCTGACAGAGAGCATTAGGACTATCCCTTTATATTTTTACTCAAGTGCATTTACATTAGGTATGTGGGGTCAGGTGTGTTTACCTTGGAATCCACCCAGGCCAGAATACAGACTGTTAGAACTTCAGAATATATGTGAGAACGCAAACTTATATGTAATTAAGGTAACATTCCAAACAAGTAGTCATTATAGGCAGAGTTCAAATTTCCTAACTCACTAGCTTAAGTTTCATAACAGGGGTCTGATAATTCTACATATACTTTCATTATCTCTCTCATCTCATTCCCCTCCCCACACACACCCAGCTACACTTCCACACTATCATTTATCAGCAACATTCTACCAGTTACCCCCTAATATCAACCATCCTTCCACTTAATTCTTCTGTCACAGGATTATATCAGGGTTTCAATAGCATATGATTTACACCCATGTTTAGCAGAGGTGAGATGGATGAAGAGAGCTAACCAAAAAAGTGGTTTGCCTCTCATCTTCGAGTTGCAATTTTATCTTATAGATTGATATCTATAAACCTTGCGAATATTCAGGGATGGCTGGTTGTGTTTAAATGCCGTTATTTTTTATGCCTAGGCACCAAAGGAGTTGTGTGTATTGATTCTCCAAGGGTGAATAGGTTTTGTTTTGTTTTGTTTTTACCAAAAACCTAAATACATGCACCCACCTTCCTTTATTGCAGGCCAGAAAGTACATAGAATCTCTACCGCACATGCCTCAACAGGATCTGAAAGCAGTATTTCGTGGAGCCAACCCATTAGGTATGAACTTGGAGGTTTTAGTATTTACTGTGCTTGTTTTGCACAGGTACAGTCCACTCAGGTAGAAAATGTATGGTGTTGTCAATTTTTCAAATGTCTTCAGTCTCGTATAAGGGTGGAGAACCTCAACCCAAGAGGCTATCTCTTAACTTAGACATCGTGTCTCTCCTAAGCCATGCTCTGCCCTGCATCCTTCTTGAGAGCTTTTGCCTGGCTAGAATGTGAGTGTGACATTACCTTTTGCTTACCAGAATGGAGAGATGTAAGTGTGTAGAAACACCTGAGTTTTGCATGGCTGGAATGTAGCCTGCTGTACAAAGGCAATACTTGCCTCCATTGATCTGTCCACTTTTGCCTCTGGTGAAGTCACGGTGCCAGACTCTGAACTCTGCTGAACAGTGTTTCTGGATGGCAACTACTGTTTTGGTCCGTTCTTCATCAGCCAATTAGTTCAACAAACACTCGTAAGTAGAAAGATGTGTAATTTATTCGTTAACCAATCTTTTTTCGAATTGATATAATATATACGAGAATGAAAAATATTCTGGAACAGTGCTCATGCGATTATGTATGAGCACTATTCCAGAGTATTTTTCATTCTCATGTATATTATATCAGCAGAGTTCAGAGTTGGACATCAGAACTGGACATTTGCCAGTTATACAAAGCGTTACAAGCTTGATCTCCGCCGGGTAAAGTCTGGCACCGTGACTTATTCAAGGACTTTCAGACACTTGAGTTTGATAGTTTTGATGTTTTGCATTATTCCATAAAGTTTTCTATACTGTAATTGTTTCTGGCCATCGTGTTGGTTTCGATATTGCTGAGTCATATTTTGCAACACATGCCTTTTTAACACAACATCACAGTCCTTCTGTGGTTGTCCAGAGTCTTAACTGCATTCCCTAAAAATGCATTTTCGGGAACTGTAAGTTGCCTTGTAAGCAACTACTATGTGGCTCCTGGTTTTCTGACTCTATCCTTCTGCTTGTTACCAGAATGGCAGTACATATATCATCAGTCTGTGGTTCAGTATTTGTTGTTATTGGTTTGCCTGAAGGCCTTATAGAGTGGACTGGGTTAGCAAATCTTCCCCCCCCCCTCCTCCTTCACTAGCCCCTCTCTTTTTCAGCATACACCAGCACAAAAGCCCTGGATGGTGAATGTGTGTGTACTTACTATAGTAGTAAGTTGTGCTGCATACCCTGTTTCTCCTAAAATAAGACGTAACCATAAAATAAGCCGTAGCAGGATTTCTATGCATTTGTGAAATATAAGGCATACCCCGAAAATAAGACATAGTGACGCGGCGCCTCTCCCTTAAGACGGCCTGGATAGGCGTGGCTATGCAGTGTACCGACGCGGAACGGTTAAAATAATACATCCCCCGAAAATAAGCCATACTGTGTTTTTTTGAGGGGGGGGGAAATAAGACGGTGTCTTATTTTAGGAGAAACACGGTATCTCACCCCACCTCAAGGATCCCCACCCACTTGCCCAACACCCTTCCTTGCCATTACAGCATTTGAGCAGATCAGCAGTTGCGAAGGGAATGGAATTGATCGTGCAGGGCTTAAATGCAGCCTTGGTTTGGGGATCAGTTTGTGTATTGCCTAAGCTGTCGGTCTGACTTCCTGCTTTTCAAGTGAAATGTTGCCCAAGGTTACTCATGGATCTCTTAATTCAAAGTCTAAGGTCTCCCTGTTTACCCTTAGCACATAGCAATCTGGTTCAAGGCTCTCTCAAACCTTGTAACATTCAGAATTGGCAACCAGATGTCACAACCAGATGTCACAAACTGCCTGAGACACCGCAGCAGATAAGGTGCTTGCCACTAGACAGCACTTAATATTGGCTGTGATCATGCTAGTTATTAATTAGTAATTAATAAGCTGTGAGCGTGTTGGTAATTAAAGGATGTTTTATACGTTTTGTATGTAGAAGCTTAACTCAGCTAAGCATCAATTATCTAGCATCCCTGTGTAAATATATCATTATTTTCTTTCTTTAAAATATACACAAATAGGGATCTGTTATTTCCTTTCCATCATGGTTCATCTGTAATTTCATGCTTGACTGTTTGCATTTTGTGCCTGGGAACTGATTCCCAGATACAAAATGCATTGTACAAAGTGGTACCAAATAAACATGTTTATAATGCTATATTTTCCTTTGGTTAATTTTTTTTTAAATAAATATTTTGCAACCTTGAGATTAGGTTGTGGAAAGCATGCAACATTTTACTCAAGATATTTCAGTTTTCCTGATGATGGTGGTGGTAAAGTGAATTTTGGATTTTATTTTCTTTTAATCCTAGCTGTAGACCTTCTTGAGAAAATGCTTATACTGGATAGCGATAAAAGAATAACAGCATCAGAAGCCCTTGCGCACCCTTACTTTGTACAGTACCATGATCCTGATGATGAACCTGAGGCAGAACTGTATGATGAATCAATAGAGAATAAAGAACGGATTATAGATGAATGGAAAGGTAAGGAAGTCTGTCGTTCTGCAGTTGACATGCAGAGCAACCCCCACCCCCAATTTTAGAAGACCAAAGAAAATTGGGTTTGTAGATAATTTTTATAGAACTCTTTGATTCCATTTTTAGGGCTGCATGAGGAAATGAAATCTCTTTGCCTGCTTTTGCACAATTATCAGTGACTTGGGGGGATTTCTTTTTTGTTGTTGTTGTTGTTGTTTATTTTGGTTAAACTTTATTTTGAAATCTAAAGAAGGAAAAGCCATTTGTTCAGAACTTGCAAACATCTGATAGGAACTGGCCCCGGTATGTACATTGTGAACTATGGGACCTGTAGCGTCTTGCTAGAATTACTTCGGATGTTTGCTTTAACCTCAGCCGCTGGATGTTAACAGCGTCTTAAGATATATAGTCTCATTTCTGCTCAAGGCTGAAGTGACACAGAATATCCCTTGCTAGCAAAACATGTTGCCTGTGACATTATTTAAACAGAATAAGGCTTTCACTGGCACCTTGAAGTTTTAAATAATGCCATGGGCAACATTTTTTGTTTTGCTAGCAAGGGATATTGTTTTAGGTTTAAGAAGTGAGTGAAGACACCTAAAAATTATATAAACTTGCAACTCGCTTTGTGCAAAATACCCTATGGCTTGGATCCTATGTTAACAGCATTTGGAAGCTTCTCTGAAGGGTTAAAAGAAACCCTCAGCAATGTGGGATGGAGAGTCAGAAAACGCAGGGCAGGATTTATTGTCTGAAATTTGACATGAGCCCTAATACAACATTCAAGTTCATAGAAGGTTCCTGTTTCACATTTGTTCCTTTCTGATGAACCTTCCACACCCTATCTCCAGAGAGCATTTTCAGAAGACTCGGGGGATGCAGTAAAATTTCTTTCCATGAACTTCCACCTTACATTCGGGTTCTAGCCTGTGTTCTTTTATTCTCTTGCGTGCTCAACACATAGGGCATCATCTTCATCTGCCCCAGTGTTTCCCAAACTTGGGTCTCCAGCTGCTTTTGGACTACAATTTCCATCATCCTTGACCACTGGTCTTGCTAGCTAGGGATGATGGGAGTTGTAGTCCAAAAACAGCTGGAGGCCCAAGTTTGGGAAACACCGATACACACACATTCCCATTTTATTTTTCCTCTTTTGACTGCCGAGTCAAGAGACAATTCTACCTGCACTCTAGTTAGGTGCAGGGATCTGAACGCCGGCAGGCTGCTTGTTACCGGTGTATTCAGACACTTTCTTCTTACTTGCTGGAGTTTAAACACTTGCACCCTTTCATTTAGCAGCCTGAACTTATGCATGTTTATTTGGAAGCGAGTCCCACTGAGTTCAATACTGCTTACTCCCAAGTAAGCGTGCATAACAAATCTCTCAACGTACCCTGTGGCCCAATTAAAAGAATGTAAGTCAATGCGCACATGTGTGCTATGGAAATACTTTGCCGAAGAGAGTTTTGTGGCGTATTTTCCACAACTTGATGGTGATGGTGGTCCTTATCCACCAATCTGGGATAAGATAGCCTGCCCAGTTGTATAGCTAGGGAGTCCACCTTCTGCTAGACCAGGCTTCCTCAACCTTGGCCCTCCAGATGTTTCAAGACTACAATTCCCATCATCCCTGACCGCTGGTCCTGCTAGCTAGGGACCATGGGAGTTGTAGGCCAAAAACATCTGGAGGGCCGAGGTTGTGGAAGCCTGTGCTAGACCTTACAAAATAACCTCCTTCCCAAAACCGTGTCACAAATGACCATTCACTTGGTGGGGGGTGGGGGTGGGAATGTGTATTCACACAGTGAGAAAGAAGTTATTTGTTCCACGCTAATCCCCCCCCCCACTGCCTATAAATATTTATTTCTGTAAAATGCAGTAACCTCCCTTTCTTTAAATAATAGACAGCCCTTGGTTTAAAGAGAAAGAGGACACAGTTGTAATTTTCCCGCTACCACTTGAAATGTTGAGACAAGCTGATTTTATTATTATTCGCATGCACTTCACCCAAAGACGGGTATTATATAAGGAATGTTTCAGTGAAATGCCTTCTAGCAAAACTCACAAAGAGAAGCAGAAGTGAAATCCTTACGTACACTGGGCTTTCGATTTTAGAAAGATAGGTTGTTTTCCCGGAGATTGTTGGCCGACCATCATTAATCATAACACATTTTGATTCCTATCTCTCTTAAGTTTCGACTTTAAAAATGTCTGTTTTTATTTTCATAAAAGCTTTCACTCCATGTTTTAGAGGTTTTGTACTGTTTTTCCACCCTAAACCATCTTAAAGTTGTAGAAGCAATGTTTTGAAATTAAAAGGGTTTCAAAATATGTTAGCGTTCGTTCTCATCAGCAGATGATAAGATTTTCCCCTAGAGCTGCCTTATCTGGTTCTTTCAGAAGAGCTGGGTGGGCTTTTAATTTAATGTGTATGTACAGTAATGTCACTAACATAAGAGTGGCTTGGGGGATCCGGCCAGATGGGCGGAGTACAAATAATAAATTATTATTATTATTATTATTATCTTAACACCTAAGTGGGTGAGGGGGGAAAGGAGATGGTTGCTCAGTTTTGTGGGGTGGGGCTACATTATTTAGGACTTTAAACACTACTGCAAGTACCTTGGTTTTGACCCAGAAACCAGTTGTTGTTCTCTTAATACTACATCTCATCTCCATCACCTCCACTGTGTCTGAGTGTGGGAAGGACCATTTTTCTGTGCTTGGCCCGTTCTATTTTAATTTAAGCAGTGTCAGTCTGTGTGCAAGCAGAACGTTAAAAGGTTTACATCCATGAGATCATTCAAACCAAATAGCCAGACAGGTAGGTACTTTCATTCAAATTTAAGGAAAGTTTCTGTAGTCGGTATGTCCACAGGCAGGCATGTCAATGTGGGGGATATTGTGTTATTTTGTATCCTGGGCAAACTAGTCAGATGACACTGTGTGTTCCTGATATGGACTGTGCATTCCAATTTTTTATTTTAAAAAGTGAGACTTCGGTTAGCATCCTTACACAGATGGGAAAATGTATTTAAACGATCATCGGCAAGACATTCAGAAATCTGTCTGCCGGAGCTGATTGTTTCTTCTGCAGAGTTGGGTCATTCATCTTCAGTGCTAGAGAAAAATGTGTTTTTAGGGATTTTATAGCCATGATTTGTTACAGTACAGTAGTCAGCACAGGCTACCTATATAGTTATTGGCACAGCAAATCCAAGGTTCAGGTTCTTGGTATATTAAATGTGTGTGTGTGTGTTGAGAAAGCGAACAACCACAGACATTTCCTTGAATATGTGTGTTCTTTCTGCCTTCAATGCACTGGTGCATATCTAAATTACTAATATTTCATATTCACGTTGCTTTCCCCCCCCCTCTCTCATTCAAGAACTTACATATGAAGAAGTGATCAGCTTCAAACCACCCGATTTAAAGATGGATAGCCTTGAAATTGAACAATAAATCCGGAACCTTATCTCTTTTTTGCCATGCTGTAATATGAAGACTATTAAGCGGATTGCATTGCAATTTAATTTCATATACCACAAGCGTAGATTTTACTATCCAAAGATCTTGGAAAAGCTATGGGAAAGCAGATAAATAGCGCTGAAGGAAAATGTATCCGGGGTGTGTTTTGCCTTGTACGACGAATGTAATAATTACAGAACATTAAGAACTGCTTCATTATGACAAATGATGCACTGGAAAAAAAAACTGTGTCTTCTCTGCATGTCTCATTCTATTGGTTGTGATGCCAAAAATGGTGATTTTAATATTATTTTGAGGTTGTACAGTTAAAGCATGAATGTATGTTGAAACAAAAATAGAAGCCCATACATACAAGCAATTTATTATTTTTAAGAGTTACCTTTATTCTATGTTGTGTTATGTTTGTTATTTTTTAATTTATAGATAGTGCCTTTAGGAGAAGGGGCCACTGTAGTAAGTTAGTCATAATAGATACCTGTAGTGGTTTCCATGACCATGCTAAGAGTTTCTGGAGTGATTGACCAACAGTTGGAAGTCAGTGAGTCAGATCATTGTTTTGCCATTAGAGTTTGTCGTCATTTTTCCTATAGTTATAGAAAACTGCAGAGCACAGTTTTACTAGTGATCTAGCCCTAAAATGGTCCACTGTGTCAAGTTCTAATGAGTGGAATTTATCGCACACATTTGAGTTCTTTGAAGATCTAGCTCCCCACTAGAGCACTTTTCTCTGTAATTTTGGAGTGCCTGTTCCCCCCTCCCTTGTCAATAAACTGTTTTAAAAACAAAACATGTTTCCTGTGCTTTAAAAATTTTTATGATGGCAATTAATTTTAATCTGGGTAAAAATGTACGTGCTGTGCATGAACTGAAACTAGAACATCTTTGGATTAAACATAAAATCAAATCTGTAGCATACTATCCTATATAATAATCTCCCTGTGTCCCTGCGTCCACCGTCCGTGTGTCAGTGGAATTGGCCAAGTGCGCATGCGCTCCACTGACACAGAGATTGAAGCGCAGAGAGGAGGAGGAGCCTGATTGGTTGGAGCGCAGTGCGAGCGAGCCTCCGAACCTCTCTGCTTCAATCACCGCCGCCACCGCTCCTACCGCCGCCTCCTCCTGCTCCGGGGCCAGAAGCCGCAATGGCGGCCGCTCCCCGCGCGCTGCTGCTTCTCCCCCTCCCTTCTTTCTCCCCGCCTCAGCCGCCCGTGGCGGCGGCGGGGAGGGCGGCCGTCGCCGGGGCTGCCGGCGGGGCAGTGGCAACAGGCGGCTCCGCCATGGTGGTGGTGGTGGCTTGGCCGGCTGAGGCGGGGAGAAGGAAGGGAGGGGGACAACTGCATATTGCGCCTCGGGTCCCGGTCGTCGCCGCTAGCACCCATTATTAATGGGCTGAATTCAACTAGTAGAACGTATAAAGAAGTGGGTGGACAACTGGCCTGCGTATGGTAATGTGTATGACACGTCGATTAAATACATCTAGTTCAGATCTCATACTGGTAGGTCTATGCTTGCCTCTAAAAGGCAGACTCATAAATGGGACGCTTCCTCTTTCATACTCTCACTTAGGAGCTTCCTCTGGAAAAAGCAGCCTTGGAGTTTGAGAGTCTTTGCATGTTTGCGCGCACACACAAAAACACATATCTGAGGCTCTGTTCTGCTATGTAAGCCGGCCTAACCATTAAGAGCAGTTTCTGACGCCCTGTTCTCTAGCCCTCCAGCCAAGAGCCATCTTGCTGGCAGGTATCCGGGACAGGGCTTTCTCAGTGGTGGCCCCTTCCCCAGGGAGATAGATTACACTTGGTCTCATTGCTGGAAGGTTCCAAAATTGGGAGGCAGCATCTTGAGCATCTCTTGGGATAAACTAATAGATATATACCATAATGGCGCAGTAGCTACTTGGAACAGGGAACCATATGAAAACTGTTTTTGTAAAGAAGTTGTCCACACAAGTGAGCCGGTTTGAACCATCCCGTGCAAGAGCAACCTGAATATTGCTGGTATAATACGGGAGTGGTGACCTGTGGTCCACCAGATGTTGTTGGATTCCAACTTCCATCATCTCAAGTCAGCATAGCTAAGTCAGGATAATAATAATAATAATAATAATAATAATAATACATTATTATTATTATTTATTTATTTATACCCCGCCCATCTGGCTGGGTTTCTCCAGCCACTCTGGGTGGCTTCCAACAAAATATTAAAATACAATAGTCTGTTAAACCTAAATATTGGAAGTTGGGAGTCCAATATTTGGAAGGCTGCAAGTTCACCATTCCTGAAATACTGGAAGCCAGCTAATACAGAAAAACCACTTCCACACCAATATGAAATGGCAGTTCGACCTAAGTACTTGCCGTTTTTGAACGTCCTCAAAAAGGGAGTGAATGGCTGCTAAAATTGTATATTAAAATCTTAACATGGAAAATTCGACAAGGTTGAATATTTCAGAACCTCTCAGTGTACCATCTTTGATCCTGGGGTTACTATCATACACAACAGTTTTGCGGCACCCTAAAAGACTTGACAGGTGTACTTTGGCATAAGCCTTTGTAGACTAGAGCCCATCACCTGAAGTGGCAGATCTGATCACACTAGCATAGAGCAGGGAAATGTAAACAGTTGGTCACACACTCAAGAGTATGAAAAGGGCCTCCGAGGTCCATCTCGTCCACCCTCCCTGCCAAAGCAGGAAATCCCACTGCTACAATTTCTGTCAAAAGCCAGTTGGAAGCAAGGAGCTCCAAAAACAGGAAGTCATTAAAAGAAATTGTTCGGCTTCTTCAAGAGCCCAAGCTATGAACATTGGCAGTCTTCCCAAATACAGAAAGGAACTATCTCCCATGTTGATTATGCAACCCTTTTGTATTTTGTGCTCCAGCAACTGTTGGTTATTTGTGTGTAATGTTCCAGCAAATGTGCAGGTTATAGAATATATTCTTGTTCCAAAACTACACTAGTGTGCCCAAATAAATACAGACCACCAGCTGGAATACACTCCTACGCACAGGATTGATTTTGTATTTCTGTTATCGTTCCTTCTCACCTTGTTAACCTGATTTATCCTACTGTAACACAGCTTTTAAAAATCTGTTTGATGAAGCGGGCTGCTGGCAAGGACAGCTCATAACAAACCAGTTGTTTCCCAATGTGCTATTGTTAAGTTTGGTGGCCCTGCTGCTAGAAACCAAGGTCAAATTCCATTGAAGTGGTTTCCTTCCACTGTGTGCTGGTTGCTACCATGCAGAGAGACAATCATGGTACCAAAAGCTCATTTCCTATGACGCTTCCACTTCAAAAATGGTTCTGGCCTATAAGCCCAGAGGTGTGACAGAGAAAAAGGCATGTTTGTCATGTTTTTCATGACTGCCTCTCTGCCCAAAGCATAATGTGGAAAGAGGTTGTCTCAATCAACCCTAACACAGGTCCTATCCTGGAACCATTTGGAAACAACGCCAAATCTTGCAAGTACTGGGTCACTGCAGCCACTCTTTACGGTAGTTCAGCCTGTGGCAAATAACTCCCTTTTGGTGAGTTATTTGTGATGGCCACAATTTTTACCTCCCACTTACAAGCAAGGTTAAGGTGGATTAACCATGATATGCAAAACAGTTATTGCTAGTGGTGAATGAGTCACACAGTTCTGTGAATGAAGTAACAAGTCTGCCACAAATCCTGCACAAACATATATAAGGAAAAATGTGAGGAATGCACCCTTTCCCATTTTTAGCTGCCCTGCTTATGAAAGAGATGAAAGGGTAGCAATTGAATTAATTTTGCAAGTCGCAGCAACTACTCACATTCATGGTTCTTGATGCTTATAGAAAAATAAAGGTAAAGGTAAAGGGACCCCTGACCATTAGGTCCAGTTGTGACTGACTCTGGGGTTGCAGCGCTCATCTCGCATTATTGGCCGAGGGAGCCGGCGTACAGCTTCCTTGTCATGTGGCCAGCATGACTAAGCCGCTTCTGGCGAACCAGAGCAGCGCACGGAAACACCGTTTACCTTCCCTCCAGAGCAGTACCTATTTATCTACTTGCACTTTGGCATGCTTTCAAACTGCTAGGTGGGCAGGAGCAGGGACCAAGCAATGGGAGCTCACCCCGTTGCGGGGATTCGAACCGCCGACCTTCTGATTGGCAAGCCCTAGGCTCTGTGGTTTAACTCACAGTGCCACCTTATAGAAAAATAGTGCAGTGTAATTTATTGGACTGTTCCAGAATTGGCAAACTGCAAATAATCTGACTTATGTAGCCTAATTAAAAAAGGGACGCTATCTAAAGCCATTTGCACATAACAAAATATGTATTTTATCAAAGTAATTGAACTGAAATACAATTAAGAGGTATATTTTGGAAATGTACATCCAGTTTTTTTCCCCTTTATTTTTTTGGGGGGGCCCAAGAGAGTGGGATCCTAAGCTATAGTTTGTTTAGCTTATATGTAAATCCCGCACTGTGTATATGTGAAACTTTTGAAGGGAATAAAATATAACCTCGGGGTGGGGTGGGGGGAGATTTCTTTGCCAGCTAGCCAGCGGCGTTGTCAATCGACCTCTCCAAAATAAAAAGGGAAAGGAAACGGCCCTGGAGGAAGAGGGCGCATGTTGCCCGCATCCATCCATCCATGGATGCATGCTGCCGGCAGCATGGTCCCCTCCCACCAAAGGGGATGAATGATGGAAAGGAGAGGGGGGAGGGGAGGAGCGAGATCCGCCTTCCTCCACAGAGGCTGGGAAAGAGAAAGAGAAACACACGCCCAGGAGGAGAGAGAGAGAGAGATAGAGAGAGAGACAGAGGGCGGACGGGCGCGCGCAAAGGCGAGGCGCGCCTCCTCCGCGCGCGGCCCCTCCTCCTCCTCCTCCGCCTCCCGCCGCGGCTGCTCTCTTTTGCCGGGAGCTCGCGGACGCGGGGGAGGCGGGAAGCTGCCATGTCCTCCCCCAAGAAAGGCTTCTACCGCCAGGAGATCACCAAGACCGCGTGGGAGGTGAGGGAGCGCTACCGGGAGCTGCAGGCGGTGGGATCCGGAGCCTACGGCGCCGTCTGGTGAGTGTGGAGCGGGGCGAGGGGAGGAAGGAGGACCCCGGGGTGGAGGGCGAGGGCGAGGAGGAGCAGGCGGGGGGGGGGGGGACTCTATCCAAGTTCCCCAGCGATCCCGGACTCGCCGGTGGGGCGGAAACAATGGGCTCCTCGCAACTTCTTCTTCCCCGCAGACTCTGGAAAAAGGGAGCTGGGGGGTTTGCGCGCTGCTGCTGCTGCTTGCGCGCTCCGCACACACCCTTCCCGTCTGCTCTCTCAGCTGCGCCTCGTCAATTCGCCGCGCGCCCGGTTCGGCGAAGGCTAGGAGGCGAGCGGGCTCCGAATTCGAACCCAGAGCTTCGTATTTCTTCTGCTCGCCCGTCTTAAGGACACTAGTCTGCTCTAGGTTAAGAGGTGGGGAAGCGAAAGGAGGGGAAGTGCAGGGGTCTGAGGTCGGATAAGCTTGTTTGGGGGAAAGTGCACATCTTCCTAGGGGCCGAGGTCCCTTCGCCGCCAGCCACCCCCTAAAATATTTGAGGGGGGAAAGTGAATGGGCGTTGCCATTCAAATGGTGTGCATGTGCCGTGTCATGTGATTGATGGAACCCCTAATAATAATAATAATAAAATTTATATGCCACCCATCTGACAGGGTTGCCCCAGCCACTCAGGACAGCTCCC
Organism: Darevskia nairensis; assembly: GCA_034642065.1. Taxonomy (NCBI): domain Eukaryota; kingdom Metazoa; phylum Chordata; class Lepidosauria; order Squamata; family Lacertidae; genus Darevskia; species Darevskia nairensis. The sequence goes on from JAWWNI010000605.1 coordinate 506,453, forward strand.
AACGAAAAATAGTAAAAGCACAATACAACGTCACACGCTAAAAACTTCCCTGAACAGGGCTGCCTTCAGATGTCTTTGAAAAATGGCCAAGCTGTTTACCTGTTTGACATCTGCTGAGAGGGCGTTCCACAGGGTGGGCGCAACTACCGAAAAGTCCCTCTTGCCTGGTTCCCTGCACATCTTGAAGCCCACGTCTGTGCAATGTGGAAATGTGCGTGGAGAAATGTTTCTTCTCCTCCGCCACTTGGCATTGCCTTCTTTTTTTTCACTTTTATTGCCTTGCTTCCTGTGGTGTTAGAAACTTCCTGTTGAGGGGGGGATAGGAAGCAAAATTTTACTCTTGGTAAATGGGTTCCCAGACATTTATATGGGTGCCTTCACAGAATTCTTTCATTTAAAAGGCTGCATGACAGAATTTGTGGACTTCCTGTCCCATTTGCATTTCTAGGCTTCACCAGCCGATTCTCTGCTTCTGCAGATGTTAAATGCCAATAACCTCAGGCGGACAGGGAAGGAGGCTAGTATTTTATTGTCTGCAACAGGCTGTGTGAGGGCTGATCTCCCTACTAGTGGAAAGAAACTGCACCTCTAGCATCAGTTGTGTTTCTGACACAGGAAGGTGTTGAGAGTAAAATATAGGAGGCTGACAGCTGTCAGATACAGAACGATGCACACAGGGAAGAACTGTTTGACACAGATAAGCTCCCTTTTGTTGAGTGCTATTCAAGCGTCTGGTCTTCTGTTCCTCATATTCCGCTGAGAACAGCTGTCAAGCTTGGCCATCCCTACATAAACAGTGGTGAAGTAATCTGCGGTGAGGTAGAGGGTATTTAACATGTAAGGCAGGCATTTTTTAGTCTCCTGTTGCTAGCATCCTTGTGAGGACGTGCCCCAAACCCTCTTCAATGCAGGAATCTCAACCGAAGAGGCATCCATGGCAGATGGCCATCCAACCTCTTCTTAAAAACTCCAAGGAAGGAGAGTCCACAACCTCCCGAGGGAAACGGTTCCACTGCCAAACAGCTCTTACTGTCAGAAAGTTCTTCCAGAAATAACATAAATACCTTAAATAATCTAACCCACCCCCCAGAATGTCAGGAGCACAGGAAAGTGCCATGTTTCTGAGTCAGGCCCACCCAGCTCAGTGCTGTCTGCAGATTTTGAGATGGGAGCATTTTCCAGCCAGTGTGGTGTAGTGGTTAAGAGCGGTAGACTCGTAATCTGGTGAACTGGGTTCGCGTCTCCGCTCCACATGCAGCTGCTGGGTGACCTTGGGCTAGTCACACTTCTCTGAAGTCTCTCAGCCCCACTCACCTCACAGAATGTTTGTTGTGGGGGAGGAAGGGAAAGGAGATTGTTAGCCGCTTTGAGACTCCTTTGGGTAGTGATAAAGCGGGATATCAAATCCAAACTCTTCTTCTTCTTCTTCCAGCCTACCCTAACTGAAAAAGACAGAGATTGAACCTGGCACTCTCTGCATGTGCTCCGCCTCCGAGCTGCAACCCCTTCCTTTATGTGGTTTATATGCCAATCCCCACAAACCCCATAGCAATTGCATGGGGGTCCAGGAGAATTACGCCAGTTGCATGTGTGAATGCTGCACCTCCTTTGGGTCTTGGGCACTTGCATTGCCAACGCTCACACTCTTCCTTGTCTCTCTGCCCTTGCCATTTCCATTTTGTGGCGAGGAGGAAGAATGAGAGAAACTAGTGGAGCCAAGACTATTTTCAGTCTGCCAGATATATCCACTTGGACCAGGCATAGGCAAACTCGGCCCTCCAGAAGTTTTGGGACTACAACTCCCATCATCCATAGCCAGGGGCGTAGGAAGTGGGGGCGGGGAGGCGGTCCGCCCCAGGTTCCATCATGGAGGGGGTGACAAATTATTAAGGAACAATTACTGCCCTACGAGGGTGGTTAATAAAAAACTTTTTTTAAAAAAAATGCCTGCTCTAAAGGTCTTATCTTACTACACTAGGGATTATATAGCTATATATGAAATTTCATGCATATCAGTTAATATCTTGACCCTCCTCCACGAAAATAGCCGTTCACTTGGCTGTTTTCCTATGTCGTGAAGGCTGAAATTTCAATTCAGTGGAGCACTTACTGTTCCCAACCCTAACCCTGTGGAAAGCCATCTAATTAGACTTTAATTTAATTTTGACATGTTTTTAGGAGGTAATTTAATTATTGTTTGATTTTATATCAATGTTATGTATCTGATGTTAGCCGCCCTGAGCCCAACTTCAGTCGGGGAGGGCAGGATATAAATAAAAGTTTATTTTTACTTACTATTATTCCTTTGTAAGAAAATATTAAATAACGTAAAACCATTTTTGCAGGCAAAAAAAAAAAAAAATCAAGGGGGGGGTGGTGACAAGAAATTTTCCGCACTGGGTACCACCTGACCTTCCTACGCTTCTACAATTGGAGAATTGATGGGAGGACCATTGAACAAGTCTACAGATTCCACTACTTGGGAGTCTTGCTGCAGTTCAATCTTGGCTGGAAGGCCCACTTAGCCTATATAACAAACAGAGCTAAAACTATCTCATTTTCGATCCTGCGGTATTTTTTTTCCGAGGGGGCCCTGCACATCCCATCTGCATTGGAAGTGTTTAAGGCCAAGGTGGTGGCAACAATTGCTTACGCAAGCTCAGTCTGGGGGACTTTTGCTAAACTACCAGACTTAGAAGTAATACAAAACCTATTCCTAAGGAGATTATTGAAACTACCTAACTGTGTAAGTAACACAGCGATAAGAATGGAACTTAACACCACTTCCCTGGAAACTGCCCTTTGGAAACAAATACTATGCCACTGGGTGTCGCTTTGGCATAATCTCCCAAACCTGTATTTGATACAGTGTATGTGGAGGGACGATTTTCAATGCCCATGGGTAAAGCCAGTACAACTGAGATTGATAGCTATGGGAGTCTCCCCATCCCAGTTACTGGAGCAGGATCTATCCTCAGCCAAAAGAACAATAATATGTAAATTAGAAGAGATGGACCTACAGCAGAAGATGGTACTGGGCAATGGCACTTGCTCCCCCTTAAACCTTGGCCTATTACCCCCCCAAAAAACTCCCTCATTATCTGGACTCGTTATCCGTATCAGCCCACAGATATGCCTTTGTAAAGGCAAGATTTAATGCCTTCCCCTCCAACGTGATGGAAAATAGATTTTCGAATGGACAGATATCACTTTTATGTGATTGCAACTGTGGATCAGCTGAATCGCTGCACCACATACGCCTTAGCTGTCCTCTTTACTCATCGCTCAGGAGTAAGTTGCTCGCTACACATCTAACGGGACTTGCAGATGATGCCAAACTAAGATTTTTACTGAACGATGAAGACCCATCCAGATCACTGACTGTTGCAAGATATCTGAGCAGCATCCTATTTCTAAAGAAGAAAAAAAGATCTTCTGTATGGACCTGCGAGCACCGCTAAACCAGCTCCGCAGCAACGGTCAGAGGGCGACGTTTTGCGCTATCCGCTGTCGAAAGACACAATTACTATGTGTATTCTGAATCTGTGACTTTGTATGTTGGGCCAATGGCCGTAAATAAACTTAAGAAGAAGACCTTCCTACGCCTCTGCCCCTAGCTAACAGGACCAGTGGTCAGGTATGATGGAAATTGTAGTCCCAAAACATCTGGAGGGCTGAGTTTGCCCATGCCTGCACTTGGGGGCGGGGCAAGGAATAGGAACAGAGAAACTAATGGTAAGGAACAGAATAGCTCTGGCTGTGTTTCGAGGTCTGTTTGATGACGGTGTCTGGCACTTGCAGGATCACTTTTGAAGGACACTCATGAGCAGTTGAGTCAGTATTACGGAAGCATTAATATAAGCATCTATTTATGCTTATTATTATTCTGGGATAGCTCACTCTGTAGAGAAGGAGGCGTTTATAGTCTCGGAGTCGTGGGTTCAAGCCCCAAGTTGGGCAAAAAGATTCTGCCATTGCAGGGGGTTGGACTAGACGACCCTTCCAATTTTTCAATTTGATTATCTATGATTTGTTGTTGTTGTTGTTGTTGTTTGTTGTTGTTACATATAACATTCCCAGAGACAAATCCGTCATCAGGGTCCTAAATAATAATGGGGCTTTCTGTTGCAGTGTAATATTTTTACATTGATGTATTTGCAGGACCGTTTTCGTTACTGGTTCTGCCTCTTAAGTCAGAAGCTCCCAAGTTTAATCCCTGGCACCAGTTGGTAGGACTGCCACCAACCGCTATATATTGGGTTTGATGCACCAAAGGTCTGACTCTGTAAAAGACAACTTCCTGTGTTCAAAATAGGCACCTGAATTAGTCCTTTTAAAAAATGTTCAGTTAAGCTTTACCCATCTTGAATATTTACTGTTATGGTTCCTTAGCCATGTGTCTTAGTTCCTTTCCATATGTTGACATTTTCTAGGAGTGCCCCTGGGTCAATTTTTCACATACCGGGTGTTAACGTTGTTCGCTATTTTTATGTCTGTTTTGCGTCGCACCTTAATTTACAAGCTGGGATGACCTTCAGTGACAATGTTGTCTCCTGCCTACCACCACAGCTGTTTTTCTCATCTCCTGGCCCTGCAACACAGCAATCCTGAGATGTGGAAATGTGGTTCATAGGGGGATATAAACTTACATCTAGCCTCATGTGTTTTATCATCTGAAACATCATAATATAATGCTGGAACTGCCATAGTGATTTAAGCTGTTTCTATCTTATCCTCACAACTGTAATTCAACTGCAATTTAGCCTGGTGCAAATGTGAAGAACCCGAGGACCTGCAGATGTTGTTGGACTACAACTCCCATCATCCCTAACCATTGGCTATGTTTGCTAGAGCTGATGGGAGTTGGAATCCAGCAACAGCTGGATGGCCACAGGTTCCCCATGCCTGGTCTAAATAGTCTTGGACTCACTGTGACTGGGGGCAGGGAGATCAAACTGCTGTGCCTTTCTGGGTAGAACACATAGTGATGGGCTGCATCCTTTGTGTGCAGCAGGTCCCAGGTTTTCCCGTTGAAAAGATTCAGGTGGCAGGTATTGGGGAAGATTTCTGTTTGAGATCCAGAGAGCCTGTTCTCATTAGAGTAGACATAAGGACACAGGAAGAATTCTACTGGAGCAGACAAGTCCTGTCTATTCAGAATTCTCCTCTCCCAACTACCTAAGGTAAAGGTAAAGGACCCCTGGACGGTTGAGTCCAATGAAAGGCAACTATGGGGTTGCAGTGCTCATCTCGCTTTCAGGCTGAGGGAGCTGGCGTTTGTCCACAGACATCTTTCCGGGTCATGTGGCCAGCAGGACTAAACTGCTTCTGGCACAACAGAACACAATGATGGAAACCAGAGCACGCGAAAACTCCATTTACCTTCCCGCCACAGCTGTGCCTCTTTATCTACCTGCACTGGCATGCTTTCGAACTGCTAGGTTGGCAGGAGCTGGGACAGAGCAATGGAAGCTCACCCCATCCCGGGGATTCAAACTGCCAACCTTCCGATCGGCAAGCCCAAGAGACTCAGTGGTTCAGACCACAGCGCCACCTATGGAAAGCCCACAAGGGGATGTATAACCTCTGTTGTTCTTTAAGGGAATATGTTATTATTATGTAAATATACGGGCAGGAATTTATAAATCGGCAGCTGATGGATAATGAAAAAGGGGGGAAATAATAATAATTGTTAATTGTATACAAGGAATGAAATGTGAATTAGAAATAAATATGTAATATCAAGCAGCAATGGGAGAAAGTAGGGATGCATCCAGGACAAAGAGCAGGAAGTCAACTTTGGTGGGAAATTTTATTAAATTTTATGCAACTTGGCATTGATTTGTGAAAAATTTGGAAAACCACTAAATATTATTTGGCAAAAGAAAACAAACCCCACGAGCAGGACATGATACTTGGGCTAGATATAAAAAATAATATGTCCAGGAATGAGGCAGTTTTCAGTATTACAATACATTTCTAAAACTGCCTGCCCATGCTCTTAACTGTCAGGGTTGCACCAGATGAGCAGGAGTGGTGGCAAGCCCCCCTAGGCGAGGCGGCAACCACGGAAGAGTCCAGAGAAATGGAGGGATTCTTACCTGAAGAAGACTGGTGGTGACACTCCTCAGAAGAGGAAGAAGCAGATAGTGAAGAGGGAAGGCCAGAACAGGAGGAAGAAGAAGTTGAGCCAGAATCAGGACCTTGTGAGGAGAGGAGCCGGAGGGCCCCCTCCCCTCCTCCCATCTCAGCTGTAGAGTGTAGAGCTGAGAAACGAAGGGAGCAATTGGAGGCAGTTGCAGCTCGTAAAAGGCGTGTTGATGAGCTGACTACTTAAGGAAGGCTGGCTGCTTCCCTCACCAGCACCTGCAACTGCTGTGCTGAAGCACGTGATTGTGCCAGCTCATCCTGCTCCTGATCCCGTGTACCTGACTTCGGCTGGTTCCTGACTCAGACTGCTCCTGACCCCGGTGCCATAACATTATGAGCAAGCCAACTGTCATGCCACAGTTAAATTTGCTGAGTTCAGAAAGCAGGTTTGAAGGGAGCCACATGCACACGTATCCACCCTTTTCCACTCTCACCCACCCACCCTCCTGCTGAAATGCACACACGGCTTAGGAGGCATTGGGAACACACAGAATTGTGTCGCCCTTGCTTGGGTGCTGTTATACAACATCTTCCTTAGCTGAGTCAATAAACATGCTTTGTCTCTTTCCCAGGATGCAGCTATACCCTTTCGCCTAGCTTCTGATTCATGGAATTTCTGTTCTCGTTTCCTTTAAGCTCAGCTATTGACAGGAAAAATGGAACAAAAGTGGCTATTAAGAAGTTGTACCGTCCATTTCAATCGGAACTTTTTGCCAAGCGTGCCTATCGGGAATTGCGTCTCCTGAAACACATGAAGCATGAAAATGTGAGTAGAGGCACTAACCTCTCTTCCTCCACTCTTCCCTCGCATTTTAGGAAGTTAGCTGTTGCGCACTATGACGGAGTGGCATGGCTTTAAATTCAAATTATTTCAAATGTGTTCATATGCACCTGGATTTTTCCATAAAGAAAAACCCAGATGGTTGTCATATGAAATCTGATGTATGTTTGTAATTTTATTTCTCTTGTAATAAAACCTATGAGTGGCTTTCAAAAAACAAAAAGAAAATTGAAGTTAAAACATTCAAAAGATGAAAACATTCAAAAGTTAATTAAAATCCATGGTAAACAAAGGATTAAAACACATTTACCAGTATGCAAATAATAATAATAATAATAATAATAATAATAATAATGCCAAGATGCCAATATTATATGTCCAGAAATTGCTGTTCCTATCCCAGCCATCCTCATGCCTCTTAGTTTATGCATATGAGCGCACATGCACAATGTTTCTTCATATAATCCTGCCATTATATCAGTGAATGTGTCCTCTGTTTTGTTTGAGACTCGACTATTGTTAACGTTTGCAACTTTAATTAAACTCTTATTAGTAGCTGTTCGCAACAGTTTTCCATGTTGTGCAATTATCACAATGCAAAATATACTTAACTGTTACCAGTGTGTGTAATATATGTGAATATATCATCACAGTAATATCAAGGGCAGGTCACACAATAAATTACTTTCTATATGCAAGCAGCCCCAGCTGTCCCTGGGTACAGCAGCTTGGGTCGTAAAAGTGTGGTCCTAAACAAGTCTACCTAGAAAGGCCCATCGAGTTCAATCAGGCTTACTCCCGTGTAGCCCTGATAAGTAAAACCCAAAAAGCTCACAATAGTAATGTCTCCGGTCTCCTCCTCACCCCTGGACCCCAAAGCACTCCATGAAGATCCTCTCTGGGAAGTTGCACCTAAAAATATGGGCAGCCAGGGGTGGAGGGTGAGAATGGGCAACATTTCTTTCTTGAACTTCCTAAAGGCTGAAATCTTACGCATGCGACTGGCAGGAATCCCTATGACCATGGTGCTCTTTATATTTATCAAAGTGAGAGCATGCGCAGAAGCGTCAAGATAAGGATAAAAATGTAAATTTGTGGCCAACCTTCCAGAGCAAAAGAAGGTAAGAGCTTTGCTTTAGCAGAATGATTGTGAGTTAAATTTAAGTTGATATTTCGACAGTCTTGAAATCTCAAGAGAGATAAGCAGTACCATAAGAGCACATTAGGAGGAAGAGGTCAGTGCAGATGCTGACAGAAGATGTATGAGTATATTAGTCTGTGCACATGGTTTTTTCCCCCCATCTGGAGATTACATTTCGGTGGGTAAAATATCATATGTGAACAGACAGTGTGTTTTGAAAGGGATAGAGATTGAATGTTAAAGATAACGTAGAATTAATGTAAAGGGAGAAAGGAGTAAAGTAAATTAATATCACAATTTTTGTTAGGATTTAAAATACAAACTGAGTTTTAAACAGTGGTTTCAGTCCAGAAGAATACTGAATGTACTTCTGTATCACTAAAATTCTGTGCCTTTGCAGCTGAGTTATTGGCAGATTTGCTTGGGATAAGCAAGGGGACTTATCCCAAACTAAGCATGCATAGGATTAGAACCTGATTTCTTATCCTAAATATTGGAAAAGAGTTGATATAATTAAAAGTCAGAAGTATTGCTGTCAAGTCCTTCGGCCGTTTACTTGGAAATTCTTTCCACATTTCAGTAGGACTTCCCATCTAGGCTTTAAACACACTTAGGTCAACATTGTTTCAACTTTTATTCGAAAGTTACTCAATTAACTTTCTGTCATATAATGTTTAACAAGGCTTTTTATCGATCATGGTACTGATAAATACTGTATCTTCCAAGTTGTTTAGGTTTGGGGTCTCATCAGGTACTGGTTAACGAGTGGCTTACTCTGTGGAGTACAACATTACACAACAGGGGAGAATGGCCCCATCTGCATTTAAAGCAGTTTCATACCACTTTAAACATGCATGGTTTTCCCCCAAACAGTCCTGGAAAGTGTAAATTGTTAAGGGTGTTAAGAGTTGTTAGGTGATTCCTATTCCCCTCACAGAGCTACCGGTACAATTCTCTCAAGGGAATTCTCCCTCAGCCCAGTATACCTGAAGGAGCGTCTCCACCCCCATCGTTCAGCCTGGGCACTGAGGTCCAATTCTGAGGGCCTTCTGGCGGTTCCCTCACTGCGACAAGTGAGGTTACAGCAGGCATAGGCAAACTCGGCCATCCAGATGTTTTGGGACTACAATTCCCATCATCCCTGATCACTGGTCCTGTTAGCTAGGGATCATGGGAGTTGTAGTCCCAAAACATCTGGAGGGCCGAGTTTGCCTATGCCTGAGTTACAGGGAACCAGGCAGAAGGCCTTCTCGGTAGTGGCACCCGCCCTGTGGAACGCCCTCCCACCAGATGTCAAGGAGATAAATACAGTTTTTAGAAGACACCTGAAGGCATCCCTACATAGCAAAGTGTTTTTAAAAAAAAGTTTGCTTTTTTATTATGCTTTTATGTTCTTTGGAAGCCGCCCAGAGTGTCTGGGGCAACCCAGTCAGATGGGCAGGGCACAAGAAATAATGATAAAATATTATTATTAATATTAGAGTTTCCTGGGAAGAGGAATTGATTGTCAAATGAATTTGAAGATCGGAACTCTGTGAGGAAAATAAGGGTCTCCTAACAACTCTTAGAAATAAGGGTCTCCTAACAACCCTTAGATCGCCAAAGAATTGCTGCTTTTGAATTATGGTGCTGGAGGAGACTCTTGAGAGTCCCATAGACTGCAAGAAGATCAAACCTATCCATTCTTAAAGAAATCAGCCCTGAGTGCTCATTAGAAGGACAGATCCTGAAGTTGAGGCTCCAGTACTTTGGCCACCTCATGAGAAGAAAAGACTCCCTAGAAAAGACCCTGATGTTGGGAAAGATTGAGGGCACAAGGAGAAGGGGACGACAGAGGACGAGATGGTTGGACAGTGTTCTCGAAGCTACTAACATGAGTTTGGCCAAACTGCGAGAGGCAGTGAAGGATAGGTGTGCCTGGCGTGCTCTGGTCCATGGGGTCACGAAGAGTCGGACACGACTGAACGACTGAACAACAACAACAACAACTCTTAGAAGCTGCATTCCCCAGGATTATTTAAATGTATAATGCAAATGTTTGTGCTCCAAACAACAACGAGAGTACCACACGGTTACAAAAAAAAACACACAACAACCCTCAGTTAAAATTGTTAATAAACAAGACACTGTTTCCCGTACAGAAATAAATGGTATTGTGTCAGGATTATGCGCTGCATGTAATGGAAAAGCAGCAACCTGGGCAGATCTAGGAAAAAAGAGATACTAGCTGAGGCGGGGAAAGAACCACAGCAAAAATAGTGACCCTTAGGGATTATTGCTAGCAAACAGCCTCTGTGATTGAGTAGGATGAACCACATGAATGGGAATACTGAGACTCATCATTATAATCCTATTTGCTCTTGATATTAACATGTGATAGGTTTTCTGGGATTCCTGTAGGCAGAGTCAACAGGAAATGGGGACGTGGCAAGAAAATTTATGATCATTCTGCTGACTGACGGAATGAAAATTGCAGCCAATGAAAGAGCTATTTGGGAGTAAGAGTGACTATAATTGGATTGCTGAGGTCAAGATAATTTGAAATAAGTGGTTGTAGTGATGCATACAGGGCCATACAAATGAAGGCAATGCAGATAACATTTTGTGTATGCCCGTCTCTAAATGTTTTTGTAAGCAACACTGCAGAAACGCAACATGTTGTGAAATTTAAAACATGCAAGTTGGAGTGGTTTTGGTAAGGCAAAAATATATTGATGATATTCCATGTCTGCCAAGGCAACTTGGCTTCACTGTTCTGCAATTTTTAATGCATAACATCAAAAGATGAGAGAGATGTTTCAGTTCATTCAGAATCTGAGAGTGCAGTTGACATAGAACCTCTTGCCTCAAAATACATTTGCTATATAAAAATATGGTGCATTGGTTTTCAGATAAGCTTGTCAAGCAATAGTAAACAACATATATATATATAGCTCTCAAATGCAGCAGTTTTATTTTTAGGAAAAGCGTGTGTTTTTACTGTGCCTCTTCAGTGAAGTACTTCCTACCTTCACCAGCTATGTAATGGATCAAAAATAATCAGAGATCGTGGGTTATAGTGTCCTGGTTTGGCTAAAGTGCTAAACCAGGCATAGGCAACCTTGGCTCTCCAGATGTTTTGGAACTACAGCTCCCATGATCCCTTGCTAACAGGGCCAGTGGTCAGGGATGATGGGAATTGTAGTCCCAAAACATCTGGAGAGCCAAGGTTGCCTATGCCTGCGCTAAACCATTTAGTACTACATGAATGAGCTTTGCAGTTGTTCGTTCTCATCTCCTCCAGCAGTGATTCTGTAAGGGGGAGACTGGCGGTTTTGTGCTTTAGTTTTCAATTAACCACAATTTTAGTGTTATACTAAAACCCTGAATTGTGGTTCATCTTAATTACAGTTTCTTGAAACAAGCCAACTTCATAAATCACAATTTGAAGTTTTATTTGTTTCAGTAAACTATAGTTAACAATAACTGTGGCTTATCTGCGTTGGAATGTAATACTAAATTGAAAGTCTCCCGTCTGTCTCATAACTACATCAGAAGAGAAGGGAAGCAGGCTTGCTCACATAATACTAAACCAAACACATCCTATGCTTCTAGCACACTAGTCTTGAGAGCCCCCCAATCCTTAGGTTGTTGGGGAACTATGGTGAGGAGGTGGAAACCTCCATTCTGTAATCACAACTTGCTCTAGGCTGTTGGGATCCAGCCCTCTATATCTGTTACATATAGAATTACTGATATACAGTGGTACCTTGGTTCTCAAACTTAATCCATTCCGGAAGTCCGTTCCAAAACCAAAGTGTTCCAGAACCAAGGCGCGCTTTCCCATAGAAAGTAATGCAAAACAGATTAATCCGTTTCAGACTTTTAAAAACAACCCCTAAAATAGCAATTTAACATGAATTTTACTCTAATGAGAACATTGATCCATAAAATGAAAGAAATAAACAATGTACTGCAGTCACACAATCAGTCAATAAATCAATCAGTAGCTCAACTGGGTTCCACACAGTCACAAAAACAAAAACAAAAGAGCCGCAAAAACAAAAATGCAAAATAAATAGCCAAAACAGACAGACCTCAGCGTAACTCTCAAAACGGAAATGTGGCACTCAAATCAGAAGCGTAACACTCAAGTTGGAAGTGTCGCACTCAAATCAGAAGCATAACACTCAAAACGAAAGTGTGGCTCTTAAATCGGAAGTGTAACACTCAAAACAGAGCACTTTCGGCTTCCGAAAAGAGTTCGCAGACTGGAAAACTTATTTCTGGGTTTGCAGTGTTTGGGTTCCAAGTTGTTTGAGTACCAAGGCATTTGAGAACCAAGGTACCACTGTGCCACCATTTACTCTTGTGAATAATAACTTGCATCTATATATATAAAATCGTTCAAGTTGGATGTTTGTTAACGTTCGCCTTTCTCCGTAACCCCTTGATCGATTCCATTCAAATTTGGACACAACGTTCCATGCCCATATGGGAGTGATCATATGTACTTGCATTGCACAAATACCACACCTTTCCCAGGTAAAAATGTGATTTTGTGCAATAAAATATAGCGCCCTCCAGTGGACGTTAAACAGCACAGCACAAACCTCATAGACTAAAATAGTAGTAATAAACAGTTGTAGAAACGAAGACAAAAACGGGAGGGGCAAACAGAGAACACATAGACTGAACTTCAACAAGATAAGGTGTAAGTAAACATACGCTTTCTCTTTCATACTGTATCTTACTTTTGCATTTCACCAAATCAGCCACAGCAAGGCGTGGCCGGGTCAGCTAGTAGGGTTATGTTGTTGTTGTTGTTGTTGTACCTTTTCATCCATCCCTTTTAGTGATTGTTAAATGCCAGGGTTTTTTATTATTCTCCTCCCCGTTTCATAGGTAATTGGACTACTAGATGTCTTCACACCAGATGTGTCGCTGGATAAATTTAATGACTTGTAAGTTTACAATTCTCTTGAAAAGTTTGGATGATGTATAAATATTTGTATTTAGGTTCCAAGAGGACTGGTTGCTTTGTGGCCCTTTGGTGGTCACTGTGATATAAAAGCTAGATTCTGATTTAATTTGCTTTGAAGTGTATCTGTAGAATTACTGTCTTCCTTAAGTAAAAACAGCTAGTAAGCTCCTTAAGTAAAAACAGATTTATGCATTAGCAGGAGCACCATGGAAACTACCTTTCCACGCAAGTATGTACCGGTACAAATATTTGTCATGTTAAGGACTCATAAGGTGTGTAAGCTGACCTGATTTTTACATTAAAAAAGTATATTGGAGTTTCTCACAGGTAAAGATTTTATTTTGAATAAGTGGAAGTATGTTACTTCTGTCTCCTATTCCAGCTGGTAGAGGAATTTCAGTTCCAGTGCATTATTAGAGAAAATGACCTTTCAAATAGAGATTCCCTGAAATAAAAAATGGGAGTGACATAGCAAATTATTGCTGACCATCATAGCTTAGTATATATTTCATCCCTGTGCTCCTTAGCTATACAATTGACTTACTTATCTCACTGTTTTGATATCAGTTCCCTCCAGACTCAGGCTTCGCTTTTGGTTTTCTCCCAACTGCAAATTAGCATCGAACCTTTAATGACGACCTTTCAGAGGGGTTGCATGCCAATGGCAGGGGCAGAGACCAAAAGTGGCCAGAGCAATAGATATGACCTTTGTACAATAGGCATATATGCATCCTAACATGCAGGCAAGCCAAATGCCTTATCGCGGTTCAAGGTGCATTGCAGCCGGGCAGAAAACAGGGCGAATGAAGGGTGTTGCCTGGGGAAGAGTCCTAAGAGCCACATTTGATTGATTGATTGATTGATTGATTGATTGAATTTATATACCACTCTATACCCGGGGGTCTCAGGGCGGTTCACAGAATAAAATCAAGAAATGAAACCACAAAATACATAATAAAAATGAAACCAACAACCCAGTAGCCCCCCTACAAAAACACACACATTTTAAAAGGGTATAGGATGTCAAACAGATGAACCAAAGGCCTGGTTAAAAAGGAACGTTTTTGCCTGGTGCCTAAAGGTGTATAATGAAGGCAACAGGCGAACTTCCCTGGGGAGAGCATTCCACAGAGGGGGAGCCACTGCAGGGAAGGCCCTGTTCTCGTGTTTCCACCCTCCGGACCTCTTGAGGAGGAGGCACACGAAGGAGGGCCTCAGAAGATGATCTCAGGGTCCGGGTCAGTTCATATGGAAAGAGGCGATCCTTGAGGTCTTGCGGTCCTGAGCCGTTTAAGGTTTTATAGGTCAAAACCGGCACTTTGAGTTGGGCCAGGAAACTAATTGGTAGCCAGTGCAGTTGGACCAGGATCAGTGTAATATGCTCAAACCATCTTGCTCCAGTGAGCAGCATGGCCACTGAATTCTGCACCAGCTGAAGTTTCCGAACCGTCTTCAGAGGCAGCCCTGCGTATAACGCAGATAGAGAGAACAGTGGGGTGGTGGGGGCTACACCTGGTCCTCTGCTTTTTGTATACATAGATGAGCTGGTGTACAGGTTTCTCCCATTTTCTTCTTGAATGTGTACACGCAAGCTTTTATTTAGAAGCCTGCACACAGAATGCAGCTTCAGCAAGCTACTCTCGTTAACTACCTGTGTGTTCTAGGAGCAATTAGCGAGCTATCTCCAATTGGCTTTGAAATATTCATGAGCTTTCAGCAAATTAGCTATAATAAAATCATGGGGCGAGCACACATCTATGTTTTCATTATTCAATATTACCCACGCTCTCTGAAGATTATTAACCTTGGTTCCTTGCGTATCTGAGTTATTGATGAGGGAGCTTTGTTTCGTTTCCTTTGCACTAAATATAGCCGAAATGTTCTGGCTTCTCCACCTCCCATTCTGCCTATTTAGTCACTTTATATGAATTGCATTGCTCCCACTTTGAAACTTGAATAATTGAAGAGCATAGGGTGGAATTTCCATCACGGCCTAAGGCACTTGCCAGAGCATCATTTTATACATGTTTATTATTGAGTAAGTGCCATTAAATTCAGTGGAATTTAGTAAACATCTATAGTAGTAGGTTGCAAGTCAGTGTGAGATCTAAAGCGAAGGGAATTTTGATCCAAAGCGTTAGGGGAGCTTTTATAATTGTATTGAATCAATCCAATTTTTATCATTTAATGTCTAATATAAAATTGTGTCTGGCAACTAATGGCATTACTACCAAGTCAGTATTTCTTGCTTGACTGCAAGTCGCATGTTTACAATCATTTTTGAAAGCAAAGACTGATTGCTGTGTTTGGTTAAATAAATCTTGCCTGAAACACAAGCTTGCAAAATAGCACCTAAGTAATTCTCAGAAATGATTGTTTTGTAATATTAATGTTTTTGTTTGAATTGGTGTGTTGTTTATTTAAGCAAAATTATTTCTTTTTTTAGCTACCTTGTCATGCCATTTATGGGAACAGACTTGAGTAAAATAATGAAGCATGAGAAACTAACTGAAGACAGAATCCAGTTCCTGGTCTATCAAATGTTAAAGGGCCTAAAGGTTAGATCTCTCTCTCTCTCCCCCCCCCCCTCATCCCTCTCTTTCTCTCTCTGTTTTTGTTTGTTTTATACACTAGACTTTTCCTAAGATTTTGTGGTTAGGAAATTTGGATTGTGCTGCAAGCTCCTTCACATACACATTCCCAATGCCTTTCATGGTCTCTTTAGCTATGGTGCAGCGCATTCTTCCCAATCTATTTCCCTTCAGATGTCACTAGACCAGGCATCCACAAACTCGGCCCTCCAGCTGTTTTGGGACTACAACTCCCATCATCCCTAGCTAACAGGACCAGTGGTCAGGGATGATGGGAATTGTAGTCCCAAAACAGCTGGAGGGCCGAGTTTGGGGGTGCCTGCACTAGAGCTACCATCAGCTCTGAACATCGGCCATGCTGACTAGCTGATGGGACTCTGGTCAGGGGGTGGGGAGTGGCTGGTATAGTGTCACATCTGAACTGAATTGGGGGGGGGGATTCAGGGTTTGAAGTGTCTGCAAGCCCTAGTTGAGCGGGAATCTGCCTAATGCTCATGGGATAGTGTTACATTTGAATCGGTGAGCAGGTTTCCCTCACATTTGTTTCTAGACATATTTATAGGTTCTCTTTTAGAGCGTAGTCTTCCCAACACAGCTGGCAGAACAGTAGTAAGGCATGAAATGCTCTTAAAAGCAATCCATTTTTTTAAAAAAACAGCAACATAACATGACTAAAACAGCAGCTTAAAAGGTAAAGGGACCCCTGACCATTAGGTCCAGTCGTGACGATTCTGGGGTTGCAGCGCTCATCTCGCATTATTGGCCGAGAGCCGGCATACAGCTTCCGGGTCATGTGGCCAGCATGACAAAGCCGCTTCTGGCGAACCAGAGCAGCGCACGGAAACGCCGTTTACCTTCCCGCCGGAGCGGTTCCTATTTATCTACTTGCACTTTGATGTGCTTTCGAACTGCTAGGTGGGCAGGAGCTGGAACCGAGCAACAGGATCTCACCCCATCACAGGGATTCGAACCGCCGACCTTGTGATCAGCAAGCCCTAGGCTCTGTGGTTTAACTCACAGCGCCACCTGGGTCCCAAA
This sequence comes from Darevskia nairensis, assembly GCA_034642065.1. Taxonomy (NCBI): domain Eukaryota; kingdom Metazoa; phylum Chordata; class Lepidosauria; order Squamata; family Lacertidae; genus Darevskia; species Darevskia nairensis. Next base: position 523,117 of record JAWWNI010000605.1, read on the forward strand.
ACAGCAGCTTAGACTCCAGTAATTAAGACCATAGCACTAAAAGCATTTTTAAAATGGCTCAGTAACTTAAGCCAGCATCGCTATAAGATCTTAAGGCAACCTGAAACAAATGCATTTTTTTAAAGGCTTATAATGTTGGGCCTTTTCCATCCCAATAGGGAAAGAGTTCCACATTCTGGAGGACCACAGAAGAGACCCTGTCTCTCATGCCAGCCTACTGATTTGACGTGCAGGTTTGGAGCATCAAATTTAAACTGTAATTCTTTAGAATTACAGTTACTGCAGTTCGGCTGTGGAGACAGGCTTCTGAGTATGGACCCCTAACAGATGGGTACCTAGAGCTGTATGAGTGTAGCCCCATAAAATAAATTCCATGTTCACCCATCAGCTGTTTGGAAGACATAGCACATGAATGAATTTAGTCCTTATTCTTCCTGAACTGTTTCTTTTAGAGGATTGGTCATGGGCACTATTGGATCACTTGACTTGGTTAAAAGCGGTGGATTTGTAATCTGGTGAACCGGGTTTGCGTCTCTGCTCCTCCACATGCAGCTGCTGGGTGACCTTGGGCTAGTCACACTTCTTTGAAGTCTCTCAGCCCCACTTACCTCACAGAGTGTTTGTTGTGGGGGAGGAAGGGAAAGGAGATTGTTAGCCGCTTTGAGACTCCTTCGGGTAGTGATAAAGCGGGATATCAAGTCCAAACTCTTCTTCTTCTCCCTGCTTGACAGAAACGTTATATTGTTACTGACTTTTGATTCCATTGTGAAAGGGCAGGGCCCACTTTAAAACGCATGCTGTCTGATATTATTACCATGGTATGCTTCAGGAAAAAGGGTCTCGGCATAAGTGGAATGTGATTGCAGACTGCATCTTGACCTAGATTTATTGGCTAAAACCCAGGGTTCTTACTGTCATATTTGTATCCATCCTGAGAGCATGAGAGCTGGCCTACAAATTTTGAATAACTGAGTGAAAAGGGCATGCTAAAAGAGAGGAAATGGGATGTTAATGGCAAATGGATTCCTTCAACCCCCCCCCCCCATGCAAAAAAGAGAGAGAGAGAGAAATCTGTAGCTTGCCTGCTAGCTGGAAATGACAAGAGTGAAGGATTAAGAATAAATTATGTCTTGCGATCAGATATATCCCTTAGTTTTGTTGGACTGTTGGCATATTCAGTACCTTGAATCCAACTAAGTCCTTCTGAGTCCAGATTTAGGCTGCAGTCCTGCATTTAATTTAAAAAGGTAAAGGACCCCTGGATGGTTAAGTCCAGTCAAAGGCGACTATGAGGTTGCGGCGCTCATCTCACTCTCAGGCCGAGGGAGCTGGCGTTTGTCCACAGACAGCTTTCCAGGTCATGTGGCCAGAATGACTAAACCGCTTCTGGTGCAACGGAAACACCATGGTGGAAACCAGAGCAGCGCACGGAAACACCGTTTACCTTCCTGCCGCAGCGGTACCTATTTATCTATTGCACTGGCGTGCTTCCGAACTGCTAGGTTGGCAGGAGCTGGGACCGAGCAACGGGAGCTCACCCCGTTGTGTGGATTCGAACCGCCAACCTTCTGATCGGCAAGCCCAAGAGGATCAGTGGTTTAGACCACAGCACCACCTGCATCCTTTGTATTTAATTAGCTGAGGGTAAGCACTGTTGAACTTAATGGAACTTACATATGAGTAAGATACCTATGTATAGAATTGCACAGCTAGTGTGTTTTACTGTTTATTTGCCGGTTTCTCTTCTGCTGTTTCTCTTGCTGCTTTTATTTCTTTTCTTTTTTAAAAAAAAGGTGTAGTCTAGGAATCAGCCATGCTATCAGGGCCTTACACAATGGGTCTGGAGGCAGGACACTGTTGCCTGGTGGGTGAGAAAATACAATGGACTTCCCTGTCTCACACAGTCTCTCACATTTGTCTGAACTGGCCCATTATCTCAGTAAGAAATGATGACAGAAAAGCAGCACATAGCAAGAAGATAAAGTTATTCAGGCAGCCTAGAATATATATTTTTAAGCATTTCAGTTTCAGTGAGGCATCAGAGACGAAAGAACCATTATAGGTGTTCAATGATTTTTCAGACGGCGGATGTAAGATGCTCACATTAGTAGTCATAAGGCCTTTGTTTTGTGAGGCCTCCTCCAGAAGGTGTTCTGTCTGATTGAAACCTAGTTCCTCCTCATCCAGATATCTCATTTTAGTCCAAGAGCCCGGCGAGATCTCCTTGGGGTTGGTTTTCCTTTTAGGGGGCGATATACTGCATCCCTTATGTGTTGTGCTTTCATAATTAAAGGCAGGTTTATCTCTGCCTTTACCTGGCGGTTATGTGGGTGACAGTCTGCTGAGTTATATTCCTGTGTAGGAGTCATTTTGGAGGAGATCTGGCCCTTTTTTAGGTCATCCTCGTTGGTATATTTATATGCTTCTTTCCCAGCCAGTCTGTTTCTTAATGTTTCCAGTCTTTCCAAAATTTTAGCCTGGATTGAGGATGGGAACTACCAGAATTGACTTATTAGAGTGTTTTCTTCTATAGAGAAACTGTCCTTTCGCTCGCTCACAGGGCACTGTAAATCATGTAAGGGTGCACTTTTCCTTTTTAATTTTGGGGTGTCTTGTTTATGATGATCAGGCCGGACCTTTTGGGGTTGGTTCTCCTTTTTGGATTTTTCCTGGTCCTTTGAACCATTATAGGGAAGGGGAAAATAAATAGTTCGTCTGGTTGCCACAATTCTTCTATACCCTGCAATAGAAATGATTGCCTTCGTTGATCATAGGGCAAGTTATTCATCCTCTGATGAAAACCCTATAGTGGTCTGTCTCTTACCAAAATAGTTGTTCCCTTGTTTTGGTGTAGATTACAAGTACAAGTCTAGCCGCTATCTCCATTTGAATTCTAAATGTATCTTGGATCTGTGCAGAATGTGCTAAATTGAGTAGAAGAAGCACATATTGTGCAGTCGTGCAAAACATGTCAAACAACCTTGCAAATGAAAAGGAAAAGAGAGGTCCTCTGCTTTTTGTGACTTCAGGGTTAACTCTTAACGTCTAGCTTTAAACACTTTTGTACAGCGTTTAGTTTTATTTGGAATATTTGCACCACATCAGAGCAGTGAAACATGACCTCTACAAATGCTACTTCCAATTCCACTCTCGCTGGTCCAGATGTTTTCTGTATAGATTTACGTGCCAGTGACTTATTAAATCCACTTCACATGGAGGCACAGTGAGCTTGCAATGTTGCCATTGGTTCCTTGCTTTCCACGCACATCATTAAATGTTCAAACTGTTGTCTGGTTTTGTGTTCAACTTAAACAAACATCTGGGGGGGGGATCAGTAAGTAGATTATCTACCTTGAGGGACCTTTCTGTGCTTGAGCAGCAATCACACAGAGCCCACTTAACCCTGTCCTTGGCTCACCTTTAAGCTATTGTTTAGCTCAAAATGCTGTGTGTGCATGTCTGTTTTGACATTATTTTGCAGGAGGCGTATCAACTCGCATGCTCCTTTTGATAACATGCAGTTGCTTCTTATCTCAGGCCTAGTTTGCATACCCCTCCTGGAAACAGCCCAAACCACCATGCACAAAACAAGAGGATTTAATGCGGCAATTTACGCCGCTGCTTCTCTGTGTGAATGAGTCCCAAATGTGGGTAAGAATAGCAAAGCAATATAGCCTCTCTCTGTTTAACTGTTTCCTCTGCACTTTTATCTCATGGATGTTGGCTTGTAGTCTAAGATAAGGAAGCACATAGAAGGAAAGTTCCCCATTGCCTCCTTCCCATTTGCGGATGGCGCTGTGGTCTAAACCACTGAGCCTCTTGGGCTTGCCGATCAGAAGGTCGGCAGTTCGAATCCCCGCGACAGGGTGAGCTCCTGTTGCTGTGTCCCAGCTTCTGCCAACCTAGCAGTTTGAAAGCACGTCAGTGCAAGTAGATAAATAGGTACTGCTGCAGCAGGAAGGTAAATGGCGTTTCCGTGCGTTCTGGTTTCCGTCATGTTGTGCCAGAAGTGGTTTAGTCATGAACCACATGAACCAGAAAGCTGTCTGTGGACAAACACCAACTCCCTCGGCCTGAAAGCGAGATGAGCGCCGCAACCCCATAGTTGCCTTTGACTGGACTTAACCGTCCAGGGGTCCTTTACCTTTTTTTTTAACCAGTGAATCCTTCTACAAGGCCTCTGGAGATGCTGGGGACCTTGCCTGAACAATATGGAATGGTTTGCAGTGAGGACCCAATAAACTTTCCTTCCATGAACATCCTTCAGTTTAACTTAACCTTAGGACCCAAGCCCATGTTTGAGCAATTTCACCCTTCCCCAGCAGTCCCCATTAATACGCTCCATCCCATGTTGTTCGGGTTTTGGTGTCGATGGGGAAGGGAAGAATAGGAATCTCTTTCTCACGTGAACTTTCTTAACTGTGCAAGATTCTGAGGAAGTTGAGGAGCCTCTACTTCAAAATTAAATGAATGAGGCTTGCTTAGGCAGAAACTCGCAACTCTCGCTCCGGAGTGCAGTTCTTGGTTTGAACTTGGCTGTAAAGCACACAAGAGCTTGGACTCCTTAAGAATATTCATCTTCAGATCAGAGAGAGAGAGAGAGTTGTGGATCGGTGCCGGCCCTAAGCAGTCCTCACTCGTTTCAAATTGGCTTGTATTTTGTTGATTTCGAGGTCTAATGCTTAAAAGTCCAAGCTAAACATTTATTCAAAAATAAATGCTTCTGGGCTTAGGTAGAATTAACTTCCTTGCAAATAAATGCATTTAGGATTATAGACAGAACTTTCTCTGGGTATATTCACTGAGTGCAGATGTGTTTTATTAGTTCTGCATAACAGGGATATTTAGGAGAAGGCATATCCTAATTGGAATGCATTTGTTTCTCAGAAGAGGGAGTTGGCTGCTGGCAGGAAATGACTATTTTTTCCTGTTTCTTCTTAGGCCATTAGGATACTCCAATTACTTAGAAGTATTTCCTTTGCAACTCTCTCCTGCTATATGACTCCATGAGCCCATGATAAGATTTTTCTTCAGCTGCTGCTACAAAAGGTCTCTTTGATATGTTAGGGGCATACTGTACACCCTTACTAGAACCTTAGAGGTTTGCCTAGGCCCCCCGGACAAGCGCCTTGAAGAAATAAAGATTAAGATAGACATGGCTGAATGTGTGGAGGGAACACTGAGCAGTAATTGCAAGCCGCATCGACAGCCATCTGTAAGGCAAAACCAGAAAAATAATCCAGGTAGAGAAGTATGTTACAGAAAAGCTCACCGATAGTCTCTGTCATTTATTTTATTTTTCTCTGGTCTGCTTAGTCTTTCTATTGTATATGAGGTCAGGTATGGGGCAGGTAAAGATGCAGGTGTCACTTATCAATTGATATGGTGTGCTTGTGCTGACAATCACTGTAGGATTTGCAAAGGAACAGGGCTTTGCTAGCACGGACAACCAGCTGATCAATATCACCTGCAAACACCTGTGTCGTTGCCTGCACAATTGTTGTTGTTGTTTTTGTTGTTTACCTGAAGTATACCTGAATCTACTCCCCCATCGTTCTGCCCGGACACTGAGGTCCAGCTCTGAGGACCTTCTGGCGGTTCCCTCCCTGTGAGAAATGAGGTTACAGGGAACCAGGCAGAAGGCCTTCTCAGTAGTGGCACCCGCCCTGTGGAATGCCCTCCTATCAGATGTCAACGAAATAAACAACTATCTGACTTTTAGAAGACATCTGAAGGCAGTCCTGTTTAGGGAAGTTTTTAATGGCTGATGTTTTATCATGTTTTTAATAATAATAATAATAATAATAATATTCTGTTGGGAGCTGCCCAGAGTGGCTGGGGAAACCCAGCCAGATGGGTGGGATATAAATAATAAATTACTATTATTATTATTATTATTATTATTATTATATAATTATTTCAAATTAACATACCACCCTTTATCAAGATATCCCAGGATGGTATACAACATTAAAAACACATTACAGAACATCAATGATAAAAGCATAATAAAAAGCATACTGACAGACAGCCTAATAATAAAATAGTTGTTGTTAGAATAACAGTCCTCTTCCCCCACACTTTCAGAGGCCATAGATTTAACAGCCATAGGCCTGGGTAAAGAGGAATGTTTTTGCCTGGCACCTAAAGACATGTAATGATGGTGCCAGGCGAGCCTCTTTGGGGAGAGCATTTCACAATCAGGGAGCCACCACAGAAAAGGCCTGTTCTCTTGTTGCCACCCTCCGAACCTCACTGGGATGGGGGATGGGGCAAATGAAAATGGTTTTGGGCCATTCCATTGTCACGGGTGGGACACTTGGACCATGTTTTTTGGTATTCACACATGTGTAACAATGTAAATATACATAAAAATTAACAACCAAAATTTAAACTATGTTCTTAATAAGATACTGAACATTTTACAAATTTTTTATTATTTTTATGGATATTTTTGACAATTTTATTAAATGTTAAAGTATTGCCACGGGTGGGACAAAAAAAGGACATGGAGCTTGAGATAAGGTTGATTTATGGAAAAACTGAATTGGGAGGTGAATCAATGATAAACTCAGCATATCTGTTTAAATCAATGTTTATTGGTTACAACTATGCAATCAGAAATTAAGTTTTAAGAAATTTAATGATACAAAATTAAGGAAAAAATGCTGTCACGAGTGGGACAATCATCAGAAAACTTTTAACTTGAACACTTCTGTGAAGGCTACGTGGGTGGACTTTTGAAAAGAAGGTCCATAGACTAAACTACTTTTGTCTTTAGCTTTTAAAAAAAATGGTTAGACTGCACGTTTGGAATCTGTTTAGGTAATGAAACTATAAGTAAAAGAAGTATATTTTAAAAATAATTTTTTTCTTATCAGGCTCATTTTTCATGGAATGGCCCTTTTATGATATCATGGTGTGTCCCCCACCTGCAAAAGTTGGCCCATGGGTGGGGAAGGTAAGGCACCAGTCCACCAGCCAGATTCAGTCCCCAACCCTTGTTTTACATTAAGAGAGAAACAGTGGTTGCCTTCACTTGTAAAGTTTGGCTTAGCGTGTTACCTGAACTTGGGATCTTCGTTAAGGTATCTCCTCAGCCATGGGCTGAGGTTTGTCCTATGATGAAAGCTTGTGCTGAACGAGGAGAGACCTCAACCGTGATCCAGAATTTGGATGACACACTTGAGCTTAAAAAGCCTAGAGAGGACCAAAGTTGGTTTGAGCTCCTCTCTTGGAGCAAACTTATTTGCACTGCCCCAGGAAGCCATTGGCTTTTTAACAGTGCTAATTTGGAAGGCCGTGGTTTCCTGTCTGTGTTGATATAGAAGAAGAGCGTCTGTTTGCGGCAAATAGATATCATACTTGGAGTTAGCTGTGCAAGGCTTTGTGGAGGGCAAGGCATGTGTTCTCACAGCACTGTGAGAGGAAGACTGGCCCCTCCTTCAGTTCTGTCTTCGGAGCATCTGTCTTAGCCACAAAAGCTCTGCTCTCTAGTAAATCTGGCAGCCCTTCCCCAGAGAAAAAGTAAAGAAGACACGCAAAAGGTATTCTCTAGAACTTCATACAGCTAGGATGACTGATTTTGTAGCATCAGGTCATCCATCAGTTTTATTGTATATATCCGAAGACGACAGAGAATAAAAGGAAAGCTTTCATCTAAAATCATACAACATAACCTGTATCAGTTTACAACATAAAAAGAAATTTTCAGCATTAAAAATTGAGATTGGAGTGCATTCACATAGCTGGAACGGAGCTTCTTGGCTGCCAGCGGAAATTTGGCTCCCTGGTGTGTAATATATAGATGTTTATCTGCTAGGGGTTCGACTGTCACTTCCTGTGCGGATCGACCTGGAAGCCAATTAAGAATTGGCGATACAAATTTCCCTCTGGGCGTTGTATACAGGGGGAAAATCAGCAGGTAGTGTGTAATGTCTTCTACCTGATTGCATCCATATATACGATCCATATGGGGCATTCCCCGATATCTCCCCTCTAAATATGCTGAGGGCATCCTGTTGGAATCTTAGTTCTACAAAGGCCCTGCGTAGTTGTGGGAAGGTCAGAGTCTCAAGGCAACGGGGGCTTGAGGGATTGGTCTTAATTTGGGGGTACCAAGTAGAGTAACGGGCGGCAGCGATGGATGCTCTGGCTTGGTTGGCATCCTGGTCGAAAATCCAATTTCTAAGGTCACGTGGGCTAAGGGCTAAGAAGAGAAGAAGAGTTTTGGCTCTGATATCCCGCTTTATCTACCCTACTACCCTAAGGAGTCTCAAAGCGGCTAACCATCTCCTTTCGCTTCCTCCCCCACAACAAACACTCTGTGAAGTAGAGTGAGGCTGAGAGACTTCAGAGAAGTCCAAGGTCACCCAGCAGCTGCATGTGGAGGAGCGGAGATGCGAACCCGGTTCACCAGATTATGAGTCCACCTCTCTTAAGCACTACAGCACAGTAACTACACAAGTAGTTCTCCATTTGAAGATTATAAGCCCTAACCTTCTCTTGGCACTTTTGTGCCCAGCCCCCTGTCCTTAGTTGCTCTAACCAGCAGAGCTTAGTAAGAGTAAGGCATTTAGCCTGTGCCAGTATCTCAATAGGCTAGATCAGGATCAGGCATGTCCAAAGTCCTTTTGGGGGGCCTAATCTGGCCCCTCTGCCGGTTTTATCCGGCTCCTGTGGCAGTTTATTTATTGGAGTCAAATCCTAAAGAAAGCTCCACAACTTCAATCCTAAAAAAAAGCTCCACAACTTCATTCCTAAAAAAAAGCTCAACAGCTTTGGGCCCTCACACATGTTCGCTTCATCAAATCTTTTGGGCACCCCTGGGCTTGATCAATTCTGGCTTCAGGCGAGGGGAGGTCCAACTCAGCTCTGCCGGTGTCCTGCAGAGAAGTCCCCAAATCGGCCTCCTAAATTTATTTTGTGGGGTCTCTATTTCAGATTTAACACCAGTTTCCCATATCTCAGCCCCATAGAGCATTTGGGCGATGATTTTAGAGACAAAGCTCTTAATACCGGTAGCTGGGTTGATTAGCTGCCCGCCATTTGACTGGAAGAACCTATATAGCTGTCCAGTAGAACGGCCATATATTAGCTTAATTGCTTCCAGATGGGGTTTCCATGATGACTTTTCATCAATAAGTAATCCTATATATTTAAATCTGGGTACTTTTTCTAGGGTGTGACCATCTAGAGTTCACCTGGACTTGGTAGTCCTCTTGCCAAAGACAGTGACCTTGGTTTTATCGTAGTTCATTTTTAGATGCTCTTTTTTTACACAGCTGACAAAATTTAATCTGCATCCTCCTGAGATTTTATTCTGAGATAACAAAACTAAATCCTTGGCGTAGAGCAGAATTGACACTTTACGATTCCCAGGGGTGGGGGCAAAAAAGGAGGGGGGTGCCATAGCAGGGATGAGATTATTTATATAGTAATTAAATAGGAAGGGTGATTTTGTAGCATTAAGCTGTGCAACCTTGTGTGATTAAAAGTAGAAAAAAGAAAACATAATTAAACAAAGAAATCAACCTGAGCCCTCTCATTTTCTTAGATCTTGACACTGCTTAAATTTATGCAACAAATTAGCAAATCCTGCTTTTCTTCTGTAAAGCTCAGGGCAGTGACATAAAGTCCTCCAGCGAGTTTAGCCACCAAACAGATGCAGGCATCCTTAGGTTGATGCACTATATTCACCTTCAGACTGATCATTTGGGATTATTTAATAATAATAATTAATTACCCCACACATCTGGCTGGGTTGCCCCTGCCACTCTGGGCAGCTTCCAACATATATAACAGTAATAATAATACATCAAACATTAATAGTAACAATTTGATCCAACATAAAAAGTCACAATAACAATTATATACGTTGAAAACATTTCCTCTTTTGATAGTCCCTGTTGTATTTGGACAGCATGATAAGTCAAACCTTGGTTTAGTGTAGCAGGACCAGAGCAGTTGGAGTCTCTTCCCGGGAGACTACACATTCATGCCAAGCCATGGTTTGGCTGAGTGTTACATGTGAACTCAGCCAATGACATTCTTACAGTTTCATAAAATGACTTAACGTATTTATGTAAAGTAGCTCACTCACGCTTTTTTTACGTATTTGTAAAACTGAACAACTCACAGCTTTGAGAAGACCATGGTTGGCATGGGCAGAACTCATGTTGGAGCTCCTTATAGGAGTCATGAAATATAAATGTGATTAATAAAGTAAACTTCACTGGCAGGCAAAATCAGTCGTAGTTTCCATTGATCAGAATTTAAAGTCATATAGCACCACAAACCTTTTCAGTGTGATCTATGTTGATCAATGTCCAATAAATAAAGTGCAATTTTGTTTTTCGCAGTATATCCACTCGTCAGGCATAATTCACCGGGTAAGTAAAGAATCTCATTTCCGGGTTGCTGTTTTTCTGTTCTGTAGTTTTAGATGGCTCTCTCACAGAAGCAAGCCCAAGGCATGAGAATGATTTAAGAAACAAACACCTAGTGGTCAGCGCAATGTTAACCTACGTTTGACTTGATCCTGATTACAAAATCGGTTCCGCAACTGCTAAAATAAAAGGATTTTTTTCCGATTAACAAAATACAATTAATGGGTTGCATCCCAACTCAGGCTTAAGAGTACAGCCCCTGAAATCTATGGGACTTAAGCTAATCATGAACAACTTAAGTTTCACTGCTTTCAATGGGTCTACTCTAATTCTAGAACCAACCCCTTGACAGTTACGTTCATTAGATGAGGGAAAGTTCATGCATATTCACATGCTATTTTTCATCCTATCGATGGTAAGAAGACAAAAAACTATAAAGAAGAGTAACTGTTTTATTACGTGGTTTTAATCATTAGGACCTAGGAACAGGTATCTGCTATGTCTAAGAAAATACGCATTGCTTGTTCCATGGATATCTGATAGGTTTTGGCTTCTTCTGTATGTTCTTAAAATACTATTTAAAATGCCAAGCTTTTGTAGCTAAATTAGAAATAATTGCCATTTTAGAGTAAATTTCATAATGTGGGGAGTGATATTCCTGTTAAGTACCAGGAAAGCTCGCTGTGTGTAGGTGGTTTCTTTAGTTTGCTCAGTGGAAGTGTTATAATAAATTATAAGCGTGCACCCTTGTATTATAAAATAAAAGGTGCCTAAGTTTAACCTGTGTCATTAACCTAGGCATTTCTAGCATTAGACCTAGATTAGATCTAGGTTTGATGTGCCCTGATACCAGTACGGCTGTTTTCCAGATATGTGACAATTTCCACTTCAAGTTCTGACACTATCAGAAATCAAGAAATAAATTAAATAAATAAAAAAAATTCCAGTAGCACCTTAGAGACCAACTAAGTTTGTTATTGGTATGAGCTTTCGTGTGCATGCACACTTCTTCAGATACACTGAAACAGAAGTCACCAGACCCTTGTATATAGTGAGAGGGTGGGGAGGGGTATGACTCAGAAGGGTGGTGGGAGTGGGTGATTCAGACCAGGTCTCTCCATGGTTTTTAGTTTGGTAATAAGTTGTAATTCAGCAACTGAATAGAGACATTGGATTCTTATCTCATTATACATGAGAAAGCTGTTTTTGGCCATCTCATCCCTTGCTTTTTCCTGTAAGACCAATTGCAGTTGTTAACAGTCGTCAACAGGTCTGCCACACCTATTGGCCCAACCACCCATTCCCACCATCCTTCTGAGTAATATCCCTCCCCACCCTCTCACTATACTGTATATGAAGAAGAGAAGAAGAAGAGTTTGGATTTGATATCCTGCTTTATCACTACTCGGAGTCTCAAAGTGGCTAACATTCTCCTTTCCCTTCCTCCCCCACAACACTCTGTGAGGTGAGTGGGGCTGAGAGACTTCAGAGAAGTGTGACTAGCCCAAGGTCACCCAGCAGCTGCATGTGGAGGAGCGGAGACACGAACCCGGTTCACCACATTACGAGTCTACCACTCTTAACCACTACACCACACTGGCTCTGGTGACTTCTGTTTCAGTGTATCTGAAGAAGTGTCCATGCACACTAAAGCTCATACCAAGAACAAACTTAGTTGGTCTCTAAGGTGCTACTGGACAAATTTTAATTTTTAATTTTTTTTTTATTTCTACTGCGTCAGACCAACACGGCTACCTACCTGTATCAGAAATCAAGTGACAATTCGGATTTGGGTACCAGTTCCTATTGTTTTTGCTTGGATAGATTTTTTTTAATGTCGTTGCTTATTAACTCTGCTCCCGCTCATTTAACATTATTGCTTATTCTGCTTATTTGTGGCTCGGTTGTCAGCAGCAGAGGCTTATGAACCCACAAGCATCACTCCCTGTGTTGAGATTTGGGCATCTGCGTACAGACTACCATGGGCAACCTAAAACACTGCCCTCAGTTGAAAGAAGCCCTGAAATTTAGATACATTTACCAGCTCAGTCTGGAGGGCACGAGACACTCAGTCTCAGGGTTGTGGGTTCGAGAACCGTGTTGGGGGGAAAGATTCCTGCATATCAGGGGGTTGGACAGAATAACCCTCGTGGTCCCTTCCCTTCTATGATTCTATGAAATGTGCCCCTAAACCAGGCATAGGCAAACTCAACCCTCCAGATGTTCTGGGACTACAACTCCCATCATCCCTGACCACTGGTCCTGTTAGCTAGGGATGATGGGAGTTGTAGTCCCAAAACAGCTGGAGGGCTGAGTTTGAGGAAGCCTGGTCTAAACAATGCCCTCTGTTGAAAGAAGTACTGATTTTTATTTTTATTTTAAATGTGTTCTTCCTGAAGAGAATTTCATCTCAGAATTGTTTGTTTTTGAATTCGTTTGTAGGACTTAAAACCTGGAAATCTAGCAGTAAACGAAGACTGTGAACTGAAGGTAAGAAATGTGAACACTTTGGGCTCACAGAAGTTTGAAGATAGAAATGGATGTGGGGGAATTTGGTAGTAGAAAATTGAGAAACATGCCTCGGAAGCCGTTCAACTTCTGAGGCGCGTTAAAAAACGGAAGCAATTACTTCCGGGTTTTCGGCGTCCAGGTTCCGAAATGTTCGGTTTGAAAATCGAGGTTTCACTGTACCATGGTGTGTTCCGAAGCTATTAACCATAGTTTCCCAGAACAGAAATTATAATTTACTGAAAACTTTACGGCTTTGCCTCCTCACATGAAGGGCTCTGTGTGTGGCCACAAGGCCTGTTCATATCTTAGTTTATTAAGGCGAGATACGATTGTCCATACTAGTCCAGTGTGTCTTGAAGCCTGAAATAACATAATTCAGAATTACTGGCTAAGGTAAGGTTGCTTGCACCATAAGCAATTAGCTGCTTTTTTTAAAGGGCCATGCACGACTGGTTTCATTGGTAATTATTGGACTTCACCCAAGATGCTGCGAGGTTCATTGTTTATAAGAGGATGGCAGAGCTGAGCATTTACTTGCGTGGAATAAACTTTGCCAGAGGTACTTTACTAAGCTGCATGAAATAATAAGCAGGAATCACAGTGCTGCTGGGCTGGGGTAGCGTCACTAAAGTGCCAAGAACAAAATCCGTATTTTTTGTAACCAACTGGAAAGGCTCTTAATTCAGCATTCTTGCTGTCTTTCCATAACCAGAATTACTCGTTCTGTGCATGCAGCTGGGTTATTTCCCCTGCAGCAGAAGCTCTTGAGCCAATCACCTCAGCGTGGCTGTTGAAGCCCTCCCAAAACCAGCAGTCGGGGAGCCCTCAATACTGCCTCTGAGACCGGCTGTGGCAGCTCAGGCAGGAAGACTGCTGGGCAGCAAGGTAAACCAGCAGAATCCCTAATCCGTCCCAGTTGCCCAGGGCCAGGAACACATGTTCCCAACTGGACAGAGAGCCTGGAGGGAGAGAAAGAGAATTTCTATAGACCAAAGCAACTTCACTTCCCATGTTGATGCTGCACAGAGTAGGCACAGCTAAGTGAGACCAACTTCATCCTGCTCACCTACCCAGGTCTCATTGATGCAGACCAGATTGGCTTCCTCCTTCATAATCAGATAATGGATGAGGCAAGTCTTACTCGGAGCCAACTTGGCATTCAGCAATGGCAGCTACAGACCTGAGGGCTGGCTGAGAAAAGGTAAAAGGCAAAGGACCCCTGGACGGTTAAGTCCAGTCAAAGGTGACTATGGGGTTGCGGCGCTCATCTCGCTTTCAGGCTGAGGGAGTCTGTGTTTGTCCGCAGACAGCTTTCCGGGTCATGTGGCCAGCATGACTAAACCGCTTCTGGCACAACAGAACACCGTGACGGAAACCAGAGCGCACTGAAACGCCGTTTACCTTCCCGCCGCAGCGGTACCTATTTATCTACTTGCACTGGTGTGCTTTCAAACTGCTAGGTTGGCAGGAGCTGGACAGAGCAACGGGAGCTCACCCCATTGTGCGGATTCAAACCGCCGAGCTCCTAATCGACAAGCCCAAGAGGCTCAGTGGTTTAGACCACAGGGCCATCTGCGTCCCTGAGGGCTGGCTGATAGGACAGTCGCAGTTCCCCAGGTTGGAAGAGAGTCTGGCACACAGCACAATCAATAACTGCCTGTCCCATGTGCCCCTTTCCGGCCTGCCCCACCTCTCATACCAAACCTTCGTGAATCCTGAACCACTGCAGCTGGGAACCCCACTGCTCTCCCCAGCTCCTCCCGGACACATGCAAAACCCCAAGCAAATTTAAAACAGTTAAAACAATTGTATCATCGGCCCTGTCTCTGATTTGTAGCTGATGCTGCAGCCAGGAGATGTAGACTGGCTGCCGGTGCAGAGGTCACAAGATTACCACTGCTCTCAGCTGCTGGGGCTGGCTTGCCTAAAGGTGAGAGGCTCAGCTGGTGCAAAACTAGCAGGGAGGGGGTAGCTATAGATGGTGAGGGGATTGGAAGTCTCTCCTCTTACTCTCTGCTGCTTGTCTCCTTGCCACAAACAGCAGTCACTTAGTTCCTGGATCTCTGAACTGCCGAGCTACATTTTATATTCTATTAGGGCTAAAGGTTGGGTATAAAAATATTTGCATTTGAACACTGGGAGCTGCAGCAGCAGCACCAAAAACCAAGCCTGTAACCTGAAGACGATCAAACTCTTCCATGCACACTGCTGTGTTGTGGCATTGATAGAATGGCATTGACTATGTAATTGCAACTTTCTCTATAAAATAATAGGTTTAAGTTAAAATGAAAGTGGGAAAAGAGTGATCGATCCGACTGATGTGTTAAGTATTGCTGCCTTTTATAATTCAATTGTGCAGTTCAAAAAACAACACAAAACCACTTCTGTGAACTAGAATTGCCACTTACTGTTGCCAGAAAAGAACAACTAGTATGCAGAGACAACGTCCGTGATCCCCTTCATATAATGAATAGTCTCTTTCAGATAAACGCCCTGTTCCTTGGGAAAGTGCTTTTCAGTGTGAACAAGGATATCAAAACCGAGTAGACATCTGCAATTCTCTGAAACAATGCAGTTGCTTTCACTGCAAGTGGTTCTGTCGCCAGTGCTGAAACTTGGGAAGGGTTAGCAATGATTCAGCGAGAGAGATTGTTTTCAATTTGCATTTGTTGTCGAAGAATGTGTGCCTAAGTCTGTGGTTGCTGTTTCTTGAGGGAAATAAGTAGGCCTGGGCGACGTATCGATACATCGCCCAGGACCGGTTTGATGGCTAGAGCACAATGGCGCCTTCACCCAGCTGTATATCGCGAATGAAACCGCCACCGGTCTTGAGTCCCTCCGCTACCAGTGCCCGGCTCATGGAGAGAAGAACAAACTGCATCAGCCCCAGCCCTGCGAGGCATCGGGGTGAAATTGCCGTCGCTCCCGCTGAGGGAGCTGAGGTAGTTTGACCCCAGCAACTTCCGTGGCCAATGCAGCTCATTCCTCAGCACAGGAACAAGTACCTATATACTCGAGTATAAGCCGACCCGAATATAAGCCGAGGCACCCAATTTTACCAGAAAAAACCTGGGAAAGCTTCATAGGAGCCACTGCCTGCCTCACTCGAGTATAAGCCGAGGGAGGCTTTTTCAGCACAAAAAATGTGCTGAAAAACTAGGCTTATACTCGAGTATATAGGGTATTTACCGGTATTTATTTATTGGATTGGAGAGAGACTGGCAGGAATGGCATTTAAAGAGTGTTTAGAGGGTGCTCTCCACTTAGGCGATTTTCACTTAGCAAGCGGGGAAACCAGAACATAAACCTATGTCATTGGGGAGTCGCCTGTAAACTCTGGAAGACGGGCGAACTAATACCAGTGTCCTGGAAGAAGCAAAGATCACGAGTGACGAAGCAATTATTCTTCAACATAAACTTTGTTGGACTGGTCATGTTGTGCGGATGACTGATTATCGTCTTCCAAAGCAACTAATCTCTTCCAAACTTAAAAATGGAAAGCGTAATGCTGGTAGTCAACAAAAGCGGTTCAAAGACTCTCTCAGGGCAACCGACAACTGGGAAACACTGGTCTGCGAGCGCTCCAGTTGGAGAACAGCCTTTACCAAAGGTGTCATGGGCTTTGAAGACGCTCGAACTCAGGACGAAAGGGAGAAACGCGCTAAGAGGAAGGCACACTTGGCAAACCCTAACCATGATCAACTCCCGCCCGGAAACCTATGTCTCCACTGTGGAAGGACATGTGGATCCAGAATTGGCCTATACAGTCACTTGTGGACCCACTGTTAAAACAGTGTTTATGGAAGACAATCTTACTCAGCTATGAGTGATCGCCAAAGAAGAAAAAGACTGTGTAGATTTAGCAGTTAGGTCGTTCCCCATCCTATGAAATCAGACCTTAGCAAAATAATAATAATAATAATAATTTTTTATTTGTACCCCGCCCATAAATAAATAATAAATAAAATAATAAATAATGAAATTAATTGTTTCAGCAGGAACCTTAACTGATTCCAGCCTTCCTGCTTGACACCCAAGGTTGAAGCATCATATTTTGACCTAAAAATAGACTACAGCTGACAAAGAGATAGGAAACTTAAGGTTTACAAAATTGATTTATTTTATTTTTTTTAATGCAAGGAAGTTTGAGTAATTGACGGTTCATGCTTTAAAAACACCATTCAGTTCCCAAGAGGAGACTTTGCTTTGTAGCACATCCATCTTCTAAGAAATCAGCAATGCTCCACAGACCTATTATCTGTGACAGAATTGTAGTGTAAAACACCGCTGTCAAAACAAGCAGACCTTATTAACCCTGAAACATTTTAAGAGTGAAGAGTAAGCCCTGTGGAAAAATTACCGTCTCTTAACAGAAGGGTTGAAGGGCTTGTGGCTGCAGCCAGCCTTTGTAATCATATTACACAGATCTGGTGTAACTGCGTTTTAAATCCTCGCAAGTAATTGCAGCCTGTGCTTCAGCAACAGTTTGCAGAGCAGCAGGCAAAATGATGCTTATTGTGTGTACAGCCTCAGACTTATATCCTTTTATTTTAAAGTAGCCTCTGCCAGTTATGAAAGAATCTTGCCCTGGTGCAACAGAGAGCGCAACAGTGCTTAAGATTCCTTTGCGTGCTTAACGGCCTGTTGCTGTCAACTACTGGTGACCATCCCAACAGTGTCTGTGGGCACAAACCTCCATAAATAAATATCGAACTGGGTGCAGTGGGAAAGAATGTGCACAAAATCTCATAGATATTGCGGATACGCATGGTTCCCATCACCCAGAGTATGGTCTATTGTAAGTAAGAGACTTAACAGTAGAAGTATAGAATGCACCTTGCCACTTCTTCTGGGACCCCATGACTAACATTTCTCTGCCTAGTTGGTGCTAAGTAAGCACATTCAACAACGTCACGTCAAAGCATCCTTCCTGGGGGATGACAAGTGGGAGAGCACATTAAAAAAAATATTAAAATGAAATTTAGAGACGCAACAGAAAGCTAGCAAGCAAGAACAGAGAGGATGAGACTAGAGACCCACTCTCTCTAGGACAGTGCAGCCCCAGACAGAGGGTGGGCCATATGGGCCACTTGGCCCGGGCCTCTGATTCCAAAGGGGGCCTCAGTTGTGTTGGAGAGGTGAGGGATTGTGAATACGCCCTCAGTAAGCAAGTAAGGTCAAGTGTTTGTGGTGGGCCATGTTTTTCATGCTGTTAAAAGTTGGTGAGTTTTTGTTTGAAATCTTGTTTGCCAAAAATTTAAACTACACGTAACTTAAAAGATGGGGACGCGGGTGGCGCTGTGGGTTAAACCACAGAGCCTAGGGCTTGCCGATCAGAAGGTCGGCAGTTCGAATCCCCACGACGGGGTGAGCTCCTGTTGCTTGGTCCCTGATCCTGCCAACCTAGCAGTTCGAAAGCACATCAAAGTGCAAGTAGATAAATAGGTACCGCTTCAGCAGGAAGGTAAATGGCGTTTCCGTGCGCTGCTCTGGTTCGCCAGAAGCGGCTTAGTCATGCTGGCCACATGACCCAGAAGCTGTACGCCGGCTCCCTCTGCCAATAAATATACAGTTCTTCATATATTCTGGCTTTGAAAACAGATGCTGGGACAGAGCCCTTGATCCAGACCTCTTAGCGAAGAAGAAAAGTGTTTTTCTTCTCGCTTAACAGAGCATAACAGCACCATTTCCTCCCCGGCATTATAATGGAAACCAGGAGTGTAATTTTGCATGTTTATTACTAATGTGATTTTTTTCAATTGCAGTGCTAGAACATCGGTTTAACGCGTTCTGCTTCTCTGCCATCCCTGTTTTCGATGTGTTTATGACTAATTTGGAGTTGCAAATTGAATGCCTCTTTGGTTCCTCTGTAACAGATTCTGGATTTTGGGCTAGCAAGGCATACAGATAGCGAGATGACTGGCTACGTGGTTACCAGATGGTATAGAGCCCCAGAAGTTATACTTAACTGGATGCATTATACACAAACAGGTAATTGTCGTGTTTGTGCTCAGATTAACACTGTAACTTGAGCTCTTCTAGTGGCATGATTACACAAAGCTACCCTGTGCTTATATTTGTCTCTCGGAATACCAACCAAGGGGTATTGCTTTGTACATAATCCCCTGATCTCTGCTGTGCTAATTGCAATTCTCAGTCTGTTTATATCTGGAACAAAAATGAGGGTAGCTGTTAACTTCCGTGGAGGCCTTCCAGGTGCCTTGAGAAACTATTCCAGCTTCCCCTCGGGAAATCAAGGAACGTTTTCTACTATTCATGGGTTCCAAGGTATTACCATATGGCAATCGAGCTACCTCAGGGTATGCCTGGCTTTCAGCCTCCCTTCTCATTGTCTCAGTGTCCTTATTAACTTCCTAGAACAACTTCAGAACCAGGCAATAGATGCAGTCTTGCAGATACTCCTGTTCCTATATCCATCTGCTTGACCAAACCACCACCACCACCAGCATCATCATCATTATTGTTATTATTATTATTAAGCTGTTCCAGCCTCCAGTATTGGTCCACCCTTTCCTGTAGTCCTTTTCCTTTCTCTTAAGTGCTAACCATTGGTTGCCTACTCATCCACACTTCTGTTGAAGTCAGTTGATGCCTTTGAATGCTCGTTCCACAATAAATCAGCTGTTGGCATCCGCATCTGGGATAGCTCAGTCAGTAGACCATGAGACTCTTCATCTCAGGGTCATGGGCAAAAGATTCCTGCATTGCAGAGGGTTAAACTAGATGACACCCCCCCCAATGGTCCCTTCTAACTCTACAGTTCTGTGATTTGTGTTGAGAAACAATGGAGTGCGCCTCCAGGGGTGAAGTCAAACCACTGCGAAAGCAGCACTGAAGTGCTAAAGCCTGGGCAGTGTGTATGAAGGTCCTGGGCTGCCCAAACAACAAGACCCTCCCCCTTCTTGGCCTTGTTGATGTGGTCCAAAGAAAAGCAGAGAAACACGTTGGCACCAGCTTGGCTGCAGGAGCTGCCGGAAAGAGGCGTACAAAGGCACCATCCAACCGTTTTAGGGACGCCACTCCAGATTTGTGTAGGATTTACTCCTTAGCCTTTTCTTCTCCTGAAGATACCCCACAAGGCAGCAGAGGTTTAGGATCAGAGTTGTCCTTCTCCAAGATGGGCTCCCTTCCCAGGTTGACGAGCCCCATCTGCCCCTCACTTTCCTCTGCAGCATGTGCAGAAACTGCCTAAAGCACTATTAATCAGAGCAGTTAAGAACTTATACCAAGTCAGACTGCTGGAACGTCTTAACTCAACATTGTCTCTACCCTAACTTGGCAGTGGCTCCCCAAGGTTTCAGGCAGGTGAGGTTCTCAGCCCTACCTAGTCAGCTGAACCTGAGTCATTCTGCATGCAGAGTGGATTCTCTACTGCTTCCTCAAGTAGTCATTCAGCTATGAAGCTCACTGGGTGACCTGGGCAGTCACCATCTCTCAACCCAGCACACCTCACAGGATCCCTCGGGTAAAATGGGGCAGGGAGAGAACTAACCACACCATGAGCTCCATAGAGAAATGATGAGGTGTAAATGTAATGACACCGTGGATGGCCCCAACTCAGAATCACAACTTGTTGCATATGTCCATAGTTGCTAACTCTTGAAGGTAGAAAAGGAACATTTGTAATCCAGTCCTCCACAGCTCCCCCAAAAGCACACCTTGGGTTGCGTCAAGGAGCTATTTCTCTTGCAGAAACCAAATGCACATTTTGCAATTGCAAACCGAAATACTTTATGTGCCTTGCCTCATAAAGGATTTGTTTTTCTGCATAAAGTGCAGGCTTAAGCTGAACGTAAGAGGTCTCGCGCAGCAATTTGACGTAACCATTTTCTGTATTTCAGTTGACATCTGGTCAGTAGGCTGCATCATGGCTGAGATGATAACAGGAAGGCCGCTCTTCAAAGGCAATGATCGTATCCTTTCACGGCGGACGCTTGGCATTAAGATGTAGAAGTATGTAAGAATCCAGGTGTCAAAAGTGTGCGAGTTCAGAAACACTTTAAACAAATAATTATCCCATGAGCTTCTTGCTTACAAATGTTCGGAGTTGGGTTTTTTTAAAGTTTGTGTTTTGGCCAAAATTTGCAAAGAGGGAAACTTAATAGTACATCACGGCTGCTTTGCATTACTAATTGCAAGTAGAAATTCACATTTGTAAGACTCCTTTTTACACGCATTGTATTTTCCAGTATTAATAGCAAGAAAAAAACAGATCTGTTACAACATGCTTTTTATTTTGACAATACATACTGAAGATTTAACTCCTGACTTTGGCATTCAGACCTGGACCAGCTCACAGAAATAATGAAAGTAACAGGCACGCCAACTCAAGATTTTGTTCAGAAACTGCAAAGCCAAGATGTAAGTACCTCTTGGTTTCTCTGATTTCTTAAGGACAAAGTGCAAATTCAGAAATGCCACGTGCATTGCATCAGTTTCAGGTGGGAGACGGTGTATATGCTTTTTCATAAAAATTTTCATTGTACCTTTGTTTTGGAAATCTGTTTTTATTATTACGTAGTAGTCTAAGACACAACTGTTTTTGAACTCCATGGATAGCACTGAGACTAAACCCGATGGGGCGGACTAAATTCAATGCCATTTCTTTATTGTAAATGTTAACATCCTGTTTTGGCTTCTTTCAAGGCAAAAAACTATATCAAAAGCCTTCCAAAAGTGCAGAAAAAAGACTTTGCTGCTATCTTGAAGTATGCAAATCCTTTAGGTAAGTAAATATAGATGCACGTCACGAATAATGAAGCTGTGTGGTCGCATGGCAGTGAACAATTAAGTGTACAGTGTTAGTTACAGGTTGGTCAAAGCAAAACAAACTTAGTTGGTCTCTAAGGTGCTACTGGAAGTAATTTTTTTATTTTGTTTGATGTACAGTGTTACCTCAGGTTACAGACGCTTCAGGTTACAGACTCCTCTAACCCAGAAATAGTACCTAAGTTTAAGAGCTTTGCTTCAGGATGAGAACATAAATTGCGGTGCGGCGGCAGCTGGAGGCCCCATTAGCTAAAGTGGTACCTCAGGTTAAGAACAGTTTCAGTTTAAGAACGGACCTCTGGAACGAATTAAGTTCTTAACCCGAGGTACCAGTGTAATTGAAGTTGGGCAGATACTTTCTGTCCTTTTCTAACAAACTTTTCCAAGAATTTTGCTGCAATCTGAAAATTCCTCTGTACAGGATATTTATCCCCACCTGAACTAATCCAACTCTCATTAGGATGGCCAACTTTTAAGCAAGGTGTGGTGTAAGAGAATGTTACTGTTTCATTAAAAGGTAAAGGTAAAGGACCCCTGACAGTTAAGTCTGGGGTTGCGGTGCTCATCTCGCTTTACTGGCCGAGGGAGCCAGCATTTGTCCGCAGACAGTTTTTCTGGGTCATGTGGCCAGCATGACTAAGCCGCTTCTGCCGAAACCAAAGCAGTGCACGGAAACGCCGTTTACCTTCCCGCCGGAGCGGTACCTATTTATCTACTTGCACTTTGACGTGCTTTCGAACTGCTAGGTTGGCAGGAGCTGGGACCGAGAAACGGGAGTTCAGCCCGTTGCAGGGATTCGAACCGCCGACCTTCTGATTGGCAAGCCCTAGGCTCAGTGGTTTAGACCACAGTGCCACCCCCGTCCCTGTTTCATTAGTAAGGCAGAAATAAATATTTTCAAAGGCTGTGTGACTGTTTCCATACTTCATCTCTTTGGTTTTATTGTAATACTAGTGGAATTCAGCCCGTTGATAACGGGCTCTAGCGGGGGCGAGTGGGACCCGAGGCGCGGAGGCGGCCAGCGGCGGCGGCCGGGGCGAGGAGGTTGTGGGGCGGCGTCCTCGTCCTCCTCGCCGCCGCTGCCTCCAGGCCGGGCCGGCCGTCCTCCTCCTCCTCCTCGGGGCTCCTCCGTCGAGGTGGCAGTGGCGGCGGCCCGGCAATGGCGGCGGCGCAGTTTCGCCCGGCCGGAAATGTCTCTGCGTCGTCCCGCCCCCCTCTCCGCCCCCTCCAATCCCTGCGTCCCCGTGTGACATGCGCAGAACGCACTTCCGTGACACACGGAAAAGCAGGGACATAGCAAGATTATTATATAGGATTGCTCCAGTAGCTACTCAGAGAAATAATGTGAAGCCAACTTTATATCATATACCCAGTACTTTTTATTATATGGCTATCTCGAGTATTCCTGAAAGTCAACAAAGCTTCAATTTCCCTCTTGTTTCGGCAATCCCTTCCCCTTCCAATAATAATAATAATAATAATAATAATAATAATAATAATGGCCTCATGCTGTCCATACTTGCGTGGTTTGTAAGAATAAGCTCTTCCTTCTAGGCGTACCTATTATTATTATTATTTATTTAAAATTTATTTATGCCCTGCCCTCCCCGGCCAAGACCGGGCTCAGGGCGGCTAACACCAAATACATTATACATTAAAAACACAAAATCAAACGATTGATTAAAATACATTTCAAAATCACATTTAAATTCAAAATAAAATTAGGTGGTTTTCACCCACGAGTCACAACCGTATGGGTAAGGAATATTAAATATTCACCAGGCCTGGCCACCTGTGCTGGTCCCATGTGGGCCGATAGAAGCAGCCAAGAGACCACATACATACAGAGTCCCGAAGAAGGAAGGGGGTCAGACTGGGCCCCGGACCAAAGGCCTGGCGGAACAGCTCCGGCTTGCAGGCCCTGCGGAAAGATGTCAGATCCCGCAGGGCCCTGGCCTCTTGCGACAGAGCGTTCCACCAGGCCGGGGCCACGGCCGAAAAGGCTCTGACCCTGGTCAAGGCCAGTCTAACCCCCTTGAGGCCCGGGACCTCCAAAGTATTACCGTTTGTGGACCGTAAGATCCTTCGTGGGGCAGTCCCATAAGTATGAGGTCCCATAAGTACGAGGGTCCTGGGCTGCATAGGGTTTTAAAGGTTAAAATCAGCACTTTAAACCTGACCCTGTACTCCACCAGGAGCCAGTGCAGCTGGTATAGCACCGGATGAATTTGCTTCTATCCCAAGGAACTGAGTGGCCTCTGAAAAGGCAAAAACCACTCCTGATCTATATAAACCTCCGTTAGCATAGTTAAGATCGGTTTTATTTCCTTAAACCTGACTTGCTGCTGGAAAAGTACTGTATATTCCTGCGTATAAGACAGTGATGGCTAACCTTGACACCCCCAGATGTTTTGGAACTACAACTCCCATCATCCCTAGCTAACAGGATCAGTGGTCAGGGATGATGGGAGTTGTAGTCCCAAAACATCTGGAGTGTCAAGGTTAGCCATCACTGGTATAAGACTACTTTTTAACCCAGGAAAATCTTCTCAAAAGTCGGGGGTTGTCTTATATGCCAGGTCGTATTTCTTATACGGCGAGTATATCCCAAACTCTATATTTTAACTGGGAAAGTTGGGGGTCGTCTTATACGCCGGAAAATACGGTAAAACCATTACGTTTTGTGCTGGGTCTTAGTGCTTGCCCTCTCCTTTGTTGATCCAGCTGTGAACCTTTTGGAGAAGATGCTGGTGTTAGACGCAGAGAAGAGAGTGACGGCTGCAGAAGCTTTAGCGCATCCTTACTTTGAAGCCATTCACGATCCTGAAGAGGAAACCGAAGCCGAGAAATACGACGACACTTTTGACAACATGGATCTGCCCCTGGATGAGTGGAAATGTACGTTTGGTACATTTTGGCAATCTTCAGGCTAGGACAGAAAACATCCATGGTCTCTTGTGCAAATAGGCTTAGAATTAAAATATGCTTCAGGTGAATTTAGAAATCCGATGCAGTGAATTTCTACATGTGTCCTCCCCCCTCCAGCCCTCATTGGTTCTGTATAGTTTTCCTTTCCATTCTACTCCCGTTCCCCCATGTTCATGACGTATTTATCAACATTTGTATTGTGCAACAAATCAGACTGCTAATCCACATATTGCCTATGCCACTGTTTCCCAAATTTGGGTCTCCAGCCATTTTTGGACTACAACTCCCATCATCCCTAGCTATCAGGACCAATGGTCAGGGATGATGGGAACTCTAGTCCAAAAACAGCTGGAGACCCAAGTTTGGGAAACAGGTCTTAGGCCAGGGATGGGGAATCTATGGACATCAGGTGCAATTGGACTCTGACCCCCCCCCATCAGCCCCTAGCCAACATGACTAATAGTTAGGATGATGGCAGCTATATCCAGTAACATCTGGAGAGCCACAGGTTCTCCATCCCTGGCCTAAGAATGGCAGATGTAATGTGAAGACGGTGAATGTCCTGTGTGAGTGCCTGGAGGCGGTTGGAGGATGGATGGCGGCTAACAGATTGAGGTTGAATCCTGACAAGACAGAAGTACTGTTTTGGGGGGACAGGGGGCGGGCGGGTGTGGGGGACTCCCTGGTCCTGAATGGGGTTACTGTGCTCCTGAAGGACCAGGTGCGCAGCCTGGGAGTCATTTCGGACTCACAGCTGTCCATGGAGGCACAGGTTAATTCTGTGTCCAGGACGGCTGTCTACCAGCTCCATCTGGTACGCAGGCTGAGACCCTACCTGCCCGCAGACTGTCTCGCCAGAGTGGTGCATGCTCTGGTTATCTCCCGCCTGGACTACTGCAATGCCCTCTACGTGGGGCTACCTTTGAAGGTGACCCGGAAACTGCAATTAATCCAGAATGCGGCGGCTGGACTGGTGACTGGGAGTGGCCGCTGGGACCACATAACACCGGTCCTGAGAGAACTACATTGGCTCCCAGTACGTTTCCGAGCACAATTCAAAGTGTTGGTGCTGACCTTTAAAGCCCTAAACGGCCTCGGTCCTGTATACCTGAAGGAGCATCTCCACCCCCATCGTTCAGCCCGGACACTGAGATCCAGCGCCGAGGGCCTTCTGGCGGTTCCCTCATTGCGAGAAGTGAGGTTACAGGGAACCAGACAGAAGACCTTCTCGGTAGTGGCGCCCTCCCTGTGGAAGCCCTTCCAGCAGATGTCAAGGAAATAAGCAGTTATCCTATTTTTAAAAGACATCTGAAGGCAGCCCTGTTTAGGGAAGTTTTTAATATTTAATGCTGTATTAACATTTGACTGGAAACCGCCCAGAGTGGCTGAGGAAAGTCGGCCAGATGGGCGGGGTAAAAATAATAAATTATTATTATTATTATTGTACACAGTTTCCATTAGGACAGCTTCCTGTCTTAAGCAGAGGACATTTTGAGCCCCAATTCCTGCGATTTTAAGAGGATATTCCTGAGATAGGATCTGGCAACTTCTGTTTGCAAAGTGTGTGTTTGGCAACATGAGTTACGGTTCTCCACTCAATTGCCATGTAATCTACCTTCTCCTCTTGCATAGTTTTGGTTTCGCTGTTGTTGATTCATCAAGCGAGTCTGACCTATTGTAATACCTATAATAGTTATTATGATATATATAATATTATAGGTAATAATGAAGACCCTCCAGATCTTCAAACATCTCGGCCCTCCAGATGTTTTGGGACTACAACTCCCATGATCCCTAGCTAACAGGACCAGTGGTAGGGATGATGGGAATTGTAGTCCCAAAACACCTGGAGGGCCGAGTTTGCCTATGCCTGACATAGATGTTATTAACATATAATTAATTATAGCTAAATCAGAGGCGCTCATGTTGTCAATGATGGGGGTGGGACATTTTCCCTGACTGGTGGTGCTTCACAATAAGAAATAAGGATGTGAATCATTATTTCTCTTACTCAGAAAACAATTCTTTTTCTTTCTTTTTTCCTCCAGGCATCACATTCAAAGAAGTGACAAACTTTAAGCCTCCGCAGTTGCCTGAGTCAAAAGAGACAGCAGTGTGAAACCACAGGGACCAATTTCCTTAGAAATCAAATGAAGGAAGGAGAGTGTAAAATTTTAAATATATATATATAATTTAATTGTACAAACCTTTTTATAAATAAAACTGGATGTAATCTGTCTAACCTGTATTCTGAGGGAATATTTGTATTCCGGACTTCAGCTAGGAACCTAATGCCATCATAAGCAGCGCACCATGACTGGGTGAATATTTTGTTTCTGCCGCACATTGCTTATAGCAGGGGTCAGCAACCTTTTTCAACTGTGGGCCGGACCACCGTCCCTCAGACCATGTGGTGGGCCAGACTATTTTTTGGGGGGGGAGGGGAATGAACGAATTCCTATGCCCCACAAATAACCCAGAGATGCATTTTAAATAAAAGCACATATTCTACTCAGTGTGGTGTAGTGGTTAAGAGCAGTAGACTCGTAATCTGGGGAACCGGGTTCACGTCTCCGCTCCTCCACATGCAGCTGCTGGGTGACCTTGGGCTAGTCACACTTCTCTGAAGTCTCTCAGCCCCACTCACCTCACAGAGTGTTTGTTGTGGGGGGGGGAAGGGAAAGGAGATTGTTAGCCGCTTTGAGACTCCTTAGGGTAGTGATAAAGCGGGATATCAAATCCAAACTCCTCTTCTTCTAAAAACACCAGGCAGGCCCCACAAATAACCCAGAGATGCATTTTAAATAAAAGGACACATTCTGCTCATGTAAAAACATGCTGATTCCCGGACTGTCCGCGGGCCAGATTGAGAAGGCGATTGGGCCACATCTGGCCCATGGGCCTTAGGTTGCCTACCCCTGCCTTAGAGTATGTATTTCCCTCCCTCACATCCCCATCTCTCACAACCCCAAAGCTCTCACAACATGTTACAGGTTCTCTGTATAGCTACCATTTCCGGTGGGCTGCTTCACCCTCTACGTTTTTCATTTAGGAAACATTGCCGGCATGTGTTCATATGGATACCCGAACCCTTTTCCTACCGTTAAGCGGTTTACGTCAATTCCTGCTGTAGCAGCAACATGAAAAGCTGTCATGGAAGGAATGGGTAACGGAGAAGACCAGGACTTGCTGGCATGGACAAGGAATGAATTGTGTGAAATGAAGTTCCTCAACCACTTTTCAAACTGAGACGGTGTTAAAAAAAAAAAGTATGTTATGTTCTCGTTGCCAAACAGCCTGCTTTAAGCATTCGCAGAGAGGTTTGTTTCCAAGGGCACCCCTGAGAGGCCAATGGGGGGGGGCATCAGTTTTATTGACAAACAGTTATTTGGGAGAAGGACACGTCAAGGGAAAGAAAGTCACAGAAACATAATCAAAATTCTCGTTTTGAAAGAGCAGGGGAGCAACTTGCTATAGCAGAATATGTGCTCTTAAAACTCCCAGTAGGTCGACTTGCACCAGGTCAAATCCATCAGCCTCTCTAATCCTGCCCTAACTGGCAGCAGCTCTCCAAATACTAAGATTGAGATACTTCCTAGCCCTGTAGCTAATTAGAGATTATGCCATGGAATAAATCTGGAGCTTGTATCCAATGGTGTCCCTCGCACAGATCCCATGGATGCCTCCGGCAGAGGAGGGAGACCCATTTTCACCGATATCCCCCCCCCCCGTGTCCTCACATCTGCCCATAGCTGTCAACCCTCCCTTTTTTTGGCAGGAAACTCACTTATTCCAATGCCGTTTCCCGCTGCTATCCCGGATTGTTGATATCCCTTAAATTTCCCGGATTTCAAAGGAAGCAGCTCCTCTCCCTCCCTGCCGGCCAGGGAGGCTCCTCAGCTGCGTTGCTCGGCTGCCAATAAGGAGTCTGAGACCGACTGGGGGCGGAGCTTGCGTGCCTTGTGCAGCCAGACCCTCACGCCCAACCAGACAGACAGCCTGCCTGCCGTCTATGCGCTCGCTCTTTCGCTCACCCGTTCGCGCACAGCCTCTGGAGCGCAGGGTGGCGAGGCTACTTGGTGCCATTGCACCACCCTCGTGGCATCCCTTATTTTCAAATCCGAAAGTTTGAAAAAATCCCTTATTTTCAAATTGAAAGTTGACAGCTATGCGTCTGCCCCTAAAACCTGCTCCAGAGGGTTGAGGGGTAAGGATGGACTTCAGTTGGTTCACGTCTGTTGTGCATGAAGTCCATCCCATTTCGGTGGATTTTAAGGGGAAATCCTTTTAAAAACTCACTTTAAATAAAAATCTTGGTTGTTTTTTAAGTAACTCTTTACTAGGAAGCTTGAAGGCTGCCCTATTTCTCCTCTCCTCTCCTCTCCTCTCCTCTCCTCTCCTCTCCTCTCCTCTCCTCTCCTCTCCTCTCCTCATTTCAAGCCTACAGTTTTACCACTGTACGGTAGAAAGTGTACTAACTTATGGTCTGTGTGTGTGTGGTTTGGGAGTTGCCTGGTTGGAGAAAGAACAACGCTGTCCAGGGTTGTAAAGACAGCGGAGAGGATAATTGGGTGCGCTCTTCCAACTTTGGACCAAATCTATGCCTCCAGGTGCTATAAGAAGGCAACAGACATTGTGCAGGATAGTGTGCACCCCGGAAATTATCTTTTTCAGCTTCTACCTTCTGGAATGAGGTATAGGGTCATAAAGACCAGGACCAGCCACCTGAGAAATAGCTTCTATCCAAGAGCGATTTCTGAATGCAACGAAAGGCAGTCTGTGAGGGAGGGTCTGTACTCAGATAGGAGGGAACAGAGTTTTAGGGGTTAATTTGGGGAGGTATCAGAGTTTTTAGGGGGTTATTATGTAGAGGTGGGATGGGTGGGGATAGCAGGTTGATGGTTGTTGTAAGTTTGATGTAGATGTTCAATTTCGTTGTGCTGCATTGGACAATGACAATAAAGATAAGATTATCCTATCCTACCAAGGACATTGTACAGGAAAGGCAATAATCATCCCCACTGGTACATAGAGGCAGTCATCTTGTTTTTCTGTACAATTACTCAGGAAGTGACAGCATAGCTGCTTCCTTGAGCATCTTCACACAAGTATTTTTTTAAAAAAAATAAAGACAGTGCTTGGGACATCATAAAACTTAAGTTAACTGGGCCATGCAGAGGAAAGCTTCATATAACTCTGAATTAATCCACAGATCTACATCCTGAACTGGACGTTTTCTGGGAGGCATGAATCACCTATGTTTGTGCTAAACTGTGGAGCGAATGAAATCCTCAAGCATCCCGATAGGAAGACAGAAAGCTACGTTATACTGCCTTGGCTATGTTACTACAGAGTCCTCTGGAGCCAGTGTGGTGTAGTGGTTAAGAGCGGTAGACTCGTAATCTGGTGAACCGGGTTCGTGTCTCCGCTCCTCCACATGCAGCTGCTGGGTGACCTTGGGCTAGTCACACTTCTTTGAAGTCTCTCAGCCCCACTCACCTCACAGAGTGTTTGTTGTGGGGGAGGAAGGGAAAGGAGAATGTTAGCCGCTTTGAGACTCCTTCGGGTAGTGATAAAGCGGGATATCAAATCCAAACTCTTCTTCTTCCTCCTCTAAAGTGCGAGAGGTGGTATGAAGGATTTTGCAGGGGAAACCTGCCCTTTCCATTGGCTCAGATGCAACCTACTCACGTTTCGCTATGCAGTGAAACCTTGGTTCTCGAACTTAATCCGTTCCGGAAGTCCGTTCGACTCCCGAAACGTTCGAAAACCAAGGCGCGACTTCTGATTGGCACAGGCGCCCCGGAAACAATAGCCAACAGCCGCCTCGGATGTTTGACGTCCAAAATAACGTTCGAAAACCAGAAAACTTACTTCCAGGTTTTCGGCGTTCAGGAGCCGATTTGTTTGTTAGCTAAGCCGTACGAGAACCAAGGTTCCACTGTACTCTGGCAAGTATTTCAAAGATGCTTTGAGTTTCCTTAGAGCTGTGACATAGGTAAAGGTACCATTAGGTCCTGTTGTGTCTGACTCTGGGGTTGCGGCACTCATCTCGCTTTATTGGCCGAGAGCCGGCGTACAGCTTCCGGGTCATGTGGCCAGCATGACTAAGCCGCTTCTGGCAAACCAGAGCAGCGCACGGAAACGCCATTTACCTTCCCGCCAGAGCGGTTCCTATTTATCTACTTGCACTTTGATGTGCTTTCGAACTGCTACGTGGGCAGGAGCTGGGACCGAGCAACAGGAGCTCACCCCATCACAGGGATTCGAACCACCGACCTTCTGATCAGCAAGCCCTAGGCTCTGTGGTTTAACCCACTGCGCCACCTGGGTCCCTGAGCTGTGACATACTTATTGAATAAGCTGTATGGGTAGATATGAAGGATCCTCCATGAAGGACACTTTCATGTACGCAAACCTGATTTTCCTGTTCTCCACCTACGCTGTTGTTATATCAGCACATAAAGCTAGCCTTTCCACCTAGCAACAGACAGTTCCTAATCTCTTAAACCAGGAAACAATGTTGTCACTGGCTCCTTTCAGCCTCTGAGCTTGATTCTCGCCTAAATTGATTGATAACTAAAACAACCATTTCCCCTTGACTTGGATTTCTCTTTTTACTTGCCAAATGCACCTTGAAATCTGTGACATAAATAGCTTGTTTTCAAACAGGACGTTTTGCAGCTTTCCCAAAACCACTGTGATAATTGCTTCCTATTTACTCTTCCTTGTGATTTGCTCCCCTCAACCAAAGGCAATTTAAATACAGCTCTTTGCAGTTTCCTAATCAAAGACCTTCTCTGTATTATGCATGATCCACTCTCCACCACTGCCATTGAGTTAGAAATTTTGATAATATTTATACGACACTGGATAGAGATCCATTTAACTTATGCTTTATTCCAAATACTCTTATCATTCTGTACTTTTCTGATTTGAGAGCAATGCTCATTCTCCTTGCAAGCAGTTCCTCATTTTAGGATTTGGAAAGGATGGATTGTGATTAATAAACTGGGATAATTGAGTCGGCTTCAGAAAAGAAAAGAAAATTGTGGAAGGTCTTTTGTTGACGTTTAGCTATCACCAGCTATAAGAAACAACCGAGTTGTTTGGTTAGTTGGATGAGGTCACAGGGGTCAGCAAACTTTTTCAGCAGGGGGCCGGTCTACTGTCCCTCAGTACTTGGGGGGGGCAGACTATATTTTTGGGGGGAAATAATGAATTCCTATGCCCCACAAATAACCCAGAGATGCATTTTAAATAAAAGGACACATTCTTGTCGTTTAGTCGTGTCCGACTCTTCGTGACCCTATGGACCAGAGCACACCAGGCATTCCTGTCTTCCACTGCCTCCCGCAGTTTGGTCAGACGCATGTTGGTAGCTTCAAGAACAGTGTCCAACCATCTCATCCTCTGTCATCCCCTTCTCCTTGTGCCCTCCATCTTTCCCAACATCAGGGTCTTTTCCAGAGAGTCTACTCATGTAAAAACATGCTGATTCCCGGACCATCCATGAGCCGGATTTAGAAGGTGATTGGGCCGGATCCAGCCCCCGGGCCTTAGTTTGCCTACCCATGGATTAGGACAGGGGTCGGCAACCGCGCAGCGCGGGGACTCACCGAATGGTGCCGGAAATGGCATCTGCACATGCACAGATACCAGAAACCGCGTCTGCACATGTCCAGACGCCAAAAATTGCTTCTGCGCAGGCGCGGTTTTCGGCTTTCATGTGCAGAAGCGATTTCCGGCGCCGCAGACATGCACAGACACAATTTTCGGCATCGCACTGCGCATGTCTGGCCCACGGACGAGCTCCGTGGAAGTGATCCAGCCCATGGCCGGTAAACGTTGCCGCCCCCTGGATTAGGATGATTGAGGCTCCAGGGTTTCAACTGGAGGCAAGGGATGTAGCAACAAGTGCCTTCGTCTATTCTATTCCAATGAATAAAACCTGTTAGAGGGTGACAGGTGCCATCTAGTGGTTGGAGACATTGACTTTAATTACTGGAAAGAACCACCCTTGAAATTAACTGGCTTTGTGGCTCAACTACCAATTGTCAAAGTGGAAAATGAGGTCGGCAGGGCAGGGCTGATGTAAAAGAGGATCTCCCTACAAGTGCCATTTTTTGTGCATTTTGGGGCTTTTTAAAAATAATTTTTATTTGATTTTACAAATAGAGGACTATAACAATACAAATTACATATCCAGATTTAAGAGATTTCCCCGAATCTCCGGACTTCCCCCCTCCCCCTCCATGGGTCCTATTTTCCACCTTCTCAACTGCATATTATTTCATAATCCGTATTTTGTATCTCTCCGTACTGTCCATAATATTTGCTATAAATACTGATTTCAGCTGGCCTGCTCTGAATCAAAGTTAATTGAATACAACCCAATGATTTTACCTACTGCGCCTGCATTTCCGGCTGATAATATGTTAAGCATTCTAAGACATCCTGATCGATGTGTCAGTGTTAGAAGGGTGGCACAGAAATCTGTATTTATCTATCTCATCTAATTATAGAGATAAATTTAATATGATCTTCCAAGTCGCTCCTTAAAAACCCAAACAGGAACGACATCATCATAGGTTTAATGGGAGCAAACACAAATTACATGAGTCAGCTTTCAAGTCTTGAAGACTCATTGTGAAAGGGAAAAAAAGGAGGAATGTAACCAGTTATTAAAGTATTTCCTGAATCACTGATGCCTCATATTCTCTGCTGGCTGTGCTCTGCTGGCACCTGATAATTACCCTACCGAATATATATTCTTCATGTATCAATTCTTGGACTGTCCCCTATCATTTTCTTGTCCCTCTATTGCAAATTGCAGTGCCTGCTATCTTCTGTATAGTCCCTCATTCATGCTTGATGAATGTTAAATATTTGCAGCCATGGCAGTGATAGAAATAATAGCCATGGCAAAAATAACAGTAGTCATGTAGCATATACCGTGGAACCTCGGTTGTCGAACGCTTTGGAAGCAGAACAATTCAGAACCCAAACACCTACAACCTTCCGTTTTCAAACGTTTTTTGGAAGTCGAATGGCTTCCGAGGCACGTTTCTCCATTTTTAAAAAAGGAATTTGCTGAGCGGCAAAATTGCGCCTCGGTTGTCGAACGTTTCGGAAGTCAAACGTTCAATAACCGAGGTTCCACTGTATAATATAGTATTATATTGTAATATAGTAGTAACAATAATAGAAGGAATGAAATGCCGTCGGTGCAGGTTAGGGGGCTGTTCAGTTTTAAATTATTGACTAGTTTTAAATATTAATAGGCCACATATATTTGTTTAGGGTGGTGGTTTTCAACCAGTGTGCCATGGCACCCTGGGGTGCCTTGAATGATGGTCAGGGGTGCCACGGACAACACTGGCCTCTGTCCCTCTTTCCTTCCCTCTGTCCTCTCGTGTCTCTGCCTCCCAAAGACTTACATGGCTGTTTGTTGCAACAGCCCTGGCTACAAGCTCCCCAGGCAAATGGTGCCTCTGGGGCTGGACAGAGGGTGCTGGTTGCCAGGAGCAGAGGTGGCCTCGGAGTAAGCAAGAGAGCGGGTGAGGGAGCCCAGCCAGCCAGTCCGCCAGCCCTTGCTGTTGGGAATGGACAGACAAGTCCCAGGCCCCTGTGGGGTAGTATGAGGAGACACCTCTTTTGGGGGCAGAGGGGGGCAGCTCACAGACCAGGGCCAGTGGCTGCCCAGAGGCCTTCCAAGGAGAGGAGGCTGAGGGAACACTCCACAAGGGAGGGTGTTCGAAAAAGGGTGAAAGGCTGTCAGCTCTGCAGGCAGGGGGTGACATAACTGGGCTCCTGAGCCCCACAGGGGTGCTGCAGGAAAAAAATGTAGTTGGTCAAGGGAGCCATGGACTCAAAAAAAAAAGGTTGAAAACCTCTGGTTTAGATTGACAGTGCTCAACTCAAGTCCTTTATTTCTGGTTGTTTGTTTTTGCTGCCATGGATTTCTGAAATTAGACTGCTTTGGAAGAATTAACTCATGTAATGCTCTTACCCTCTCATCTGTCTCTCTCCATATGTTAAAGAGTGTGTGTCCACACACAGTTTTGTGTAGATGCAAATGAGTGAGTGCTACCTGAAGAAAGTCGTATTTTGCAAACTTAGGACATATCTTTGAACTATACGGCTTCTATGCCGGTCTCTTTAATTCTTTCTGTTGATACTCACAACTAGAACATCTCTTATTGTTTACCAATACGCCTTCCCTATTTTGTCCTGCATCAGCTTCGTTTTAATTCTCTTGATAAAGGCAGGCGGAACAGGGTTCCAAAATGGGATGGCGGAAGCAGAAAATGCCCCTTTCCAGGTTATCGCCATACAATAACCCGTGGAATGCTGTGCCGCTAATAAAATCTCCACTATGACCTGATTGTGTTAGGCTCCTTTGGGGGAGAACCTCTGCTTTCTCACAGAGCCAACCTCCAGAAGGCTGGAATAAAAGGCTTCAGTCTTTTATTCTGCGAGAAAGGAAGAACAAACAAGAAAAAATTGCCTGCCTGGCCTGAGTCCCCAGGGGCAGCGAAATGGGAGACTTAATAACAGCAGAAAAAAGAAAGAGGTGCCGAATTACTCAAACTAGACAGTGAGTGTCCGCTTTTTGACTGTTTTAGATACATCCAGGGGTCATGGGTGTAGCCGGGGAGGCAGGGAGTGGCAGCTGCCCCCCCCCAAAAAAATCAATAAAAAATAGCTAACGGAGGTTCTGCTCCCCCCTTAACAAAAGGCCTGCCTCCCCTAACAAAAATCCTGCACAACTGATGGGACTTTTGACTTCTTTCTTTGAACTTCCATTTGCCCTCCCCAGCCCCCACCTCAGGCTATTGCAAACCACTTTGGAGACTCTTCTCAGTTTCAAAAGTGATCTGTCACACTGCATTGGGGTGTGTGGGGGGGTGTTTAGAAATACAAGTCCTACGCCCCCTTGTGAACATAGTGAAAAAGAACTGTGAAAGGAGCAAAGTGTTTGCAAGCCCCTTTCGGGGAATCTGCACGCTCCTACAGTCTTGCTAAACCATAATGTGGCTGAGAACCAGGCAGTCCCATCGTACTGAATTTGTGTACGCTTTGTGAAGTCCGTGGCGAATTACAAACACCTCGAGTTGCTTCACAAGTGCCAAGGCCAAGGAACAACTTATTTGGATGAAAGTAAACAAGAAAGGCATGCAGGCTCTTTGTGGTCCATTGAGAAAGTCAACAGGGTCATCTTGTCTGCCTCCCAGCGCTTTCTTTGTCTGCCCGTTTGAGGCCAGCTTCTGATGATTGCGATAAGGAAGGGCACGCACACATCAAGAGCTGACAATCCTGTCTGGCCTCCGGCTGATATGAGAGCGAACTCAATCAGTATGAAAGTCAAACTCCCCAGTGAACACAGACTGTATTCTGGCAGACCCAGCCACTTCTCCCTTCAACCCTAATTGACATCTCTCCGAATCATCGGCCGACTACAGAAGGTGCCTTATAGAGGATAACACTCCTGCTGTGAATAAATGGGTTTTCACTTTTAATTGCTGTTATTGCTCTGTGCAAAGTACGCACTGTTTGCATTGTTTTTCAAAGCGTATCAAATATAGGACAAACAAAAGCATTTGAGGAAGGGACTCTAGTTTTCTGTAAGGGAGGTGCAAAGTTAATCATCCTCCTGTAATTAGTCAGTTTAACAGAAATCATCCTCTCATGGTAGGGATATTCTCTCTTCTTCAGGATGCAGTCTTTTGTATTTATTTTCAGAATCTGTATGCTGCCCCATAACTTACAGCTTATATGTGCTGTACATATACATATATGAACAAAGCAAGTATTCAGTGATATCTCAGTAGATCACTGAAGTCAATGGACTCATGTCTATTGATTTCAATGAGTCTGCCTCATATTGGATATCACTCCAATGTTGGAAGTATCCCTAAATATCACCTAGCCCACGCAAGAAGTGTACTGCCACAGCATCAATGATGGCCATCTAACCACCAATCCATCTTAAACAATGTCAATAAAGAAGTGTGCATGCACACGAAAGCTCATACCAAGAACAAACTTAGTTGGTCTCTAAGGTGCTACTGGAAGGAATTTTTTTTATTTTTTATTTTGTTTCAATAAAACAAAGGCAGCCTGCTACGTGGTTGAACAGCTCGGACCATTTGTTTATGATAGCAAAAATATCACGGAATTCAATTCTATACAAATATCAAACTTTAGAAACATTTCCTATCCGATAAATCACATCTCTTAATTCCTGTCCAGTATTTTTCGCAATCTGGTTATGAGAGGTAATCTCCCTTATTGAACAGACACCAATTTTATTTAAATTTATATCCCCAAGGGAGTCCAGGGCAGCCAATTTTAGTGCCTTTTTTTCCCCACGTACATACTGGTTGTTGATCTGTACTCAATACTTGTGCTCACCTGCAAAATATGCCTTGACAGGTGGCAGAATCCTATCTTGTTTACTTGGAAAACGGTTCCTACATATTTTTTAGTGTGCTCCAAGTACTCAAAGATTTATTTATGACAGATGATGGAACGTGCGAGGATGCAATGACAGTAATATTATTAATTAGGATGATCATGATTAGGGGCACCATCCAACCTTTAAAAAGCACTCCAGGTTTCCTTGATTTCAGTTGCTAGGCAAGAAAAAGGCTTGCTAATGATCTGGTCAAGAATGAGAAGCATTGAAGAAACTGCTTGTTGTTTTGCTAGAAGTATTGGAAAACATTTTCTCTACTCATCTCTTAACTGAACTTAGCATAATGAATTGTTGAATTGACAATTGAAATTGCTATGTGACTTTGTTCATTTGTATTATTATTTACTATAATGAACTTGATTGATTGGCCTGGAATATATTGTTATATTCACATCTGGGGCAAACCTGCTTGGATTTCAGGAATTGCAGGAAAAGGGATTATACCTGTATATCTGATTTGAATTCCTTTACTTTTCTCAATAGGATTTTTACAGGTAGACACAAGTTGAAGGAGCTGCCTTCCTACACCTGTTTTAAGTATTGTCTAAATGGTTTTTTCCTTGTCCAATAAACACATCTGTCTAACATTCTGCTTAGCATTTAAGGCATTCTAACGGTCCATTGCTGAAGCAAATTCCTGAATTTCTTTGAAGAAAATTCCAGTCCCTTGGCTACAATGAGATGGTAATTTGTGGCTCCTAGTTAATCTCCACCAGTCTCTTAAACAGCAGTCAAAGGAAATGGGGGGGGGGGAGGAAATGAGGATAAGGAAAGACTAGGCCCCAAGATCTAATCAAGTTATCAGCATCTAGCAGGCAACTGGCTCGCATATTTATGAGCAATAAAAATAGAGGCATGGACTAATGGAACAGGCTCAACTTTATTCTGAGACACAATCATTCAAGTACCGTATTTCTAAAGGACAACAATCGAATTCTACCTGTAGGCTAATGACTGCTTTGCAGGAAAGATTTATGTCTTGGAGCGGGGGAGAGCACACACCTCCCCCACAACCCCATCGCTCTGATCAAAAACTTTGGGGTAGGGAATGAAAACACCTGTAGAATCGACACTTGCCAACTAAGAGAAACCATTACATTGGATTTAATTTGCATCATTTACATGGGTAAAAGAACCGAGCTTTCCACACATAGAAATATTTACCTTAAAATAAATTTTAAAAATTGTTAAGTAGCACCTTAAAAGTAAAGGGACCCCTGACCATTAGGTCCAGTCATGGACGACTCTGGGGTTGTGGCGCTCATCTCGCTTTATTGGCCGAGGGAACCGGCGTGCAGCTTCCAGGTCATGTGGTCAGCATGACTAAGCCGCTTCTGGCGAACCAGAACAGCGCACTGAAACGCCGTTTACCTTCCCGCCAGAGTGGTACCTATTTATCTATGTGCACTTTGGCATGCTTTCAAACTGCTAGGTGGACAGGAGCTGGGACCGAGCAACGGGAGCTCACCCCGTCGCGGGGATTCAAACTGCCGACCTTCTGATCGGCAAGCCCAAGGCTCTGTGGTTCAACCCACAGCGCCACCCACGTCCCTAAAAGTGTGTGTGTGTGTGTGTGTGTGTGTGTGTGTGTGTGTGTGTATGAG
The DNA here is from genome assembly GCA_034642065.1 of Darevskia nairensis. Taxonomy (NCBI): domain Eukaryota; kingdom Metazoa; phylum Chordata; class Lepidosauria; order Squamata; family Lacertidae; genus Darevskia; species Darevskia nairensis. The sequence goes on from JAWWNI010000605.1 coordinate 561,819, forward strand.
AGAGAAATACTTACCTTGGTGAAGAATGTGAAGTTTTAGTCTTTGCTGTGCCCAAAGCACATTTCGCCTTGTCTCGTGGCCGTATCACAAGCAGATGTGAAGTTTGCTGATCAATGCTCTGCAGGGCGAGGCGCTCCTAAATCCAATTTCAGCTCTTTTCGCCGCACCAAACTTTTGTCCTCTGGATCAGGAAACTGATGAGATCACTGCTGCGGATCACTTTCCACCCCAAATACTGCAGTAGAAATTATTAGATGTTTCAAAAAAAGTCCATTATTTTGAGTTACATTATTTATATGATGGAAAGAAACGATCAATGAACGCTGCTTTTTTTTCTTTTTTAAAAACCTAACTCTTGAGTTATATGTTTATTCTTTAGGCTTTCTCATTTATTGCCCATCAAAAGCACACCTTTGTAATAAAAGAAAGAAATTGCTGTGAATTGCAACTGAAATAGCAGGTACCCCAGGCCAGATCAAATATCTACCTTGTATAGCATTGCCAACTCCTAATCCAAGCAAGGTTTCTGCATTTAATGGTTACATGAATGGAGAAGAACCAGTATATGTTTTATGTTTCCTGACTAGCTGAATATACATCTGTGTTTCTATAGATTTAACCACGATTCAAATGCCACTTTTTTTCAAGTGCGACATCATTAAAACGCTTGTGCAGTAAAAGTCTTGTGATTTTAATTTGCCCTTTTAAAATTCTAATTTACAGAACTGTAGTCTGTACTGGTTTTCCCAGTAGTGATGTACGGAAGTGAGAGCTGGACCATAAAGAAGGCTGATCGCCAAAGAATTGATGCTTTTGAATTATGGTGCTGGAGGAGACTCTTGAGAGTCCCATGGACAGCAAGAAGATCAAACCTATCCATTCTTAAAGAAATCAGCCCTGAGTGCTCACTGGAAGGACAGATCCTGAAGCTGAGGCTGCAATACTTTGGCCGCCTCATGAGAAGAGAAGACTCCCTGGAAAAGACCCTGATGTTGGGGAAGATTGAGGGCACAAGGAGAAGGGGATGACAGAGGATGAGATGGTTGGACAGTGTTCTCGAAGCTACCCACATGAGTCTGACCAAACTGCTGAAGGCAGTGGAAGACAAGAGTGCCTGGCATGCTCTGGTCCATGGGGTCACGAAGAGTCGGACACGACTAAACAACAACAACAACAAGTCTGTACAGAAGGACTGGATAACTGCCTGTTTTTCCTCCTGGTGCAAAGTGCGCTTTGATGTGATGCTTATGGTCCTGAATTCAGGTTAAACATCTGAACTGAGGAAAATGAACCTGTCTCCTTTCATCCACTTCCAACTTCTGCAGAGTCAACACATTTCAATTATCAATAAAATCTTACGATTCTAGGTGGCTTCTGGGGCCCAATTTCTTTAGAAATTAGGCAGCCCTTTTGACAGACAAGCTAATCTGATTTCTAGCACTTGACCTCACCAAGAAAAGTCTTCCTACACATTTCTGAGGCGAGCAAGCGCCAGGAGGCAATTGACAAAGGCAAAACATTTTCTCTTGGTGATCCATCTCCGTCTGTCTTCTTGGCTACACCAGCCATGTCTGAAGCCCTGCTGACAAACCCAGGCCCCAAGGAGACAGGCTGTCTGCTCCTCACAACCTTTTTCCAGGAGTCTGCCTTAACTCAGCTTCACACTTCATTTGCAGAATCCCCAGGCGCAATCCCCTCCTCACACCTTTGCAGGTCTCACCTGCAAAAAAAACCAAAATGTTCATTAAACACCCACCCAGGCACCTTGTGTCCACCACATGGACACAATCCAGTGGCTCTCAAACTTTTCTTCAGAATAGAAATTTGCTGGCGCCACACCCATTTTTAATCGGAAAACAAAAAGGAACAACAACTAGCAGTGCTTGATTTATAACACAGGACACAACTGCTTTATAATATGATCATGTGGAATCCAGAAACTATATTTTAAAAAAAACCCACTATGCAGCTATATAAGAACATGAATCATTCCCAAAATCAGTGCGGGATTTACGTATAAGCTAAACAAGCTATAGCTTAGGGCCCCACTCTCTTGGGGGCCCCAAAAAAATTTAAAGGAAAAAACCTGGATGTACATTTCCAAAATATAAGATAAAAAACAAATAAAATAAAACCTACATACAGCCACAGTGTTTTGTGTTGTGCAGACTCCTATGATTTAAGTAATGGGCCCCGCCTGCTAGCCTGCTCCCTAAAATATCACTGGGTTGCTCATTTCTGTATATAGGGGTGCCTACATTCTGCGTGGACTGGTTGCATGGTAACATATGCAAATGGCTTTAGGTGCCTATTAGGTCCATAAATTACCATATAGCATATATTCAACACAAAAAACAGTGGCAATTTGTTGTTGGCAAAGGACAGCTGGACATATATAAAGGGCCCCGTTAGCTTCAGTAGCTAATGCTTCATCATACCTAAAACCGGCCCTGCCCGAAATATATTGATAAACGAGCCTCTTCCATATGTACCTTAAGTATGTCTATAAACTCAATGAGAGGTGTGAGCTTGCTTTTGCTGTGCGATCTCATTTGTATTAGGTCTAATAAAAAGGAAGGAACGTTTGGCAAATCCTCACCGTGATCAACTTCCACCCGGAAACCTATGTCCCCACTGTGGAAGGACATGTGGATCCAGAACTGGCCTCCACAGTCACTTACAGACTCACTGTTAAGACCGTGTTTATGGAAGACAATCTTACACAGCTACAAGTAATCGTCAAAGAAGATTAGGTCTAATTTGAGACAAACTCTCATCAACACAAAGAAGCCTTTCTCTCTTGTTTCCTCCCCCGCAGCTGACTGCATTTTATTTAAAAAACGAGACACGTAAGAACATTTACTACATTTACTATACGAAGTGTTTTGTTAAAAATGGACCAAGTTGCAAACTAGGAAGGTCTGAGAAGCAGCTTGCCATCCACAGGTAGCTAAAACCAGAGACCCCAGAAGTGCAGAAGGCAGAACCCCTTTGTTTTCTTCCCCCCCCCCCTTCGAATATCACCCTAAGGTAAAGGGACCCCTGACCATTAGGTCCAGTCGTGGGCGACTCTGGGGTTGCGGCGCTCATCTCGCTTTATTGGCCGAGAGCCGGCGTACAGCTTCCAGGTCATGTGGCCAGCATGACAAAGCCGCTTCTGGCGAACCAGAGCAGCGCACGGAAACACCGTTTACCTTCCTGCCAGAGCGGTTCCTATTTATCTACTTGTACTTTGACGTGCTTTCGAACTGCTAGGTGGGCAGGAGCTGGGACCGAGCAACGGGAGCTCACCCTGTCGCAGGGATTCGAACCACCGACCTTCTGATCAGCAAGCCCTAGGCTCTGTGGTTTAACCCACAGCGCCACCTGGGTCCCAACCGAATATCACCCTACTTAGCAGCAATTCAAGCAAACGCCTGTTGTTTTTGGGTGGCTGTGTACTCCATCCGTTCATTTAAAAACCAAAGTATCCAATAAAAACAATGCAGGTTTATTCCACCATTTAAAAAATTGAAGGCTTTCCTCTTTAGAATACATAAGACATTCAGGTCAGTCATTGGCAACATCTCACTATAAAAGAATCAAGAATTATAAAGGCGCTTTATATCTTCAGGTTGAGCAGCTTCTCTTTTCTGTTCTTGATGCACTGAAACGTTTAAATGTTTATTTGCCATCCACACCCTTTGGGAACCACGGGCTTAATCCTATCAAATCACTTAAATGGGCTATAAGCAAACACCTCCCCCGCCTTGGGGGTTTCCATCAGATAAAACGAACAGAGCCCTGGGGGTTGGTTGGTGGGTTGGTGGGTGGGGGTCGTGCAGATATAAAGCGCCCCACACCGTGCCAAGGTTTGCTCAGATCTGCGAAGAGACCTTTGCGAGGCATCCTCACGTTACGGAGGCGCCAGCGATGCTCCCCGCGGCCGTCCTGCTCTCCTTCGCCCTGCGCCGGGCGACGGGGCTGGACCTGGGCTTATCCACCAAGTGCGTCGCCATCCCCACGGACATGGCCATGTGCCACGACATCGGCTACTCGGAGATGCGCCTGCCCAACCTGCTGGGCCACGTCGGTTTGCCCGAGGTCGTGGGGAAAGCCGCCGCGTGGCAGCGCCTCGTCCGCACCGGCTGCCACCCGCACGCGGGGATCTTCCTCTGCTCGCTCTTCGCACCCGTGTGCTTGGACACGTGAGTACCCGTCGTCCCGCGGCCGGGCCCGCGTGAGCCGACGCGGCGCCGTTCACACGTTCAACTCTCGCCACTGCGTGCAATGGCGTTGGCTGGAGGAAGATTGAGTCCGGGGTGAGGGTGCGGTGGCGCCGACAATCCGGCTGGTGGCTGCCCTCGACTTGGGGAGGAAATGGGGAAGGAAGGCCTCCTTCTTCCTCGATGCAGTCTCCCCGTTGCCTTTTCAGACGTGCGCGGCGTGCCTGCGTGTTTTTGCTCCTAAGAGCTGCCCTGCTTCCCCGACAGCTTCATCCAGCCTTGCAGAAGCATGTGCGTTGCGGTCCGCGACAGCTGCGCCCCCGTCTTGCAATGCCAAGGACGCCCCTGGCCCGGCAGTTTGGACTGCGATCGGTTCCCCGCAGATGAGGACACGTGTCTTGCATCCCTCGGCAAAGAAGCTACGCGTGGTCTCAGAGGTACAGCCATATATGGGGGGTTTGGGTTGCATGGACTTGCGATGGGTTTAGTGGGGTGATGCTAGTTTTCAGTGTTTTCATTGTTGCCCTTGCAGAACTCAGCGGGAAAAGAGAAAGCAGTCAAAAGTAGAATTGGTTGTCTCTTGCTTACGGATGGGCTCCCTGCCTTCTGTGGTGCCAGTTTTATAGGGCACCAGATACCATTGTCTCACACACTGGTACATTCATATCCCACCTTTCTCCTCTTGAGGTTTCCAGACCCACAGCAGGCTGGCCGCATCACCTGTCCTAGAGAGAGCGGGTCACTAGTCTCATCCTCTCTGTTCTTGCTTGCTAGTTTTCTGTTGCGTCTCTAAATTTAATTTTAATTTTTTTTTTTTTATGTGCTCTCCCACATGTCATCCCCCAGGAAGGATGCTTCGAGGTGACTTTGTTGAATGTGCTGCTCGGTTCTCAGGGGCTAATATATTACAGCCCCGAAAACAGTGTTTTCCCACTGTAGAAAAGAAGCTTTGGGAAGGTGTGATGGAGAGAAAATGGATGGGAATGGACCCAACCCTCTCTTGCCCACCATTTTCCCGCTCCAAACTGCCCCTCTGCCCAGCGAGGTTTTTTTCTCTCTCATACCAGTCTTTTTGAATGTGCCTTTGGTGCATCTCTCAGTTAGAACCTGAAATTTCATTGCCAGCCCAGCAAACACTAATTCCTGGGCAAGGTCTGCTGTTTGAAACACCCCAGTAGACAGATAGCTTTTGTGTGTGTGTGTAGCACAATGACACAATTGCTTATCATATCCTTTGCCATATAGTTGGCGTTTGAATTTTGCTTAAGGCTTTAAACCATGATCTAAAGCAGGGTGGATTTGATTTAAATCACGATTTAAATCACTAGTCAGTAAGGCTTGATTTAAATCACTAGTCAGTAAGACTTGATTTACCGGTAAATATTTTTTTTACAGAAAGACTCATTCTTGCTGGTATAATCTTAATATTTACAACCATATGAAGGTTTCCTTTTTGGAATAATAACTTTTCAGAGTAGTTTTTACAGTTATATCAAAAATTACTGATTTGGTTATACTACTAGAAATACATAGACAGATAATTATGAAATTATGGTGAGGTTTAATAAGTTAACTGTTTATATTTGGACAACTTTTCTGCTGTACTTTATTGGAAGGAGAAAAATAATCATTTCCTTAATAACCATTTAAACAATTTATTTAACTAAGACAATAACATGGTAGCATATGTATCCATGTTTGTTAACTGATGTAGTTAAACATTAAAGAAAAAAGAACTTAGACTGAGTTTTAGCACACTTTATAAACTTAAAACAAATCCTTATTTCCTGATGAATAGCCTTTGGACTACAATGTAACTTAAACAGAAGACTATATTTAGAAAGATTTTTCCTCCAAAAGCATTTTATTTTAAAAATCCAATTTAAATCAAAAAAATCTGATTTTTTTGATTTTTTTTTTTTAAAAATCATTGATTTTTATCCACCCTGATCTAAAGCTTACCGGAAAACTACCATTTCTGTTTGGAAACCTTGATTTTGGATCGCACATTGAATCGTGAAGAATTTAAGTTAAGTCCATGGACTTGAATGCAATGTCTGCCTTACAGAACAAAAGAAGCTGCTTTATACAGAGGCAGACCATTGAGCCATATAGTTCAATATTGTCTGCTCTGACTGGCAGCAGCTCTCCAGGGTTTCAGGCAGGAGTCTCTCCAAACCCTACCTGGAGATGCTGAGGGTTGAACCTTCTTGTGCAAAGCAATGCTCTACTTCTACCTAACCCTAATTCCACTTACCTGGGAGAAAGCTCCACTGGATTTAATGGAACTTACTTATGTGTGTAGAGTATACATGGTTAGAATTGTGCTGTTGGAAATCGCTGGGTTAAAGCTGACCAAATTCCAGAGGTAGCAATATTATCAATTTACGATGGGGTGGAAGGTTCGCAGGCTAGGAAGGACTTGCTCACAAATTGATTGACAGCTGCACAAATTATTATAGCCAGGAAGTGGAAGGGGAAAGCAGAATGTAAAATGGGAGCATGGCATAAAGAGGTGGTGGGATATAGCTATAAACGATGAATTAACATGTGCCATTAAGGTAAGACGGGGAATACGCAGGTGAAATTATTTTGAGGAGATATGGAGGGTGTTTGCTGAATTTGTACTGTTAAAATGAAAAGGGGTCAAACCATCCATCGCTGGTGGTGTTGAAATTTTGGGAGGTTGAATAGTTACAATGGAATGGTCTCGGTGGTGGGGTGCACATTTTTATTCTTATTTATTTATGATTGTTACTTTTTTCAAAATAATAAAAATAAATAAAATAAAAGCCTTTTAATATAAAAAAACAATAAAAAGAATTGTGTCGTTGGATATAATTCCTAAGATATAACAGTTGGCGCATATGCTGCTGAAGAGTTCTATCTGACTGGGATAGCTTTGTCGGTAAAGCTTCTTAATTTCAGGGTCATGGGTTCGAGCCCCACGTAGGACCAAAAACTCCTGGATTGCAAGAGGTTGGACTACTAGACTGACCCTCGTGGTCTCTTCCAACTCTACAATTCTATGATTCTATGGGCTTATCCTATAATATACAGAGCCCCTAGCTCAGCTTTATCTTCCAAGTTGTCAAAAAATGTCTAAGAATTCTTCAGGAGGTCTCCAGACATGACAGGTTTATTTTCTGTAGGAATCGAGTTTATGCCCCCATGACAAATTGGATTTCTCTTCTCTTACCGCCAGCCTTTCCAAAGCCTATCTGCCAGACTTGCCCAGCCATTGATGAGCTCTTGACGCGCAGGAAAGTGCTAGACATTTTTTGTATCGGCAATTTTGGTAAGTTATTATTGGCACAGTTAGGATCGAGGCATCCCTGGGATGGGCTTGCTAGATTCTACAACCTCTTCTCTCATATTTGCTATATTTATACAGGAGAAGCAACACACACACACACACACACACACACACACACACATACGTTATTTTTCTTTCTCTCTCTTTGCAGCCGCAAAGGTGAAACTGTCCAGGAAACGACCTGCCTTTGGCGCTCAAGAATATGACATTGACTGCCAGGTGGAATTCATTAACCAGGGCTCGCTCTTGCCTTTCGATGCTCGCAATGTGATTAAGCAGTGGTTTCTGATCAATGAAAACTGTACTCAGCAACTGGTCCATGCCCACCGTCCCAAGGTGTATCTCATTGTGGGGACCACCGAGGAAATGAACATTGTTGTCAATCAAGTGTATCACTGGCAGAAGTGGGATTACAGGCTGACCCTTGCAACGCAGAAACTGAGGCATCGCAAATGTGCGTAACTCTTCATTATCCAGCTTTCAGCATTCGTGAAGGTTTAGTGTCTCGGTCCACTGAATCAAGAGGCCCAGCATATTCTCAATTGGCCCATTCACTTCAGTGGAGGGAGCTAATCTAGAATGGAAGGCATATGAAGAGAGATGAATAAACTTTATTTGCAAAGCCAACAGCCATAGCAATAAAAGACGCACAATATACAAATAAAAACAACAATGGATAAAAGGAGCGATCAAATGACTATGATTGTCGTTCAGATAGTGGTCCTTAATCTCATTGCACCCTCGATAAACCTAGCAACCTTTGTTGTTATCAGATCGTCTTGATCTGACAAAAGAAAGAACAACGTGGCAGCAGAAGGGCGGCCTGGGATAGTAAGAGTGGTGTAATAAACTCAGACCTCATATCTCTATAGAGGGAGCAAGACAGGAGGACATGAGCCACTTTTTCCAGGTTGCCATCTCCACAGGGGCAGAGTCGTTTTTCGATTGGAATCTTCTGATATCTGCCCTCAAGTACGGCAGAGGGCAACACGTCCAATCTAGAGTAAAGGCACGTCTGAATTTTGGGATAGTTAATTTGTGCAAGTAAGGTGCCAAGGAGTCAAACTGAGAAGGGGAAAAGAAGGCATACCAAGGGCAGCGTTTCTTTATAATGGCTAAATTGTTCTGTTGCTCTAAGTCCTTTAGGCGCTGTCCAATTAGGAAGGCATATGAATGTGTTTCTTTTTGAAATGTATGGAGAAGTTGCGTCGGGACGGCTCACGCTGCGTACGTATTTGGAGCTCCCATTCCCGGGATAATAGGTGCAATGGGGCAGGCCAAAAGGTGTCTTGTAAAATCCGAGTGTATCATAAACCAAACATCAAGCCTTATCTCTTTCTGAAGTGCGATAGAACAAATATAAATGTCTACTTGTGCTGTGGACTCTGAATATTTTTCGTGGGGTCACATCCACGCTATATATTTAAAGCACAACACTTCCACCAAAGGATCCTGGAAACTGTAGTTTGCTAAGGGTGCTGGGAGTTTTAGCTCTGCTGGGATTCAGTTATGGTTCTCAGGATTCTTTTTTTGAGGGTGGGTGGGTAAGCTGTGATGGTTAAAGTGCTACAAGTATCTGGTGTGACCGTAGTTGCACTTGCTTGTGGCAGAATGCCATGCCTTCAGAACATTTGGTTGTATCATATTGTATAATATTTAGAAAACTGTAATAAAATTACTAATAAAATGCATCAAGCCTAAAGAGGTCTTTTTTAGATTTAGGTTACAGGTAGGTAGCCGTGTTGGTCTGCCGTAGTCGAAACAAAATAAAAAAATAAAAAAATTCCTTCCAGTAGCACCTTAGAGACCAACTGAGTTTGTTATTGGTATGAGCTTTCGTGTGCATGCACACTTCTTCGGTGTTGACTATGCCTGCTTATATAAAGTTTGAGGGGAAAAGAAATGGCAATATCGTTCCACAAGTGCACTCTAAATGCGTACAGGGCTGAACTTTAAAACTATATACAGTGGTACCTTGGTTCTCAAATTTAATCCGTTCCAGAAGTCCATTCCAAAACCAAAGCATTCTAAAACCAAGGCACGCTTTCCCTTAGAAAGTAATGCAAAATGGACTAATCCGTTCCAGACTTTTAAAAACAACCCCTAAAACAGCAATTTAACATGGATTTTACTATCTAACGAGACCATTGACCCGTAAAATGAAAGCAATAATCAATATGCTGTACTATAAAATAAAGAAGACAGTACTGCAGATGATTAAAAAAAAGGTTTTAAAAAATCCTTACCTGCACTGATGATAGCCATTGTTTGGATGTGGAGCTTTTATCCATTTCCGCAGTCACACAACCAATCAATCAGTAGCTGTACTGGGTTCCACACAGTCAGAAAGACAAATTAACCGAAAAAGACTCAAAAACAAAAATGCAAAATAAATAGCAAAACCAAAAGTGCCAAACTTAATCTGTTCCAGAAGTCCATTTGACTTCCGAAATGTTCAAAAACCAGCTTCTGATTGGTGCTGGTGCCCCAGAAACAATAGCCAACAGCCGCATCGGATGTTCAGCTTCCGAAAAACATTCAAAAACCGGAACACTTACTTCTGGGTTTTTGGCATTTGAGAACCAAGGCGTTGAGAATCGAGGTACCACTACCAAATTAAACGTAGATTCTGTATTTACAGAATGGTAGAATGACGCTGTGGGTTTTAACCACAGAGCCTAGGGCTTGTCGATCAGAAGGTCGGTGGTTCGAATCCCCGCAATGGGTTGCTTGGTCCCTGCTCCTGCCCACCTAGCAGTTCGAAAGCACGTCAAAGTGCAAGTAGATAAATAGGTACCGCTTTGGCGGGAAGGTAAACGGCATTTCCATGCACTGCTCTGGTTCTCCAGAAACGGCTTAGTCATGTTGGCCACATGACCTGGAAGCTGTATGCCAGCTCCCTTGGCCAATAAAGCAAGATGAGCGCCGCAACCCCAGAGTCGTCCGCGACTGGACCTAATGGTCAGGGGTCCCTTCACCTTTACCTTTAGAATGACCCAAAAGCTATTAGTTACTGTAGGATTTTTTTTTTTTTAATGCGCATCAAGCAAGGATTCTTGAGGCCCACTACCCTCAGTCAAAGGTTTCGGTAACACATATTTCAACTAGGAACGCAATGAAACAGTTAGGACACCACTTGCAAAAAAATAAGACTTACCGGTAATACCAAAGTCCCTTCTCCAGTTGCCAGTTCTTCTGCAGCCAAAACAGTACAACCCACACACACAAGAGGGGAGATGCCAGCCAGCTTGAGGGAACCCCAAGGTTTGCAGAAGTATGCAAATATTTAGGAGGGGGAACAGTACTCCGAGGTGATCCCCTACCCGTACCACAAAAAAACTCAGCCCAGTGAAGAATGGGCACATTGTGACCATAGAATGCCAACTTGGAAGTGAGAAATGGAATATTCTAGAAGAGGGCTTGAACAGTCTAGCAGTGATGGCTAACCTTGACACCCCAGATTTTTGGGACTACAACTCCCATCATCCCTGACCACTGATCCTGTTAACTAGGGATGATGGGAGTTGTAGTTCCAAAACATCTGGGGTGTCAAGGTTAGCCATCACTGGTCTATAGCGTATTTCACACTGTAATATTTTGTTGTAGCCAGGCCCCACCTGACACTCCTAGAATCAACATCTATGACAGGCAGATAATTGCCTGTGCACGTATGAAATATTTGCTAGTTAAGAATCCATGGAGATATCAACAACGGAAGTTTTTCCTTGTGGAATTTGTCTGTGGAATTTACCACAGCTCCAATTACAGTCCAAATTAACCCAGGAAACAAGAAATAGCTGTAGATAGGCAATGACTCTCTGCTGCAAACATCTTCTACCGTGCGTCTGGAAACAAGCAAAGGGTGTTCCCGCCTGCAAAAGGGATTTTGCCACCTAAAGCAGAGTAGGGCTGTCATGTCGGAAACTTTTCTCTCCTTTTTTATGCAAGCTTACTTTATTTCTTTATTTTGGATATGGAGATTGTGAAGAAGCCAGATGGACTATGCTGAAATGGCGAAGCTAACTGGAAAACTTAGAGATAAGGACAATAGAGACTTTAAAAAAGACTGGGAACCATCTATGATGTACCTACAGAAATATTGTAAAGAAGTGGACTCACTAGCAGGGTTCAAGTAAACACAACTAACAAAACGAACACGGAGATTAGGATGTAATAATATGAAAATAACAAAGTGTAAGAGCCAATCTGAAAACAATTATGGTATAAAAATGATAAGAATATAATATCTAACTTAAAGAATGTAACATTAAGGTATAATAAAATAAGCAGGAGAAGTTAATGTGCAAAGAACCAGAAAAGGAAGTTGAGGGAAGTCGTGGGGGGAGGGGGAGTTTGGGAATTGTATTTTACTTTTGTCTTAATACAATGTTATTGTGATGAATATAAAATTGTAAAACTTATTTTAAAAAAATATTTGTGCCTGTCTTCACAACAGATCCCAGCACCCGAACAAACCCTTGCAAGAGACGAGTCTGGGGAACTAAGGCAGACAGTTTTTATTATGTATTTTGTGGTTTTAGATCTTGATTTTATTCCGTGAACCACCCTGAGACCCCTCGGGTATAGGGTGGAATATATCAGTTCAATCAAGCAATCAATGACGAGAGACTACGTTCTAGGCCCAATATTTATTTGTTTGTTTTTCTTTATTGAATTTATAGACCGCCCTATAACTGGGGGGAGGGGAGGGGGTTCCCTCAGGACGGTTCACAGAATAGATAAAATAAAAACAGAGAAATTTTTGGGTCTTGAGGGAACCCACCCGAGAGCTCAAATGTGACATTGCTGATGTCCTAACTTTTCCCTCAGATCATCTGCCATACCAGAGGACTGGAAAGTAGCCAATGTAATGCCAATTTTTAATTTAATTTATTCCCCCCCCCCTTAATGGCTTTCGTAAGAGAAAGGAGGAAAGCCAGGCGGGAAAAGAGAAGGGAAAGATTAACATCCTATATAATAAACTTGCTGTGTCCCTGCGTCCGTTCTGTGTGTCACGGAAGTGCGCTACTGCGCATGTCCGGGACCCACAAGGACGCAGGGATTGGAGAGGGGGGCGTGTCCGCGAGGCAGCGGCGGCGCACGTGCGTTCTCAGTTGCGCCAGCACCGCTGCCTCGCACGGACGCAGAGGCAGAGCTCAATCCCCGCGGCTCGCCGCCGCAACCACCGCCGCTGCAGCCGCCGCCGGGGAAAAAGAAGAAGGGGGAGGGAGCCCCTCTCCACCCCCAGCGGCCGCTGTTCTGCCTCCTCCTGCCTCCTCCTCCTCTAGCGCCCGTTATGTAACGGGCTAACTTCAACTAGTATACAATAAAAAGTATTGCTCAAAATCAGGGATGGGAACATGTGGCCTTCCAGATGTTTATGACAAGAGAGGGACCAAGGTTGTGTGCAACTCAGGGACAGATTTTCTATGTGGGAGGCAGGCAGGCAGGTAGCTGACTGTTGTGTTTGGGAAGTCTGTTTACATATGTTTGTTGGTTGTAAAGGAAGTCTCTGTGTGACTCATTGCTCTTTACACCTAGGTCTTAATAGCTACACTGGAACGTCTTAACTACAGGTTTGAAGGAATGCCAGTGTAACTTAGTTGGTCCAACGACTGTAGTGGAAGACAGAGAGTGAGAAGAAGTGAGAGGTTTGCTAGTCCAGCCTTCGTCAGCCTGCTGCCCTCCAAACGTTGCTTGATTCAGCTCCCATTACCTGCGGCAGATGGGAGATGATGATCAACATCACCTGGAGGGAATCAATATCAGACGCTAGGGACAAAAATCAAGGACCCTAGTAAGGCTGCCTTATACAGTTTAGGGAAGTTTTTAATGACTGGTGTTTTAATGCATTTTTAATCTCTTGTTGGAAGCTGCCCAGAGTGGCTGGGGAAACCCAGCCAGATGGGCGGGGTATAAATAATAACTTATTATTATTATTTATGGTCTCTGCCTAACCTTTTCAAATGAACCCAGGATTGCACCTGGGACTTTGGGCAGGCAAAGCATGTTCTCCACCTCTGATCTAGGGTCCCTCTCCCCAAAAAATGAGAGATCTGATCCTAGATCTCTGGCATCTCATCTTGTTCAGCCCTAAGGCCATCTTGTGAATTCGGCCCTGGAGCATGGGGGTAGCTGGGGGTAGGTAGAGGTAAAGGACCCCTGGACAGTTAAGTCCAGTCAAAGGTGACTATGGGGTTGCGGCGCTCATCTCGCTTTCAGGCCGAGGGAGCCGGCGTTTGTCCACAGACAGCTTTCCGGGTCATGTGGCCAGCATGACTAAACTGCTTCTGGCGCAACAGAACACTGTGACGGAAATCAGAGCGCACGGAAACGCTGTTTAGCTTCCCGCCGCAGTGGTACCTATTTATCTGCTTGCACAGGCATGCTTTTGAACTGCTAGGTTGGCAGGAGCTGGGATGGAGCCATGGGAGCTCACCCCGTCGCGGGGTTTCAAACCGCCGACCTTCCGATTGGCAAGGCCAAGAGGCTCAGTGGTTTAGACCACAGCACTACCTGGGGGGGGGGGCGCCAGCTCCCCCCCATCAAGTAAATAAATAATACCTAGCCGACTGACCAATTGGGTCACAGATAGCTCTGTTGTACCCCCCGTATAATATAAATCCTGACACACACACCCAACATAAATGCTGGAGACTTGTGGTTCATAGCTTGCTGTCCTGGCCACTGTTTCACAATTCAGAGGAGGGCGTGTGGGCAGCTATAGCCCTCATATCTTGCATATGAAGTTATTGGAGACATCTATTTGACCATTGTTAAGATGGATGCTCCTGGTCCCCATATCTTTCTGCCTTGGGGAGAAAATCAGCATGGGAACAATTGTTTTGGGGAAAAGTAAAGAGATATGCAGTCCCTCCTGTTGTTGCTCTTCCAGCCTAAACCTTCAGTGGAAATATCTCTCTATCTCTCTATCTCTCTATCTCTATCTATCGTTCTATATCTATCTATCTATCATCTATCTATCTCTATCTATCTATCTATCTATCTATCTATCTATCTATCTATCCTGCATTGCAGGGGGTTGGATTACATGATCCTCAGGATCCCTTTGAGCTCTATGATTCTATGAAAGGAACACACAACTGTGTGTCATGTAAGTTGCTGGAAGCCACCCTGACTGGCAGGGGTAACCCAGTCAGATGGGTGGCATATAAAGAATAACATTATTATTATTATTATTATTATTATTATTATTAATTATTAATTATTATCCAGTTGCTGTATAATTCAATGTCTGCAGGGATTGCAGTAAAACCACAAATGGGCCTTGTGAAACCACCAGGGATAACCACTTCATTATGACACAAGCTTTCATGGACCGCAGGCCATTAAACGTGTAATTGCATCTTCCAAAATGGACTGGCGGCCATGAGAATTTAAATGTGCTCACCTTTAAGATGGCAAACGGGATTCTGATGTTAACATCGGATAGTGAATGGTCTGTAATCTTGTTATATGTGCTTCCCTTTCCCAGGCTCTAGGGCAGGGGTCGGCAAGGTTTATCTTGCCTGGGCCGGATCGGTCCCGCAGAGATCCTGCGTGTGCAGATGCAATTTTCAGCATCTTTGTGCGCAGACATGATTTTCGGCGCCGCAGAAGCGAGGCTCCAAACAACCTCCACGGGCCGCTTCCGGCCCATGGGCCTTAGGTTGGTGACCCCTGCTCTAGAGGGGAACAACACCTACCTGGCTTTTGTTTCCTTTGGGGGGGGGGAACAGTTCTATAATGTTTGAATTTATCCACAAATGTACAAATTGAGGACTGGTTCCTGAGGAGTTGGGCCTAGGCAAGAAGCACAACTTAACACATACAACCAGCAAATTCCACTGCTCCCAGATCAACTCTTCCATTACAGAGATCCAGATCTAAGTCCTCTTTCCTTGTCTAAAAAATTGCAATGCCTCCCGCCCCACCCCACCCCCACCCCCTGTATTAGCATTAACCCTTAGCTGGGTTGTTGGGGTGGGGGAGAAAATGTATGCCCCAGTTTGAAACAAAAGAATGCAATGCCCTCCAGCTATTTCCTAGCTATTGAGAGAGCATCTAATGCCCATTTAGCCAGCAATCTCCCTAACAAAAGAAAAGTACCGTACATAGCCAAGCCTGCCTGACTCTTGGATCCCACTGAAGATCTCTGGCTATCAGCATTCATTTTTCAAGCTGAAGACTCTGGGCAGTTATTGCCTTAAATGGGAATAATTCAGTGATGGGAGCCTCATTGTTCCATCATTTTTGCACTAGTCAGATGGCAAACACTTCAGGGCTGTAGCAGGAAAGCTGGTATCTTCAGGAAGAATTGATCTATCATCTAAATGTATATACTGCTTGATTGCAGTAAAATCACCAAGTAGTTTATAAGGAATATTAAAATGATCAATAAAAACAATTAAAAACAGTTAAAGATAATTAAAATGAAGAGTGAAATAAATTAAAACACACCTACAGCTATGTGTCTGGAGAGACATGCCCAGTGCTTTTTTTTTCTTAAAAAAAGTTTAGGGGTACTTTCATTTTTCTACTCATATTGAAATACTGCCCCTCAATGAGGCCAAACTTAGATGTAACCCCCCCCCCCAAAGCACAGGACATACCTAAACAAAAATGTCTTAAGCAGGGGCCAAAATGTGCTTGATGTCAAGTGGCAGGGAGTTCCGAAGTGTAGGTGCTGAATTTCTTACAACGGCGAAGCAAGTGTCACATGACACCTGGCCAACACCATAATAGATTCTGGTTTCGATACTGACATGGAGCTGTGTGGTGGGGTTAAGGTGGGCAAGTTCCAATCCCTGTTCAGCCATGACGGTGATCTGGGGCTGGTCACCGATCTCTCATCTACTTCAGGGTTGCTGTCAGGCTAAAGATAAAGGGACCCCTGACCATTAGGTCCAGTCGCGGACGACTATGTGGTTGTGGCACTCATATCGCTTTATTGGCTGAGGGAACCGGCGTACAGCTTCCAGGTCATGTGGCCAGAATGACTAAGCCATTTCTGGTGAACCAGAGCAGTGCACAGAAATGCCGTTTACCTTCCCGCCAGAGCGGTACCTATTTATCTACTTGCACTTTGACGTGCTTTCGAACTGCTAGGTGGGCAGGAGCTGGGACCGAGCAACGGGAGCTCACCCCGTCACAGGGATTCGAACCGCCGACCTTCTGATTGGCAAGCCCTAGGCTCTGTGGTTTAACCCACAGCGCCACCCGCGTCAGGATAACATGGCGCAAATGCACACCCCACTTGGGCTCCGTGGAGGAAGGATGAGCGTGAGAGAGAGAGAGAGAAAATGTAACAGATGAACCTTCCTTGCTCAACTTCCTCTCCAATGTGGCCTTGAGGAGGAAAGATGCTTTTAAATGCTCCTCCCTCCTAGGCAGTAATTGTTGACATGACTATAACTCCCGTCTGAAGAGTTGGCCTCATCAGAGACTCAACCCACTTCTCACCCAGCAGCAATGCAGATCTTGCTTGGCATTTGCTTCCTCTCAGCACTCATAGCCAGAGGTGAGTATCCCATCCTATGGAGATAGAGTTATATCTCTATCATTCTAGAGCATCTATATCTATATCTGGGTGTGGGTATAATATTATTGTCGGCATCCATCTGTCTGGAAGACAATGGAAACGTGCACCTTTCGTGGTAAAGTCAAGCCATTTGAGAGCTACAGCGTTCGCTGTGGCTGTATCGTAATATGGGATAGACATGTTTTGTTGCAGCTGGGGCAGGTGAAGATGTCCGATTGTGCTGATGCTGGTGTACCATAGCATTTTTTCTTTCTACGCTTCTCCCAGCAGTCATTCCAACTCTGGTATATAATGTACGGCTAACACATGCTTTCTCCAATGGCTTGTGTGTATATGTATGTGTGTTTTCATGTGTGTGCTTCAGAAGCAAGGATTCTCTGACACCTTTTTCTTTAAATATCCCCAGTACGTACTTAATGCTGTTTGCTTTAGAATATTATAGCTCTACAGGAGATAATTGTATGTTTCTCGTTTCTGAATCTGGATGTATCTCTTTTCTGGAATGTAGCTCCCGAGTCCTGTATGACTTTTATGCCAACTATGCAGCCATTCACAGAGATACGTGAGATATAGCCAGCAGCAGTTTCACTGCTGAACTAAATCAAAGGTTCTCCCTAAATCCCTGCCACAATGTTTCTCCAGAATTGAACTTATTTTGAGGGCTTTCCAACATAAAAATCGTAGCTGGGAAGATATGATAACCTGACTGCCTCCCCTGCTAATTTAATGCTAATATAATATAATATAATATAATATAATATAATATAATATAATATAATTAATATATAAATTTGTGCAAGTGTAATTTCTACCTATTGGGAACATATTGTGTCGCAAAGAACATTCCCCTCCCCCCTGAATGTCTTGAAGATTTTATGCCCCAGCTTCCATTAAGTTTTATTTCATTAAATTTTTTTTTTTTAAACCAACTCTGGAAATTATGAACAGCTCCAGGACAAGATCACTCATGGGCCAACAATGTTTTATTTCAATAATGGTGAATAGAAGGGAAGTGGATCCATCTCTTCCTTCTGCCCATTCCTTCCCCCAATATCCAGTGCAACCCACCATGTTTCTATACCTTAATTTTACCTAAAGTAGAAAGTTAGAAAGTAATTCTAAGCTTCCAAACAGAGCAACCAATGAGCTGTTGGATGTTGGGCGCCTGCCTCTCCACTGGCAGGTGGCGGAGGGGTGGGGGTCAAATGGGCAGAGAGGGAGACCTTGCCAGTTTAGCAGAGAATGGGGGGCCGTTACTGGTGGTGGTGGTGGTTCTGAAAATGAGCTATGGGGGGCAGTCAGAAGAGATGTCTCAGTTCCCTGATATGCCCTCGGAAATGTTGAAAAATGATCTGAGCCTCTGGAGCCGGTGTATTTTGCCTCTTGTTGGTTTAAATGGTAGGGGGAATGCAAAATTCACCCCGTTACCTTCTGCCCTAGCTGATGCAGTTCCTCTGCCACAGATTCTCACCCAGGGCCAGATTTACGTATAAGCTAAACAAGCTATAGCTTAGGGCCCCACTCTATTGGGGGGCCCCAAAAACTTTAAAGGAAAAAAAATTGGATGTACATTTCCAAAATATAAGATAAAAAACAAATAAAATAAAACCTACATACCATACAGCAGCAGTGTTTTGTGTTGTGTAGGCTCCTATGATGTAAGTAATGGGCCCGCCTGCTATCCTGCTCCCTAAAATATCACTGGTTTGCTCATTTCTATATATAGGGTGTCTACATTCTGCATGGACTGGTTGCAAGGCAACATGTGCAAATGGCTTTAGATACCTATTAGGTCCATAAATTACCATATAACATCTATTCAACACAAAAAACAGTGACAATTTGTTGTTGACAAAGGACAGCTGGACATATAAAGGGCCCCATTACCTTCAGTAGCTTAGGCCGTCATCAGACCTAAATCCAGCCCTGTTCTCACCCCGTTGCTGCCGCCACCTTAGGATTGCGCTATTATTTTACTGGCTAAAATGTAACTTCCAGATTCTGCGATAGGATGCCGCTGAATACTACGGAGCGGGGTTATAGCCTTCATGCTCTATTTGCGGAGTTAGCCAGGGTGCTGGCTAGGCACTGTGGGAAGCAGGATATTGGACTAGGTAGACTTTTGGTGCAATCCAGTCTTCATATGTTGTTATGTTCCTAATTTTCTAGAAGACAATACATTCCAGTTATTAGGTATTGCATCATGTGTGTATATGTGTGTTTTAGCAAGAAACAAGGAGTGAACAACCACATGGTTATCTCTGCATCTGTTTTGAAGTCAATGGTTTACTACTTTAAAAAATAAATACATTATTTTTACTGTTGTTGCTGCTTTTTAAACTGCTTTGCATAGCTGTGTATGCCATGCAGCCGGGCCTTCACCCCCTAGGAAAAACCTGTTGCCTTCAGGCACATTAGGAAACAATGACGTAGAATAGTGGTGGCACCATTGCCTCAGGCCACAAACATGTTCTGGGCTGGCCCTGTGCAGAATAAATTATGCGAATTTGTGCAAACATACCTTATTTACAAAACGTCCGCTGGTCTCAGGATGCTACCCTATATACTCGACTATAAGCCTAGTTTTTCAGCACATTTTTTGTGCTGAAAAAGCCGCCCTTGGCTTATACTCGAGTGAGGCAGGCAGTGGCTCCTATGAAGCTTTCCCAGGTTTTTTTGTGGTAAAATTGGGTGCCTCGGCTTATATTCGGGTCGGCTTATACTCGAGTATATAGGTACTTTCCCCCTGCAGGACTTAAGGTAGTTTGCTTTGTTTTGAAGCTTAAGAGTTATACACAGTTCTGTCAACAACCCGGTGAAATTGGCTTCAATTTAAAAACAATGATTCACCCAAAGACAGCAAAAATGTTTCTTAGCTGATGCTGAACAGGTATGTGAACCAGGTGAGCAAGTTATGGCTAGTTACGTTGTCATCAAGTCAACTTAAGAGACGGATGGTGGTGGAACTCATCCCCTGTCTCTGAAACTGATGAAAATCAAAAGAAGCACCTCAAGGTGTTTTCCTAATATATGTGAGGTAAGAAGACGGCCTCTGCATCATGGCTTGTTTAGCTTTAAGTTTATGCAAATGCTAGGAATTAATTATACCCAGTCTACACCCCCCCCTTCTTAAAAGCATGTCCAACTGTATACACAAACCCATAATTTAAGTATGGGGACTGGTTTTGATCCTGTCAGACAAGTGCATCTGGTCTGAGAGGAAACTTCATCCTTTAAAGCTATTTAGGTCTGGACATTTCCTTCCCTGGAAAAACAGAGAGAGGTACAGAGAAATCATAGGAAACTAGTAAAACCAACTGACAGAATATATTTCCTTCCTTTTCCCCTTTCCAGGGACTGCTTTACAATGTGAATCTTGCACAGGTCTAGGCCAAAACTGCACTGGTGAAGTGGTGACTTGCCCCCAAGACCACGATTTCTGTGGCATCACTTTGTTTGAAAGTGAACTATTTGAAGGTATTCATGATTTTATTTATTTTATTTTGGGGGGTGGCAGCGGCGGGATGTGTTCATGGTTTGTTGTTGCGTATTGCTGAGGGTTTACTATTGGTGCCTCTGCCACTGGAAGGCCTGCGGATGACTGTCTTATTAAGGGCCTCATCTGTGGTGGCCCCCTCTCTCCATGGTAATTCTCTACCTTAGGAGGACCAGTCAACTAGGGGTGTAGGACTTTCCTTTTTAAAAGCACTCACGCTGGGTGGAGCAATATTAACTCAGAAAATATGGCTGGAAAATATTCACCAGGTTTACACCAGTGTAAGCCATTTACACTTGCGCAGGGAATAGATCCCATCCTAACCCCTCCAACCAGTGTAACTGGGCATAGGAAGTGAACTGTTAGGTGACCATCAGCTCATGGACTTTTACAAAGAACAAACCACGGTTACAATAAACCATGGTTAGCCTGGAGACAACTTAACCATGAGTCCAGTCTCTGGCGACATACTAAACCAAGGCATGCTCAGCACAGCAGCAGAATGACTGTGGTTTTAGACTTTTGTATTTTGTTGTGCTGCATTCTATTTTATTGCACCACGGTTAATTTTGTTAAGTGTTTCAGAGTGCAATATCGGCAGGGAAGGGGATGGTGGTGTCTGTATGATGCAGAGGTTAGAGAGTTGGGCTAACTCTCAGCTTAATCTACCTCACAGGGTTGTTGTGAAGTTGAAATGGAATGGGGATTAATTATGTGGGCTGCTTCAAACTCCTTTTTTAAAAGCTGGGAGACAATTGTGGTAAATAAACACATAAGAACAAAATTATTTTTTCAAGAAATGTAAAAACATAGTATCATTGTGCGAGGGGCCTCGCAGCAGGGGCCTCTAGTTTTCACAGTTCTCAGTAATATATCATTTTATAGAAATGATTCGCTTTTGAGCCTCTGCGCTTTGTGCATCATCCTCATCATCCGACAGGAAGTCTCACATCTTTCCCCCCCCCCCCATGCCCTCTTGCAGAAAATGTAAAGGTTAATGGCATTATTAAGAACTGTGTTTCATCCAATTACTGCGAAGCCGGTTCCGCTGATATTAACTTGGGTAAAAAGAGAAGATCGAGGACCAGTGTTTCCTGCTGTAAGACGGATGCTTGCAATACAGCCTTTTCTGCCAAATGTAGGTATCAGTTTGTATTTTCCTTTTCTGGTCCCCTTTTGCTCACCCAACTGTACATACATGCCTTGGAGTTTTTGTTGAAAGACAGGTTGCCAGGACAGGCTGGCCTAAGGCATTTCCCCTCTCCCTTTATCAGTACCGGTAAGCCTTTTTCATACTTTATGACTCTTTTTCTCATGCCACTGTGCAGCACAGTATATTCGCAGCACCCAGTAATGTTCTCAGGAAGTTGACTTTTTCTCTGTTGGTTCAGTGAAGCGTTTGGAGACCAAACTCAACGGCTTGCGGTGCCCAGCCTGCTACGCTTCCTTTTCTGATTCATGCAGTGATGAAACAGTGGATTGTGTTGGATCTGAATCTCATTGCATTGACTTAGCTGGATTCATACATACAGGTAATTTATTCATACCCATGCATGCGTGCATTTGGTTTGGGTTCTTTCAGACTTCAGTCATTATCTTCATATCATAAACACAGTTCAGATGCCTATTCCCCCGCCTTAAAAAAAAAATCTGGCAGGAATTTCAAGAAGTTCTGGAGGAGCAAAAGAGTGGTAAATTATCTTTACCGTGCGGCTGAATGCAACAGATGGCTCTCAGCTTCCCATGTCAATTTATGCCCACGGGAATAAATTCTCTTTTAGTTTTCCTGCGAATGAAATTCTAATTTTAATTTTATTTTTTTAATGATTACATTTATATCCCACCTTCCTTCCAAAACATGTAAGCTCTACCCAGACTCACACTTGTTTAGCCCTGGGAAATGGACTGAATTTATTAACTTCCAACTAAGCATGAAATGGGACGCAGGTGGCGCTGTGGGTTAAACCACAGAGCCTAGGGCTTGCCGATTGGAAGGTTGGCGGTTCGAATCTCCGCGACAGGGTGAGCTCCCGTTGCTTGGTCCCTGCTCCTGCCAACCTAGCAGTTCGAAAGCACATCAAAGTGCAAGTAGATAAATAGGTACAGCTCCGGTGGGAAGGTAAACGGCATTTCTGTGTGCTGTTCTGGTTCGCCAGAAGTGGCTTAGTCATGTTGGCCACATGACCCGGAAGCTGTACACCGGCTCCCTTGGCCAATAAAGCGAGATGAGCGCCGCAACCCCAGAGTCGTCCGCAACTGGACCTAATTGTCAGGGGTCCCTTTACCTTTTAAAGCATGAGATATCAGCTGAATTAGCAAGGCACCAAAGTTGTTCCTTGATTATGGGCTGTTCTGTTCTGTTGATTCTGATTGTCTACTGCGTTGTTGCTTTTGTTTGCTTTTTTTTTTTTTTAAAG
This sequence comes from Darevskia nairensis, assembly GCA_034642065.1. Lineage (NCBI taxonomy): Eukaryota > Metazoa > Chordata > Lepidosauria > Squamata > Lacertidae > Darevskia > Darevskia nairensis. The sequence goes on from JAWWNI010000605.1 coordinate 584,794, forward strand.
AAGCTTTTTGTCCGGATTTTTAACTTCTTCAAATATGGCAACTCTACTATAAAAAAGGTAAAGGTAAACGACCACTGACATTTAGGTCCAGTTGTGAATGACTCTGGGGTTGTGGCGCTCATCTCGCTTTACAGGCCGAGGGTGCCAACGTTTGTCCGCAGACAGTTTTTCTGGGTCATGTGGCCAGCATGACTAACCGGCTTCCAGAGCAGCGTACAGAACGCCGTTTACCTTCCCGCTGGAGTGGTACCTATTTATCTACTTGCCCTTTGACGTGCTTTCAACTGCTAGGTGGGCAGGAGCTGGGACCGAACAACGGGAGCTCACCCTGTAACGGGGATTCAAACCACCTGCGTATAAAGCAGAACAATAAATATTATTCTATTCTACATTGTAGTATTGCATTTGATTGTGAGCTGCCTTGCAACTTTTAGGCAGGATATCAGTCTAGCCAAACAAAACAAAAATTCCCAGAAAATCTGCCCTTTGTTCTTGAAAGTGTAAGTGTGGCGTGTGTGTGTGTGTGTGTGTGTGTGTGGATCTTTAGATGATTAACTGCTGCCCTCTTGTGGCTGACAACCACCTTACTATATTCTCTCTTTCCAATACCAGGTGAAGCTACCGGGAAAGTTGCCATGAAGGGTTGTGCTACACCTGCCGTCTGCGCTCCTATTTTGGGAGGTGCAGGAACATTTACGGGGATCAGTTCGGCCATCACGAAACCTTGAATGCAGAGCAGCATCCAGCAGCACAGCCAATATGCCTCTTGGACCAACTGGATTTCTCCTTTCCACCGTTGTTGGTTTCCTTCTCATGAAGCTCTGTTCCTAATTTACAATCTGTGTGCATTAACAAACGGATGGAGGTGCTAAGCCGAGGCTTGTATTAAAAGCTTGACAACTCTCTCTCTTAGCATAACTGGGTGACCTGAGCATTTGCCTCTTCTTCGTGTGTTAAGGACTAATGGGGCAACCATTGATTCCAGTTAATTGATCGATCTATCAATGAAAGTAAGAATCAGGGCCACAGGTGTACTCAAGACTGAGTAGAGTGCTTTCCTCTCCACGATGAAGTTCACAGACACTTTTTGGGCTGTGTCTGCTTTGGACTTTGGCCAGATGAAATAAGCTGGTAACAAAAAAAAAAAAAAAAAATTCCTTCCTGAAGCACCTTAGAGACCAACTAAGTTTGTTATTGGTATGAGCTTGTATCTGAAGAAGTGTGCATGCACACGAAAGCTCATACCAAGAACAAACTTAGTTGGTCTCTAAGGTGCTACTGGAAGGAATTTTTTTATTTTTTATTTTGTTTCAACTATGGCAGACCAACACGGTTATCTACCTGTAACTAAGCTGGTAATATTCATGTCATCAACACCAAGCACTAAAGCCAATGCAAGTCCTTCATCTACATCAGCTTTCACCTGCATGTTCTAAAGGAATATGTGCCAAACACCTAATTGACATTTAACAACAATGGCAAACCGATTAAACATTTGATTGAATAACAATTTGCCTCCTTAGCCATCTTCTGTCTGACCGATCTGTTAAATAGCAAAATCAATAGTAAAATGAAAAACGAAATCTGGGAATATTGATTCGTCTCTTATTGGTTTAAGCTTTGGGGACGGTTATGAACCTTCTCTGTGTGTTTTACAGCCCCCTTTTTGGATTTCCAATCAATAGGATTGTTTAATAGGTTGCAACAATTATCAATTGCACTTTACATTTTAGTTACTTCATGCTGAAACACAGGGAAAGAACATTTGTGTTAACTAAATGGGCTTGTAAAATAACTGGGAAAAGCTCGTAATTGATCCAATTGCTTTAAACTGGAGCCCGTAAGTTCAGAACTCGGCATGAAATGCATGTCCATTTCCATTCGCCCATGGCCCCAAATTGGATCATTCCACATGTGGTGGGTTCTCAGAATCAAACTGGTTCATCCCTGTACCATGTATAAAATGTTTAGGATGAAACTAGGCTCACCTGAGTAAATAGGTACAGTATGGCCCGTTGCTATAACGTTGTTGAAAATATGTGTGTTTGGACCTCACTGATGTTTGGATGGGAGACCACCGGAAGCAGCACTGATTTCCCCAAAGGTTCAGCAGGATAGCAGCCTGGGACCATGTCAGAACCAGCCCTGTTTTTATATCTCTATGTTATAGTTTTTGCTACATGGCAGATTTGGGTGGTATTGCAAGAGTACAGCAACTTCTGCCCTGTAGCCTGGAAGCTGGACCACATCCCAAGACAGCAGATAACGGGGAGGGATGTTTCTGTGATTGGCATCTGAATTTGACTATATACCTGTGGTTTCTTCGGCCTTCTCAGCTAAAACCTGAAGCCAGAAGCGGCTTCCTTAGTCTGTACACTTATGTATGAAGCGCCTGCATGCTGGTTTTTTTTGTATGTGTCTGTATTATTAGCACCACTCAAAACCTTTTGTTGATTAGTGACTTGAAAATCCTGGATCTTACAGACCCTCCAAGTGTCCCTATTTTTCAGGGACAGTCCTGGATTTAGAGAAGCCGTCCTGGTTTCTGACTTGATCCCGAATGTCCCTCTTTTCCTTAGGACGTCCCTATTTTCATTCGGAGAAATGTTGGAGGGTCTGGAGTTATGCGACCCCTTGAGCTAAGGAGATAAGTAACTATACAACCTTTAGAAGACATCTGAAAGCAGCCCTGTATAGGAGAGGTTTTTTTAAAAAATGTTTTGTTTTTATATACGTTGGAAGCCACCCAGAGTGGCTGGAGCAACCCAGGCAGATGGGCAGGATATTGATTGATTGATAAAAGGACCTCCTTATTTTCATTGGATAAATGTTGGAGGGTATGGAGCTGCCATCAGATGTCAAGGAAATAAACAACTATCTGACTTTTAGAAGACATCTGTACACTTAATTTTTTTGTTTACAAAAATACATGCAGTCTCTCTTTTTTCAAGTTGCGTTTTCTACAGATAAGTTTCATTTGTTGAGACATTAGTGTTACATTTTAGAAGACATCTGAAGGAAGCCCTGCTTAGGGAAGTTTTTAATGTTTGATGTTTTATCGTGTTTTTTATATTCTGTTGGGAGCCGCCCAGAGTGGCTGGGGAAACCCAGCCAGATGGGCGGGGTATAAATAATAATATATTGTTATTATTTACAAAACCAGAGGAAAACGCCAGTTCAGTGAAAACTCATAATGCTTTTTTACACCTGACAGTCACTTTAAACAGCCGACACGTTGTAACTAAAGAATGGATACTATCCCATCGGCAACCTTGTTTTATCCGTGACTGCGCAGCCGCAAATGCTTTGCCCGCCTCGCCTTTTGCGCACCACTCAGGGCATGAATGGATTAGCTAGTAGTCCCGATAGCCCAATGAGAGGCAGCGATGCAGATTGACGCTCCTAAATCTGAGCCTGTCCTTTGCATTGCGGATCCTCATTGGGCCGACGAAGAATTATTCGCCATCTCTCCTGGCTAATCAGGAGCGGCAAATTTTCGCTCCGCCCTTCAAGCCCTTTGATCTGTCTTCCCTTCTACATACAACGGAGACCCCGGAGTTGACTGGGGGAAGCTCTCCACTTTTAACCCTTTGTTTCCACGCTGGGTGCAGCAGACAGAAGCACCGGCCCTTCTTACCATAGGTAGGTCAAAATAAAACCAGGGACCTGCACTGGTGGCAGTTGCCCGGTACTTCGGATCCTTGGTTACTTGCGGGAGAGGGGCAGAAACTGCACTCTGCACATGCTCAGAGGCACTCCTACTTTTGCTAACCGTCTGGCATTAAGGCTTCAAGCCGCCGTCAACAAGGATATGCTCAGTGGTGCCCCAAGAGACGCATGGAATGTATGCATTTCATTTTGGGGGGAGGGGACCTGTTTGGAGGTGTTTCTGTTTTGATTCATGGAAGGTTTGCTCTGGGTAAAAATATTTTAGGAAGGGAGGCTGCACTGATTCTCAGTGGGCGCCAGCATTTCTTTCTCAATTCTACCACAGCACCAGGGCTTAGTTTAGGTGGTTACATGTTAAGAGAATGGAGGGAGGGCATGTATGTGCACAGAGTGTAAGCGAAGAGGACCTGATTGGTTTGTACGAGCTCTATTTATTATTATTATTATTTTTAAAATAAACTTTATTCATAGTCAATTTTTAAAACAAAACCTTATAACATATAAATTATCATTTATACATTCTAAAAATATACAGAAATTAACTCATCTATAATAAACAATATTTCCGGTTGTGTACTTTAAAGTTCATAAATTGTTGAATCAAACCGAAATTTATCTTCATACATACTTCATCTTTTCCCTCTTATTCTGCTTTGCCTTCTCTTTCCCCCATTTATCCACAATTCTTAGATTACTAAATTGAATCAAACATCATTCTAGTCTTTTGTTGTTGTTCAGTCGTTCAGTCGTGTCCGACTCTTCGTGACCCCATGGACCAGTGCACGCCAGGCACGCCTATCCTTCACTGCCTCTCGCAGTTTGGCCAAACTCATGTTAGTAGCTTCGAGAACACTGTCCAACCATCTCATCCTCTGTCGTCCCCTTCTCCTTGTGCCCTCAATCTTTCCCAACATCAGGGTCTTTTCTAGGGAGTCTTCTCTTCTCATGAGGTGGCCAAAGTACTGGAGCCTCAACTTCAGGATCTGTCCTTCCAGTGAGCACTCAGGGCTGATTTCTTTAAGAATGGATAGGTTTGATCTTCTTGCAGTCCATGGGACTCTCAAGAGTCTCCTCCAGCACCATAATTCAAAAGCATCAATTCTTCGGCGATCAGCCTTCTTTATGGTCCAGCTCTCACTTCCGTACATTACTACTGGGAAAACCATAGCTTTAACTATACGGACCTTTGTTGGCAAGGTGATGTCTTTGCTTTTTAAGATGCTGTCTAGGTTTGTCATTGCTTTTCTCCCAAGAAGCAGGCGTCTTCTAATTTCGTGAGTGCTGTCACCATCTGCAGTGATCATGGAACCCAAGAAAGTGAAATCTCTCACTGCCTCCATTTCTTCCCCTTCTATTTGCCAGGAGGTGATGGGACCAGTGGCCATGATCTTAGTTTTTTTGATGTTGAGCTTCAGACCATATTTTGCGCTCTCCTCTTTCACCCTTATTAAAAGGTTCTTTAATTCCTCCTCACTTTCTGCCATCAAGGTTGTATCATCAGCATATCTGAGGTTGTTGATATTTCTTCCGGCAATCTTAATTCCGGTTTGGGCTTCATCCAGTCCAGCCTTTCGCATGATGAATTCTGCATATAAATTAAATAAGCAGGGAGACATTCTAGTCTTTACATCACTTTAAAGACCCCCACTTGTCGGTTACTCAGAGTAAAGCCTCTTTCTAGTTTCTTGCATTGCTTATCTTTCTATTTTCCTTCACTTTCCTTAAATCATATTTTCTTCTCTGCCTTTAAATACTGTACGGACTATTTAGAAGTGGATCCATGACTTCATAGTGGGGCACTGTGATCTCTCATAATCGCCAAATTTTTCCCAGCTTTTTTAAAATTTTTGTTTACTGCGGCCTCTAATTGAATTTGTTAATTTAGCTAAGTCCAAAAAGCTGAATGCCTTCTCCTGCCATTCTTGAATACTAGGTACAGTTTGCTTTTTCCAATATGAGGCTATTAAAATCCTGGCCACGGCTGTTAAATATAAAAATAGCTTTTGATCTTGCTTATTTATTTCTTCGTCTAGTATTCCCAATAGCAGAGATTCTGGTTCTTTCTTAATATTATATTTTAATATCTTTTTTATTTCTTCAAAAATTTGAATCCAGAATTTTTTTATTTCGTCACAGTGCCACCATATATGAATAAATGTTCCCACCTCCTTTTTGCATATCCAACATTGATTATCTCCATTTTTATAATAATAATAATAATAATTTATTATTTATACCCTGCCCATCTGGCTGGGTTTCCCCAGCCACTCTGGGCGGCTTTCAACAGAACATTAAAATACAATAATCTATAAAACATTAAAAGCCTCCCTAAACAGGGTTGCCTTCAGTTGTCTTCTGGTCTGATAGTTGTTATTCTCTTTGACATCTGAAGGGAGGGCGTTCCACAGGGTGGGTGCCACTACCGAGAAGGCCCTCTGCCTGGTTCCCTGTAATTTGGCTTCTCGTAGTGAGGGAACTGCCAGAAGGCCCTCGGCACTGGACCTCAGTGTCCGGGCTGAACGATGGGGGTGGAGACGCTCCTTCAGGTATACTGGACCAAAGCCATTTAGGGCTTTAAAGGTCAGCACCAACACTTTGAATTGTGCTCGGAAACGTACTGGGAGCCAGTATAGGTCTTTCAAGACCGGTGTTATGTGGTCTCGGCGGCCGCTCCCAGTCACCAGTCTAGCTGCCGCATTCTGGATTAGTTGTAGTTTCCGGGTCACCTTCAAAGGTAGCCCCACGTAGAGCGCATTGCAGTAGTCCAAGCGGGAGATAACCAGAGCATGCACCACTCTGGCGAGACAGTCTGCGGGCAGGTAGGGTCTCAACCTGCGTACCAGATGGAGCTGGTAGACAGCTGCCCTGGATACAGAATTAATCTGCGCCTCCATGGACAGCTGTGAGTCCAAAATGACTCCCAGGCTGCGCACCTGGTCCTTCAGGGGCACAGTTACCCCATTCAGGACCAGGGAGTCCTCCACACCTGCCCGCCTCCTGTCCCCCCAAAACAGCATTTTTTATTCATACATTTTATGAATTTTATAAGGGGTCATATACCACCTAAAGAACATCTTAATCAAGTTCTCCTTAATTCCTTCCGCGGCCGTGAACCTCCACGATTCTTTCCATAATTTTTCCCATTTATCAAGGTCAATTGCTCTTCCCAAATCTATTGCCCATTTTATCATCGTTTCTTTCACCATTTCATCTTTCATTTCATCTTGATTTCAGCAAGGCCTTTGACAAGGTGCCCCATGATATTACTGTAAAGAAGCTGGTAAAATGCAGGCTAGACAATGCTACCATTCAGTGGATTTGTAACTGGCTGACTGACCGAACCCAAAGGGTGCTCATCAATGGCTACTCTTCATCCTGGAGAGAAGTGACTAGTGGGGTGCCACAGGGTTCTGTCTTGGGCCCAGTCTTATTCAACATCTTTATCAATGACTTGGATGATGGGCTTGAGGACATCCTGATCAAGTTTGCAGATGACACCAAATTGGGAGGGGTGGCTAATACCCCAGAGGACAGGATCACACTTCAAAATGACCTTAACAGATTAGAGAACTGGGCCAAGGCAAACAGGATGAATTTTAACAGGGAGAAATGTAAAGTACTACACTTGGGGGGGGGGAATGAAAGGCACAAATACAGGATGGGTGACACCTGGCTTGAGAGCAGTACAAGTGAAAAGGATCTAGGAGTCTTGGTAGACCACAAACTTGACATGAGTCAACAGTGTGATGCAGCAGCTAAAAAAGCCAATGCAATTCTGGGCTGCATCAATAGGAGTATAGCATCTAGATCAAGGGAAGTACCATATATACTCAAGTATAAGCCGACCCGAATATAAGCCGAGGCACCCAATTTTACCACAAAAAACCTGGGAAAGCTTCATAGGAGCCACTGCCTGCCTCACTCGGGTATAAGCCGAGGGCGGTTTTTTCAGCACAAAAAATGTGCTGAAAAACTAGGCTTATACTCGAGTATATAGGGTAATAGTTCCACTGTATTCCACTCTGGTCAGACCTCACCTGGAATACTGTGTCCAGTTCTGGGCACCACAGTTCAAGAAAGATACTGACAAGCTGGAACATGTCCAGAGGAGGGCAACCAAAATGGTCAAAGGCCTGGAAACGATGCCTTATGAGGAACGGCTTAGGGAGCTGGGTATGTTTAGCCTGGAGAAGAGAAGGTTAAGGGGTGATATGATAGCCATGTTCAAATACAGGGTGGATAAAAATCAATGATTTTTTTAAAAAAAATCAAAAAAATCGGATTTTTTTGATTTAAATCGGATTTTTTTGATTTAAATTGGATTTTTTAAATAAAATGCTTTTGGAGGGAAAATCTTTCTAAATATAGTCTTCTATTTAAGTTACATTGTAGTCCAAAGGCTTTTCATCAGGAAATGAGGATTTGTTTTAAGTTTATCAAGTGTGGCTAAAACTCAAGTCTAAGTTTTTTTTAAAAAAATGTTTAACCACATCAGTTAACAAACATGGATACATATGCTATCATGTTATTGTTTTAGTTAAATAAATTGTTTAAATGGTTATTAAGGAAATGATTATTTTTCTCTTTCCAATAAAGTACAGCAGAAAAGTTGTCCAAATATAAAGTTAACTTATTAAACCTCACCATAATTTCATAATTATCTGTCTATGTATTTCTAGTAGTATAACCAAATCAGTAATTTTTGATAGAACTGTAAAAACTACTCTGAAAATTTATTATTCCAAAAATGAAACCTTCATATGGTTGTAAATATTAAAATTATACCAGCAAGAATGAGTCTTTCTGTAAAAAAAAAAAATTAAATCAAGTCTTACTGACTAGTGATTTAAATCAAGCCTTACTGACTAGTGATTTAAATCGTGATTTAAATCAATTTGATTTAAATCAAATCCACCCTGTTCAAATATATAAAAGGATGTCATATTATAGAGGAGGGAGAAAGGTTGTTTTCTGCTGCTCCAGAGATGCGGACCCGGAGCAATGGATTCAAACTACTGTACAAGAAAGAAGATTCCACCTAAACATTAGGAAAAACTTCCTGACAGTAAGAGCTGTTCGACAGTGGAATTTGCTGCCAAGGAGTGTGGTGGAGTCTCCTTCTTTGGAGGTCTTTAAGCAGAGGCTTGACAGCCACCTGTCAGGAATGCTTTGGTGGTGTTTCCTGCTTGGCAGGGGGTTGGACTGGATGGCCCTTGGGGTCTCTTCCAAGTCTATGATTCTATTATTTCATAAGGAGGGCTTCTTTGGTAATAATAATGCGTTCTTCCTCAGACGGCCTCTGGATGTCACTGTTGTTTCTCCTTCTAGTTATTGTGTCTCGGTCTCCTGCCTCCACTCCTTTATCTCTTCTTTGTCTCCCTTTCCTTTCTCTTATTTCCGGTTTGGGTGATGAGTCTGCGTTTTCTAGTCTCCATGCCCTCCGTTACTACCACCTTCTCCCCTTTTTCTTCTATTGCCGTGAACTCCTCTCACACTTTTCGCTCACACGGCCGTCTTCCCTTACTTCCCTCCTCTTTCACTGCCCCAAACAGGGGACCCCCACGTCATTTCTCCACTCGCCAAGTGAACAATGTCGCGCTTCTCCGGCTACCCGTTTCTCGGGTCTCAGTTCCTGCCTCGTCCTTTCCCCAGCAATATGGGTACTTCCAGACCAGGCTGTCTGCAGAGACCCAGCGAGGTGAATTACTCGTCCCTCTGGTCCACTTTTTAAAGTTTCTTTGTTTAAGTCCGCTGAGGCTGCTACCACCAGGGAGGACTCCCCTGCCCAGCGCCTGAGGGCCCCAGTCCTGCCACTCACCATCTGGCCTAGGGGGGCCTGACAGGCCTACAAGAACTGCTGAGGCTGCTACCACCCGGGAGGAATCCCCTGCCCAGCGCCTGAGGGCCCCAGTCCTGCCACTCACCATCTGGCCTAGGGGGGCCTGACAGGCCTACAAGAACTGCTGCGGCTGCTACCACCAGGGAGGACTCCCCTGCCCAGCGCCTGAGGGCCCCAGTCCTGCCACTCACCACCTGGCCTAGGGCGGGGCCTGATGGGCTCTATAAAGGACCGCTGCCGCCACCGCTTGGCAGAGAGGCCTCAGTTTTGTTTTGTTTTTGATTTTTGTTTAAATTTCTGTTATTTCTAATAAGAGTTCTAAGATGGCGGTGTGCATAGACGCAGCGGCTGCTCAGTGCTCTCCCTTATTTTTAAGTGTTTCGTATGGATTTTACTGCTGTTAAATGATTTTTTTTAAATTATTTAATTATTATTATTATTATTATTTTAAATCCAATTTCGTTGTACTTGTACAATGACAATAAAGATATAAAGAAGAAGATAAAGATAGGCTCCGCAGCCTTTTCCCCCCTCTGGGGAACCGACAAGTCCCCTTACCGTCTATCTTGCAAAACTATGTTCTTTCTCAAATATAGCTGGAGCTCCTTTGTTATTTTCATTTAATTACATTTATATACCACCTTTTTCTTCCCAGGAGCTCCAGGTGTACATGATTCTCCTCCTCCCCATTTCATTCATGTTTAGGGAAGTTTTTAATGTGTAACATTTTAATGTAGTTTAATCTTTGTTGGGAGCCGCCCAGAGTGGCTAGGGTGGGGTACAAACAAATTATTATTACCCTGTTTCCCCTATTTTAAGCCGTACCCCAAAAATAAGCCATAGTGATAGGAGGGCGCCAAGGAAAAGGCTGGGCTGGGCTTACGTAATAAAAATAAGACATCCCCTCAAAATAAGCCATAGTGCTTTTTCTTGAGGGAAAAAATATATAAGACGGTGTCTTAAAATAGGGGAAACACGGTATTATTATTATTCTCGCAAACAACCCTGGTGACTGGCCCAACCAAGGTCACCCAATGAGCTTCATGGCTGAGGTCACAGTCCGACACGCTAACCCAGAGGTTTTCAACCTTTCGGAGTCCATGGCTCCCTTGGCCAACAACATTATTTCTGTGGTTCCCCTCTGAGGAACCACACTCGGAGCCTCAGGAGCCCAGTCACATCACCCCTTGCCTGCAGAGGCGGCAGCCCGTCACCCCTTTTTGAGCACCCTCCCCAGTGCCGGATTTACGCATAAGCTAAATAGCTTAGGGCCCCACTCTCTTGGGAACCCCCAAAAAAATTTAAAGGAAAAAAACACTGGATGTACATTTCCAAAATATAAGATAAAAAACATTTTGTTATGTGCAAATGGATTAAGATACCTATTAGGTCCATAAATTACCATAGGCTTATAGCATATATTCAACACAAAAAACAGCAACCATTTGCTGTTGACAAAGGGCAGCTGGACATATAAAGGGCCCATTACCTTCAGTAGCTTAGGGCCTCATCAAACCTAAATCCGGCCCTGACTCTCCCTTGTGGAGTGTTCCCGCAGCCTCTTCTCCCCTCTCCTTGAGAGTCCTCCGGGCAGCAGCCTCCACCGCCCCTGGTATCTGAGCTGCCCCAAAGAGGGAAGAGGATGCCCCCAGCCTTAGGAGCCCAACGGAGACCGACCAAAGGCCAGCATGAGGCCAGCACCTTCCTCACCTTGGGAGGCAGCAGTGGGCATTGCTGGGCCTGTATGGCAGAAAGAACCCCCTTCAGTGCCCAGCTCTCAGGCAGGCCTTTCACACAGCAATCACAAGAACGGCCAGCATGGCACCTGCCTTCCCAGCTTCCCACTTTTCTGTCCATTCCCAACAGCAGGGGCTGGCGGACTGGCTGGCGGGACTCCCTCGCCCACTTGGTTGCTTCCTCCAAGGCCCCTCTGCTCCTCTGCTCCTGGCAACCAGCACCCCTGGCCAGCCCCAGAGGCACCATTCGCCTGCAGAACTTGTAGTCTGGGCTGCTGCAACAAACAGCCACATAAGCCTTTGGGAGGCAGAGATGCGAGGGCACCAGAGGAAGGAGGGAAGGAAGGAAAGAAAGAAAGAGGGACGGAGGCCAGTGTTGCCCGCGGCACCCCTAACCATCATTCAAGGCACCCCAGGGTGTCACGGCACACTGATTGAAAACCACTGCTCTGACCATCGGACCAAATGCATGTTAGTACGTATTCACGTAGGGCCACATCTGCTATGTGAAGATGCCTCTGGAGGCTCTTAAGTGTGCTTAGAAGTCATCTAGAAACTGTGCTAAACAGAACACTGCAGGACATCATCGTGGATTCGGTCACTTCCGTTTTGGGAACACTTGTGTTCATGTTTCTGCCTAAATGTTCTGTGTTTTGTTTGTTTCAGTTAGAGGCATGGCTTCTGGAACAGCATTGGTTTATGATGATGAAATGACCAGCCATAAGCTCCTTTGGGATGAGTAAGTTCTATGCCCTTTTAAAATGTGTTTTTTTTTGGGGGGGGGGCTATTGAGTTGTTGTTTTTATTTTTATTATGTATTTTGTGTTTTTATATCTTTATTTTATTCCGTGAAACGCCTTGAGACCCCTGGGTATAGGGCGGTATATACCGGTAAATTCAACAACAACAACAACAACAAGTTAAATCTTAGTTTTTTTAAAACAACAATAAGCAACTGCAAATGTGGCTTGAGAACAACATGTGTGATCCTGTTTTCTGCTAAGCAACCCACAACTGCAGATCAACAAGTGTACGCTCTTTCACACAAACACTTGCATGTGTGTACAGACAGTTTGAACCTGTGTTCAGTGCAACATGTGAACAAGGCTATTCTGAAGTTCTCCTTTTTGTTGTTGTTCTAGCCTATCGATTTTAAAACATTTTTAAAAAGTTAATAATCATTCTTCAGGACTTCAGATTCAGGGGTTAAAGTTGTGGTTTAAAGGGGGGGGGAATCCACTTTTAATTTCTCCTACAAAAAAATTGTTTTCTCTCAATAGTAATATGGATGCTTCCTTGGTGATTTTACTGCGAAAATAAAATATTTGCTTGTTTTTCAGCCCAATTTGTGACATTGAAGCCCCCGAGCGGCTTTCTTCCTGCTATGAGCGCCTTAAATGCTATAACCTGGTTGAAAGATGCGTCTCTGTACCTGTCAGAGAAGGAACTGAGGAAGAGGTCATGTTGGTTCACAGGTCCGACATCTGTCATGATGCATTTCCATCGCTGTCTATGTTAGAGAAATAGAAAAGACATTCACCCCTTGATATTTTCCTCAAACTTTCCATACACAATTTGTTCTTATAATGAAATAGCCTAACCCTAAGACCTGTATGTAAAATGGGAAATGAAATCCCGGCCTATTGCAAAAAAGTAGATGAGGCCTAGGTTTGAAAGTCAGGAAATGCTTCATACTGTTCAAGTTGATAGGAAAGATATTGGAAGTAGCCGAACCTCAATACAAGTTAGTCTAAATCCTAACTTGAAATTCTTTAATTGGAGATGTAATACTCCTTTTCCCCTTAACCATGGTTAAGTGGGCAAGCTGTGAGCATACTTGCTTCCTGTCTTCCTTTCTGTTTGCGTCCCCCCCCCCCCTTGTTGGACCTAATCATGGTGAAGCATTGTGTCTCTGCTGACTAACTATACTTAGTCAAAAACGAGAGTTTGAAAACTCATTTCTAACCATGGTGGCAAAGGCTACTTAAAAGCTAACCAGGATTAGCACTAGCATTGGTGTGGGCATAACAGCACACCATGGTTAGCTCAAAAAAAAGGAAAGGAGGGTTGAGTATTTATTTATGTATTTATGTGTTAAATTTATATATCCTGCACTTCCTGCCCAGGTAATCCAAGCCTGAGTACAAGTTTGTGGCCTGTTTCCAATCACTTAGGCCCCATCTGCCTAAAAGGAAAGGTAGAATTGTTTGTCCTTCTAGGTTAGGCATGGAAAACCTGTGGCCCTCCAGCTGTTGCTACACTCCAGTTCCCATCAGTGCCAGCCAGCTTGGTCAGTGGACATGGATGATGGGAGCTGTAGTCCAACAACATCTGGAAGGCTGCAAGTTCCCTGCCTTAAATGTCTGAGGCGTTATTTTCTTCCCCAGCTCGGATTATTTGGAAACTGTGAAGAGAACTCCAAAAATGACAGAAGAGGAGCTCCGAAAAACCTCTGCGGGTTACGATGCCGTTTTCTTTCACCCGGTATGTGCCGACACAGTAATGATCACTTTCTGTATAGAACAGGGTTTCCCAAACTTGGGTCTCCAGCTGTTTGTGGACTACAATTCCCATCATCCTTGACCACTGGCCTTGCTAGCTAGGAATGATGGGAATTGTAGTCCAAAACCAAGTTTGGGAAACACTGATATAGAAAATTTCACATGAATAAATCTCCGTGTGCGTCTCTCTGCTGGGCCTCATGTCAAGAGAGAGAGAGAAGGGAGGGAACATACTAGGCTTACTTTGATGAGCTGATATGCTCCAAAACACTCCTTCTCAGAGGTTGTGGTGAAAGACTTGAATTGCAACATCTGCTGTTCTTCAGACCACGTATCGCTGTGCCAAATTGGCTGTGGGAGCAACTCTGGACATGGTGGATGCTGTGATGTCAGGGAAAACACAAAATGGGATGGCTCTGATAAGGTAACAACGTGACAATTCTTATTGGAAACCCCGTGTGTTTTTCAGTTCAATTTGCCAATGGGACCTGTAACCTAGAGAGCAGCGATGGGGAACTTTTCCCCATTGTGGGCTGTGCTTCCTCAGAAGCTTATCTGTTGATACGGCATGTTGGTGGCAGGCAAAGGCAGGAATAAGTGGTAGGTGGGTCTGCAGTCAAAAAAGGGCAGGGGCCCTTTTTCTCCTCCTTCCTGCCACCCACTTTCTCCCCAGGTTTTCTCCTTCCTTATCATCAGCATGAAATTAGGCCTAGAGGGGTGATCCCTTGCTAGAGGTCTTCAAGCAGAGACTGGACAGCCATCCACGGAGGATGTTCTAGTTCTAGATAAATTATTATTACCGGTATTATTATTATTATTATTATTATTATTATTATTATTATTTATACCCTGCCCATTTGGGCGGCTCCCAACAGAATACTAAAAACACGATAAAACATCAAACATTAAAAAACTTCCCTAAACAGGGCTGACTTCAGATGCCATATTCTGGATTAGTTGTAGTTTCCGGGTCACCTTCAAAGGTAGCCCCACGTAAAGCGCATTGCAGTTGTCCACATGGGAGATAACTAGAGCATGCACCACTCGGGCAAGACAGTCTGCGGGCAGGTAGGGTCTCAGCCTGCATACCAGATGGAGCTGGTAGACAGCTGCCCTGGACACAGAATTGACCTGCACCTCCATAGACAACTGTGAGTCCAAAATGACTCCCAGGCTGCGCACCTGGTCCTTCAGGGGCACAGTTACCCCATTCAGGACCAGGGAGTCCCCCACACCCGCTTGTCCCCCCCAAAACAGTACTTCTGTCTTGTCAGGATTCAACCTCAATGGCCATCCACTGAGGATGTTCTAGCTCTGGATTTCTTACATTGACCAGAGGATTAGGTGACCTACGAGCCCCGCTTCCAAATCTAGCTTCCTGTGGTTCTATGAATTAATGCTTAATTTACCTCTTTGCTTGCTTGCAGGCCTCCTGGTCACCACAGCCAGAGAAATGCAGCCAGTGGGTTTTGTATATTCAACAATGTTGCTATAGCAGCAAAATATGCCCAAAGGAAATATGGTCTGCGGAGGTTAAGTATATATTTGTCTCTACATTTCTTAGTTTCTGGCCTAGAAGTTTTCTTGCTTCTCTAGTGAATATTGTCATTGTTGGTTCATGCAGAGTTCTCATTGTTGACTGGGATGTGCATCACGGACAAGGAATTCAATATATATTTAATGAAGATCCAAGGTTTGTTGTTTACTTGTTTTTAAAGATTTGGAGCAACATTATATATTGCTTTCAAAATGCTTGCAATTAGTCTGGAAGTGGGTATCAAGCATATTTAATAGAACATGTCAGTTGCTGACATATTTTGGCACTTTTTGATATCCTTAAGATGCATAAATCATTAAAACTGATCATTGTAAAATCTACACACACACACACACACACACAGAACGATGTTCAGTTTTAACATAACTATTTTATCAGTATGTGTCTTGCATCATGTTCTATATTTTTTATTATTCATGCCCGACTTTCATTATGTCAGTTCATTCTTCCAGTTTATCCTGTAATTCTTCTGGGGATAGCTGCATTGTGCCATAGAGAGTATTAAAAACCCCCCAGACCTTTTCCAAGTTTGCCTGTATTTAGGACAATGGCTTCAAAAGCCAATTTACCTGTTAGCTTTCTGGGTGAACTTGGAAATCCAAAGTTGAGAGAGAGTGGTTTGGTTGTTTGCTGTAATAATAATGGTTTGGCTTCTCGTGTCATCTGAATCCAGATTTGCGGTTTAGGTTTCCTGTACAAACCATGAACTGTATACCACAGGACAAATCCTGGTTACAGCTCATTGCTAGTCAGGAGAGAAAGCTAAGCAATGAGCACAGGTTTGGATGACATGTCAGGCAGCAGAATGACTAAAATAGGGGCAAATCCCCCTCACTATCTCCTCTCCTGTAAATCACACATTCATGCTAAGCCATGCTTTGGCTTAGTGGACATGTGGAACGGGCCAATGTGTAATGTTGTCATGTTTCACGTTCACTCTTGAGGTCCAAATTTGGTGATTGCACATGCTGAAAAAACCTTCAGGTGAGCATTAATGGCATAATTAAACTTGCTTTGTTCTTGCTTCCAGTGTCCTCTATTTTTCCTGGCATCGGTATGAACACCAGCAGTATTGGCCAACACTCAGAGAGTCTGATTATGACGCGGTTGGTCAGGGGAAAGGAAAAGGATTCAATATAAATGTGCCTTGGAATAAGGTACCGGTAAATCACAAGATAGCTTAAGAATGCAACTGCAATGAGCTCTAGAAGTCATGCACCTGGTGCAATTTCTGTTTTAAAAATGTTTTCAATTGTTACCTTGATTGTTTATGTTTTTAAAAATGTTTTAGACTGCAATAGTAAGGTATCAAGAGAGGTGTAAAATGGGTAGAACCCAGTTTGTTAAAAGTGATTCGAAGCTGAAGGTTGTGGAATCGGTGATATGCGTTTGTAATGATTATATGAATAACAGATCAGAAAAGGGATTTGTAAACTGATAGGTAACATAGCAAAGTTTGTACAGATAACTGCATCTGCATTATACGGCGTCACAGATAATCTTTCTGTGTTGCATGTGTTCTGATAACTTTTTAACAAACAAATAAGGAAAAGATTAATTTCCCATTACACATCCCCTTGGTTAGCGGAAATCTCTAATTAGCAGAGAAAAGCATTTCCCAGGTATGCTAATTGATTTTGTACTGGCGTGGCTTCCATCATAATGGTAACAAACACAGCCAAACCCTGTAACTGAATATCACATCTGTATTCTATTTGCATGTTATCAGTTGCAACTCAATCCAGCATTAAACAGGCACGTAAGATTCTTCCCACTCAGCGTACAATTTTAGGATTTCATCCTTCTGATAATGGCAGAAGCCACAGCTCTGCCTCATTCTTTGAAGCCTTGGATCATTTCCCTCAGATCTTAATGAAATCTTAGACTTCCTTGACAGTTTTAAAAGTGATTTGTTCATTCTGTTTTAATGCATTGCATTTACAGATTGGAATGGGCAATGCAGATTATGTAGCCGTATTTCTTCATGTGTTGCTTCCATTGGCTTTTGAGGTAACTCCCCCCCCCCTCTGAATGTTGTAAATCTCGTTTGCATGAATTAGAAATTGTATCTAAAAGCCATTTCAACATATTCCTTGGTAGTGGCATCTTGAGAAATGATCTTCTGCTATAGGGAAATAGTGATTGCCGTATTTTTCCGTCTATAAGACACCCCCTATTTTTTGAGACTCAGATTTAAGAAAATGGGGGGGGAGAGATGTATCCGTGTATAAGAAGCCCCCTAATTTTTGACATTATTTTTTATGGGGGGAAACAGTCTTATACACGGAAAAATACTATACTTTATGTTGCTTCTAGAAAAATAGTCCGCAGGGGTGAAGGCAGTTACCAGATAGAACTGCAGCTATTATCAGCAAGCACAGATGAAAGTGAATAGAAGCCTTGAGATGGTGGTGGTTTTAGAGGAGTTTAGAGCAAGGTTTGCCAACCTGGCACCCGTGGGCACCGTGATGCCCGTGAAGGCTTTCACCAGTGTCCCTGGACAGATGCCCTAGACTTTGAGCTTTCATTAAAAAAAAAAGTCCACAGCCCTCCTAGAAAAAAATTTATGAGGTAAAATGTGCAGGTACCTTCTAAGTGATTTCTGTGAAATGAGGGTGGTTGTGTGGTGGCCATCTTGTATTTTCATCCTGGTACTGAGGAATGCTCCCTGTTTGATAGCAACAGCATCTCTGTGTATGTAGAGATCACGCAGTATTGATTTTACACAACTAGGACCAGCGTGACATAGCTGATTTCCCATGGTAAGCTTAAGGGAGGGTCTGCCTCTCTCATTTTGGGCTATGCCACACTCCACGTGGCAGCCATTTTGTTTTACGCTGTACCCCACCCCAGCAGCTGTTTTGTGACTGGCACCCCACAGCACACTCTCAAAATGCCAAATGCGCCCACTGGTCTGAAAAGGTTGGTGACCCGTCTTAGAGTACGATGATCGCTCTGTTAGTGGAGATGCCATTTGTACGTAGTAGAGTGAGTGCTTTGCATGCTTAAGGGTCTAGATTCAGTCCCTAGGGTCTCCAGATGCTACGAGTCCAAGTGGAACAGCCTTCTCCAACCTGGTACCACTCTCCAAATGTTTCTGGGCTACAGCCCTCTTCATCTCCGACCTTTGGCTACAGAAAATGGGAGTTTTAGTTCAAAACATCTGGAGGGCACCAGGTTGGGGAAGAGTGGGTGAGATGGACGACTGTCTAACTTGGTGTATAATAATAATAATAATAATAATAATAATAATAATAATAATAATTTATTATTTATACCCCGCCCATCTGGCTGGGTTTCCCCAGCCACTCTGTGCGGCTTTCAACAGAGCATTAAAATACAATAATCTATAAAACATTAAAAGCCTCCCTAAACAGGGCTGCCTTCAGATGTCTTCTAAAGGTCTGGTAATTGTTGTTCTCTTTGACATCTGAAGGGAGGGCGTTCCACAGGGCGGGTGCCACTACCAAGAAGGCCCTCTGCCTGGTTCCCTGTAACTTGGCTTCACGCAGCGAGGGAACCGCCAGAAGGCCCTCGGCACTGGACCTCAGTGTCCGGGCTGACCGATGGGGGTGGAGACGCTCCTTCAGGTATACTGGACCGAAGCCATTTAGGGCTTTCAAGGTCAGCACCAACACTTTGAATTGTGCTCGGAAACGTACTGGGAGCCAGTGTAGGTCTTTCAAGACCAGTGTTATGTGGTCTCGGCGGCCGCTCCCAGTCACCAGTCTAGCTGCCACATTCTGGATTAGTTGTAGTTTCCGGGTCACCTTCAAAGGTAGCCCCACGTAGAGCGCATTGCAGTAGTCCAGGCGGGAGATAACTAGAGCATGCACCACTCTGGCGAGACAGTCCGCGGGCAGGTAGGGTCTCAGCCTGCGTACCAGATGGAGCTGGTAGACAGCTGCCCTGGATACAGAATTAATCTGTGCCTCCATGGACAGCTGTGAGTCCAAAATGACTCCCAGGCTACGCACCTGGTCCTTCAGGGGCACAGTTACCCCATTCAGGACCAGGGAGTCCTCCACACCTGCCCGCCTCCTGTCCCCCCAAAACAGCACTTCTGTCTTGTCAGGATTCAACCTCAATCTGTTAGCCGCCATCCATCCTCCAACCGCCTCCAGACACAAGGCAGGTTTATGTGTACCGTTTATAGAGAGTGAGAAAGCAGTATTTGCAGTCCATTTAAGTAGACCATCAATACTCGCATGCCAATGTATCTGCTTGATGAATTACTGGCAGATTTCTATAGCTTCATTCAGCGTGCACTATAAGGTACTGACAGTTTTGTTTGGTTTTTTTTTTTAAATCTTAGTTTGATCCAGAACTTGTTTTGGTCTCTGCTGGTTATGATTCCGGAATTGGTGACCCAGAGGTAAGTAAACTTCTACATACAGTATATATTTGCCACCCCACTGACTTTAGAGTTAGAATCTCTTTTCATATAAGAGCGAGAACGGGCAAATTTCCCAGAAGTGGTTTTCTGGTTTGACGAGCTGTTTGTATCTTTCTTTCCCATTTTCTAGGGTCAGATGAGCGCTACGCCGGAATGTTTTGCCCATCTTACTCATTTCCTAATGCAGTTGGCGAAAGGAAAATTGTGTGTTGTTCTGGAGGTAAACTTTAAATGATGCAAGCTTGTTTTAGTTATTTGTTTTAAACACTTACATGCCACTCTGTACCAAGAACAAACAAACCATAGCCAAAGTGTTGTACAAAAGTAATAAAAAAACATTAGAAAACAATATAAACCAAGATACAGGAGTTTATTATTCATTCATTCATTCATTCATTCATTCATTCATTATACTGCCCTTCATCCAAAGATCACAGGGTGGTTCACATCATAAAAATACAAAATGAAAAGACAAAATACATAATAAAACAAAAGCAAAGCAAACCAATAATCCCCTCTCACACACACATTTAAAAGATTATAGACTGTTAATCAGCCAAACACCTGGTTGAAGAGAAACAAGTTTGCCTGGCGCCTAAAAATGTGTAATGAGGGAGCCAGGAAAGGCTTCTTGGAAGACAGTATCCACTGTAGGCAGTGACATATGCCAAATTAATATTAACTGTCAGGAAACACCTGGGTGAACAAGTTGGTTTTTTAACATACTTTGATCTATGGATACGTCTTTCTGAGGGGAGGCTGTTTCTGCATTTTGGCTGTGCCCATATTGGCTGTGAATCCTGGAAGACCTGCTCCCTGCCTTGCTGGCTTTCCCCCACCTAAAACTCAGCTATACAGCTGCAAATGAAACATTTCAAGTGTGTTGTAAAGTGCAATATAAAAATGTGACACTAGATGGCGATGTCGAGCTATGGCAAATTCAGTATATATTTTCATATATATTTTAGGGTGGATATCATCTGAGGTCGCTGTCTGAATCGGTTTGTATGACTCTAAAAACTTTGCTTGGAGATCCATTGCCACGTTTGTCTGGAGAAATGGCCCCATGCTTAAGGTATTTGTATAGGTTTGTGCACACGTGCCTGCATGCCTGGAATAAAAGACTTTAACTGAGGAAGTTTGAATCCCCTGCTCAATCGTTCCCTGTAGAAATAAGCAAGTCTTGTATCCCATCTTCATGAATGGGGTTGTTGTTTTTGGAAGACATTGGTAGTATATTTGGAATTATGTACTATTTATTTAATGAAGAAGCTAAACTTAATGAGACTTTTAAAATTGAAACCTCATTGTCAACAATGGAAAACTAGCAAACCTACAGAGACATTGCAGAGGAGAGGTTGGTCGCTGAGCTCGGTGTATAGTCACTGTGTTGGTATTTGGACGCCATAATAAAACACTTGCATGGCAAGGAAGGACATGCCTGTCATCTTTTAACACATGATGTAAAAATGTGTTGATTACTGACTGACTTGCATAGTTTCTTTTTCTTCGTTTGCTATTCCATGGTCAGGATTTCCCCAGCTCTGTACAACTGAGAGTTTTGCAATATAAACCCTCATGTAAAGAGCAAAATTATTTGCTCCTCATCCACAGCTCCCTCTCCGCCTTTTCATTTCCCCTCCTAGCACAATTCTGCTTCTACTTCCATCTATGGTTTTCCCTGTTTGCCAGTTTCCCTTGTCTTCGTTCTGAAACTCTGCACATTGGAAAGCGCACCAGCAATTTGGTTTTCATCCTCGCTATGATTTTGGCATACACAGTTTATTCTGAGTGCAGCAGATGTCACATATTTTCCTTGTTGTTAGCATGGATAAAACAATCGTGCCCATAATTATACTGTGGGAAAGTTTTGTTTGTGTGGTGTTCATCTCTTGCCTTTTGCTGGCCACACCTGTTTTCATGTTTCCTTTACCAGTTGGAACTCATAATCAACCTAGTTTGTAATCTTTTCCAAGGTGGTTGGATTCCATTAATGCTGCATCAAGGGAAGATGGGAGGCATGCGCCCACTCAGGACTCCACATTAGATATGGAATAATAATAATAATAATAATAATAATAATAATAATAATAATAATAAATATATTTATACCCCACCCATCTGGCTGGGTTTCCCCAGCCACTCTCGACACCTCCCAACAGAGTATTAATAACACGATAACACATCAAACATTAAAAACTTCCCGAAACAGGGCTGCCTTCAGATGTCCTCTGAAAGTCAGATAGTTGTTTATTTCCTTGACATCTGATGGGAGGGCGTTCCACAGGGCAGGCACCACTACCAAGAAGGCCCTCTGCCTGGTTCCCTGTAACCTCATTTCTCAGAGTGAGGGAACTGCCAGAAGGCCCTCGGAGCTGGACCTCAGTGTCCGGGCTGAACGATGGGGGTGGAGAGGCTCCTTCAGGTATACTGGGCTCCACATCACTGACTGGAGCTTCTAGGCCCTTTAGTTAATGTATAAGGCATGTCATTTTAGGGGTTGGACTTAATTTTTGCAAATTTCTTCAGGGAGGGGTCTTAGAAATATGCTGTGAGGAATTCAAATCTATTATTTTTGTGATTGGACAACATTTAGCTTGGTCAGTTTGATGAAGAAGCACATACAGTTTATTGCAGGCATAGGCAAACTCGGCTCTCCAGATGTTTTGAGACTACAATTCCCATCATCCCTGAGCACTGGTCCTGTTAACTAGGAATGGTGGCAGTTGTAGTCCTAAAACATCTGCAGGGCCGAGTTTGCCTATGCCTGGTCTATTGGATACTAATATAGTTGAAGGACTAGACTCTGCTATGCCAAAAATATATTTCTTAGTCCTTAGCATGCCACAAAACCTGTGATATTTTTAAACTTGTTTTCTGTCCTGTGTCATTGCAACTTGCTAAATACAACATCTTTACAGATTCTTACTTTTAAACAATATGGGGACTGGGTTGATACTCATTTTTGTGTGTATTTTGTAGATACACACCTTTGCTACACCTTTTTGTAGATAACTTTTTTCTCTTCGGTAGTGCATTAGAATCAATCCACAATGTAAGAGCTGCACACAAACCATACTGGAAGTGTTTGATGCATGAAGGTAATGACACACTTGTCTAAAATTTGTTCTAAAGTGCAGATAAATTGATAAAACAAATACAGTAAATGTACCTGTATTAAAGCAACACATATTTTCAGGTTCAGATAATCCTGGAGTTAGACCTCCAGTTCAACTAAGTTCTCTAGTCTATCTTTCAGTTTAGGGGCAACTGTTGAAACTTTGGCTAGACCTTGATATACCTGGGTGGGGATTCTGTGTAAGTGGGGGGGGGGGATATAACTGATTGAATGAACATGGATAATTTTTAGCCTGTTCCCCCTGCCTCACTTTCCAATCCAACACTCAAATGAAATGATGGCATGTTTACAGCGGATAGTCTAATGGGGGGGGGGGATGTTTGGCCAGTATACTTAGGTTGAAGTCATTGGGGCTAAACTTGTTTAAGTTTAGGGGAAACAATTAATCTGGCTTGCAGATCATAGTACATGGTTCCAGGTTTTCCCTCCTGAATGGTTAAATATTATACAGTGTTTACAAAAGGTAAGGCTAGAGCAGGATTCCGAATAAAATGTACGTAACTTTTAACATTGCCTTCCTAGAAACATGCTCTGTTGATTTCTGCTGAGCCATTCCATCTATTTAGACTGAGTAATACATACAGTATGATCTGTGGCAAAGGTGGTGTTTTCCAGATGTTGTTGGACTCCAATTCCCATAAGCCCCAGCGAGTGTGGCCAATGATCTGGGAGGATATGAGTTCAGCAACATCTGGAAAGTACCACCTTGGCTATCCCTCATTTGTGGGCTGGATTTCAGAACCTTGCTCATTCTTGAAGACCTCTGGAAGTCTTGGAGAAGTTGGGAAAATATGCAGTGTTAACAGCACAGATTGTCTTCTATTAAGAGTTACGCTTTTCATTGTGTGTTGCCCAAAGATGTCTTCTGTTGTTTTCAGACATAACTCCATTGCAAGACCTTAGTACCAGGGCACAACTCCTACCCCCTCTAGAAGCTGGAAGGCCGAATAGTGAAGAGGCCATCAAAACAGACAAGTTTCTGGAGCTCCACATGAAAAATATTTCATTTCCGAGACCTCACGTTAAAACAACCGTCGCTGTTGATGAAAGCTATGCACGCTTGCTTTCGCCGTCTGTTCAAATTGAGAAGGAAAAGGATACAAAAGAACTCAAGGCCCTTCTCAGGTTAGCCATACTGTTGCCAGGTCAGGAATAGAGTATGTTTATGAGAGATTGTAGTGCACATACTACCGTATCCTGTTAACGCAAATTCCAAAGCAATTCCCCCCCCCACACACACACACTTGGAATATTCCTAATCCTTTTTTGGGCGTCACCTGCAGCTAACTTCATTATCAGTTTCTCTGATATTGACATGCAGTGTGTCAAACCAGTTAATACTGAGTTAGGAGAACAGGAACATTGTACAATTATAGACCATGCACTAACAAACTGATTGGATTTCTCCCATTTACCCTCATGTGTCTCTGCCTTCATTTTCTGTTTTCGTAAAGTGCGCCAAATGATGCTAATGCTTAGTACAAGACGGCTCCTCGTTGAACAACGACAGCATAAACTTTACTAGTTAATTACCGTATACACCAGCAAACTTTTTCAGCAGGGGGCCGGTCCACTGTCCCTCAAACCTTGTGGGGGGCTGGACTATATTTTGAAAGGGGAAAAAATGAACGAATTCCTATGCCCCGCAAATAACCCAGAGATGCATTTTAAATAAAAGGACACATTCTACTCATGTAAAAACACGCTGATTCCCGGACCATCCGCGGGCCGGATTTAGAAGGCGATTGGGCCGGATCCGGCCCCCAGACCTTAGTTTGCCTACCCATGTTATACACCTTGATATACGTTTGAAAACTTCACGTTATTCAGATTGTACAGCTATTCCAGCTTGTGACCTGTTTCCAAAAACATGTCTCTTGTAGCGGACTTGATGCTGATCTTGTGAAAGAAGGAAAGGACTTAAACCCATTTTTGAACATGTTGGCTGTCCTTGACAAAATCATTAAAAAGGAGGTAATATCAAAAGTTACAATTGTGCATGTTGTAGCTCCTGATTCTTCTTTAGTCTGGGAGTGGTCGCTATCCAGGCTCTGCTTAAAAGTCTCTAGAGGCTGATGTGTTCCCTAGGTATTTTATATTAATTTGTGTTAACTTTTACATGGATATGTAGCTTA
This sequence comes from Darevskia nairensis, assembly GCA_034642065.1. Taxonomy (NCBI): domain Eukaryota; kingdom Metazoa; phylum Chordata; class Lepidosauria; order Squamata; family Lacertidae; genus Darevskia; species Darevskia nairensis. The sequence goes on from JAWWNI010000605.1 coordinate 609,767, forward strand.
TGCATACAAATCTGATTCTTGGTATGACATATATGTTTCAAAGCACCTTGGGCGATAGCTAACGTTACTCAGACTCAGACTTAGGTGGGTATCACCCCTCGCTGCTATGATATCAAGATTACAACATCTGCATTGTTAAAGACATCCCCCATTAAATTTCAGCATCTTGTTTATTAGGGGACAATAGCTACATTTGTTTTCCAGCTTCTTGCTTATTTTGATCATGGGGAAAATCCAGGTAAAACTGGGTTCACGATCACCAATGGTGACGGGGTGCCAACTTGAATAAAATATTGGGAGGCCCAGGTATGCCCTGCCCTGCATAATTGATCACAAAACATGGCGCGCGCACAAATGCCCATCAACTTTGGAGGAGCCAGGCCCCCTCAAACATTTTATGGGGGGGGGGGGCGCGAAGGGTCCTCTATCCCTAGGAGTTGGCTCCTACGAAGGGTGACGGTGGTCTCATTTACTTTGCAGCACAGAGATGTACTCAACAGACTGTTTTAAGGGGAACCTTTTTATTAGTTGTGCTTTTAAACACATCTTGACTGCGTTTCAGAATAGAAATGTTGATTAAAGTATCTTTGTTCTTTAGGTGACTAACGGTCTCGCAGTCTCATCTGAAGTATCCCTTTCTTCCGCTATCGCTCTAAAACATTGCCGTAACCTGAAGGTACAAAAGTGAGTAAAAAGCATTTTGCATCCTATGTTTTTTTCTGTGCAGTTCAGTTGTTCAGTTATAAAACGTTTAAGATGCTTTAGTTATATAACTGCATAGTGCTACCTATTGTTAATGAGTGCAGCAATGCTACAGAGCAATAAAGTCTACCTTTTTTCGGACTGGGATAATTCCTGACAGTTAGGAAAACAAATCTTAATATATTTTGTGTGCGTATTTTCAGTTTGTATGTGTAATTGGGTAGAAGGGCTCAGGATTAGACGTGGCGAAAAACACATATTTGCTCCTGCACAGTGAGTGAAGAGACACTTGTTACGTTGCTCTGGTGCAAATATGTTCGTCGCTTCTCACATGCAGGGTGCAAAGTATTAACCATTCTGAGTGACACTCCATGTATGCAGATACTTTTAGTTCCTGATTCTGCAATCCTGAAACGGTTCTTTTGTGAACTAGAGAGCTTCGACACATGCTTGTAGAATACAAGGCACAATTCCTTTCTTTCCCCCTTTTGTCATCCATTTGCAGTTTATTCCCTGGGACTTTAGTCTTCATTTCTGCCTGCTTGTTTGTTTGTTTGTTTGTTACTTACCGGTACCTGGCTATATTTTGTTAATTTACCTGCACTGCTCGCCATGCCACTCTTTTTACGTACAGCTTATTGGCATGGTATTTTTGTGGGTGGTATCTATTTAATTTAATTTAAATGCCACATATATTTTAATGTGTGTTACAACACTTTAATGTCATTCTGCAGAGTCCTGTGTGTGTCTGTCGGTGACATGGATGTGAAAACTGATTTGGATGATGGGTAAGGATTTCATACCCACTATATGCTAAGTGGGTTTAAACACCCAAACTACAGACTATACTATTATATTGCTGATGACAATTTGGGCAAGTTTTTAAAATGCCATTGAAGAGAAGAGATGGAGATAGAATCATTCCTTGGTCTACTGTTCTGCACATTCTTACCTGGGAGCAAGTAGGACTTCCTTCTTAGTGCATTTGCCTATGGTTGAACTGTAAATAGGTTTTCCTGTTGCCAGACTGCTTTCTAGAGCATCTTTTGAAAACATACCTGCTAAAATGGAAAAAAGAGCAAACGAGTTAGCTATCATGATTTCTCCCATGTTTTCTACAACTCTAGATGACCCATTCCTAAAATGTGAGGATTGTTATGTGGATTTAAACCAGCCCTACAAGAGCCCAGTTACTTATTGCTTTAATTCATAGAGTATTCCTATTGGCATCTAGTAGGACACGAATGGGGAAATTGTGGCCCTTCAAGTTTTGTTGGACTATAACAGGCATGTCCAACAGGTAGATCACTGGACGTCTGCGGTAGATCACTGGTAGATCATTGGCTCCCTCCAAAGAAGTTGAACAACTGTGGCTCCCCTTTAAAAAGCTCAACATTTTACCTCCTCCCTGAAAAAACTTAACAACTTTGACCCGAACTCCCCCCCAAAAACTCAACAACTTTGACCTGAACCCCCCAAAAGGGGGTAGATCACTGCCAGTTTTTAACTCTGTGAGTAGATTGCAGTCTCTTGGGAGTTGGTCACCCCTGGACTATAACTTCCATCCTCCCTTATCACTGACCATGCTGGCTGGAGTAGGCATAGCTTGGGAATCCAACAACAGCCGGGAGGGGGGGGGTTCACAGGTTTCCCATCACTGTGGTAGAATCTACCTCCTTCTTTTTGTTTCTCAGCAAAGTTCTCCTGATAAATATCGGTGCTAAGCCGCCTAAGAAATCTGACACCAAATACAATATAACCGTGAACTGGAAAAAGGTAGGCTTAATATTTTTTTCTGATTCCTTTTCTTCCCTAAGTATGATTTATAGAGGGTGCAAGAGTCTGAGCTTGAAGCTGAGCTAAACATTGAGCAAGATCCCCTGGTTTCAAGGGCGGATGACACCCAAGTGTTTGGGAACCCTGGGCCAGTTAGGGATTGCAAATACCGTATATACTCGAGTATAAGTCGACCCGAATATAAGCCGAGGCACCCAATTTTACCACAAAAAACCTGGGAAAGCTTCATAGGAGCCACTGCCTGCCTCACTTGAGTATAAGCCGAGGGCGGCTTTTTAAGCACAAAAAATGTGCTGAAAAACTAGGCTTATACTCGAGTATATACGGTATGTGTATATGTTCTTAAGGCTGCGTGTATACGCATGTATGAAGCCTGTGCTTTACTTGTTTACTGCAGGAAATATCGACATGTGTCCTGTAAACACATTTGTTGTGTGAAGGTGGATGAACTCCAGCATAAATTGCTTAGAAACCCTACTTTGCAAATGTGTTGCACTGAGCTTCCTACCCAAACATGCACCTAGTGGTTAGGAAATGTCGATTTTTAGAAACAAAAACCAATCAATCAATCAGCTTTGGGTTTGTGACCATAAAACTGTATTAATTTTGTTTTACTTTAACTGAAGGGTGTTGCAACAAACAACTTCTTCTCTCCTGCCATTGGACTCATTCTTCCGGTTGCATACAGCTATCAGCCTGACCTAACCATTATAGTTGTTGGACCAAACCAGAGTGTTGGGCAAAATGGGATTTCCTTGCTTACTCGTTTACTGCAAGGCTTGGCACAGTCTCACATTCTTGCTCTGATTCAGGTAAAAAGTTGTTCTTAATGACAAAATAAGTATATCATATTGGGTTTTTAGGAGGAAAGAACCAGAGAGAACACATTGCATTTTCTGCCTCCCCATATTTAAATTTTGTGTCATCCTTGTATTCTACAAAGTGTTGAACAGTCTTGTAACCTAATTCCAGTGCAAAATTACATTTTCATATCAAAGAATGTCCTCAGCATGTGATACTCTTCAGGACTATGGTCTAAACCACTGAGCCTCTTGGGCTTGCTGATCAGAAGGTCAGCGGTTCTAATCCCCGTGATGGGGTGAGCTCCCATTGCTCTGCCCCAGCTCCTGCCAACCTAGCAGTTTGAAAGCACGCCAGTGCAAGTAGATAAATAGGTCGGGAAGGTAAACGGCATTTCCGTGCACTCTGGTTTCCGTCACGGTGTTCCATTCCGCCAAAAGCGGTTTAGTCCTGCTGGCCACATGACCTGGAAAGCTGTGGACAAACGCCGGCTCTCTCGGCCTGAAAGCGAGATGAGCACCACAACCCCATAGTCGCCTTTGACTGGACTTAACCACCCAGGGGTTTACTTTTTTCTTTTTTTTTACCTTTTGTATTTGTTCCACATTTCTACATTCTCTGGTCCTCTGGAAAATATGCATGTGCATAGCAATTACAGTGTTTAAGGAAGCTGTTTAAGGAAGCTTTTAATATGTGATATTTTAATGTATTTTTTATTTTTGTTGGAAGACGCCCAGAGTGGCTGGGGAGACCCAGCCAGATGGGCGGGGTACAAATAATAATAATAATAATTATTATTATTATTAATCTAGCTTTCATTATCCCCATACCAGTGATCAAGAGTGGTTCCCATAGCTCTCCTATTAAACTTGTATTTGAGGCACATGACCCCTGGTGAATCCATGCTGATTTATCAATCACATCTTTTAATAATAATAATAATAATAATAATAATAATAGATTTTTATTTATACCCTACCCTTCCCAATTTAAAAACCGGGCTCAGGGCAGCTAACAACAAATATAAAACATTGATTAAAAATGACTTAAAAAGAAAAAAAAGAAAAAGTTAAAAACAGCATCAAATGCAACATAAATGAACATCACCAGGGCTAACTGGCCAAGTTATTCCTGCTAGGGCCAGTAAAGAGACCAGGGAAGGGTTTAAATGTAGGGTCTCAGAAAAGGTTTATTCAAAGAAAAAAGGGAAGAGGAAAAAGGAATGACGAATCAGGCTTTGAAGGGCAGATGGAATAGCTCTGTCTTACATGCCCTGAGGAAGGAGATCAGGTCCTGTAGGGCCCTAGTTTTGTGGGACAGAGCATTCCACCAGGTCAGAGCCATCACTGAAAAGCCCTGGCCCTGGTGGAGGATCTACCCTTGGTAGAATCTTTTCAGCTTATTAGAGGACATTCCCAGCCCTTTCTGAACATGCTGAGAATTGAATCTGGAACCTTCTACCACTGAGCGACATCCCTTCCTCATTAAAACAAGATCAATAAATCAACAACTAAAATAGAAGCAATTAAAACATGGAAGCCAGCATAAAATCATCAAACAACCAAGCAGAACAAAAGATGTTCTTAAAAATGAAAGAACCAGTTACAGTTCCTGGGGAGGGGGGTTCCAAAGATGTGATCCATAAATCAGTATGGATTCATTGGAATATCATGTTTTATTGGCTTTTTTTTTATTATTAAAGGAAACTGAGGTAACATTCTTGCAAGATATAATCAAACCCCTGACGAGTGACTTCACACCTTCCTTTGGAACATATGCACCAGATCTGAAGGAGAATGTGCAAAGGGTAATAGAATTAAGAGAGCAACTTCAAAATGAATGGAAATTGCTTCAGTGTTCAGGCAAGTAATAAGGTATGTATCCTATATAATAAAGTGCCTGTGTCCCTCCATAGCTTTCCGTGTGTCACTGAAATTCGCTACTGAGCATGCTCTCCACTGACGCAGGGATTGGAGGGAGCGGGGAGAGAGGTGGGAAAGGGGGTGGAGTCGCAAGGGAGAGGGAGATAGGAAAAGGGAAGAGTGACAACATGCACGAACACTCAGAGGTAAATAGTGATGGGTTCTGGGTAGGGAAATGGCTATAAGGGAGGATAGAGGTAGGAAAAGGGTAGAGGGGACAGAGGTAGGAAAGGAGTAGAGGTTCCACATATCTTCTAGCGCCCGTTAATTTAACGGGCTGAACGTCCACTAGTCCTATATAATAAAGTTGAAGTGTCTCTGCGTCCAACTTTCCGTGTGTCAGTGGAAATTTTCCACTGAGCATGTCCTATAGGGACGCAGGGATTGGACGACGCAGAGACTTCGGGCCTCGGATTGGCCGGGAGCGGACGAGGGCGGGGCTGTGCCTTTCAGGGGCGAGGGAGATAGGAAAAGGGAAGAGTGACAACATGCACGAACACTCAGAGGTAAATAGTGATGGGTTCTGGGTAGGGAAAGGGCTATAAGGGAGGGTAGAGGTAGGAAAAGGGTAGAAAGGACAGAGGTAGAAAAGGAGTAGAGGGACCTCAGAGGTAGGAAAGGGGTACATGGGCCACAGAGGTAGGAAAGGAGTAGAGGTACCTCAGAGGTAGGAAAGGGGTAGAGGGACCTCAGCCTGCTTTTACAAATGTTTCACCACATATCTTCTAGCGCCCGTTAATTTAACGGGCTGAACGTTCACTAGTCTATTATATAAGGAAAGTAAAATTAAAATGGACGTTGAATTTAGACTGCAGCCCTAAACACGTTTATGTAGAAGGGAACCAAGTTGAACTTATGGGGCTTGCTTCTGAGTGCATAGGATTGAGTTGTTAGTATTGTTTTTCTAAATACTTTGTGCTTTTTAAAGGCCCTGAATTAACTGCCATTACAAAAGCTCATGTTGCTTTATGCTGTAAAATCTGATGGATTCCTTCCCCCCGCTCCCTTGTATAGCAAAGGTTTCCATTGCCGAAAGATGAAATATACTTGGCTGTCATTTTGGCTCTCCCTTTTGATATCCAGAATCAAAATAAAGGGGAAATGAAGATTATCTAGAAAATCAGCAGATAAAAAGAATGAAGAATGAGCTACGCATCAGGAACGATGCTGCAAGAATCATTTCACATTTTACTTTTCTATCTTTTTCAAATGGAATTTATGTATTTCACAAAATACTTTTCTATCTTTTTAAAATTAAACTATAATTAAACAATACCGTGTTAACTTCAGTTTGTAAGAAATAAATTTGCCAGCACTCGATAAGGATGCCAATCAACACACTGGCTTGGTTTGCGTGTAACACTCAACAAAACTATGGCTTAACGTGAATGAGCAAACATGTTCCTGGAGCAAAAATCATAGCTGCTTCTCTCGGTTCTGCCACACTACCCAGAGCCAAACCATAGTTTGATTTAACGTTTGCAACAGTTGCAGCTGTTGAACTATGTTAACGAGCAATTCCACACAGAGTGCATTGCAGTAATCTAACTTGGAGGTTGCCAGAGCATGGCTTGCTGTGGCCATGCTATCTGTCCAGGGAAATAACTGTAGTTGATGAACCAGCTTTGTTAGAAACAGCTCTGGAATCTTAGAGAGAACAGGTGCCTTGTTAGGCCAAGTAGTGGACCTAGCCAGGGGCGTAGCAATGGGGGGGGCAGGAGGGGCGATCCGCCCCGGGTTCCACCCCAGAGGGGGGTGACACTTTTTGGGGGAAAATTTTTTTTTTTTTGAAAAAAAGATGTTTTTGAAATTTTTTTTTTATTAAATTTTAACTTCATTGAAAAAAAGAGATAATAGACACACACACACACACACAGCCCCCCACACCTCACAAAGTGGCACCATCAGAGGGGGGGGGGACATTTTTAATTTTTTTAATTTTTATCATTTTTATCATTTTTTTAAAATTATTTTTTATTTTAACTTTATTGGAAAAAAAGAGATAATAGACACACACACACACACACACACACACACACACACACACACACACACACAACCCCCACACCTCACAAAGTGGCACCATCAGAGGGGGGGACACTTTTTAAATTTTTTTATATTTTTTAAATTTTTTATTTTTATTTTTTTTAACATTATTGGGGGGAAAAGAGATAATAGACACACACACACAAAACCCCCACACCTCACAAAGTGGCACCATCAGAGGGGGGTGACACTTTTTTATTTTATTTTTTTACATTATTATTTTTTTAATTATTTTTTTATTTTAACTTTATTGAAAAAAAAGAGCTAATAGACACACACACAAAAACCGCACAGATTCATCTCCACAGAAGCATTTCCAACCAAAGCCGGATTACCCAATGGGCACAGCAGGCACCGGCCTATGAGCCCCGCGACAACAGATCAAAACAAATTCTGTTGTTTTGCGTAATAAAATTGGTTTATTAATATTGTTGGTTGGTAAAATCAAAAACGTACCAGGAGATAATTTGCGAGGAACCCAGTGAGATTTTGACTGCCCAGGGGCCTCCACAGGTTTTAACCTGGAACTGTGCCCAACCAAGGGCGAACTTTGGGCTCTCAAATGTCAACCGAGCCCTGTGTGACCCTACAATTTGGCACCCCTCCCTCTTGTTCTCCCGCATTGTTTTAGCCCCCTCTGCAGCGTGGTGCCCAGTGTGAGCGCACAGGTCGTTCCATCCTAAAACTGCCCCAGCCCAGCCTTGGGATATGGTGTTGGCATGGGAAAGAATCACACCCCCTGTCCTGGCCAGGTGGACTGCAGAGAAACCTCCATAAAACTATAGGAATATCTAAATCAGGCCTTCCTCTTCCAGCTGGCAAGATGACAGGGAAACGCTTCCCCTGCCACAGAAGGTCACAGCATACCTGCACATTTTGGTATTTTTCATGGCACCGCTGGGCTGCTGCTGGGCTGGAGACTTTCCCAAACCACGGCCCTGCTAAGGAAGAAGGACATTGCCTGGCATAGGCATCCACTCTAGGGGACAGGGGTCCCATGGGACCTCCTCAATGATTTTCTTCTGGGGCAGATTGCCCTCAATATCTCCCCCCGCCCCAACAGCCTTCTCAGCCTGCTGCCTCCCCCCAGCCACATCCCTTCTTGCCCTGCGTGGCACAGAGCAGCTCAGCAGCAGCGCAGGGGAAGGTGAGCCAGCAGAGGCAGGGCCCTCCTGCAGTGCAGACATAGGGCCTCCGGGGGGGGGCAGCCCCCAAACTTCTGTGGGGACAGCCTGAGCGCTGGCGAGGGTGTCTGGCCAGCTGACCCAGGGAAGGAGGGGGACAGAACAAGCACCCCTGCCATGCTGCCCATGCCCACGTCACCATTGGCTGCCAACGATCACTGTTCCTGCCTGGGCACACGATGCCCCAGCCCCTGGCTTGGAAGGAGGGGGGGTGAGGGGCAGGGGCAAGACGGGCCTGCTTTCCCCCCCCCCCCAACCCTGCCCTGTTTCACTCAGGTCGGCGCCACAACCTCCCTGCACATGTGAGGAATGGATTGTCAGGGTGTCCCCTTCAAATGCATAACAGTTTTTGCCTGCATACTTTTTACTGCTACTGTTGCTATGAACCAATGCATGAGAATAAAGTAAGGAAGGCTTATTTTTAAACTTCTCAGCTTGCGGCCTGATTCTTTCTGAAGTGGGCAGCTGACTTCATAGATGGACTTGCTCCAAACAAGGTTCCGCAGCCTAATTCCTATCCTTTTAAGTTTTCTGTCAAAGATGGGATTTTAAAACTCTGTTTTTTAAGAACCAGGTGGCAACCCTACTTCAGGTATACAGGACCCACACTTTGAATGGTGCTCGCAAACGTAATGGGAGCCATCGTAGATCCTTTAGGACTGGTGTTATATGGTCCCGGTGGCTGCTCCTAAGCTTTTAGTTTTGCTGTCAAGGAGGGGATTTTAAAACTCTGTTCATCTCACATTTGTGGGTATCTGGAAGGATAAATTTCAATTAACGTATACTCTCCTTCCTGTTAAAACCCATCCCACACAGTGACAAGATCCTGAAACTTATTTAAAATGATCTTCAACTTATTTAGGAACGATGAGCCTGTAGGTTGACATTTCAATGGAATTACCCAGTGACTTCAAGGTGTGATGATGATAATAATAATAATAATAATAATAATAATAATAATAATAATAATTTATTATTTATACCCCGCCCATCTGGCTGGGTTTCCCCAGCCACTCTGGGCGGCTTACAACAGAAAATTAAAATACAACAATCTATTAAACATTAAAAGCCTCCCTAAACAGGGCTGCCTTGTGTACACAGCCTTAGAGTTAAGAAAATAGAGGCATGGAAAGGCCATATGGTTCAACCTTGTAAGCAACCAGATATTCACAACAGAAAATATAATCTGGGGACCACCGCTGAGGACCTGCCAAGCTGACAATATCTATGGACAAGTCAAGCCAGGGAGCCAAGCCACATGCACCAGTGATGGGTGACGCTAATAATAATAATAATAATAATAATAATAATAATAATAATAATGCCACTCATCTCCTCTGGGCCTCCTACCTTCAGAATTCATTTTTATCATTACTTGTCTAGCAAGTCTCTCACCATCATCTGACAGGCATCCCTCTTGCAGGGCACTATAAGGCTTGCTTGCAAAGCAGCACTTTGTGACATCAGCTGGCAAACAGGGGCCAGGCTGCTGGGTTGCCAGGCAGCTGAATTAATAGAAAGAAAATCAAGGGGGAGGGGTGTCAAAGTGTGATCAGATGAGGCCACCGCGGGTCGGGCCAGAGGGTGCTGTTGGCGTGTGTGGTTGTGCCTCCCCTTGTTCTGCATCTTGCTCCCATGCCCATTCCTTTAGCTGCTTGATAGAATCATAGCATGATAGAGTTGGAAGTGATCGCAAGGGTCATCTAGTCCAACCCTCGACAATGCCAGGATCCTGCTCACAGCCAGCTCTGGCTGGGCTCCAAACTCTGACCACCTTCTTACCAGCCAGATGCACTGACCCCTTGCAATTTTGCATGGGGTGGAGAAAGGGGAGAGGGAAATGTGCTGGCTCTGCCCCCTGTGCACACGACCCCGATTTCGCCTGCCTACCCACAGCTTCTCCTGTTGAACTCCCACCTGCCTCTGGTGAAAATGGTGCCTCTGCCCCCCCCCCCCGCACACACGACCCCGCTTCGTCATTGAAATGAAATTACCGTGTGCTGCTTCTTCCTCCCTCAGAAACGTCTCCTTCCTAATGATGGCGTAGCCGCCCTCGCCTCCAGGACCCCCTCCCTCCCTCTCCTCTCTCCTCCTGGGCTCTCTGACCCTGTATAGCCTGTATCACAGCAGTGATGTCACCACATTGACAATGGTGTTGGCTATGTAGTGTTGTGATGTCATGCTGCTCACTATGCGATTGGTTAGGATCTAAAAAGGTATGTTTTTTCCTTTTTACCTGTCGCTGGTGTGACATCTGTGTAATTTTTTTTTTTTACATAAAAACACTCCAGGAATGGAACCCGTTGTGTCAAAATTTCAAAGCAATCGGTGCAGTACTTTTGGAGATTTGAGGTTTTGAACACACATTTACATTTTTATTTCGTGTATTCTTCCCCTGCCATTGTTCCCTGAATGTATCTTCCTTCCAGCTGTTTTGGGACTACAGTTCCCATCATCCCTGACTACTGGTCCTGCTAGCTAGGATGATGGGAGTTGTAGTCCAACAGCTGGAGAGCCAAGTTTGGGAGACCCTGATGACACCTTTCCTGCGTGCTATAAAGGGCTACCGTAGGAAAGGAGTTTAACACAAGTCCCAGTGCTTTGGGGGCATTTGCTTAGGGCGCGCGCCTCTTTTAGCTCCAGCAGCCCTAGAAGTTACTTCCCGTGGTCTGGAAGCACTAAAGGCCAAGCCCCTCCCTGAACATGCGCACTGCGTCTTCTGCACACGCCGACAACCACAACAAACTCCCCCGCAGCTGCGTTTCCAGGGAAGAATGCGCGCCCGGGTTCTTGCTTAGCCCCGCCCCTTTCCTTTGCCCCTCAGGCGGCGAGGCCTCGGCGTTCTAAAAACCCCGCCTTCCCGCCTTCGTCGCTCTCCTGTGATGTTACAAGGCCGCGACTCACAGAGGAGCGCGTTTTCCCATCGCCGCGGCGGCAGCAGCAGCGCTGAGGGCTCGCCGAGCTCCGCGGGGCGCCCGTCTTTCGCGCCGCCCTTCAGCGGGGATGGGCTGAAGAGAGGCAAATACGGACGGGGGGCTCGCGTCGCCGTGAAACACCCCGGAGCGACGGGAGGCCTGTTCGGTATGGGGCGTTGCCATGGATACCGGGGGGGCGGGTGCTCCGGGCCCTATGGAGGTCGCAGCACCCTAGAAGCTCTTCCCGCCTTCTTCGTTCCAGGTGGTATGGGGGCATCTCAGGGTGGTGCAGGGTTGGCATTCAGCACAGGCTGAATTGGAGCCCTGGTGTTACATCCTACTGAGCCCTGGCTCCATTTAAGCCCCATTAACTGTTCCTTCTTCTTTTTTAAAAAATGTAGGGTCTGTGGCGGGGCAGGGGCGCACTTTGGTAATATGAAGGATGGAAACCAAAAGGAAGCAGCTTTTGGGGGAGGAGGGGAAACACACAAGGAGCTCCTATGTTGCTTTGACTGTATACTTTATATTTGACTTTCTCCATTAATGTTTAATTCTGGATTGTTTTTATTGATGTTTTAATGTGCTGTAAACCGCTTTGAGGGTTTTCTTTAAAATATAAAGCAGTACAGCAATGAAATTGATAATAACAACAATAATAATATGGTACCGTGAGCAAGGAGGACAAAATTCTCTCCCACCCATTTCTTACTTTAATGACAATTCATTTGGGTACCGTTGCTTTTGAAATGGATTATCTCCGTAGGTGCCCCTATAAATGTAGGTATGGTTATCGGGGTATAGATATAGGTATGGTTGTTGGGGGTTTGTGGCTCCATTCGAATATTAAAAATATAGAGATACTAAAATTTTGAAATGTAGAGGGTCCATGGCTTGGCTTTTGAAGAACAAGGGTCCCACAGTACTTAGCTAATTGAGAACCACTGGTCTAGATCTTTAATGCACAGTTCGCAAGGATGTTGCATTAATAAAGTAATTGAAACTCTATTTCAGTAACGAGAAGATCATTAATTATTCTCTTTTTGCTTTTCCAAGCAGCGTAATGGATCCCCAGCAGATTCTTAGCACTGGTTATACAAAATCTTGACTTCAAGAGGATATCCAGTTAACTGCTGCTGCCATGGAGAGTATTACAAAGCTGTTTGGTGATTTGTGTGAGGCCCACATAGCAGGTTTGTCAAAGGAGGTCCATTTGGGCAGGGAAAAGAACAGCAAAAAAGGATTGACTAAAAGCCTCAAGAAAATTGCGTATAATGCTTTGTTTTCTACCCTTTTCGTGGATGAGACCCAGAAGGCACAGTCAAATGTTTCTAGACTTCCAGTGAAAAACAGAATTCTAATGATATCTTTCAACTTGAGAGTTGCTGGAATGGGCAAGGAAGCTGACCGGCTGGAGGAGCTTGTAGATGATTTGGAAAGGTCTACCTGTTTACCATTTACTGAAATTACTTCTGTTCTGGATCTTCTGGTTCAGCTTGCAGGAACTGGACCACCTCGGTGCTTACCACCCAAGAAAGACTACTTTGCAAACAACAAATATGTTGGAAGAAATGTAAAATACCAAGGTTACGATTATTATGATGTTGGTGTGTTTGAAGCCGATATGCAGGCTTTAATTGCAAATGAGGAACATCAGTTTAGTGATACAATTCAAAAGACACTGCAGATCATGGAGGCAGCACCTGGCACAGGTCTTCCTACTGTGGAATTATTTTCACAAAGCTGCTCGGTCAGTGACAAGTTTGAGAGAGAAACCCGTGTCTCGCTCTTTGGGGCTCTTATTCACAGTCGTACATATGACATGGATATCAAGTTGGATTTTCCACCAGTGCCTGACAGTGCTGATTTGTCTGGACTTGCAATCAAGGTATGGAGCATTTTGGGTGACCCTTATTTTATTTATATTTAGCATAGATATTTGTTAGAGCATGCAAGTTGTAATAAATTGTGGCATCTTCATAAATGCTGTTGTTTTCAGTTAGACGCTTATGAACAAAATTCTTTGTTAATAATTTCCTTGTGTCTTCCTTCTGTTGTCTACCTGGTGTTTCCCTTTCTTTCTTGCTTGTGCATCTGAGAGCACTTGCAGCATTCTGACCCATTTAGCTCCTTTGCAAATAGTAGTTTCCACATGTCACATTATTTTTGAAATCCAAAGTGGTACAATCTGTAGCCACCATCTTGTGTGTTGGATTTATATGTTCAGCACTGCTTTTGTCTTTTTTGCTTGCTTTTCTTCCAACACCTTGTATACAACAGTATACACCATTGTAAACAACTTTTGAAATTGAAGGAGCGGGGGGAGGGAGAAGGCAGTATTTTTGTTTTAAGGAAATGCTTCATATATTTCTCTCCTGAATCCTACCAAATGATCATCTGATCACAGTTTGTATATTGCAACAGCTTTGTAAGATAGCTCATTAGTGTTCTCATTTTAAAGAGGGGACGGGGGAACCACATCTTATTGTATGGCTAATCAAGGATTTGAATCCACATTCATGGTCAGTATTGTTTCTTGCTATGCCCTTTAGTTCTTCTGCCTAGTAAAAGAGGCAGTACAGACCATATCAAATGTAAGAATTAATTTATCAAGTTACTCCTTGCAGTTGGGCAATACATGCTTCACCACACTTATTTCAGAGTAAATAAAAACCTATTAATCTTGGTCCACCAGGGTGTAGATAGAATATGCAGCACTGTACTAGGAATGATTTTTAATTAGGAGATGCATCTGGAACGATCTGAGGATCTAGGGAGGCAGGCTAAAAAAGTTAACTCTTTTGGTCACAATTATGGAAAATCACTGTGCTGAAAGATAATCGACTGGGTACATGTTTTTATAGGTCCCCCAAAGTATAGATCCTTCAGAAGATGAGGGATTCCAGTCTGCATCCAATCTCACCCCTGACTCTCAGTCAGAACCCAGTGTGACACCAGATATTGATCTCTGGGAAGCAGTGCTCACCTATGGACCTAGTAAGCGGAGATGTTGGGAAAGGATTGGATGGTATGTATTTGTCTTTAAGATACAGAATGTTGAGCTGTTTTTGTTGGAAGCTGCCGTGATTAGTATCAAGTCAATATTTGTCAGTGAATTTGAAACAAGTTTCCAAAATTATTTTTGAAATAGCAAAATTCAAGGCCTAAGGTGGTATTCGACTAAGTTTTTACTCAGTGTAGACCTATTAAAATGAATAGACCTAACTTGTACATTAATTTCACTGTGTCTTTTCGGCTTAAAACTTAGTTGAATACCACCCCTCTAACGTTCCCAATAAAACTAGGACTTGAGAATGGCAGCTGAATACAAACTGGGATCCGAAAGGCCATACACACCTAAGTTTTCCAGGCCTTCCTGTTGTATCTTATGGAGTTACGGAGCCTGGCAGATGGGGAATCTCTAGAGTGGCTTCTATTGTACTATTAACTGAGGGGAATCTGGCAAACCCCCAATGTGCTCTAGGCATTCCCATGGATCTGCTTAGATCCTAACAATTGGGAGACTTTGCACGTAATTCTGAACCATGGTCTACCATTATGAAAATCAGCTGCAGTGAGCCTTTGGATCCCAGGCTTTCCTTTCCTCCTTGTGACTTCAAGGAGATCATTTTAGAACTGTAGAGTTGGAAAGGGACCCTGAGGGTCATCTAGTCCAACCCCCTGCAGTGCAGGAATCGCAGCTAAAGAAACCCTGAGAGATAGCTGTCCAACTTCTGCTTAAAAACCTTTAAGGATGTAGAGTCCACCACCTTTCGAGGGAGACTGTTTCACTGTCAAACAGCTCTTCCCATCAGAAAACTCTTCCTAATGATTCTCCTTTCTTGTCTTTTGAATCCATTGGTTTGGGTCTCTCCAACCCACTGAGCAGCAGAAAACAAACTTGTTCCGTCTTCCATGTAACGGCCCTTCAGATATTTGTAGATGGCTCTCATATCTCCTCTCAGTCTCCCGTTATCCAGGCTAAACATACCTAACTCCATCAACCGATCCTCATAGGCTTGGTTTCCAGACCCTTTATCATCTTGGTCACCTTCCTCTGCACAGTGACTTGTTGATATCCTTCTTAAATTGTGCTGCACAGGACCCTAGGTGGTGTCTGGCCAAGGCAGAATAGAGTAGATCTGGACACTAGACTTCTGTTGATACAGCCTAGAATTTCATGAGCATTTTTTGCTGTAACATCTGAATTGATAGAGGCCATGCAAATCCTAGGCTGGGTCCTGGTCTTGATGCTGTGCTGGATGAAAGCCATTCAGAATACAGTGGTTCCTCGACTTACGAGCAACTCGACTTACATATTTTTCGAGTTATGAATGACTTCCGGAATAAAAAAAATGGCCGCCGCAACTGAATTTTTCGACTTCCGAAAGGAAGTCGCGGCCGCTTTAATAGGATTTTTTCGACTTACAAATTTTTGAATAGGATTTTTTCGACTTACAAATTTTTTTCGCTCAATGCATTCCTATGGGGATTCGACTTACGAATGTTTTCGACTTACGAAAATCGTGTCGGAATGCATTCTCTTCGTAAGTCGAGGTACCACTGTATCTCTCTTCCAGAGGGCCTAGGTTTTTCAGTGTGGCACTTTATACATTTGATTGTTATTTGTTTTTTCCTCCCAAACACAGTCCTCCTGGGAAAAAAGAGGAGCCGTACCTTTCTGAAGCTGGCAGAGAAGCCTTTGACAAATTTTGCAGACTTCGAGAAGGGGAATTGCAGTTTTTCAGCAGTACCAAACTTCAGCTTCCACAACGTGTTTTAATAAAAGAATCAGAACTTGTTAAAGATGTTTTGAATGTCCTTATTGGGGTGGTATCTACTTCATTCTCATTTAATCAGGTATACAGAAGTATGTAGATAGCTGCTGAGGAGCTCTAATCTTTGCTTTTAAGACCCAGCATGCACACTTGTATTTTATGTCAGCAGAAATAATATTATAGTAACATACATAATTTCACAGAGAGGATTTTGCAAAGCATATGAAAACAAGACTTACCGTATTTTTCGCTCCATAACGCGCACCTAGTTTTTTGAGGAGGAAAGGGGGAAAGCCCCCCTTTTTGAGGATCAGTTCAAAGTTGTGCATCTTCTTTTGGAAGAAGAAAAGCCCCATTTGCAAAAGGATCAGCTCAAAGTTGTGCTGCTGCTTTTGCAAAGGAGAAAAGCCCCATTTGCAAAAGAAGCAGCTCAAAGTTGTTGTGCTGCTGCTTTTGCAAAAGAGAAAAGAAAGGGCTTTGAGCTGATCCTTTTGCAACTGGGGCTTTTCTTTGCAAAGAAAAGCCCCAGTTGCAAAAGGATAAGCTCAAAGCCCTTTCTACAGTTTCCAGACAGATAATCTAATCAGCCAGTCACATGTCGCTGGGGAAACCAACAGCCTCCTCTGCAGGAGGACCTTATCTCTCTTCCCGATCTCTTTCTCTCTGCAGTGACCTTATCTCTCTTCCCGATCTCTTGCTGATCAGCTGTAAAGCGGCAGCCTTTCAACACCCCCTTCTCTCTTTGTAAAAGAAAAAGCTGGATCTTCTTTTGGTCCCTGGGCAATTCAGCTCCAGGGACCATGCATTCGCTCCATAACGTGCACAGACTTTTCCCCTTCCTTTTTAGAAGGAAAAAAGTGAGCGTTATGGAGTAAAAAATACGGTAAGATGCTCTGCAAGTATCACTTATGCTTATGAAGAGTTACTAAGTAGACAGAAAAAACTAATATGGGTTGTATCCATTATAAGAGTATTCATTTAAAAAACATACACATACAAATCACAAAGTGGTTTATAGTACAAAATATGCAGTAAAACCAATACCTATATAATAATAACAATAAATCCAGATTAAGAAGAGGCTGACGTTAATTGCCAGTATGGACCCAAGCACACAATCCAAGCATGGTAGATCTGGCAATAAAATTCAATTTGCATTGTGCAGAAAGGGAATGTTTTGGGAACTATTCCCTGGAAAATAAGGGTTTCCATGTGAATTTTCATTTTATGGATATAATTTTCTTTACAATTTTACCATGTGTGTATTTTTATTTTTTTACCTAATGCCATAATGTTGAATCTGCTGATAAGCTATTAATAATCACTTAGTGGTTTTTTTTTTGCATAGTAGGCTTCCCCCCCAAAAAAAGATTTTTAAAAACAATGCACCTATTTAGTAGCTCTAACTTATGATGATGAGGACTTGTGTATCAATTTTGTAACTACTTTGTGTGCTGTACATTTTAATTGATGACTTCCTCTTTTTTACAACCCTGTAGGCAGCCGTGATGTTTGTGGCCAAGCAGGGTCTACATGTATCTGGAACTTCACCTGAAAGCATGAGCAGTCTCCTGTCAGAAGTTGCTGAATATGGAACTTATTACACACGACTAAGCCGCTTCTCTGTCCAACCAGTTTTGGACTCTTCGTACAGAAAAGGACTTGTTTTTCAGGTAGCATGCTGGCAGTTTTGCTATCACTAATCTAGCTTGATGTCCTGCTATATTTCTGTCTTTATCTGATGTCTATTGGTTAGATCCAGTTGCGCCTCTTGTTCATGAAAGCAGCTCGGATCCTACAGCTTCACCTCCCAAGCTGTACTGTAGGGTCCCCAACACTCCAGAGCAGAGTTTTGGGAGAAGCAAAGGGGAAAGAAGAACAGAGCACCCCTTTCTATCAGTAGAACCCGGGGATCTCTGGAGAGTACCCAAACGCTTTCAGTGGTGTCCAAACTTTTTTCAAAAAAATGCCAGATTTGATGAAGTGAAGGGCCGTGAGGGCTGACCAAAGGGCCGACCAAAGTTGTTAACCTTGAAGTAGGTTTTTAAAAAGGATTTAAACCCAGAAAATAAACTGCCACAGGGGCCGGATTAAACCGACCAGCAGGCCAGATTACGCCCTCGAAATGGTCTTTGGACATGCCTGTGAGAGTGGAAGTGGGGAGAGGTATAGTCTCTACTCTGAACAAAATGTGCTGATATACAGCTGCCTAGAAGCCAGTTTGGTGCAATGGATTTGGAGTTGAAATTGGGTCCAGGAGTTGTTGAAATCTTCTTTCAACCTGCTGGGAGCAACAGTGGTTTACTACATTGAGTCTTTGTGATGGCAGAGGAGGGAAATAAATGTGGTGTGCCTTGGGCCTTAGTGATTAGGTGGCTGGGTTGTGCATAAGAATTACTAGTTAGATCTAGTTCGATTTTCCAAAGTGGATTGCTGGAGATTGGGACCAGGTTGTCTGGGAGGGAAGTTGATGAAAGCGGGCTACAGGAACAAGTAATGAGAAAAGCTGTGTTTATCCAAGCAGTGAGGGCAATCAGTCTAAGTTGTTTTGTGGACAGTTGTTGGCATCTGTCCGTCTCAAGAGACAATTCACCGCCTCCAGGGGTGAAGTCAAACTGCTGGAGAATTACAGCACCTGCTGTGGCTGCAGAAACCTCCAACAAAGATGTACAAAAGTATCCCAGGCGATTGCTGGAGATGTGGAGAGAAACCAGGCACTCTTTACCATATGTGGTGGCAATGCAAGAAATTTAATGTGTTCTGGGAGGGCATCCATTTAGAATTGCAAAAAAAGCTAAAAATCTCCTTTAATAGAAAACCAGAGGCCTACCTTCTGGGAATTACAAATTTGGTTATACCCTGTTTCCCCTATTTTAAGACGTAGTCATAAAATAAGCCATAGCAGGATTTTTTCGCATTTGCAAAATATAAGCCGTACCCCGAAAGTAAGCCATAGTGATAGGCACCGTTCTGGAGGGCGCCAAGGAAAACGCGGGGCTGGGCTTATGTAATAAAAATAAGATATCCCCTCAAAATAAGCCATAGTGCGTTTTCTTGAGGGGGAAAAAAATATAAGACGGTGTCTTAAAATAGGGGAAACACGGTACCAAAAAAAAAAAGGATATCTTTTTATATGCTACGGTTGCAGCAAGAGTTTTAATTGCTACAAATTGGAAATCTGGCAAACTTCCATCTATGCAAGATTGGATCCAAAAAATTGACTGAATATGCAGAGTTAGATAACTTGTCTCAAAAAATAAAGAATAATCCAAAACAGGTACCGGTATTTGTTTCAAAATGGGAAGTCTTTAAAATACATTTGAAAAACAAGTACAGAAGTTTAAACTCTGTTGCAGCATTTTACTAATTTCAGTAGTAGTATCAAGAATGATGTGAGATCAAAGAAAGACTAAGAATCAGCTAAACCATGATAATAGTTTTTACTGGCAATAAGTTACCGTATATGTAATTGAATTAAGGAGTAGACAGGAGGTCAGGTCTAGTCAAGACCTCTTTTCTTTTGTTTTTTTTAACTTTGTTTATTATTATTTCTACTTGTTTTTTGTTCAGTTTTGATGTTTAGCTTTTTTCATTGTGCATTATTATTAATAATAAATAAATAAAATTTTAAAAAGAAAGAAAAGAAACCTCGGAGAGTCCACAATCTCCCAAGAGAGTCCGTTCCACTGTTGAACAGCTTTTGCTGTCAGAAAGTTCTTCTTGCTGTTTAGTCGGAATCTCCTTTCTTGTAACTTGAAGCCATTGGTTCATGTCCTGACCTCCAGAGCTGGAGAAAACAAGCTTTTTCCATCTTTCATGTGACAGCCCTTCAGGTGTTTGAAGATGGCTATGATGTCTCAGTCTCCTCTTTTTTTAAAATCCAAATAATTTTTATTGATTTTCATGTAAATACAAGAACAACATATAACTACAGTAACTTGTCCAGTGGTACATTCTTACTAAGTTTCATATGCAGTACACAAGCTATACGTTTATTTATGCATTGTCAATTCAAGTATCCTCTCCACAGAGATTCTTGTGGGTGGAATTAAAAGCATATTCTGTCTCATTTATAAAGGAAAGGAATGGAAGCCAAGTCTCGCCAAACGTGTCTTATCTCCTCTTTTGCAGGCTAAACATACCCAGCTCCTTCAACTGCTTCTCATAAGGCTTGGTTTATTTATATAAATATTTATTTACCACTAAATCCTAAAAAATAGCAAAGCGGTTTACAGCATTAAAAAGATAAAAGCCATACAATGCAAGTGGAAAAAAAGTTAGAAACAAAAGTTAAAAACAAGCATCTGCTCATAGGGTGTAAATTGGGCTTGCACAGATCCTAAGCATCTGAAGGAGGCTCAACAAGAATAGCACACCCAGTTGCCACCTTCCTATAATAAAGCATACACTGAATGTATGCCGTGCACAAACAATTTTCATAGCAGATCTTCTTTTCGCTTCTCTCCTGTCAGGCATTTACAAGCGGGCTGAGAAAATACCTGCAGTACTACCGAGCGTGTGTTTTGTCGACTCCTTCCACTCTGACTCTTCTAACCATCAGCTTCCTCTTCAGGAAACTAGGACGCCAGCTAAGGTAATACCACAGCATTAAAAGTTAATGGAAAGGAAGCCTTGACATCTTGCATGCTTGATCCAAACCACAAAGGAATCAAGAGACGTGACCTTTAAACTGCTGATGGCATTGATGTAGTTTAGTCCTAACTGGGAAAGCAATTTAAGACTAGATTAGCTAGCATTGTACCATTTCTCCTATAGTCTGTAATCTGATGATCAGTTCTCCGTCTCCTTCACTGTTATACCTTCTGCTTATGCAGGATAGTCATGGCATAATATTTAGTCAGTTAATTTAGATGGCGGGTTCATAGGTGAGACATTTAAAGTAACCATAGGGGCATAGGAAAGTGCCTTATACTGAGTCATGCCATTGGTCCATCTCAACTAAGCATTGTCTGCACTGCTTGGTAGTGGCTCACTAGGGTTTCAGGCAGCAGATTTCCCAATCCTACCTGGAGATGATGGGAATTGAACCTACGACCTTTCGCATGTAAGGCAGATGCCCTACGCCTTTATATTGTAATATTTATTATTCCCTTCCCCAGTAATGTATGTTACTTACAAAGAAGGGTTAGCGGGTCCGAGTCTTAACACAAGAACCAGGGTGGCCAGCTTCTGTACAGGCAACTCCCCACTTACGTGGGGCTTTCGTTCCCGGTTACCCCTTGTATATGTGAAATTACGTATAGTGGGGGGAAAGCCTGAAAACACCCTCTAAACCCCTGATAACCAGTAGCACTGGTGGTTCTCAGTCTTCCTCATTACCTCCTTTCCTAAATACCAACTCTCCAAAGGCCTCAGTGGTCGGTGCAAAGGCTCATGGAATTGCTGGCTGATTTCCCTGATCTTTTCATGCCCCCCCCCAGGTTTTCACACTTTTGGGGGCTGTTTTTGCAGTTTAACTTGGATTATTTATTTCCTGGTGCTGCATATATATATAGATATGTTGGAAGTCGCCTGTATTCTGAGGGAGCTGGATACTGTTCCAGAAGTGTATTCTACTAGGCAAACTGACACGTGTTGTAAAGCAGAGATATTCCTAGAAATGCATTGCATTGTAACTGTATTGTAACTTTTGAATAAAAATAACAATAACGTTGCTGTAGTGTAGCCATAACAGCTTCCCAGGTTTGGAGCATATATACACAGTCATACCTCGGAAGTCAAATGGAATCCGTTCCGGAAGTCTGTTCAATTTGCAAAACGTTCGGGAACCAAGACGCAGCTACCGGTACTGATTGGCTGCAGGATGCTCCTGCAGCCAATTGGAAGCCGCGACAGACGTTCAGGTTCCAAAGAACATTGGCAAACCGCAACAATCAGTTGATGGAGTTGAAAACAAGGCCATTAGACAGTGAGGCTGAAATTGAAGACATTTTTAAGAACAGTTTGGATGGTGCGGTAAGAATTAGTGTTGATATGGTGTTGCCTACTTGCTTATGTAGCTTTTAAAAAAAGGATTAGGCAAAAGTATGTAGGTCTATTGGCAGCTGTTAGGCTTGATAACTAAATGGAACCTCCACCAACAGAGTTGATATACATCTGTAGGGACGTGGGTGGCTCTCTGGTCTAAACCACTGAGCCTCTTGGGCCTGTCTGTCGGAAGGTCAGCAGTTTGAATCCCTGTGATGGAGTGAGCTCCTGTTGCTCTGTCCCAGCTCCTGCCAACCTAGCAGTTCGAAAGCACGCCAGTGCAAGTAGATAAATAGGTACCACTGCGGCAGGAAGGTAAACGCCATTTCTGTGTGCTCTGGTTTCCGTCACGGTGTTCCATTGTTCCAGAAGTGGTTTAGTCATACTGGCCACATGACCAGGAAAGCTGTCTGTGGACAAACGCCGGCTCATTCGGCTTGAAAGCGAGATGAGCGCCGCAACCTCATAGTCGCCTGTGACTGGACTTAACTATCCAGGGGTCCTTTATCTTTTTACCTTGCTATACATCTCAACACCAGCTGCAGGGGCTAAATACTGAAAAACAGATAGTTTGTGAACTTCCCAGAAGCATTTAGTTATCCACTAGGGAAGACTGAATTCTAGCCTGGAAGGTCCAGTAAACCGTTTCTTAGGGTCTTAAACAGCAAGCTATGGCTCTTTGGGTCTTAGATTCCACCTCCTATCAGCTCCAGCCAGCATGGCCAGTAGCCAGGAGTGATGGAAATTGTAATCTGGGGGCCCACAGGTCTTCCCCTCCCCCTTGCTCTTAAAGGTACTACGCAAGTGTAATTTGCTGCTGTTGTGTTTTGTGAAGGTACATAGCTGAACTCTGCGGCATAGGAGTGACTGCGCAGGGAACTGCTGCTGCTGCTTCATTTCCAACAGTGAGTATGATTACGCTTCTCTTTGCAGTCGCAGCCAACCGAGTGGTGTGCATTTTTAAATATGAAACGACTAGGTGCGATTCAAACATAAGCAAGCAATCTCAGAGTGCTTTGGGTGCTGTTTCCATTCTATATGCTTCCATTTATAAGAAAATTGATTTCCACCACTGGATCAGCTTGTAATGTGTGCTCATCAGTTGTTGTTGTTTTTTTAAAAAAAAACCCATGTCAGATTGTATAGATGTGCCGGAATGTATTGGTTTTAAAAGAAATATAGTTAGTAGGAGCACACTTCTGCTTTCATTCAGCATTAATAGAAAGGTATCTCCAAAAGTCAACAAAAGGCTTTAAGGTTTTTTCCCAGCTAAACCAGCACTTCCAGCTGAGTTCTGTCAATGCAATAAAACTATCCGATGAAGCTGAGCCTCATCAGAAGTACCTATATGTGTTTATAGTTTTCCTTTCAAAGAGTGGCTTATGCATTTATTCCAGGGTGTGAAACTACTTTCCTATCTATACCAAGAAGCTCTTAATAACTGCAGCAATGAACATTACCCAGTTCTTCTTTCCCTACTAAAAACAAGCTGTGAACCATATACACGGTAAGTATTTCAGTTTAAAATTGTGCGTTGTGGGAGTGCTGTTACAAAGATGATCTAATGCATTTCCTATAGATGGCGTTCCTGTGAGTACTTAAAAGGAGCTGGAATTTCTGAATGGCGGCAGCCTTATTTTAGTGTACTGAAATAAAACTAGCAATTCATTCCTATTTGCATATTCTCAGGTCCTATTGATTTCAGTTGAGCTTACTCTTTGGTCAGTGGGTATAGGATTGTAGCAAAAATCTTAAAATGGTCTATGCTTACTGAAATACGTTTTGGGACTTTTAAAAGTTTTTTCTTTTTGCACATTAAAATAATTCTCTCTGTATTTCAGAGTGGCATATTATTATTATTTAAATGCTTATACAAAGATCAAGACACTGAGAGACCCTTCTGGAAACTCACTTAAGTATCAAAGCAGAAATCCCAGTTAATATGAGACTCTTCTTGACATGATAGTTAATCTATCTCTTTCAGTACCAGTGAAAAACTGTGATGTTATAACATTCAGGTATCTTCTTGGGAGACAGTTTTGAACCTGAGCCATAGTTGCTATCTAACAGTTAGATAGCTTAGTTAGATAGATAACATAGTTGCTATCTTTACAGTTGCTATCTAACCTGAATAGTTATTTTAGTGGTAGTATTTTTATCAGATCTATTTTCTGTTTGGGCAGCATACCCTTATTTAAGAGGGGGTTTATAAAATACAGGGACGCGGGTGGCGCTGTGGTCTAAACTACTGAGCCTAGGGCTTGCCGATCAGAAGGTCAGCGGTTCGAATTCCCACGATGGGGTGAGCTCCCGTTACTCGGTCCCAGCTTCTGCCAACCTAGCAGTTTGAAAGCACATCGAGAGTGCAAGTAGATTAAACAGCGTTTCCATGCGCTGCTCTGGTTTCACCAGAAGCGGCTTAGTCATGCTGGCCACATGACCGGAAAAACTGTCTGCGGACAAACGTTGGCTCCCTCGGCCAGTAAAGCAAGATGAGCGCCGCAGCCCCAGAGTTGTTTGCGATTGGACTTAACTGTCAGGGGTTCTTTACCTTTACCTTTTTATAAAATACCTTTTTCAGCATTCAACCTTTTGCCTTTAGGTTTATACATGATTGGGTTTATAGCGGTGTATTCAGAGACGTGTATGGCGAATTCATGATTCAGGTGAATGAGGATTATCTTGGCTTTAGAGGTACGTTACAAATGAATTGTTTTCTTTTGAAATTTCCCTTTGGCTAGCAGGTTACGGCTCCACCATCTGACAAAAGGCAGGAATGAAAGCTTTGGAAGCTGGCATCTCCTGTGATGCTCTAGCTCGCTTCTTGTCTTCCTCGAATCCAGGCACGATCACTGTGGCTCCCTTGCTTTCTCCTCTGGCTAGTGACTTAAGGGCCTTTGCCGGACAACTGGAAAAGTTATGCTTCAAGTCCACATTACTTTTAGCACGTTACTCTTTCAAGTTTTGATGAAGTGCTAGCAGCATTACTTCCTGTCCTCCCATAATGGGAGATGATACAGTGTTAACTGTTTCCCCAAAATTTTGGTTCATGGGGTGCAGAAGACAAGCCCTGCTGGATTGAGTGAAGGGCCCATCTAGTTCAGCACTCTGTTCCTACAGTGGCCAACCAGATGCCCGTGGGAAGCCTGCAAGCAGGAACTGAGTGCAACAACACTGCCCCCCTAGGATTCTCATCAACTGGTATTCAGAGCCATGCTGCTTCCAACATTGCCATTGTGGCTGGTGTCCCTTGATAGACAAATTCATGGCGGTATAAGGCTAAATCCTCTTTCTGAAGCCATCCAAATTGGTGGCCTTCACTATGTCTTGCGGGAGGGAATCTTAGCAATCACACCTCCGGCTTTGTATCTCTAGGAAATAAGCCAGTAGGGAAATAAATAGGCAAAAGAGAAAGTTTATTATTTGCAGAATGACATCTGGCAGAGGTGTTCCTGTTGTTTGTCCTTTTTCATCTTTGCTTTGATATTGGCCAGATCTCAATGCCAGTCACATCCGTTTGCCACTTCAATTGATTTATTCCATTACCATTTCCCTGGGAGATGGCATTAACTTTCTTTTACACGTGACACCATGTTTGTTTTCTTTGTGAATTTAGCTGTTTCTGTGTGTGTTGTTTAAAGCATATATGTATATTGTGCCTATTTCTGTTTTTACTGCATGTACTCTTGTTTTGTGGACTTGTGGACTTAAGAACAAAGAGAAACAAAGAAAACCGTTTTAGAACTAGTGCTAAATACAGTGGTACCTTGGTTTATGAACTTAATCCGTTCTGGAAGTCCGTTCTTAAACCAAAGCGTTCTTAAACCAAGGCATGCTTTCCCATAGCAGCGGGGGACTCAATTTACAAATGGAACACACTCGACAGGAAGCGGAACATGTTCTGCTTCCAAGACAAAGTTTCTTCTCTGTATCGTTCCAATTTTAGTATATGTGCTGCCGAAGCGAGCACACTTCCAAGGCAAAGTTCACAAACCAAAACACCTATTTCCAGGTTTGCAGTGTTCTTAATCCAAGTTATTCATAAACTAAGCTGTTCTTAAACCAAGGTAGTGTATTCTCGTGCAGAGGTTATATAACTAACAATATCATAAGACACTAGCCAGTAGACATCAATCACACTAGCATTACCATATTCCTGATGCCAGTCACAAGGTGAACCATCTGGACGAAGTCATGGATTTTGCTTGAAATGAAATGGAGTGATTGCAAAGTAGTAAATCACCTCGGTTCTGTTCAACAAATAGATAAGAGTTGCACTTTTATTGCATTAAAAACTTAATACACCAAAGTACTCTTTATATGCCTCACTTTCTGACCTCTCTGTCCTTTTGGATCTCTAGACAAACACTACTGGACCCATGGGTACGTTTTAATTTCCAAGGAAGTAGAAGACTGCGTGCCTGTGTTTTTGAAACATATTGCTAATGATGTCTACATTTGTGGGAAAACCATAAACTTGCTGAAGTTGTGTTGTCCCAGGGTAAGTATCCATTGCTCTTTAAAATCATGGAGTAAGCATTGTTTTCAAGTACATTTGAAGTCTCATACCCTTGGAAAGTCAGTTTTAGCTGAAGAGACTATGACTCCCCTTGCAGTCTCTCGGATTGGCTGAGAACACCTTCCCTAACTATGACATTCATGCACCACGTCCATATTTTGGGTTAATTTCTGACATAGAAATTCCTTGCTCCTGGACTATAAGCCACTGCCCCATCCAAATGTATTATAGGACCTTTCTACCGAGATTATTCTGCTATTATTGTTATTGTTATTATTATTATTAATTGAATTTATATACTGCCCTATAACAGGAGGTCTCGGGGCGGTTCACAGAGAAGATCAACATAAAAACGGCAATATATATAATCAAAATAAAAACAACCCAATTACACACACCCAAAAAATTACTGGAATCTTTTAGTTTAGAATGTTTCTTAAATTGAAGACTAAATGACAGCTAATTTAAATAAAAAGCTGGATTCTTTGCTTTCCCCTCATTTTTCATGCAAAGATAGACTTCCAAGTAGAGCATCTCTTCATAGGCTTCATTATGATTTGATTTTTTTTTTACCACAACTCTGCTTGCGCTCTGTCATATCGTGAATATGTTGCTTGTCTTCTGTGTCACGTTATCATAGAACGTAAGTTTAAAATTCTCACTGCATGATTGGCTGCATTATGTTTCATCTAAACTAACCAGATGAAACAATCTGAAAGAAATGACAAGGCATATCCCATGGAGGGGTTCACGACAAAACTCTTCACAAAGAACATCAGAAATAGTCACACAGCCCAGCAGTTAATGGAATAATATAATAAATAACTGTCACAAGGGCCACAATCCCTTCCAGGGAACCCATGCCAGTGGCACATGGAGCAAGAGGTGTTACTCTTATATTTGACTAGGGCCAGCCGCACATGCATTTCTACACATACAATGCATCTCTCTGGTCGGTCAGGCAGCAGAACTACAGGAGAGAGTGTAGCCTGAGCAGGGATGGGTGTGGTCTGGGGAGATCCCTGAGGGCCGTTTAGGGAGGCCTGGGGGGGCCACATTTGTTCCAGGCCCAAGTCATGAGGCTTCCTGCTCCCAGTCCACAACAGACTTAAGACTGAACTAGCCCCTACCAATAGGTTTGCAGTTCTAAAGTGCACGAAAGCTTGGATTGCATTCTTCAGATGTTTACTGACGCTCTTTTGCAGCACTACATCTGCTGGTCTGACATCCCTGTTCCCCGGATTTCTGTAATCTTCTCCCTCGATGAATTGAGAGAGATTGAGAGAGATTGTGCAGTATACGTGGGCCGAATGGAAAGAATCGCACGCTATAGTACCATCAGCAAGGAGGAAAAGGTAAACTGACTCAACCATATACAGTATATCAAAAATAAGTTTCATTAATTTCACTGGGACAAGTGAGAAAGCATGCTGCCTTGGCATAGGCATTAGCGTGCTACTGGTGCAGCAGATCTTAGGCCCAGACAAATGAAAAGCCAAGCTTTATTTTACCCATCAAATTACAATACTGTAATTGTTTCAGTTAAGACCCCACCCCCCCATTTATAGGTAAGATAGTTTCTTTTAAGTTGATTCCCTGATAACTTTTTCTTCCTTCATGAAATTGCACACCTGAATACATGCTTTGGGTTTTTGTTTTGTCCCCAAATACAGGAAAGCCTTTATATTCATTCACTTCAATGTTCCCCCGTCAGCTGTATTGGAAGGAAGACTTAATGGCACTCCATATGCAAATCTTGTATGTCTCTGTGTGTCAGTAAAGAGTTGTGTATTTTTTAATAGAGGTGACAGAACCAGACTTGTTTGTTCTTTGATCACACCCTTCTCAGAGTGGCATTCAGCCTTTTTACACCAGTAGTCTTCAATCTTTTGTGACCTAGAACCTTCATTTAACAATTTGGGGACCTGCTTCTCAATTTTTAATCATCTGTTTGTATAGCAGAAATGATACTTTTGCATCCCACCATTGATTGGGTTGTGAGCCTTTAGTAGGTCCTGAACCATCAGATAAATGAATTGGTTGTAGTTTGTGTTCCAGCTATAAAGGTTTGTAAGCAACTTTTACATAATGGATGCTAGGGGTTTTTTTTTAATCTGGTGCTGTTTTGTGTGTGTGTGTGTGTGTGTGTGTGTGTGTGTGTGTATTAATTACTGAAAATTGACCTTTCTGTATTTTTGTGTTTATTTCCCCCCATTGTATGAAATCCAAATGCTTGAGCGTTAGTGGACTGAACCGAGTTATGCTTGAAAACCACATTAAATCTTGTGAAATTGCTTCCTAGGACTTGCGCATGGAAATTGAAAAACAGGAGCTAATTTTCCACGCTCGAGAAACAGCTACCAAAGCTCTACAAGCCTTTACTGGTAAGTTACAGGTGTCTTTGTAGTCCAGTTGGTTTTTCTCAGCGACTGTTTTCTTTATTTCTTTTTAACACTGCCGCATCTTAAATTTATGTTTCAGATCAACAAATATCAGAGAAAATGGCACTGGATGCAAAGAAGCGTGAGCAGTTTCAGAAATTGAAAGAACAATTTGAAAAAGATAAAGAGGTATTTGCAACATTCACTTTCTGCTAGTGACGTTAAGAGACAGAGAAGCTTTATATAGAACTTGCTTGGATAAAAATATGCAGCACACAATGTGTGCTTTTGGAATGTGGTCTCTAAAGCTTTCTTAAATGTTCATGTAGCGCCGACGTGCTCTGAAACAGGAGGAGACTGATGATGATTTCAGTTATACTCGGGAACTGAGAGAGAGGGAAAGAAGACTGAAGGCTTTGGAAGAGGAATTGGAGAAAAGGGCAAGGTAAAAGTGTGGAAGGAAGGAAGGCTGTTAAAATTGCACGTTCATAATTTTGTACCAAGCAGTTGTATGTTTCCAAGCTGGAAAATGGATAGTCCAGTTTCTCATCTTTCAGAATGGAAGAAGGTTTTGCTAATAAGCTACAAACTCTCTCTTATGCCCTGCCAGCCTAGCTGCTGTGTGTGCCGTGCCAGGAATCTTTGCATTGTCTTTGTCCTGGCAGCCCAGCTGCTGCATATCAGAATGCAGAGTTGGAGCAATAAGGCGGTTGCAAGTGTAGATATACTTTTATCGGCTCTGCTGATGTGCCTGCACCATGCCAACCTCAACCCGATAATGCAGCAGCAATGTGGAAGTCAGCTGAGAGCTGCCGCCCTGCTAGTGTAAACAGCCCTGTTATTGATTCACCTGTGTGCTGCTAGTTCTGAATGAAAAATGGTATAACTTTGAGTACGTTATAACCATTGGTATTTAGTGTCCAGCCAAAACTATGCATCTTTAAGATGTTTTTCTTGTGTTTGATCTGTGACAGAACAGCATTAAGCTTGCACAAATATCTGACTGCACAGCACAGTGTATGTATCATTTGAAAACACAACCAGACCCAAAGTGCCCAAATTTTTGCCTGTTTAATTTATAATTAGGTTTAGATTTATTTTTTCAGTGAGCATTGGTTGCTTAGGAACTTCAACATGTTATATAATGCATTGATAAATTATCCGACTTGCTAGCTCACTAAATCTTGAGCTAGTGAGCTACATTTTTACTCTGGAGGGATGGTAGCCTGAGTAATCTAAACACCTTCCTGTTGTGCTCTGCTTTATCATGGTATATATCCTGTAAAACTACGTGGTGAAGTTATTCTACCTTTACTTTCACTTAGGCAAGAGTTGATAGACCACTACAGCAAACTCTCCGAAGAGGCAGCCCGTAGAGAGAGAAAAGCCCTATGGAAAATTCAGAGGCACAAATTGGAAACGGCCCGTCTCAAATTTCTGTTGGAAGATCAAAAGCGTACCGAGGTAGCTTAAATGCTGCTGCTGCTGCTTTTTTGGAAAGCATGTTGATGGTGGTTATTTATGTATGCATTGGTATGTATAAATCTTTGATCTTTTCCATTTGATGTGTAGGACATGCTTGAGAAACTTCCAGGTGGAAAGTATAGGAGGAAAGCAGACATAATTGGGGAAGGGTGGTGCCAGCAGACTTCTGCCGCAGTTGTGCCAGTCAGAGATTCCGGCATTCAGGTTGGTGTTCCTTTAAGAAAACTCCTGTTCCATAAACTCCGTTATCCACTTGATTCACCTGTGGCAATGACTACTTTCCCATTCATCCATTCATTCATAAATATCCCATTTCTTCAGGTTTTATGATTTAAATAAAGTAATATATTATGTAATAAATTCTTCAGCTATCTTCTCTGTATTTGTTACCATTAGATTTTTATTTTTTAAAAACCTGTCACCTTTTAATCTTTTCTTTTTTAATGTTTCTTTTCTAACTCCTCTATTTCTTTCATATATGCTTTTCTTAATTCTTTGTTTAGACAGGCTGATATAAATTGCTCTCATAAAATGGATTTACTTGTACTCCATTATTAATATTTTTGAGACATCTGTGGTATTATTTATCTCAAAAACAGTTTTTTAAGTTTGTAACTTTTTTTGCACTATTTCTGGGTCTTTCGGTAAAGAGTTATTTTATCTCCTGTACTCTTTGAGGTTTATTCCTGTTTCCTTCCAACTCCAGCTATATGGAACTATTGTCTGCATATATCCTTCGTCTATTTTCCACTTTTCTTCATGGCTCTTAATATTTCCAGGGATACGAAAAGTAGATCCACTCAAGGGTACAAATCTTTTGGGTTAGAGTAAAAGGTAGAGTTGTTCCTTTAAGTTTTGGCTGAGTAAAACATTGTCTTTTATAGTAAGAGTGGCTAACGTGACCCTCCAGATGTTGTTGGACTCTCAATTCTCATCAGCAACATCCTGTTTTGATCACCGTTTAGTCATTTCTGGGCACTCCTAGATCTTCCCTTTCTTTTTGCTTTCATCCTTTTTTGTGATCTGTGCTTTGTAAGATTGTCTGCATGTCACAGTGTGCACAGTAAAATCCACATTTTAGAGCAGGCACCGCCAAACTCAGCCCTCCAGATGTTTTGGGACTACAACTCCCATCATCCCTAGCTAACAGGACCAGCGGTAAGGGATGATGGGAATTGTAGTCCCAAAACATCTGGAGGGCCGAGTTTGAGGGTGCCTGTTTTAGAGCCCAGTAGAATTGCTGTCATACCTGTAAGGAGGGGGGGGTTATAAAGTGGCCTGTTATTCTGGTTTTAAATTGGGAGCTTTTGGGGCCATATTGGCAGCTAGACTGGTGACTGGGAGTGGCCGCCGGGACCACATAACACCGGTCCTGAGAGATGTACATTGGCTCCCGGTACGTTTCCGAGCACAATTCAAAGTGTTGGTGCTGACCTTTAAAGCCCTAAACGGCCTCAGTCCTGTATACCTGAAGAAGCATCTCCACCCCCACCGTTCAGCCCGGACACTGAGATCCAGCTCCGAGGGCCTTCTGGCGGTTCCCTCACTGCAAGAAGCAAAGCTACAGGGAACCAGGCAGAGGGCCTTCTCGGTAGTGGCACCCGCCCTGTGGAACGCCTTCCCATCAGAGGTTAAAGGGATCAACAACTACATGACATTTAGAAAATACCTGAAGGCAGCCCTGTTTAGGGAAGTTTTTAATCTGTGATGTGTTAATGTATTTTAATGTTTGCTGGAAGCCGCCCAGAGTGGCAGGGGAGACCCAGCCAGATGGACGGGGTACAAATAATAAATTATTATTATTATTATTATTATTATTTTATTGATTGATTGATTGATTGATTGATTGCATGTTAGTGTGAATAGTAGATATAGAATAGCCTGCACTGCATGTGTTTTCTATGCCTATCTTCTTCTTTTTCTTGAGCAAGTGGTGGATTATGGATTGTGCATTATTTAAAAAATAATGTAGAAAGCTTTCTTCTACCACACCAGTCTATTCATTCATCTAGAGTTGTCTATTCCGACCAGCATTGGCTCCCCAGTGTTTCAGACAGAGGTCTTTGTTTTCACCCGATAACCGAACAATACAGCTGGTTATGCAAGCAAATGCGAACTGTTTCCATAGTGATTGAAGTAGCTACTGGAGCATTTGAAAAGCTTGGTGAAGAAAATAATACCCTAAACCGGTTAAAATATAAACAGTGATACAAAACTATAAAAATGTAGTTTCAGAAACTATGGATGAAAGAATTAAGGTGAATATATCCCAGCTGAAAATTCTACAAGGCAGGCTTAAGCAGTATGTGGACCGAGAACTCCCAGAAGTGCAAGCTGGATTTCGAAGGGGCAGAGGAACCAGAGATCAAATTGCAAACATACGCTGGATTATGGAGAAAGCTAGAGAGTTCCAGAAAAACATTTACTTCTGCTTCATTGACTACGCAAAAGCTTTTGACTGTGTCGACCACAGCAAACTATGGCAAGTTCTTAAAGAAATGGGAGTGCCTGATCACCTTATCCATCTCCTGAGAAATCTCTATGTGGGACAAGAAGCTACAGTTAGAACTGGATATGGAATAACTGATTGGTTCAAAATTGGGAAAGGAGTACGACAAGGCTGTATATTGTCTCCCTGCTTATTTAACTTATATGCAGAATTCATCATGCGAAAGGCTGGACTGGATGAAGCCCAAACCGGAATTAAGATTGCCGGAAGAAATATCAACAACCTCAGATATGCTGATGATACAACCTTGATGGCAGAAAGTGAGGAGGAATTAAAGAACCTTTTAATGAGGGTGAAAGAGGAGAGCGCAAAATATGGTCTGAAGCTCAACATCAAAAAAACTAAGATCATGGCCACTGGTCCCATCACCTCCTGGCAAATAGAAGGGGAAGAAATGGAGGCAGTGAGAGATTTCACTTTCTTGGGTTCCATGATCACTGCAGATGGTGACAGCACTCACGAAATTAGAAGACGCCTGCTTCTGGGGAGAAAAGCAATGACAAACCTAGACAGCATCTTAAAAAGCAAAGACATCACCTTGCCAACAAAGGTCCGTATAGTTAAAGCTATGGTTTTCCCAGTAGTAATGTACGGAAGTGAGAGCTGGACCATAAAGAAGGCTGACCGCCGAAGAATTGATGCTTTTGAATTATGGTGCTGGAGGAGACTCTTGAGAATCCCATGGACTGCAAGAAGATCAAACCTATCCATTCTTAAAGAAATCAGCCCTGAGTGCTCACTGGAAGGACAGATCCTGAAGTTGAGGCTCCAGTACTTTGGCCACCTCATGAGAAGAGAAGACTCCCTAGAAAAGACCCTGATGTTGGGAAAGATTGAGGGCACAAGGAGAAGGGGACGACAGAAGATGAGATGGTTGGACAGTGTTCTCGAAGCTACTAACATGAGTTTGGCCAAACTGCGAGAGGCAGTGAAGGATAGGTGTGCCTGGCGTGCTCTGGTCCATGGGGTCACGAAGAGTCGGACACGACTGAACGACTGAACAACAACAACAACAATATCCCAGCTGTATAAGTGAGTTGCATATCTGTTCTAGTAATTAATTTTCTTTCTTTTTTCCATTTCAGTTAACTTCTGCAGAGCCCGAGTGTCCTGATGGTGTGGACATCGGCAGAGACACAGAATCTCAACCGGTGAAATCCCTGGGCTTAGTGCAGGCAACAAATATACAGTCTAATGACTATTCAGAGTCCGAAGAAACAGAAACTGCATCTCAGGTACTCCATACGGAGCAAGCAGTTACTCTGCCAAAGAGTGTATCTGAACTTGGTCTGGATTTTGAAGATTTTTTACCAAAGCCTCAGGAAGCAGCATTTGTTGTCCCCAGTGCCCAAGAGACCAACTTGTTGGATGAAGCCCTGCAGAATATCAGTTCAGATCTTTCCTTGCACGGTCAGACGGATGATAGCAGTTCTGTGCCGAAAGGTGCGGCAGAAGGGGAACCCGGTACCCAAGTCTCCGAATACGACGGGTATGACTTTAATACTGTTCTCAGGCCTTCAGTCTCACACAGCCATGTTGCAGCTGGAGAAAACGTCTTTGATGTTGAGGAGAGGGCACCTCGCTGGAACATTCACGGCCATGCATCTGATGCAAATATTAAAATTGGGGAATACGTGCCTGACGCTGAACTCTCCCATCCGCATTCAAACCCTCATGGCCACTCCTCGGATGCACACATCAAAATTGGACAGTATGCCTCCGAGGTCGAACCTAGCCGCCCACGCTGGAATATCCACGGGCATGTCTCTGTAGCTCATATTCAGGTTGGAGAATATGCCTCCGAGGTGGAGCCATCAAGGCCGAGGTGGAATATCCACGGCCATGCTTCAGATGCCAATATTAAGATTGGCGAGTATGTATCAAATATAGAGCCGGCTAGACCTCGCTGGAACATCCATGGCCACTCGTCGGACGCTAATATCAGAGTTGGGGAAAATACATCTGATGTTGTGTCCTCTCGACCTCGGTGGAATATTCACGGGCACGCCTCTCAGTCGCACATTAAAATTGGAGACATGGTTTCTGATTCGGAGGCTTCCGTGCCTCGATGGAGCCTCTTTGGCCATGCCTCTCAGTCGAGTATTCAAATAGGAGAGTGGACTCCTTCAACTTTCAGCGATCCGATACCTCATCTTAAAGCTGTCTCTGGCCCTGCATCTGACTCTACAGTTCAGACATTCCTGTATAATGGAGAATTCCCTACAATCAAAGAGCATGATACAGGACAAGAGTCGATGCCTTCTGATTGTGTGTTGAGCGATAACGTGGATGAAAAGCCACAAAGAAGCTTTGAAGAACAGGGGGGTGAGTGGCAGTCAGTGAACAAATTACTTGGTAGACTTTTCCCCTCCCCTCCATAGAAGTCTATTCAGGCTGAGATGAACCAGTTAGGATCCTTTGTCTTCAGTGGAAGTTAGTGGGCTTACATCTGGGCAGGTGCCTTAGTGGGTTTGTGGTCAGGTTATACAGTCGTACCTTGGTTTTCAAACGGAATCCGTTCCTGAAGTTTGTTCGATATCCAAAAATGTTTGAAAACCAAGGCGCAGCTTCCGATTGGCTGCAGGAGCTATCAGAAGCCGCGTCGGGCGTTCGGGTTCCAAAGAACGTTAGCAAACCAGAACACTCACTTCTGGGATTACAGCGTTTGGGAGCCAAAATGTTTGAGTCACAAGGCGTTCGACAACCAAGGTACAACTGTACTGAATAAAAACTATATTTTAACTATATTTTAATGGGCACTTAAAACAGGAATGAATTAACTGCATGTTTCCTGAATACTGCTTTCTCTACAAAGGAAACCTAGATCCACATAAATGCAAGAGACCATCACCTTTAACAGACAAAATTCCATTATGAAACAAAGAAGAAAAGCTTGGTAGTTTTTTATTATTACTATATTGGCGCTGGGTAACATGAGTGGCAGACTAAATCATGTATTTGAAATGCTTGTGTTTCTTGTGAGGCTCTGTACATTTCACACTGCTTTTATATTCATTAAGGCTAGACAATATTTGTCATGTTTCTCAGTTCCCTCCAGTAATAATTCCCCCTTTTTTGGTTAATATAGCAATCATAGTGGATGATGCCAAAGATCTTTCCACAGCGCCTTCTCAGGATGTACAGGTGAGGAAACAGCAACTTAACTTTCAAATTACTAGCCCCCTAATCTTAAGTGCGGGAGGCAGTGGAAGACAGGAAGACAGGAGTGCCTGGAGTTCTCTGGTTCATGGGGTCACGAAGAGTCAGACACGACTAATCTCATTGTGACACTCAAGTAAAATGACTGAAATAGTGGGCACAATGTTCCTTTGAATTAATTCTCCCAAATATGAATTATTTTAATTTTCCCCAATGTTATTCCCTGTCTTCACTCATTTATATCTTAAAACAGAAAATATTACCAGAAAGTATTACTGTCTTTCAGGGTGGATTTGATTTAAATCAAATTGATTTAAATCACGATTTAAATCACGATTTAAATCACTAGTCAGTAAGGCTTGATTTAAATCACTAGTCAGTAAGACGTGATTTAAATATTTTTTTTTACAGAAAGACTCATTCTTGCTGGTATAATCTTAATATTTACAACCATATGAAGGTTTCCTTTTTGGAATAATAAATTTTCAGAGTAGTTTTTACAGTTATATCAAAAATTACAGATTTGGTTATACTACTAGAAATACATAGACAGATAATTAGTGAAATTATGGTGAGGTTTAATAAGTTAACTGTTTATATTTGGACAACTTTTCTGCTGTACTTTATTGGAAGGAGAAAAATAATCATTTCCTTAATAACCATTTAAACAATTTATTTAACTAAAACAATAACATGATAGCATATGTATCCATGTTTGTTAACTGATGTGGTTAAACATTAAAAAAAAACCTTAGACTGAGTTTTAGCACACTTGATAAACTTAAAACAAATCCTTATTTCCTGATGAATAGCCTTTGGACTGCAATGTAACTTAAATAGAAGACTATATTTAGAAAGATTTTTCCTCCAAAAGCATTTTATTTTAAAAATCCAATTTAAATCAAAAAAATCCGATTTAAATCAAAAAAATCCGATTTTTTTGATTTTTTTAAAAAAATCATTGATTTTTATCCACCCTGCTGTCTTTACTTGCTGATTGGCTAAGTGTCCTCTGAATTCCTTATCTGAACCCTGCTTTATTCTCCCAGGGCCCTCTGACTTTGCTTAGCTAAAATCAAAGTGAAAAGGGCAGAGAAAATATTAAGCTTAAGATGAGGATAACTCTAGCCCATTTTCTCATACATCCTTTAACATATGTGATTACAAGCAACGCTATTACTAGCAACGACGATAAGGAGGGCTGTTTAAATGACAATAATCTTGCAGGTTCAGGAAAACCCAAGATGCAATGATAAGTGTGCTTAAGCAAGAGTTCAAAGCCTTCTGGATCAAAAATGAGTCTCCTTTTCTCCAATATCCATTCCACTTTTTTTCATCAGGTAGAGGAACCTGAAAAATCGACCGAATTGGTTCTTATGACTCAGCAGATTTCTCTCTCTGAAGTCAGCACATCTGAAAGTCCAGAAGGCGTAAGCACCGCTATTGCCAAGTGGAAGAAAGAGGAAGATTATGTGAAAGCCTTATCTGATCAGTATTGCCTTGAAAAATACCAGGACAGCTACGATTTGATGTGTGAGTACTCCTAACATGAGGTGCATTAAGAGAATGGAACCACTTGATATGCTGTTACGCCTCAAGGAGAGTAGTGCTTGTGGAATTTTGTAGTCCTAGTTTCTGGGGAGTCTCTTTCCCGCAATCAACTTGGGTCACATTTAAATGATCCAGCCACGTAGGTTGGGGTCTCTTGAGGATGTCAATTCCATGATGGGGATCCACACAGTGGGCCCCCAGCTGTGCTGTGGGGACATTTCAACTTTATCCAAGGTGCTCAGAGAAAAGCTGCTCACACATGGTATGGGTAACATCATCATCATCATCATCATTTATTAATTGAATTTATATACTGCCCTATACCTGTTCATCTAGATAGAAAGGTTTTTTGGTGTGCCATCATGCTGACTTCGCACACTTGGTATCGTTAAGGCACGTAGAGATTGTGTCAGTTCTTCGCAGATTCTCACGGGTCCAAATAAGTAGCAGCAGACTCAGCCTCGTTGGAGCACCAGACTGCAGCAGTGTTGCAGCACAAGTTTGTGCAGGATTCTGTAGACCTCATTTGGTTAAACTCTAAATTGCATTCACTCGTACCCTTTCCTCATTATTATTTACCTCTGTGATGCCCTGCCTCCTGATATTAGAACGCCCCTCTCACTTTTTTTTATGAACATCATTTAAATATATTTTTGTTCACCCTGTTTTGGATTATTATTTTTTAAATGGCAGGCACTTCCTTTGCCAATTGAGAGGCTTTTCTGAATGTGTATGGTGTGTGTGATTGAGACAGGTATATTTGGGCAGAGTGGGGGGGAGGGGAGATGTACGTGTGGCCCTGCGTGTGAGGAAGTGGGGGGAGGTATGTACGTATGTATGTATGTGGTGAGAGAGGGAGAGATGTATATGTGGCTGTGCATATGTGAGTGTGGTGTGTGCGAGAGAAAGTGTGGCCACCTTATGTATTTTATCTTGCACTGGAAGAAGGAATGCTCCCTGTTATTAAACAGCAACAGCATTGTTGTGTGTCAGGGGGATCAGTATTGTTTGATCTCCACAATGAGGACCAGCAGGACATGGGTGACTTCCAAGCATGAGGTTATCTTGGGAAACGTGGAGCAGTCGTGACCACACACACTCTATTTTTGTATTTTGTCGTGTCGTGTCGTGTCGCCGCCCCCCCCCCCCCCGCCGCCGCCGCCAGTGACTGCCACCCACCACACGTCCTTGAAATTTGAAATGGGCTCACTGGCGGAAATGGTTGCCTCTAATTTTTATTTGCTGTATAACATTTTGTTTTGAAAGTGCTTTAGAAACAGTAATCATTGTTTGTTTTTACCTATGTTCTAACAGCAGAACTTCCAGTTTCCCATCTTCTGCATCATGTGATACCAAGATCCTACACCTTCCCTGTGGACCCATCAGCGCAGTCAGCAACAGACGAAACAGCTGTACAACTGAGCGAGCTCTTATCACTCCCAGTACTGATGAAACGGTCAATCACTGCCCCTTTGGTTTCTCAGTAAGTAAAATTTAGAAGTGACCGGTCAACATTGTAGTAATAATGTAGCTTGCATTGCTGGTCATATTCTTTCCTTAATGTGGAAACACATCGATATGGACATTGACCTTCTTTCCTTTTATTTGGTTAGTAACGTGAGCAATTCTGTGACTGCCACAACAAGAAATGTGAACTGATTCAGCAGTATATAGTTCAGATATCTATTATCGGGTGGCAATCTTTAGAGGATCTTTAAACTGCAGATCATATTTCTTCTGCACTCTTCTCTTTTTCAGGCTGGATGTGCCTCAGAGTTCTTATCCACTGTCCATTCACTTCAGAATGTGGGGAGGGGGGGGAATGTTTTTCAACCTGAGGTCTTCATGGACCCTTCACCAACCCTCTAGGGCTGGCCAAAACTCCACATACACACAAAGACACAGTAAAAACTACAAACACATTGCTGCCATTCACCCATTATGAAGATCCCCATGTATAATCCTATTTCTTTCAGTGGAGAATCAGGGTCATACAAAGAACCTGAATAGAGATTTGCTTCTTTCATTGAAACTGATGGCTCTTCAAGTGGGAGAGCTCAGTATGGATTGGTTTTTAAAGTAACTGGTGTTTATTTTCATTTGTTCCTAGTGTTTCACTTGTGAACAAAGCCATTGTTGACTACTATTTTGTGGAACTAAATATTGAGAAGCATTTTGGAGCACTAAGGCATTTTTTGTTGATGGAAGATGGAGAGTTTGCTCAGTCACTCAGTGATCTACTTTTTGAAAAGGTATTTGCATAGGCTTTTCCTTAAACGCCCGATTCTTGACTATATATCTAGTTGCCGGCATGTGAGGAAATCATGTTACAAGTGTATGTGCTACTAAAGATAGGGATTGTGTAGCATTTGGCAATACTTTCAATGATCACAACCTGAACAACCTCTCTTGGAAGTTTTAAATATAAGGGACTTTCTGGCTTGAACTGTGTTTGTATGAACATTTAAAAAAATATCACATTATCTACTTTGGAAAGATTATTCTGACAAACGAATTCTCAGTATCTAATGTGTGTTCTAATTTCAGCTTGGATCAGGACAGACACCTGGCGAGCTTTTGAACCCACTAGTCCTCAATTCCATTTTAAATAAGGCTCTGCAATATAGTCTCCATGGGGACACTCACTTGGCTTCCAATCTCTCATTTGCACTGAAGTACCTTCCAGAGATGTTCAAGCCCAATGCGCCTGATGCCCTAAACTGCTTAGAACTACACTATAAGGTGAGAAGACACACGAGTTGAGAAGTGAGCCAGATTTTAAGATTCCCCTATATGCATTGCAGTTAATTGATCCTGCTTGTTCTCTGATGCTACTTAGAAATGCATTCTGTTCTGCTAACTGTGACGTAATCCTCATCTTAAACAGGCAGCGGAATATTCTGATGCCTCAGGAGACATGCAGTCATAATAGTTTTATTGGTTTTTTTGTAGGTTGACTGGCCCATAAACATTGTCATTACTGAGAACTGCATGAATAAATATAACAAGATTTTCTCCTTCCTGCTGCAATTGAAGCATATGGTGTGGACTCTTAAGGATGTTTGGTTCCACTTAAAGCGAACTGGTAAGATAAAATCTGACGACTTTTATTTAGCCTGAAAGCTAACCTGTTCAGAAGAATCAGATAAGTGAGTTAAATCTAAAGTCACTGTTTCCTATTTCTACTGTATTTACTCGAATCTAATGCTCACCATTTTTGGCCCAATTACGTTGTGAAAATTGAGGTGCACATTAGATTTGATGGCACATTTACATTTGCCAGCGAGTCATCCTTGTCGTTTTGGTTTTTCAGCTCTGGTGAAGCATGCATCCAACTCCGTTCAGTTTCGACAGCTCCAGCTTTATAAGCATGAAATGCAGCACTTTGTGAAAGTTATTCAAGGCTACATTGCCAACCAAATCCTGCACGTGACGTGGTGTGAATTTGGAAATAAATTGTCTTCTGTAGGGAACTTGGAGGAAATCTATAGAACGCATGCTGACTACCTCAACAAAGCCATCTTCCGGTAAGAAGATTCCTTAACATAGCGTTGCACATTTGCCTTCCCTTGTCTGCATGCAGAGATTGACAATTCTCATGTAACTAGAAAGTTGGGTGTCTGTCTTGACGTGGACAGAGAGAGGAACTAGTAGGCCTCACCACGTTGCAGATATGGGAACTTGGACAAAGGGCTAAGGAGAATTGCACTTTGCTTTCAACATATTTGCAACATCTGAGAAAGAGAACCAGACCATTTCTCTTACAGACTGCACGATGCCTCCCCCCTCACCCAGATTATGGACTGAGGAAGGGAAAAGTGAAGTGGGAAGGAGCAGGAAGATGGAGACAGAAATGTCTCTGGAAGCGGTGCCTGTCCCCGGGGGCCAAAGCAGGGAAATTATAGCATAGAGGAGAGCAGAAAGGCCTAAGCCCAGCCCCTTGGCGTGGGTGCATATTGTCCCTCCCCAATTATCGACTACTTGTTTGAGGAGAGGGTGATAAGATCCACGGAGCAATGGATTCAAACTACAAGAAAGATTCCACCTAAACATTAGAAAGAACTTCCTGACAGTAAGAGCTGTTTGACAGTGGAATTTGCTGCCAAGGAGTGTGGTGGAGTCTCCTTCTTTGGAGGTCTTTAAGCAGAGGCTTGACAGCCACCTGTCAGGAATGCTTTGATGGTGTTTCCTGCTTGGCAGGGGGTTGGACTGGATGGCCCTTGTGGTCTCTTCCAACTCTATGATTCTAAGATTCTACCCCAGCTGGTCTGCATGGATCATTTATGGAGGGTGTATTGCATGTCTTTGTGCATTTGCTGTGGGTGGAATGCCACACCCCCACTAGCAGGGCTGGGCGATAACTGCGAGCCAGAGTGACAGGGGGCTTGTTGAAGCAGAGGGAAGAACAAGCTGTATCGCAGCTTGTTTCTCCCTCTGCAGCAGTATCAGGGCAGACTGCAATAGCGGTTTCACTCAACAGTATATCGCTGGGGAAATGTCCACCGCTCATGGGTCCCAGCTGCCGCTTGTTTTTCCCTCAACGCACTGGGCGCTGGTAGCAGAGGGACTCAGGAGGCGGCAGTTTCACCAGCGATATACTACTGAGTGAAGCTGTCATCGCAATCTGCCCCTAATACCGGTCCTGGGTGATATATGGATATATAGGCCAGGCCCACCCACCCCAGCTCATGGGCAAATGCATCCCTGACTTACAGTAGCAATCTGAAACAAGCTAAGCCTTAGTAAATGCTGTAGTACATGGCTGCATCTAGTCCATCAAAATATGTTATTTAGGATAACTGGCGAGCTGGTTCAGGATAACCATATCCTAGTACTGAAAGGTAAGAGGATACAAATTCACTATATTACTGGCATGTTGTCTTTCCTATCCGAACCGATTCAAAAATTGCACCTGCAATCAAATGTCTGCAGGCATGTTCTTTAAGATGCTCCTAAACATCGCTGCAGAAGAAAAGTATTGCTGCTTGCTAACTTAATATAAAAACCATCTCTTTTCTTTTGACAGAGGATTGTTGACTGAAAAGGCAGCCCCTGTAATGAACATTATTCACAGCATCTTCAGCCTCATTTTAAAGTTCCGTAGCCAGTTAATCTCTCAGTCGTGGAGTTTCGATACCAGCAAACAAATGGCTGTTCATCCCAACTTTGGCTTAATGCAGCAGTCTTATAACACATTCAAGTACTACTCCCATTTCTTATTCAACGGTAAGACTTCTGTTATTGCAAGGATGGGAACCTGGGGGCTGTCCCCAAACTCCCCATCAGCCTCTGATAGCATGGCCGATGGTAAGGGATGGTGGAAGTTGTAGTCTAGCAACTTCTGGCGGAGGGGCACAGTTTTCCCAATTTTGGGGTATTGCAAAGATGTGTTTATACTCAGTTTGGAAATAAAAACATCCTCTGCACAGGACAGCTGGGAAGCCTTAGTGTTTCTTGGCCAGTTTTGCTTAGTGCAGACACTCAGGAAAAGCTTTATTCTGCTTTTCTGAGTTTTTAAGGCCTAGGGATGTGCAGGTTGTGACTAGAGCTGGGTGGTATTTCAGTTTCATCATCTGAAACCAGTATGAAGTTCAGATCACAATACTGGTTTCACACTTTCTGAGCTGGCAATACATTGCGGCTCTCTGGCCGCCACCACCAGCACAGCACATTCCACTCCTGCCTGCTGGGGAGCTGCTATGTCTTGCCAGCTTAAATTACCTGCTTGCCTTCTCCCAAGAAAGCGGGGTGGGCGCAGGAGGAGAGAGGCACTTGCTCTGGCAAAGACAAACATGCAGAAGGAACAACTTCTCATGTTTCCTCTGCTGGGGCTGGGCTGCAGAGGACGGTAGGGAGTGGGCAGGAGCTCTTTTGCCCAAGCAAGTGGGCAGCATCCTTCCCTTTCTCCTGGTCACTTCTCCCACCACAGACCAGCCACTTTCTCAGCCTTTTCCAGTGTTATTTCAGACATAGTGATACATAACTATATTGTGATTGTTAACTGGTAATATTTCACGCCCATTCCTAGTCGTGACTGTGCTCCCATTATTTTAAACCAGCCCTCCCCAACCCAATATGTTTCAGATGTTGTTTCACTGTAATTCCTATCAGCTCTGGCCAGCAGGAACAATGTCATGTCTGAACCAGGCCATTGTGTAAACTTGCATGATCTTCAACTGGAAGAGCCGCACCTATAGAAGATAACACAGGTTACCTTACATTGGGGTCAGGCTACTTGTCCGTCTTGCCCAGTATTTGTCTCCTCTGGCTGGCAGGCATAGCTCTTTAACATCACTAGCTTCCTGGATGCCAGAGATTGAACCTTGGCCTGTTGGTATGTAGAGGGTGCTCCACTATGGTCCTTCCACTTGGCGTTCTGCTTTCAGTCCTATGTATGTTTGCTCAGAATCTGGTGTGCTCAACAGAGCTTGCAGCAGTTGTAAGCGAAATCTGTAGAGCACTGTGCTTAATAGATTTGTTAGCATGGGCAAGTAAAAAGCAGATACCTAAAGTGTTCTTGGTTGGAACCTGTAAAAACGAATAGGCTCAACTGAAATGAAACCTCTGCTAGGACAAATAAAAGAGGGCAGCAGCTTGTGCACAGTGTTAAGAGAGGAATATCAGAGGGACAGAGATTTGAGGCTGACCGATCTGTATATCCCTTGCCATATTAAACAAGTGTTGTCTTATTTTCTCTTCTTACAGTAGTAACTAAGCTTGTAAACAGGGGGTACCAGCCTCACCTTGAAGATTTCCTGTTGCGAATCAACTTTAATAACTACTACAAAGATAACTGAGCTTTCTTAAAAACTAGTGATAGAACACAGACTCAGCAACGTGTTTTCATTAACTGTGGCACATTGAAAGCTGCCAGTG
Organism: Darevskia nairensis; assembly: GCA_034642065.1. Taxonomy (NCBI): domain Eukaryota; kingdom Metazoa; phylum Chordata; class Lepidosauria; order Squamata; family Lacertidae; genus Darevskia; species Darevskia nairensis. The sequence goes on from JAWWNI010000605.1 coordinate 654,377, forward strand.
CCAAGATGCTTCTGTAAAGAAAAGCATGTTTATCAAAGACAATTGAAGGATAGAACGGGATCCATGGAAAATATCATAACTAGGAAGATAATGTCATTCCGCCCTGCTTAGCATGGTAGAATTTTTTATTCTCTGTGCTGCAAAGCATGCTGCCAAGTGCCGATACAGCAATATGTGCATTAGTGTAAATTTGTTAATGTGTATATTTTTCCTAGTAGCATTGTGAAATCTTCTCATGTAAATGTGTAAGAAATAAAAAGCAAAGCAGAAACATACCACGTGGTTGTCAGCAGTGTGTATTACTAACATCACCCTCAGGAAGCAGATTGAGAATAAGAGCGGCAACCCAGTGGAACAGGAAGTAAAGCACAACTAGTGATGGCCACAGACTCAAGGTTATAACTGGAATGAATGAATCGGTTTATTGTTGTAAAAAGCTTAACGGCCTTATGAAATCTGAAAAAAAGCAAATTGCATATTCTGAAAATTGAAGGAAATAAAGCAACAAAGTAATGTGATATAAATTCCATTGCATAAACTAATTCATGGTTTAATGGAATGCACTAATCATTGCATTGACAACAGCAATCAGAGTTAATGACATTGTCTCCTAAATTCCTCCAGCCCATTTAGGTGTAAAACCCAAATTCTAAATTCTCCTAGCTTTGGTAACAACACACTTTTATTCTATCTAGGGCAGTAGGCAAGGATTTTGCGGCCTCCATTCAGCTGGGCAAAGCATACAAAGCTGAGCAGATATCAAGCAACAGTAATAAAACACCCCTACCCACTAAAAAAAGAAAAGAAAAAACTAGCTTGGTTCTTGTGTGCAGTCCTAGCAGCAAAGAAGTCTGCAATTCTTTTGCCCAGGAAGAAAATGGTGGGGGAGCGAGATACTCATCCAAGCAGCACACAAAACAGCTGGTTTTTGCCAGGAGGGGAAATTCCATAAACTTTGAAATTTGGTGCAGCTATTTGGGGAATAATCAAATAGGGAAGTTAACAGGTGGGGAGCTGTTTCACTGCTGAGGCATAGATGACACATCTACTATCTTGCCTGTTACTAAGCAAGGTCTTTAATTTTACTTCCCTCTTTTTCATCCTCTCTTTGCATTGGGGTTTGATGGAAATATGGGTGGGTTCCTAGCTAATTTGTTCTACAGGGGACAGTAGAAGTACATCTAGGATTATGACTGCACTAAAATATATGTTCCTTATTACTGAAATGGTTTTGGCAAAAAGGGAGGGGAAGGGGGGGACTACGTCTACTGAAAACTAGTTACAGGTAGGTAGTAACATTTTTTTGGTAGTAGTTGGTGGTCAATGTTCTGTTGGGAGGGTGGTTGTTGTTCCCCAGGAATCACAAGACAGAGAAACCAGTAGGAGAACACTTCAATCTCCCAGGACACTCTATACAAGATCTCAAAGTAGCTGTCTTATTGCAAAGGAATTTCAGAAATAGACTGGTAAGAGAAGTTGCTGAATTGCAACTCATTACCAAGCTTAAAACCTGGAGAGACCTGGTCTGAACAGGAACATTGGATTCTTACCTCATTATACATGACTAAGCTATTTTTAACCTTCTCACCCCTTGCTTTTTCCTGTAAGACTAATTGCAGTCGTTAACAGTCGTCAACAGGTTTACCACAGCTATCAGCCTATCACCCATTCCCACCACCCTTCTGAGTAATACCCCTCCCACCCTCTCACTATATATATAAGGGTCTGGTGACTTCTGTTTCAGTGTATCTGAAGAAGTGTGCATGCACACGAAAGCTCATACCAAGAACAAATTTAGTTGGTCTCTAAGGTGCTACTGGAAGGAATTTTTTTTATTTTTTATTTTGTACTGAAAACTAGAAAGACTTCAATCAATTAGCAGAAACTTCATTTCTTAGATCAGTCAGATTTGCTATTAAGCAGTTGACATTCATAGTAACACAGCGATGGCTTTGTACTAAAATTGCTGCAGAAAGGGAAACGAACTCGCAAGCCATCTCAGGCTGGAGAGTCTGACATTGTTACAGCTAAGTACATTTTATCTTGAGTTCACTAAACAGCAGTGAAAAGATATTGCTCCATGTTTTCCAGTACACGCCAGATACCCAACCTCTACAGCTGTGTTTGGGATGCCACATCCCGTTGAGATCCGCCATGCCGCAGTTACTGAACCACCACCCAGAACCGTAGAGCTCGCCAGCGCAGCTGTCGAATGCCTCATCGCCCCGAAAACATGGGCCACAGTCGTCATTGTCACTATCCACTGCACTGAAGAAATTGCCATCTTGATTCTCAGAGGGTTCATGCCCTCTGAATGCATCTCCTAAACCAAGAAAAAAAAACAACCCACTAACTTTTAGTCTCATTAATTGCCTGCATCAGGGCATTTGGGGCAAAGAGAGGCAAATTCTTACTGGCTTACTGGTATAATTTGTGTTTCTTCAAGCATTGTCCACAGTACTTCTGCCTTTTATCTTTTTGGTAAAATAAAGTAATTCTAACTGCCATAACCCTGGGGATGTCAACATTACAACACACCAAAACAAGCACGTTTTTAAAAGAACAGCAGGCTGTTCTTGGAGCTTTTGAACTCCTTGGTGATTTAACACACCTTTTTACAATCTTAACCACGTTGCGATTAGGAGGTGTCGGTCTAGAGCAGTGTTTTCCAACCTCGGGGCAACGGCACACCTGCCCCACGAAAAAAATCTCGCGGCACACCACCACCACATGCACCCCGACCTGGGGGGCGGGGTGTCCGCGCGCCCTGGCGGGAGGGAGGGGAAGGACCCAGGCGGGCGAAAATGGAGCGGGAGATCGGCGGGCCAGGCGCCCGCCCCCCCTCCAGCGCCCAGCCCCCCGGCAGCACCTCCACCCGGCCCCGAGCGAGCCCGGTGGCACCGGCACCTCCCGCCCGTCCCCGACCGCGACCGGGGCGGCAGAGGCAGCGGGTGAAGCGCCCGGCAGCCCCGCGAAGGCGGCGGTCGGCGCGGGAAGCCCGGACCGACCCGGAAGACCGGGGCGGCAGAGGCAGCGGGCGAAGCGCCCGGCAGCCCCGCGAAGGCGGCGGTCGGCGCGGGAAGCCCGGACCGACCCGGAAGACCGGGGCGGCAGAGGCAGCGGGCGAAGCGCCCGGCAGCCCCGCGAAGGCAGCGGTCGGCGCGGGAATCCCGGACCGACCCGGAAGCACAGCAGCTGGTGTCTTCCCGCGGCACAGGAGCCGGTGGCTTGCGGCACACTCCTGTGCCGCGGCACACCGGTTGGGAAACGCTGGTCTAGAGCAGCTAGCATTCTCCACTTGGCTCTGAAACTGCCTCATGGTAACTAAAATGCCCTTGCAAAATATAGTATGAATCAAATTACCAGGTATTTGCTTCAATGCAGCCCTAAATTTGTATGGTTTGGTTATCTGAAGAAAAACAAGAGTATGGGCTGAAGCAAGTGTGGGGAACCTTCAGTCCTCCAGAGGTTAGGCCCCTTAAGGTCACAAGGCTCATTAGGTCGAGCAAGCATGGTTATGAAAGGTTGATGAGAGATGTAGGGAAGCAACATTTAAAGGACCGAAAGCTTCCCGCTCATGAACCGAAGGCGTAGAAGTGGTAAGATGTCCCTAATCAACTGCCAGAACCTGTGTAGCATCTAAATGGAAGCGACTGGAACAGTCACCTTCACGATATTGTATGCCCACACTCTTTGTTCTCCCCCATTTAAAATAACTGCATAATTCTTATTTTTACCAAATATAAAAACTTTGAACAGGTAGAACCCAACTGGGGCCACTGCACTCATTGAAGTATTTTGATCTAGAAGGTGATTTTCAGAGGGATTTCCCTTTTTTGCCCTGCAGACCCTCTCCATTTTCCACTGTGTCCTGGGGAGGGGGGTTCCCCAGATCATGATGTAAACTGTTTTTCTAGGAGGTGTTAGGGGGAGGGGGAATCAGCAAAAATTACCTCTCCCATTAGAAGAGGTATCCCCTGGATCAAAATCGATTTTGAAAGTGCAGTTGGGTAAGGACCATATATGACAGTGATGGCTAACCTTGACACTCCAGATGTTTTGGAACTACAACTCCCATCATCCCTGACCACTGGTCCTGTTAGCTAGGGATGATGGGAGTTGTAGTTCCAAAACATCTGGAGTGTCAAGGTTATCCACCACTGATATATGAGTTGCGTGTACATTTCCCATTTTCTTTCTTTTTTTCCTTTCCTTTCTATTAAAATCATGATTTTATGATTCTATGACAATTTTTTTCTATTGCAAAATGTACTGATACTTCTTTCGACTTAATGCTAAAATTATGCTTATATCCAGCCACTACACACCTATCTAATGGCAGCTGTACTTATTTAAAACCATGAATGCATTGCTACCAGGCCAGAGTGACTCTTTTAAGTGGCTACAATGGCTCTGGAAGGTTAATCCTGCCTGAGAAACTGCTTCAGGAAAATCAGAATTTTATTCCAGGGGTGCAACCTACCAATAATGTCTTTGTTTTCCAGCTTACTTGGTTCTGGACCTGATTTTGCGAGATGCTAAACTGGTAAACATGGGAGTCATTGCACACATCATCACTGAATCTCTTACCCACATTCCCTCTGTATTTCCCCAAAGAAAGGCGGTATTTTTCATCTTCATTGCCAATTTCAAAGGTCTTGTATACAGCATAGCCCTTCTTCCCTTTGCAGTTTCTCATGTCCACTCGGAGCTCGCATTTTTTGTCTCTCTGGTGGGTCAGAGCATTAATGTAGACAAGCCCTAGCCAATGTTCAACTGGAAAATATAAAGTTGTGTTTTCATGTATCCATCGCCAACTGTACATAATCTTGAATGCAAGGAAATAAACGCCTGCAGTTTTGAGAGCCACAACAGTTTTCAGCTTCCTACTTTCTACTTAGGGACGCGGGTGGCGCAGTGGTCTAAACCACAGAGCCTAGGGCTTGCCAATCAGAAGGTCGGCGGTTCAAATCCCCGTGACAGGGTGAGCTCCTGTTGTTCAGTCCCAGCTCCTGCCAACCTAGCAGTTCGAAAGCACGTCAAAAAGTGCAGGTAGATAAATAGGTACCGCTCTGGCGGGAAGGAAAACGGCGTTTCCGTGCGCTGCTCTGGTTCGCCAGAAGTGGCTTAGTCATGCTGGCCACATGACCCGGAAGCTGTCTGCGGACAATCACCGGCTCCCTCGGCCTATAGAGCGAGATGAGCGAGCAACCACAGAGTCGTCCGCGACTGGACCTAAGGGTCAGGGGTACCTTTACCTTTACTTTTACTTTCTACTTGTGTGTACATGGGAAAGGATCATAGCAGAGCCTTTTGAATGTGGAAGGTCCCAGGTTCAATCCTTGCCACCTCTTGAAAATAATCATGTGGCAAAATGGGACAGGGCAAAAGACCTTTGCCTGAGACCCTTGAGAAATGCTGCACATGTATGTTGGCTGTTGAAGTTAATCAATAAGATCCATTTGTGCACATAGTGTGACGTCTAAAGGTAAGTCCACAGGTCGAGAGAAAGATTTGTTGAGGGGAATAATTTACTTACATTCAACATGCCCAAATCCTTTTTCATATTCAGACATCCACCTCCGAAAGTTCTCAGGTCCACCATACACCCCTTTTCCATTGCGCCGCTGGATAATAGTCCATCCACCGTCGTATCTCCTTTCACAGAATACCTAGAAATTTACGTTAGTAGGTAACCAATCTGAATTATAGGATCCTAAACACAATTTACTATAAAAGTGGGCAAAAGGAGACAGATGGCGTTCCTCAGGAGTAAGTGATTTGTGGCACCACCATCCTGGCACTCGCCCATCAAAACTCCTGCAAAGTCTGACTGGAGACCACAGGAGTCTGGGACTCACCTGTATGCACAAAGGCAGGCCTTAAGGTAACCTGAGGCTGTTTAGGACTTTTCAGGTTAATATCAGCACTTTAATTTGAAGCCAGAAACCAATAAGTAACCAGTGAACCTGCAGCCATGCTGCACTAACCAATCTTATGACTGTATTTTGAACCAACTGGAGTTTCCAAAATGTCTTTAAAGACACCCCTATGGAGAGAACATTGTAACCATCCAACTTGGATGCAATTAGGGCAGCGTTTCTCAACCGGTGTGCCGCGGCACACTAGTGTGCTGCGAGACACTGGCTGCTGTGCCGCGGGAAAACCGTGGTTCGGGACCCCATGCCGCAGCCGCAAACGCATAGCAGCGGCTGCAGTGGGGGAAAGGGAGTGCAGAAACCCTCCGCCGACCTACCACGCATGCGCCAGCTTGGAGCTCCCCGCCAATTCTGATTGGTTGCCAGGGACCAATAGGAAGACAGAGGAAGGAGACGCAAGGGCTGCCGGTAGCCGCCGCCATTTTTCTGTTGGGGGGCATTGAAGCCCGGCAGCCGTCCAGGCCCAGCGCCTGCTGCTCGGTTTCCCCCCGCTCGGCCTCGACCTCAGCGCAGCGACAAGGAGCGGCGCCTCGGAGAGCTCGGCATCCACTCTGGTAAGGGGCGCGGGTCAGGAAGTTTGAAGTTGCTGTGCTCGGGAGCGTGAAGGCAGCGGGGAAGTAAGAGGCGCTGGTGGGCGCGGGTCAGGAATTTGGAAGTTGCTGCGCTCGGGAGCGCGAAGGCGGCGGTTGTGTCTTCCTGGCGGTGCCGGTTGGGGCTGTGGGGCTGCTGCTGTGGCGAGGGAGCCGCCGAGCTCTCCTTGGACAGGGTGCTGGTTTTGGACAGGGCGCTGGACAGGGCGCAGGCACCAAGCGAGCGCACCCCGATCCTGCCACCTTGGCCACGAGCCGCTGGGATTTCGTGTATTCGTGTGCAGCTAGGAAGAATTACACAATCCACTGGCAGCAGGGTGGTCAGGTGTAAAAGAGGGCAGGATCTCTTGATTCCTATTCAAGAGAATTACTTTATATATAGTCAATATAGGCACAGAGTTAAATTTTTTAACATTTTCTAATGGTGGTGTGCCTCGAGATTTTTTTCATGCAACAAGTGTGCCTTGGCCCAGAAAAGGTTGAGAAACACTGAATTAGGGTATGAGTCAGAATTGCCTTCACCAGGTTTGGCCAGACCTGGCAAACCACATGAAACTTATAAAATATGGCCACAAACACAACTTGAATATTCAAGGACAATGGTGGCTCCAGATGTACACCTAAGCTGCACACGACCTTTCAGAGGAAGTTTGGAGGCAGGTTGTACATGACCTGCCAGCTCTCTCGATTGACTGAATTAAGGTCCCCCCACCACCACCAAGACCAATTCTGGACATTAGTTCAAGTTTCCAATGCCTCTCTGGGATCAGAGTATGGAAGTAAGAGGTAGAGCTGTGTGCCATCAGTATACAAGCCCAGGCGTCCAGATCATGCAAGTGTTCAGAAGACAAGGAGTTTGTAAAAACAGGTGCTCTCTTCATCATAAATGGAACCTGTGGCTCAGAATGTAATTGTGGAACCATACCTTACCTCAAAAGAATTAGGAAAATGCTTTGGTTTGATCCTGTAAACGCCGCTGGAGAGAGATGCATTGGCAGCAAATATTGCTGTGCAATCAGGTCCTGTAATGGAAAGAACGAGTAAGGTTGATGAGACTCCTGCTGTTCAGATTGTGTGAACAGCGAAATGAAGTCCTGGAATTAAAGGCAGAAGCCGGTTGATAATAAGGTGGAACCTGATGGAATAAGGGCAAAGCTCAGTTGTACCTGATGAGAGTCAAGGGAAGAGGGTGGCTGGGCTTAGGGATGTGGAAATCTGCCAGTTTCAGTTTCTCTGGGTTTCTCATTCTTCCTGTCTTGAGTTCAGTTCATTTTTATATCAACTAACAAAATTTCTTTTTTAAAAAATCCTTATGAAAATGCATCAACGTTGAAGTGTGACTTTCTCCTAATATACACACTGATATGCTGTTTTGCCTAATACATACATTTTAGTCAATCCATTTCCCCAAATATAACCTATAATTGCATGCTATGTTGCTAATACATGCTTTTATGCACACTGAATCTTAGCGTATGCATTTTTGCACAAATTACTAGGCACTGCAAAATTCATAGAGTGCAATTTTCAAAGGCTGGATGTATTTCAGTTCCTCTGTCGTTTTAGAAAGTGCGGTTCACCTTTATATGTGAACTGAAGATAAATTCTTCCCTAGCTGTGCTTGAAGGAAGTGAAGCAAATGGCAAAAAGTAATTACAGTACTAATTGCATCCGAATATATAATTACCTATTCTGGTATGCATATGGGGTATTATGAGCCAAGCATGATTTGTTTCAGAAACTTGTGAATTCATGCATTCAACTGAACTTCCAAACTCTCTTCCCTGATAGTGTAGGTTTCTCAGTTAGAAATATATTCAGCCAAATTTGTGCAGAATCTTTTGCCAGACCTTCCCGTTTAAAGATGCAAAGTTTGGGGATGAAGCTGGCAAAGATGGAGACACTGGAGGCTGAGATAGCATGTGTGGGCCCAATTCTTCCTCCATGGATTTTCCGATGAACACCCAAATAAGGTTTAAAGTGTGAGAGACCAGTTTCGTAGCCTCCTCTTGCTCCTGGTTTTTCAGCTGTAACTTTATCTCGCTAGGATGAGATCACAGGCCCAAATGACCCATCTTGTTTTCTTAAGGCTGACGATACTTAAGCAAAAACCTGAGCCAGGAATTTTGTGAATTGGCCATATTTTGTCCTTCACACAGGCTGTGTCAGGGTGTGTTTCCTCCCCGGTCCTTGAAGGATCAAACAGAGGTACTTCATTTCAGAGTGATGCAGCACATAGGAATAGCTTCCATTAAGTGCTGTTAATGAAATGTTACATAGCTGCAGCGGTACATGCAGAGAAGAAGAATAAGTCATTCTCCAGCTCTTTTCCTTCCTTATTATCTCTGCTGCCAGCCGCTTTTCTGACTGAAGTGTACATCAATGCGAGGAATAAGATCTCTAGCCACCAATGCTTGCAAAGGCCATCAGAACCACCAAAACACTATATAACACTTAATTAAAAAACAATCCCGCCCCCCCATGTCACATCTTGCCCCGTTTTCCGCAATGACCAACCTCTCCTGTGTTTGCACCACTTTGCTTCCTCTTAAAACTGGTTACAGGAAGCAAAGAGGCTCTGCATTGCAGGGGTTGGGCTAGATGACCCCTGGGGTCCCTTTCCCAACTCTACAAACAATTATATGACTCTCCATTCAGTTCCCTTTTAAGAAGCTATTGTGAATCAAGGCCCCAGTCACATGCTTATCAAACAGGGATGTGCTCCCACATTGAATAATAATAATAATAATAATAATTTATTATTTATATCCCGCCCATCTGGCCGGGTCTCCCCGGCCACTCTAGGCGGCTTCCAGCATACATTAAAATACATACACATGTTACAGATTAAAAACTTCCCTGAATAGGGCTGTCTTCAGGCATCTTCTAAATGTCAGATAGTTGTTAGTACCTTTGACTTCTGCTGGGAGGGCGTTCCACAGGGCGGGCGCCACTACCGAGAAGGCCTTCTGCCTGGTTCCCTGTAGCTTTGCTTCTCGCAATGAGGGAACTGCCAGAAGGCCCTCGGCACTGGACCTCAGTGTCCGGGCTGAACGGTGGGGGTGGAGACGCTCCTTCAGGTATACAGGACCGAGGCCGTTTAGGGCTTTAAAGGTCAGCACCAACACTTTGAATTGTGCTCGGAAACGTACTGGGAGCCAATGCAGTTCTCTCAGGACTGGTGTTATGTGGTCCCAGCGGCCACTCCCAGTCACCAGTCTAGCCGCCGCATTCTGGATTAATTGCAGTTTCCGCGTCACCTTCAAAGGTAGCCCCACGTAGAGCGCATTGCAGTAGTCCAAGCGGGAGATAACCAGAGCATGCACCACTCTGGCAAGACAGTCTGCGGGCAGGTAGGGTCTCAGCCTGCGTACCAGATGGAGCTGGTAGACAGCCACCCTTGACACAGCATTAACCTGCGCCTCCATGGACAGCTGAGTCCAATATGACTCCCAGGCTGCGCACCTGGTCCTTCAGGGGCACAGTTACCCCATTCAGGACCAGGGAGTCGCCCACACCTGCTCGCACCCTGTCCCCCAAAAACAGTACTTCTGTCTTGTCAGGATTCAACCTCAATCTGTATGAAAGTAAGGTTAATGATCATTAAAATATGAACAACAAAAAAACACCTACCTTGAACTGCCTGCCGTGGTTGTGCCTGCAGAGATCAAATTATGTTTATATTAGACTGCTGGAAGCACTACTGTTGTAAAAAACAAATTTTTCTAACTTTACTTATGTACAAAGGTAAAAACCATTCCTGTGTCTTCATGCAAAAACAGCCCCCCGCCACAAAACACTGCTGTACAAAAGTTTATATTTTAAATAAGCAGCACAGCCAATGGCCAGGAAGCTGTAGTCCAACATCTGGAGGGGATCAGGCTAGGAATTGAAGACTTGTGAGGCAGTCTTCTTTAGCCAAGACTGGCGTTCACAATAAACTCCTTCTGCCACATTTCCTCTCAGCCATTCTCTGCTGTTTCCATACTGCCAGAGGCATCGCAGCCAGACAGTCAAAGGTAGGACCAGTCAAAGAAGTAAAGCATCAATATTTGGCTATTTTGCTTCAACCTGGGGTGGGGAATCTCTGGATCAGGGGTCAGCTGTGGTCCACCAGGCCTCTCTATCCCACTCTATCTCACCCTCCCTAAGCCACACCCCCTCTTCCCAGACCACTCCCCTCCCCAGGCCTGCTCCACAGTCCACACCCTCCTCAAGTGCCTCCACCTTGCTGGAATGTGTCCCTGAACCATGGTAATGACTCTTGCTTACCTGGCTAAGAGCCATGCACTTTGCTCTACCTGCTTTAGCATCTGGCTCCAGTCCCAGAAGGTCCCCCACAACAATGTGACCCTCAAATGGACAAAAAATTCCCTGCCTTTGGGCTTCAATGAAAGTGGCAATATATTTGTTTATTACCTTTGTCCCGGCTTGCTGAAAATCCAGAACTAATAAAAACCCCACAATGCTCTTGATCTGGAAACACAGGTTCATTCTCATAACTGAAATTAAATAATAATAATACAGTATAGCTATTGCTTTCCATAGCAAAGTTAAGCTTATATGTTAGAAACCATAGACTCACTACAGCACATACTTGTGGTTCCCAGTTAGCTAAGTACTGCAGGCCCCTTGTTTTTCAAAAGCCAAGCCATGGACCCCCTACTTTTGAAAATGTTGATATCTCTGTGGTAGCTTTTGGTGAATTTACTATGGCAGTTCCCTAAGAACAGGGTTGACAGTTGCCAGAGGAAAATTGGTTATCAAAATATGGGTACCTGAATGTCTTGCTCCTTATGGCAAACATACACAATTTTAATCTTGGGGGGGCAATGGGGGAGCTTTAATTTCCCCTTCCCAGTGCCAGGCTGGGTCTAAGGCGAGCCAACAGCTAGGAACCAGGAGCCATGAGGCCAGCAAACCAGTCAGGACCAAGGAGAAGTCATAATTGTAGGGGAAGCTAGATAGCAAGAGTCAAGGAGCAAGCCTAGACTGAAGTCAGAGGCAGAGGATAAACCTGGAAGTGGGGTTAAGGAGCAAGCCAGAGACCTTGCTGCTCAAGCAAAACTCAGGTAGAACAGGAAGCTCTCTTACAGTCCTTCCAATTCAGGTGAATTCAGCAGTGAGCATGGAGGGCAGTCAGTCCAGGGCCTGACGGTACATTTTAAATGTGGTAAATGGTGCTCACAAACTCCCACATCGCATTTAAATTAGCCCTTGTTTTATGGTAAAACCGCAGATTCACAATATTATATCTACAAGGAAGAATTCTGTCAAGAAAATAGGAGAGTCACTAGGGGACATGAATGGCAAGTGAATAAAGAGGGGCAGGACATCTCCATTAATTACAAGAATTACATGTTTATAAAAAGAATCAGAGGGATGCTGCAACTATCACATCTAGGATCATACAGAAGCGTTAACCTCATTTTGTCTCTGTCTGAAATGTAAGACTGGTCACAGATCATCCAGCAACAACAGAGGCAAATAACAGTCATGGCTGCTCTTATAACAGCTTAACATTTTACAGTAATAAATTGGCTGGTGTGATAAATGAGTGTCTGTGTATGCCTGTCTGGTGACCGATTTGGCACAGACAATAAGAGTTACACAGCATCAAGAACTAAATGGAGAAAGGAGTAAATAAGAGACCAGATCCTATGTATTTCTCTGCAAACATGTAATCCACTTCCCACTTACCTGGAAGTAAACTAGACTGAACACAATGGGACTTACTTCAGAGTAGGTATGTACAGGATGGTGTTATGAAGTTCCTTCTTCCCAATGCTAAGACTAAGAATGGTTATTAAACAGGAAAAACGACAGACAGCAAATACTCTCCACTATGCATAAAATCCCTCCAGATTCACATTAGCAGAACAAGATTTTTGAAACCCCCCCCCAAATAAAACACACACAACCTTGTTAGTGAAACCTCTGTCTCGGGTGCACGCCCAAGCACACTTGATCACCTTTCCAGTAGGATTTCCAGAAGGGGGAGGCTGGGTTACTTTGCAGCTACAAACCCAACAGAATGTCTAATGGCAACTTAAAGACTAACAAATGTATTATGGCATAAGCTTTTGTGGACCAGAGCCCACCTCAGCAGATGCATTATCCTAAATTAGCAGGTAAATTGGCTGGGGTGGGCAGCAGATGGGAGGAGCGGAGAAGGAATTGAGGTTATAGTGAGGTTATAAGCAAACACAAAAAGTGAGGTTATAAACACAAAAGGTACAGACTGCGACAATTACATTTAATGTAATTGTCACAGGCTGTACTTTTTCTGGCTTCCGCTAATCTCATTGTTTAGAACCGCTACCTCTCTTCCAAAGCATCCGTATAGACCTGCCAGTTTAGCCTTGCAACATATCTGTACAAAAACAAATGCCTTGAGTAAATCATTAAACTTGGACCCAAACTTAATCAAACTTAGAGTAAACGTACTGGAATTGATAGAGCTGAATAGTTACAACTAACTTCAAGCCCATTGATTTCAATGGGTCTACTAAGTGCCTAAATCTGGATCCAAACAGTCTTCCAGGTAGTTCCACAAATCTCTGTTGTTATTTTCCTCCAGTAGATGACAATAGATCTCTTTCTGAGACAAGCAGCCCCTAGGTATGGTACAGATGTGCGCAAAGGAAAAATGCAATGATTGCTCTTCACACACAATGTATTTATGGCAATATACGGCTAGAACGAAAGGAAACCTGGCTAATTGGAAAATACTAAGTTTCTACTTATGTGCCATTTCTGATCAATGTCTCTTTATGAATGATGGGTGGGGCCATTTGTTGAAAGGCAAAGGTACAAATGTGTAAATAATTACTGATATTTTAATGCTGATGTCTGATTCTATTTCATTGCATCTGGACTGCAGAAGGAAAGGGGAAAAGGCCTCCATTGATGAAAAGAAAAGAGCCAACTGCTATGCCGGCAAAAATGCCACCAAGGGAAGATCAGCCTGACCCCAACTGCATATAAACACCCATTCATAACTCACCACCTATAGAAATGCTCTCTTCCCATCTTATCTCCTTTTTCCTGCATGTCATTGTGAGCCTGATTGTCAGTGCCTATCTTTCTCTCTTTAAAAAAAAACGACACAAGCCTTTTTTGGGAGACAATCCTCTGAAAAGTGGGGTGAAATACAGTAAATAAGTAATTAACAAAGATCGAGAAACTTCGACATTGGATTTCTCAGAAATATCATGACAACGGGCGTACCTGCGAGTAGTGAACATTTTAATCATTTCTCAGATTTCTTAATTAGTCTAAAAATAACACGGCACAAACTTTTAATATAAGCATGGTCAAAATAATTTATTTTCAATGAACACAGCTCAGGATAATAGATTTCAGATTTTTGGTATTATTTGCAGAATGAGGAAATGTCCACAACATCCTTTAAAAGGTATAGAGTGCAATACTTAAAAGTATCATAAAGACATTCATGTGGCGTGTTTTTATTGCTAAATCTGGATAAAAAGTAAATAATTTTGACTGTGGGCAATAGGTATTCCATTCACAACAGCTGACCTGAGCACTGTTTTTTTTAATTTAAAACTCTACAGAACCCACAGTTAAGATCTGCTAACAGCAAGACCAATTAATAATAGCCCTATTCATTCATTTGTGTGTACAGGGCTCTAAATTAAAAGCAATAAAAGTTTAGCAGTTTGCAAAAATTCCTGTGCCTGCCATTTGTCAGTAACTCACATAAACGTATTTTTATTTTCCAACTGCTAGTCTATGTTTACATTATAAGGCAGAAAGATCACAATATCTCAGAGGTGCGTTGAGACTCCAGTACATTCCTATTGATTTTAAAGAGATACTGACTGTAAAGAACAGTCCTTTGGAATACAGTCACAGCCATCAGATTAAAGGCTAAAATAGTTGCATGTGGTGATGTGAACAGTTTAATCTCATATCTAGCTAGTGATCCAGACCTAAATGACAATACATTCTTTCACAATGGACAATATATTTTTTATTTTTCTGTTATGTTGGGCATATATGAACAAGCACAAGGAGGGACTTTACGTCTCGATTCTTTCCAAGCAATGTCACCCTTCTTTTTATCATATTACTTATGTATCATTTATTATTACTTATTATTTTATCATATTACTTATGCATGCTGGAGCACCATACACCTGTGACATTTGCCAGGTACTGGATGAAATTAAAGAGGACTTCAGAAAGAGTAATTTTCTTGTCAAGAAGTCTCAGTGTAAATTGGATCCTGACAGTCAAATATGGTTGAAATGCTGTTGGCAAAACAGCAAGTATCACTGGCATCACCACAACTAACTATGAGAAGGTGGGATCTCCGATTTACTCCGCAAGACAAATGGAAACAAGCTTTTAGTCATGTTAGTTGTTCTGAACTCACTTCTGCGTACTAAGATTTTAAGACAACAACCATTAAATGTATTTGTCAAAACAAGACTTTGCAAAAAGAACAAACGACGATAGCATCAGGTTTTGTGACGCAATAGCGAACAATGCCTTGACATTCAGATCATTGTATGCAGTTAAAAGGACAGTAACATTCTTAACTGGGTAACAGGTGGGACTCAATGATGCAACACACCATTGTCCTAGTAAAAATGAACAGAATTCAGGACACAAAGCATAATGCTAGACACACCAATTTGAAATGTTGATTGTCCCTTGTTTCTACTTGGCACTAATGCAACCTTAATTAATGGTGGACAGGCACCAATACAATGCAACTCAGAAGCAACAATGAAGCAGTAGCAATCTTTGGAGACTTGCTAGATGCATAAATATCAGACTGAACAACAACATTGTGCAGAGTGCTGTTGGAGTGCTTCATGGGAAGGCTGTTTCCAGCTACCCACCCTTTGGCCTTGGAAGCCTTATAAGAAGGAGAGCTGCTGCAGGAGAGCAACATCATGTGAGGGGGTTTCTTGGACAAAGGTGAAACTGTGAAGCTCCCTTTTGCTACTGGATGCTGCTATGTTGTTTATATAATCTTGTGTTATATATATATAGTACTGAAATGTGTTATTTTTGTATGTCATTATGCTTCTGTTTTGCTATATTCTGATGAAATTGTTGCCATATTAATATTTTGCTATGTTCTTGTGAAATTGTATTTGTAGTGTTTGTTTGAAATGCATCCTTGTTTATTTGTTGGAAGCTGCTTTCATCACCATTTTTTTGGGGGGGGGGTAGAAAAGCAGTATACAAATATGAATGAAAAAATGAAAATAAATTTAAAAAAATATTAAAAAAAAGAAAACAGGAACATGGCAAATGCTAAATTAGAGGCCATTTTAAGATCCAAATATTGCAACTACGCATCAGTGCTGTATTCCTGGAACTCAAATGTAATATAATAGGATGATACCCAACAAATACAACCAATTTCCAGCAATTAATGGCCTGCAGACTGATTCTCAAAAGCATTCTTTCATACTGTTGTTTTTTAGTTTTTAGACTGAAGTACACTATGGCATGGAACTCAACATACCCAAAACATATTAAAAGCATGCCTATCACTTAACTAAGAAATGTATCCAGAAGTTGAAATACAAATCTCGTTTTCCAGATTAGAACTAGCACGTTAATCTGGAACTAGAAATTTGCAGAAAACAAAAAATAATTATCTGTTACTGTCACAGACAAAAAAAATCAGACCTCGGTGCCTAAACCGGCAGAAAAATATGTTTTCGAAAAAATCCCTAACCCATGGGGTCACAATTTCACCAAAAATCTGACATTATCCAATTCACTCAAAAATGGTCCCCAGCTGTTGAAAATTTTCTGCTGCAAGTTTTGGCTTTGCAAAAAGCACGTTTTATCACAAACAAACAAAATTAGACCTCGGTGCCTAAACCGGCAGAAACACCCCCCCCTCTGAAAAAATCCCTAACCCGCGGGGTCACAATTTCACCAAAAATCTGATGTTATGCAATTCACTCAAAAATGGTCCTTACGTACTTAATTCGTTCCGGAGGTCTGTTCTTAACCTGAAGCACCACTTTAGCTAATGGGGCCTCCCCCTACTGCTGCGCCGCAGCTGCCCGATTTCTGTTCTCATCCTGAAGCAAAGTTCTTAACCCGAGGTAATATTTCTGGGTTAGCAGAATCTGTAACCTGAAGCACATGTAACCCGAGGTACCACTGTAGAACGAAAGGAAACCTGGCTAATTGGAAAATACTAAGTTTCTACTTATGTGCCATTTCTGATCAATGTCTCTTTATGAATGATGGGTGGGGCCATTTGTTGAAAGGCAAAGGTACAAATGTGTAAATAATTACTGATATTTTAATGCTGATGTCTGATTCTATTTCATTGCATCTGGACTGCAGAAGCAAAGGGGAAAGGGCCTCCATTGGTGAAAAGAAAAGAGCCAACTGGTATGCCGGCAAAAATGCCACCAAGGGAAGATCAGCCTGACCCCAACTGCATATAAACACCCATTCATAACTCACCACCTATAGAAATGCTCTCTTCCCATCTTATCTCCTTTTTCCTGCATGTCATTGTGAGCCTGATTGTCAGTGCCTATCTTTCTCTCTTAAAAAAAAACAACACAAGCCTTTTTTGGGAGACAATCCTCTGAAAAGTGGGGTGAAATACAGTAAATAAGTAATTAACAAAGATCCAGAAACTTCAACACTGGATTTCTCAGAAATATCATGACAACGGGCGTACCTGCGAGTAGTGAACATTTTAATCATTTCTCAGATTTCTTAATTAGTCTAAAAATAACACGGCACAAACTTTTAATATAAGCATGGTCAAAATAATTTATTTTCAATGAACACAGCTCAGGATAATAGATTTCAGATTTTTGCTATTATTTGCAGAATGAGGAAATGTCTACAACATCCTTCAAAAGGTATAGAGTGCAATACTTAAAAGTATCATAAAGACATTCATGTGGCATGTTTTTATTGCTAAAACTGCATAAAAAGTAAATAATTTTAATTGTGGGCAATAGGTATTCCATTCACAACAGCTGACCTGAGCACTGTTCCCCCCCCCCTTAAATTTAAAACTCTACATAAGACCCTCAGAAGCCACAGTTAAGATCTGCTAACAGCAAGACCAATTAATAATAGCCCTATTCATTCATTTGTGTGTAGAAGGCTCTAAATTAAAAGCAAGAAAAGTTTAGCAGTTGTTTGCAAAAATTCCTGTGCCTGCCATTTGTCAGTAACTCACATCAACATAAATAACAGTCCTTGGGAATACAATCACAGCCATCAGGATGTATTGGAGCAACACCTCTTTTAACACACCTCTGAAGAACAGCCATGTTTTCATGCAGCTGTTTCGCTGAAGCTGAAATAAGCGGAAGTTAAAATATAACTCGATTGCCACAAAAGGCAAAAAGCGCGAGAACGGAAGACTTTCCATGAGGTAGCAAAGTTGTTTACATAAGAAATAAATAGGTTATCTGAGACACAAGAGTGAAAGCATACATCATTTGAAGGCATTGTTCAAATACAAAGCAATTTATACATTATACATTTTGGCAAAAATGAACCTGTTGGCCCATGCTCCCTACTGTCAATGCTGAACACCTACAGGAGGCAGAGGGGAGTCCCCCCCCCCTATTCCAACAATTGGTGCTGTTAGCATGGAGCCTCCTTTTGTGGGATTGCATTAACTATTCCTGATCCAGTAAATCAAACTGCACGCACAGACCCAGGATAGTCTTGAACCATATGCTTTAGTATGCTTATGACCCTAACTGAAATCAAGCCACTATATTATGTTAATCATTTACACTGAAACTAGTTTTCTTCTTCATTCCATTTTTTAAAATATACACCATCGTCTTCCCCCTACGACCCAAAAATAATTTCTCTAAAAACCTGATTTAAACATTAAGGTTCACAATAAATGAACTACGCAATTAAATGAAACATAGCTTAGAATAAGCAATGATGAGCTCAAACCCACTCCCCATTGAGAGATATCCCTGCATAATAATAAAAAATGTTACAAATATATTGCCAGGAAGTACTATTAGTTCATTTTCAGACAAAAATAATTCCAGCATCTGGATTGCTATTTTTGTCTTCACAAACACAGATTTCACTTGGATGTTCACAGATCAGTGTGGAAAAAATATTACTGCACTTTGCAATGAATAAAAGATAAAACTTTGGTCTGTCTTTCAGCAGTGTGCGTGGACAGTTGTGATGGTCACAAGTTGTAAAATGAATATGGCTCAAGTGAGACTGTGAAGACATCCGACCCATCTGTTTGAGACTTAATAGCACTTCTATACACCTTGCTGCACTCTCCACTCGGGAAGATCAATATCCCTTTGTGGAAAATACAAACAAGGCAGTTAGGAAGATCATGTAACACAGAGCTCTGAAGCCCAGAGTGGAGGTTTACTGCAATAGGGAACTCTTCTCCTGGATGCTGAACTGCACTCAGCAGCTGCAGCCCCCACTTCTTCTACTTCAGGATCCTCAGTTGCCTCATTGTAGCATTCCAAGTCTTCTTCATATGGCTTTTCTAGGAGCCTCAAAACTTTCCTTACCTGGAAAAGGAGGAGCACAATTATTACCGCCAAACCTCAACGGTATTTTTATTATTTTTGTCCCCAGGGGAAGCCAAAGTTTGGGGATTCCATATCTCAATACCTCTCAATATTTATTTTGCAACATTTAGCTCAGGCATCCCCAAACTCGGCCCTCCAGATGTTTTGGGACTACAACTCCCATCATCCTTGACCACTGGTCCTGTTAGCTAGGGATGATGGGAGTTGTAGTCCCAAAACATCTGGAGAGCCAAGTTTTGGGGGTGCCTGATTTAGCAATACTGCTTACCTCTATGAAGTCTCCATTTTCTGCTGCTTCTATAGCATTTTGAGCAATGTAATTTCTCAATATATATTTTGGGTTATTTGAGTTCATAATTTCCACATGCTCAGCACTCCAGTTATCAGAATTGCCAAATTGCTCCATTTCTTTTTCTAGCCGAACTCTGAAAGAACACAGAAAGCTTCGCATAATGGATGAGTTTTAAACAAACTAACAAACACACTGCTTCTTTCACAATCCTGAGACCCAGGAACATACAACAAAGAATTATTTAAGAGGACAGGTCTAAAAAGGCACTCTGATAGGACATCCAGAGCACAATGCTGAGAGTTCGTTCTTAAAACTTACTTGAGCATTGTATGCTATGCAGCCAAGACAAACAATTCATTTCAAGAAGACAATTTTAAAGATATTATTTGGAATATATTCTGATAACAAATGCTGCAATATGAAAGCCTTATGGTGCTTCCATGCACTCATAGCTAAATCCTTTACAACAAATATTTATGCACATGCCGGTATTAATAGCATTTATCAAAGTATATTTGCATTTCACAGTACATAACCATTAGTCTCACCTGTAGTTCTGAAGCCAATCTTTCCAGTGTCCTTTATTTCTACTAACCAGTTCAGATGCTGTTAACTGCTGTAGCTTAGAAAATTGCTCTATGCGTTCCAGTTCTTTATTTATGTTAGATTTTGTCCCAATTAAGGCAAAAAGTTGTGGGTTAGACTGGGCTAACATCAGCATCATTGAAAGCTGTCTAGAAAAAAGGGAAGGGGGAAAATGGAAAACTATCAGAAATTAGTTACTGTGAGTTGTGTGTTAGTTATGCTTAAAAAACATACAATTCCTTAAATTATGAATTATAAGGGTACAGACAAAATATTTTGACTTCTAAGGGGAATTTTGAAAGAAATTAGCAGACATGTTTTGTTATACATTTCAGCTGCACAACTCTGCTGAATGCCAGGGTGTATTTCTGTCTTTACAGCCTGAAATCGCTAAACATGCATAAGGGCAGCATGTTTCCACTAAGAATGAAATGGATCAGATGCAGACAGAGAATACAGACTTAGGTCTGGACAGACGTATCGGTCTTTTTCCGGACGGCGCGCCAGACGCCCCCCCAGGAGGAAATAATCCCTGAACAACACGAAACCAATTTAGTGATGAATCTATCTGAGAGAACATTAACACCAGACGAATTAAGGGTGTTAAATTTAGGTCAAGGTTTGCAGAAAACAAAAAATAAATACCGTATTTTTCGCTCAATAACGCGCACTTTTTCCCTCCAAAAAAGGAAGGGGAAAAGTCTGTGCGCGTTATGGAGCGAAGGCACTGGGCGCCGCTTCTGCGGGGGGCGGGGAGATGTTGCACGGAACAGAGAAGGGGCGGTGGGTGGCAGCCGCACACCGCCCCTTCCCCGCTCTGTGAAGCATCTCCGCTGTCCCCGTCGCCACCGAGGCTTGCAAAAGCGTCGGTGGCGAAGGGGAGGGAGACGTTGCACGGAGCAGAGAAGGGGCGGCGCGCGCCACCCCTTCCCTGCTCTGTGAAGCATCTCCGCTGTCCCCATCGCCACCGAGGCTTGCAAAAGCGTCGGTGGCGAGGGGGAGGGAGACGTTGCACAGAGCAGAGAAGGGGCGGCGCGCAGCCACCCCTTCTCTCTCTCTCTCTCACACACACACACACACACTCACCCCTTCTGTCTTTCTTTCTGTCTGTGTGTCTTTCCTTCCTTCCTTCCTTCTCTCACCCCTTCCTTCCTTCTCCCTCTTTCTTTCACTCTCTCTCTCACCCCTTCTGTCTTTCTTTCTTTCTGTCTGTCTGTCTGTCTGTCCTACCTTCTCTCTCTTCCCTCCCTCCCTCCTTCTTCTCTCTTCCTCTCTCTCTCTCTCTCTCTCTCACTCCTTCCTTGCTTGCTTGCTTGCTTCCTTCCTTCCCCCCCTCTCATCCCTTTCTTCCTTCTCCCTCTTTCTTTCACTCTCTCTCACCCGCCAACCCCGTTTGCCAAAGCAGGCTTGTTTTTGCGATTGGGGTTGGCGGGGAAGAACCAGCAGCATCCCTCCGCCGCCCCTCCCAGCCTTTTAGAGGAGGAAAACCAGAAAAATATTTTTTTCCTTGTTTTCCGCCTCTAAAAACAACGTGCGCACTATGGTCCGGAGCGTGTTATGGAGCGAAAAATACGGTATCTGTTACTGTCCACATGCAACCTGACAAATATATAACCTGTCAATCTACTATTTCCTCTAATCCTAAAACACAAAGGAACTTCGCACAATATCACAGCTCAGTATACCTGGGGTCCATTTGAGGCTTGTATGCAACTTTCAGTTCTTCTAAGGATGCACACTGCTTTGAAATCTTATCTAAGAACTCTTCCAGTTTTAAAGGATCAGAATCTGCTGGGAAAGAGCTCAGCAAGCGGAAAGTATTTGTAAAATCTGCACCTACGAAACAGATTTAATGGGAACTTTATTCAGCTGTTTATATAATTCAGTTCAAACTGTTTTATCATGTATTGACATTGTGTCATTAATTTCAGAGTATTAATGTATATGATTTGAATTATTTTATGCGGAACATCAAATGAATTATACTTTGTTATTTTAAATATTAATATAAAATGCACACTAACCTGTGACCCGCATAATTTCCAATAAATCAGAAACCAATTTATTATCATCATCCAACTGGAGTTGAATTAATCCTAGCTTTTTTCTCATTGTTTGCAAATAATGCCTCTCAAATTCTGCTTCATATTCTTCTTCCAGGATGGGTATACTGATTTCCAATGGAAGTTCTGGGACTAAGGCTTCAGCAAGCTTGCCTAGGTTCCACTTACAAATCTCTGGTTGCTTATTATAAGCATAGCGCCCTGCGTTATCAGATCCATTGCAAATATGTTCAGGATCGTATCTGCAAAACAGTAGTATTTGGTTTACTATTTAGTTTAAAGCTACCAACATGAGTTTGGCCAAACTGCGAGAGGCAGTGAAGGATAGGCGTGCCTGGCGTGCTCTGGTCCATGGGGTCACGAAGAGTCGGACACGACTGAACGACTGAACAACAACAATTTAGTTTATATGAATGAATAGTAATATTGCAGTAACTAGATACAATGCAGACTGCTTCCTCCTCCCCTTGTAGTCTCCCACAGCATTCCCCAAAGGGTTCCCCCTCAGCCCGCTAGAGCAGTTTTTTTGGGGGGGAAGGGGGTTGTGGGAAGCCTCGGGGGGGGGGGGGGACAGCAATTGCTGAAAAGTGCCTCAATCCCCATTTTGCTGGTGGGAGGCTTTGCTAGATCAAACAGTCTTCTGTCAGTGCACACCAAC
Source organism: Darevskia nairensis (assembly GCA_034642065.1). Classification (NCBI taxonomy): domain Eukaryota; kingdom Metazoa; phylum Chordata; class Lepidosauria; order Squamata; family Lacertidae; genus Darevskia; species Darevskia nairensis. The sequence goes on from JAWWNI010000605.1 coordinate 677,070, forward strand.
TGGATACAACTCTACATCTTTAAGCATTATTGTGTATCACCACGTCAAACAAATACTTGGCTTCCGCCTTCCATAGTTTAATCTTACTCAAGTTACTTAGTAAATTACTGAACAGGGATAAACTACAAGGTAACCAATATAAACCTTCAACACGTATAGATCTAACAAGGTTGGTCACACTGCTGCTGCAATATACAGCAAAATTATCCAGGATTAATTCCATTAACACTAACAAGCATGATCTAACAAGGCTGGTCACACTGCTGCTGCAATATACAGCAAAATTATCCAGGATTAATTCCATTAACACTAACAAGCATGAGTGAGTACAAGAGTTTTGCCAGTTCATCTGAAAACATATTACCATACATTTAAATTTCTTCCACAGTTCACTAGAAATAATTTTTCAAACATGAAAGAAATAAAAAGAGATCCTGATGCCATTTGATCCAGTCAACAGAACAAATCTATATTTTGAAGTTACTGAGATATACTGACCTGTCCATAAATCCAAAGGGTCCATAGTCAATTGTAAGTCCAACTATACTCATATTATCCGTATTGAGCACACCATGACAAAATCCAACACACTGCCATTCGGCAACCATCCTTGCTGTCCGCCTTGTTACCTTAAAAATACAACCTGATTTTCAGTCTCTTTTCATCTATGAACTTTATGCTTGCATACACACTGCATATTAAATAGAGTAATATTTTAAAAAATAGGCAGTTGCAAATGTGTGTTGAACATTTTCCAACCATGTATGCCATTCTCCACAGATCCTTAAAGAGTTCCTATGGAGAATAAAAGACTAATATTTGCTAACCCTGTGTGAATGAAAATTGTCTTGTCTATGTTAACAGGATGTCAATGAGTTTCAAAGGGTGAAAAATCAGCCCACTTAAGATCATGTAATTTGGAAAAGAATAGCATTCCCAGGAGTGGAAGGAAAAAATATTTTTTATAAAAATAATAAGAATTAATTATTACCTCCCGAAAGAAAGCAGCATTCCTCTGGACATTATTGTCTGAGTGTGCTTGTAGAATCTCTGGGTAGAAAGTGCTGATTACATAATCAAGCATTTGTATTCGAATATCATTTCTATCAACACTGGGGCCTTTACGTCCTGTATATTCATCAGTAGCTTTAAAAATTTCAAATGATCCAAACCTAAATAAAAGGATTGTCAATTATTGGACTATATCACCAGGATATAAATATATTTCATTGAGGGCACCCCTTCTCTGTATAGTTTATTTATATATCTTTTTAAATAACAAAAAGTAAATAAATTGCCATTTAGCTCCATGTACTGCAGCAACAGGAAATGCTATGGTATAGTTTTACTAGAGAAACGGAATATTTACTGTAATTGGTAAGTCCCAATTCTGAAAGATGTGCTTTGTAAGTATTTTGAAACCTCATAGCTTTCTTGATTATTAGACACAGGTGACTGAATTGTGTTTCAAGGATGGAATTGCCATTGCAGGGAGATGGACTAGACTTGGGATCCCTTCCAATTTATTTCTACAATTCTATGAGATATGGAGCTCACCTCTGCCCCAAACAAGCATTTGGAGAACTACTTCTTCTTCTTTTTACATAATACTAGGGCTGCAATTGCAACCAGGGTGGATTTGATTTAAATCAAATTGATTTAAATCACGATTTAAATCACTAGTCAGTAAGGCTTGATTTAAATCACTAGTCAGTAAGACTTGATTTAAATATTTTTTTTACACAAAGACTCATTCTTGCTGGTATAATCTTAATATTTACAACCATATGAAGGTTTCATTTTTGGAATAATAAATTTTCAGAGTAGTTTTTACACTTATATAAAAAATTACTGATTTGGTTATACTAGAAATACATAGACAGGTAATTATGAAATTATGGTGAGGTTTAATAAGTTAACTTTATATTTGGACAACTTTTCTGCTGTACTTTATTGGAAGGAGAAAAATAATCATTTCCTTAATAACCATTTAAACTATTTAACTAAAACAATAACATGATAGCATATGTATCCATGTTTGTTAACTGATGTGGTTAAACTTTTTTTTTTAAAAAAACAGACTGAGTTTTAGAACACTTGATAAACTTAAAACAAATCCTTATTTCCTGATGAATAGCCTTTGGACTACAATGTAACTTAAATAGAAGACAATATTTAGAAAGATTTTTCCTCCAAAAGCATTTTTTTAAAAATCCAATTTAAAAAAAAAAAAATGATTTAAATCAAAAAAATCTGATTTTGATTTTTTTTAAAAAAACGTTGATTTTTATCCACCCTGATTGCAACTCAGCATTGGGTGCCAAATCACTTGTCGAAGGCCAATATTTTAGTCTTCAGAGCCAAATATTAACAATCAATATTTACAATTTTAGTAGGCAAAAGTCACAGGTACCTGAAATGTCTATATTACAGACAGTTTATCTAGAACACATCCAAACTGTATATAATACCTGTTTTAATATAAAACCCAAAGCAGGATATTTACCTAATAAACGTGGGTGCTATTCTCAGGACAATTGTGCACCTTTCTTTTTTTGGATTTCCATCGTAAAAAATGTCCCGAATAACTTCTGAATCAGATGTTACACACGTTCCAGCTCTGGTTGTAGGTATTCCTAGGTGAAACATTGCTTCGCTGCACAGGAATTCTCTTATGCTTGATCGCAGAACTTTACGACCATCTGCTTGTCTGAAATTAAATTAATAAGATACAGTACTAGAATAAGTTTTTTTAAAAAAAATAATCTCCAAAATATTTTAAAAGCATACCTATATACTCGAGTATAAGCCGACCCGAATATAAGCCGAGGCACCCAATTTTACCACAAAAAACCTGGGAAAGCTTCATAGGAGCCACTGCCTGCCTCACTCGAGTATAAGCCGAGGACGACTTTTTCTGCACAAAAAATGTGCTGAAAAACTAGGCTTATACTAGAGTATATAGGGTAAATTATAGATGAGAAAGGTCAAATTCACTCAGTATCAAGAATTAGGCCTTTAAACAGCATTTTATTTCAGAAGAAATAAGTATACTTGCTCTGTAGTAAAAAATGAAGCAGGGAGTAAACTACTTCTGCTCACTTTATAGCTCAATTCTAGACATGTCTACTCAAAAGTCCCAATTACTTACTCTCAATGAAGTGTGTATAAGATTATAGTCTGAATGCAGGGTTTCCCAAACCTGGTCTCCAGCTGTTTTTTGGACTACAACTCCCATCAACCCTAATGAGTGGTCAGGGATGAAGGGAATTGTAGTCCCAAAACAGCTGGAGATCCAAGTTTGGGAAACGCTGCCTTAGTGTGTCTGTACATACCAAGTCATGTTATCATCTCAATACAGATGTTTTATGAGAGCTCAAGTAAGCCCTCAGGGGTCCACACCTAAAGTCAAAATCACATACTGTATAGCCAAAACACATTGGGTGCAATGACTAGAAAGATTGCCAGTCTTTCCCAAAACCCTGTCCCGCTTTTTTAAATCATTTTTTTTGCAATGTGCATAAAGCTGAATGTGCACAAGTTAAATGTGTGTATGTTGCGGACTAACTGCACTTTATTTAGGGGAAACTTTTCACATGTTCTTCTGCAGGCCACTAAATGATGCAGCACCAAGTAGATATACATGAACCAGCCTTTAGCAACTGGGGCGGGGGCATGAATTCTGCTCATACTTTGTTATTCATGGTATGCTATGCATCCTTGACAATAGCTAAATAATAGCTCAGTTAGTAGAGTATGAGGTCACGTTGTGCAAGAGATTCCTGCATTGCAGGGGGTGGACTAGATGATCCTCGGGGTCTCTTCCAACTCCTACAATTCTGTGATTTTAATAAAGACGAGATATGGATCTGAACCTTGATTCAAGTTGTCAATGAAGGGAGAAAACGAAAGGTGGCATGAGCCAGTGACATGAGCGTAGGCAGGATTTACATTAGGAGGGGCAGGTAGCCAGTATTTATGTTAGGTGGGGCAGGGCACCCACCTGCCATCATCACATCTGGCTCTGTCTAGCAGATCTTGAATGAAACTTCTCAACAAGAAGTTTGTTTTAAATTACTTTCTTTTGACCCCAAGTGCTCAGATAAACCTGTCAAAAACCTTTCTACATTTTTTACTTTTGAGTAGTTTTATTTATCATTTTATTTTAGTAGCACGAAATTCTGGAACCAACGCTGTAGTCTCTCACTACATTCCAAACTAGAATATTTTTATTTATTTACTTGATTTAGTGGGGGGGGGTGGCTGCCCTATCCCCCACCTGCCCACGCCCATGGACATTAAAAGGCCCGACCCAATACACATTGACTCAAGAGTAAGCCACACTAAACCAAACGGAGTTTTTTGGGTTTTTTAAAATCACACTGCCCAACACAAAGGCCTGCAGACTGTATGGTGCGCCATGGCCTTCTCAGGGCTGGATTTAGGTTTTGATGAGGCCCCAAGCTACTGAAGGTAATGGGGCCTTTTATTTATCCAGCTGTCCTTTGTCAACAACAAATTGTCGCTCTTTTTTGTGTTGAATATATGCTATAACCTAATAGGTATCTAAAGCTATTTGCACATAACAAAATATGTATTTTGTCAAAGTAATTGTTGAACTGAAATACAGTTATGAAGAAGTATATTAATAGTGAAATACATTTAAATCCCCCCCCCCAAGAGAGTGGGGCCCTAATAGCTTTGTTTAGCTTATACGTAAATCCGGCCCTTCCTGGAGTAAGAGAAGGGAGCCGGTCTCTGCCACTCCCCTCTCCCGAAAACAACGCGTGTTGGGTCGGTGGGCGTGCGCCTTCGCGGTTTACCGGGAGAAAGGGGTGAGGCCGGCGCCCTTGAGCTGGATCTCCCAGCGCTCGCCGCGCCGGTTCAGCACCTCGCCCAGGTAGACGGCCGCGCCGTCGCCGAGCTGCCCGGCGAAGCTGCCGAACTGGTGGCCGCAGTAGCAGTGGGCGGCGGGGTCCGCGCCGGGCGGCAGCCGGTTCCCGCTGAAGTAGAGCGCCGCCTCGGCTTCCTCGTCGGCCGCGCGAGGCTCCCTCAGGCCCAGCAGCTCCAGCGCCGGCGCCGACGAAGCCACCAGGCGAGGGCCGCGCACCGGGGTAGGCCGCACCCGCGAGAAGCAGGCGCCCGACACGGGCCGGGGCACGTTCTCCTCGCTCGGGTCCAGAGGCAGGGCCCGCAGCGCCCGGTTGTCGAAACGAAGCGCCCCGAGCCACAGACCAGCTTCGACGGGCGGGCCTGAGGGAGAAGCAGCAGCAGCAGCCGCGGCCTTCATGCTGCCGAAAGGGCGAGAAACAGCCACCGGCAACAAACGGCTGAGGCGCCGGCTGTTACTACGCAGCAACGCCGTTGCCATTCGCTTTTCTCCGGCCTTCTCGGCCACCGTCCGCCAGGGAGGGCGCTGGCGAGCAGCTCTCGTAACGTCGGTCCCTCCCATAACCGCCTTCCGAGTCTCGCCCATCCTCCTTCTGGCTTATCCCAGCTCGCCCCTGGGCGCGAGCCTCCTGATTTCCACCCAATCAGAGAGGGGGCTCCAAGGAACTAGCCAATGGGACGAGGGAGAGATATTAACCGCCTTTCGCCTCCGCTTGGGAGTGAAGCCGTCGCGCGGGCGCAGCTGCCTCAGCACCGTGGGGACCGTTATTTGAACAGAAGCATTTCTAAGGGTGGGGGAAGAATCACTGCTAATATCGATCCATAATATCGTGTGGCTTATGATACGTCTGCCGGTCCCTGTATATTTTAATTTCATAGAATTGGGAGGGACCCCCCAGGGTCATCTAGTCCAACCCCCTACAATGCAGAAATCTCAGCTGAAGCATTTATTTATTTTCTATCCCACTTTATATTTTTAAGAAAAATCTCAAAGCGGTTTACAGCATATTAAATCAATGAAACATAAATAAAACAATCTGAAGGAAGTCAAATATAGAGTATACAGTCAAAGCAACATAACAGAAAACTAAAATATTATCTTAAATATTTCAAAATAAAACATTACAAAGGTCAACTACAGACATCCATGACAGATGGCCGTCCAACTTCTGCTTAAAAACGTCAGAGGAAGGAGAGCCCACAACCTCCCATTTCACTGTGGAAGTTCTTTCCGTCTGGAAGTTCTTCCTGATGTTTAGTCTAGATCTCCTTTCTTGTAACTTGCAGCCATTGGTTGGAGTGCTACTTTCCGGAGCAGGAGAAAACAAGCTTGTTCCCCTCTTCCATGGGACAGCCCTTGAGATACTTGACAATGGCTATCATATATCCTCTTTTCCAGGCTAAACATACCCAGCTCCTTCAACTGTTCTTCATAAGGCTTGGTTTCCAGACCCTTGATCACCTTTGTTGCCCTCCTCTGCACACCTTCCAGCAGCTTAAATGTGGGAGAGTGGTTTGATTTTCAGCCTCGTCCCCCCCCCTCCAATAAAAAACATGGCACACAATACACCTCTTTCAGTAGCATTACCTTTTCATACCTTTTGATTTAATGCTTAAAAACCACCAACACAGCTAATGCTGCAGTTGGGCTCCCACTTACTTGGTAGTAAACCCATTTAAACTGAATGGGATTTACTTCTCTTTCACATGAGGCAGGACCCGAATTAAAATAGGAAATCTTAACTAGATTTGGTGATACTTTGGTAGATAAGAGGACACCAGCCTGGTCACAGCTACAGTAAGACCCTCCATTTTTATAGAACCAGAATTTGGGTTGGGCAGCTGTCATGTCATGAATGATGGAGAGAATGTCCGCAGAAGCCCATGTTTACTCAAGTGAATCTCACAGCAATTTCAACACAAGGACAGACTTCAAATATGCATTTTTTTTGTTTACAGTACTGTAGTTGCCTGAAATCAGTGTCTTGCTTTCCAAAAGCTATGATTTGTTGTTGTTGTTTAGTCGTTTAGTCATGTCCGACTCTTCGTGACCCCATGGACCAGAGCACGCCAGGCACTCCTGTCTTCCACTGCCTCCCGCAGTTTGGTTAGACCCATGCCGGTAGCCTCGAGAACACTGTCCAACCATTTCGTCCTCTGTCGTCCCCTTCTCCTTGTGCCCTCCATCTTTCCCAACATCAGGGTCTTTTCCAGGGAGTCTTCTCATGAGGTGGCCAAAGTATTGGAGCCTCAGCTATGATTAGGAGGGACTTACTGTGATCATGATGGAAATGACACAGTGCTTTTTTCAATGGAATCCGTTTTGATCTGCAAGTCATGCAGTGCTAAGTAAGCTATAGATGAACCTAAACCCAAATTGTATAAAGGAAGATGGGCAGCTGTGTCAATAACTGGATGCATCTAAACAAAACCAGTTCCCACATTTACTTGGGAACAATGTTGACAAGCCTGTAAAACTTCAGGTGCCAATGCAGAAGAACATTTTCAATCTTTTGCCTGGGATGCCATACTGGTTAAGGCTAATCCTAAGAAAGTGAAGGGTTTGTTTTCCTCTACTCTGATAGCATTAACCTAGGAGTTGGTTACCCATTATCTACAAAGGCTCTCACTGGTGTCCCTGGACAGGTGTCTCAGACTCCAAATTTTCATTTTTTAAAAGCATCTCCCTAGCCTTCCTAGAAAGAGAATTATGGTGCAAAGTGCAAGATCCTTCTGTGCAATTTCTGTGAAATGAGTATGATGTGGCCACTTCGTACATGATGAATGCTCCCTTTTGCTATTGGACAGCAACAGCATCTTGGTGTCTGTAAAATCAATATTGTGATCTTCAGTAGCAGCACATCACTGATTTCTCATGGTAAAGCGTAAGGTTCCTGCAGGCAGGTGGCTCTCTAACTTTTATTATACCACGCCTCACAGCACAGCTATTTTGTGATGGGCACGCTCAGCACACTCTCAAAATTCAAAATGTGCCCACTAGCCCCAAAAAGTTGGCAACCCCTGCATTACACTATAGCTATGTTTGAAATAGGCTTATATAATATGCTGTATCACCACAGTAAAAAACAAGGGACTTGATAATTCACTTTTTATTACAAGTTGGTTTTGCATTTTTCAGGAAGTAAAAAAATTCTATGAATCATCTTTATTCAGTATCCATGGGGCATATTTAAATCAGGCAATTTCAGTTAGGTCAAGCACCAAGAGGCATTCAATATCTATCAAATACTGGTAGCCCCATTCAATTGCATTGTGCATAAGTCTTTGGGACATTAAATAGCATATTCTCCTATCATATACTCTTCAAAAGAACACACACACACACACACACTGAATTGGTAAATATGAAATGCTAGCTGACAGGTAGACCTTTTATTCTATTTCTCTCTTTTTGGCATATGGAAATACATAGATTACAGCATGCCTCAAGTCCATCATTTAACATTAGTCCATTCAAGCTTAAGGCTGACTCTTGCCATTCATCTTGTTTTTTGTAACTTTTGTGAAATTTACCTGAGTATGAATACTTTAAAGTAAACATAATACAGTTAACCTACCAGATGGGGCTGGAGGAACACAATAAAGAGATCCAACATATTTGGTAAGACATAAAAGGTAATTTAATAGCTCATTCAGCTGATTATCTAACATATTCTGAAGAGGTATGATAACTAACAAAAAAAAAATCATTGGAAACCTTTTAAAAGGTAAAGGAGAAACCATCAAAATGAAAATAATCATTTCAATTGTTGAAAAGTTGCTTATAACATGGCACTTTCCAGCTCACTCCTTTTTCTTCCAAACAGTTGTCAGGAAAGCAGTATAAGTGGCAAAGACCAATGACACAAACCTTTCTCTCTTGCATCTTGTGTTGCGCTGTACCTGTAAAAAAATCAACCTGTGCGCCTCCCTCCCATCATTTAACAAATTTCCATTTTCTTGCGTATAAGCTATTCAAGAGGTTTGCCTATGAAGAGAGTGGAAGAGTATTCCCCCCCCCCCCATCTGTTACAGCTACTTTGGTTCTCAAACTCAAACCAATTAATCGTATCAATATACTTAACTGTTGCGGTTCCAGAGCAAATTATCTCAAGTGCTATTAATAGGCAAGCGCCACCATTTTTATTTTTTTTGCAAGATATAATTGCAATATGTGATGCAAAAAACAAAAACAAAAAACAAAAGCAGCATCAAATTTCATTTAGGGATATTGGCTTTCATTGATGTTGGGGAATACAATCTGTTAGGCCCTGCAAATCTATCACTTGAATTTAGTTAAAATAAAACTTTGGAATCCATCGTAAGCCCCATCAAAAGACGTAGAATTCCCCACCAGCATCATATCATCAGCAAAAACAAAACAAAACAAAAAACAAAAAAACCCTATAAGCCTCCTTTTGGTAAGAACCAAGAACTAAACCCAAGCATAATCATTACCCAGCTAATTGTGCATATTTCCTGTTTCTCTCCCTCTCCCTGCAACTGGAGCTAAGTGCGCTTATCTGTGCTGCATTATGCCCAGTGAATGGAAACTTGCAAAAGAGCATTTTGAAAGACAGGCTTTAATGGTATTAATTTGGAAACGTTTGCTTTGCTAAATATGCAGTCAGGTTGTGGACTATGTCAGCGTTCAGTTTCTGCTCCTCAAATGCCACCTTCTCTAAAGAAGAGGGAGCAGGGAAGACTAAAGTCAGAAATTGTCTTTACTCCAGCCAATGGACAATTGCATAAAAGGCAAAAGGCTTTCCACGGGATAGATTAACAACAGTATTTTTACGATTAATATTCTGTTGAGATGGCAACAAGCAATATGCACTCCAAGGCAATCTTAAGGGCATATAAATGTCTACAAAACGTACATGACAAAATGTTTCTTAAAAAAAATGTGTATGTTAAAAAAGTAGAATTGTTGAAAAGGACCCATAAAAGCTACACAAACAAAACCTAGGCAGTTTCAAAAAATACTGATTGAAAACTGTTAAAACAACATTCCACTGATTTTTCTTTTAAATCAGCATTTTATTACATTCCACTGGAATTGTGGTAAATAGCTTACATGGCATCCGAGGAAGGGTAAATACTACATACACAACAGTTCCAGATTCGTTTTCCCCCAAAAGGAGAAGTGAAACGCCATTAGTAGGAGGGATAAGAGTCTCAATAATTTTGCAGTACTGAAATTTATCCTGACAAGGATTTGGTTTACTAATATCAGTGACATTAATCTAACCTAGGAGGAACTGTGTGCCCTGTAAACATAGGAAGTTGCCCAACAACAACTTAAGGAGAGAGAGAAAAGCAGACACATTGCAATGTTTCATTTGAGACAGAGAAAAACTTGGGAAAGCCCCAAAACGACAAAGCATGATCTTGCTTTGTCCTTCCCCAACTTTCCCCAGATGATTCTGAATCTAAAGACATCTGGAGGGCGTCCGGTTGGGGGGAGGCTGGGTTAACCAAACATAAGGACTCTTGAATGGAACTTGTGAGCTTTCCATTTAAAGGGTTGGGGTTTTAAAGTGATCCATTTTGGCGGGATACAATGCTGAATGAAGGCAACTTTTTCTTTTTAAAAAAGTAAGGCTTGTAAAAGATATGTAGAGGTTTCATCGATAGCAGCCAGCACGTTTCTGATATTTCAAAAGCTTTTAGCAGTTTGTCTTCTTTAAAAAAAGCCACTAAGTAGAAAAGTTTTCCAGTAAGAAGAGGTCCTTCTAAGTCATCTTATAGGTGCTTGGCACCAGGAAGGATAGCTTGGTATTACCTGTACCGAACACACACATACTTAATGGGCCACTGTGCTTTCTAATAGGAACACAACTAGCCTATGGTTTATTCTGTTCCTCGGGGGGGGGGGGACAGATCATGGGACACAATACACCAGCAAGTTCTCCTGTGCCAGCTTCTGTTAAATGAACAGTTGCATCTTTGTACAGTCTCATTTGTTTCAAAGGTGCTTGCATAATGGAAGTTTCCAGTGAATTGTGTCCAAGGATATTAGATTCTATGTTGTTGATCCGTTATATCACCATCTTTATAAATGCACTATATACACATAATAGTATATAATATATATGTGTACATACTTTAGGTACCCTATACTGGCATGTAATTTATGCTGCCCATTTCACCAGGTTTGTGGGCGAATGCTTAGGTGGTACTGATCCACTGGTTATGCTGCAGCTCAGCATCAAATGAGACCTCTGGAGAGAATTTGGTTAAATTTGACAAGTCACTCCTTTCCAACCTAGTTTTACGTATGTTAGATCTTGCCCCAGCTACTTGCAGAATCTTCCAATTCAGTGCCGAGGCTTGACATCTGCCATTTTCTGAAGATAGTTCTGTGCAACGGGCATGGAGAGAATAAACCGAACTGTCCTTTGTCCCATCCTATAGCAGCCGTAGCCCACTAGTCCAAATACTGTGGCCTTTATAGCAAACTTGAGGATTTTACTTGAGGTTGATGGAGGCGGCACACTGAAAAAAGGAGAAGGGGGGGGGGAGGAGAGACTTACCATCCACCTATGTTCAAACACCAAACACTACTTGCCTCAAAGACTAAAATGTCTGCCGTTACTTTTATTACTTGGGTGGGAATCCAGTATCCATCATGCAGCAATATGTGTGTGTTATTTAATTGTGCCAATGTAATAGCTAATGAGCTTACACACACACACACACACACACACACACACACACACACACACAGACACACACACACACACACACACACACACACACACACACACACACCACTACCACCACCTAGGGCCATTTTGCCCCATTCTGAACACTTACCTTTTGGGTAACAGTATACATGATACAGTTCAAACATTATCAATTGCTTCAAATGAAAATAATCTTTCATGGAATAGTCCACATCAGCAGTATTTGTTACATACATCTTATGATTTATGGATTTGATTTTTGAAATTCTTTCCATTTTACAAGGAGCCTTGCAATATATAAAAACGATTCTGTAAAATTAATTGATTCACACATCTTGGAGAGGAAATCACAGGTGGATTTTTCTTGCACCACTACCTTCATCTAAATGAGCATTTATTGGCTACATTTACATGCCATGTCAAAACTGTATTTAGCATGATGAGAATGAGCTGCAGATAACATCAGGTTCTGCATTCCCCCCCCATCATTCTTAGGTGTGGCAGCTGACACAGGTGGGGGGGTTCGAAAGCTTTCAGTTCTGGTTTCCACTAACTACAGTTTAGCTTTCCATTCAAACTCTTAATTCCCAACTTGTTAATAGGAGTAAGAGCAAGAGTGTGCTATTGCACTTACATTCAGATTGTGAGCTTCCTAGAGGCACCTGGTGGGCCACAGTGGAAGACAGGATGCTGGGCCAGGCAAGTGTTTTGCTGATCTTATTATGGTCCTATAATATAATCCATGATTTGAAGTTGGTTTATTTCAAGCAGAGCATGGCTAATGTTAAGCTACAGTTTAGTGCAGGCATCCCCAAACTTGGCCCTCCAGATGTTTTGGGACTACAATTCCCATCATCCCTGACCACTGGTCCTGTTAGCTAGGGATGATGGGAGTTGTAGTCCCAAAACAGCTGGAGGGCCGAGTTTGGGGATGCCTGGTTTAGTGGTTCTGATAATATGACAAGCTGCGTTTAAGGAAAAATGGAAGTGGAAGCCTTTATTCGATGCCAAAATAGCCTTGTTCACATGTAACTCCAAGCCAAACAATGGTTAAGTATGAATGGGCAAGCAGGCTGGTGCATAGAGTAAAAACTTCTCTGTTTTGCTCCTGCTGCGCTACTGGTGGCTAAGCCATGGTTTGGCTTATGGTTACATATGAACTGAGTCTTGTTGTTCGTCTCCCCAAATGAACCTACAAGTGACAAGTCAAGATGTAATATTGGTTATAGCTTGTGGTGCATTTGGCTTGTTCTCATCACTCTCAATGGT